>OU015766.1:24576149-24780179 GCA_907173295.1 Fagus sylvatica | reverse complement strand
TTAAAAATTTCTAATACTTTGTATATTGTTAAATTCAAAAAAATAAAATCTTAATCATAAAATAGAATAGATTTTCTCTTGAGGATCCTATATCTACCCGGACGCTTTATCTCGTCAGAAGCTACAAGGAAGCAACAAATTGCATAAGCTATTTCTTACTTGTGCAGCTTCTATTATTATATGGGGTATAACAAAATTATGACATTTGAATAACATCAACGACCACTTTGGTCAAAGAATTTTGGGTAGCTAAATTTATCCCAGCATTTAAAAAATAATAATACTAATAATAATATGGAAGTTAATAAAAGGACGGCGCAGCCAACATCCATGACCCCTATCATAAGTAATGCTTTTCAAGCCAAACGGAATTACAACAATGATTCTGGATGTTGAACCGAAACAATATAGAGATTTATAGATGTGGACGTGGAACACACTGGCTGGTCCCAAAAGGGCGTACAGTTTGCAAATTGCAAGGACAAAGCAGACGTGCTGTTTAATAACAAAGACACAGTGAGCTAAGAAGGAAAACGACATGCAACAACAAGATACACAGTAAATAAAAGAAGACGTCAGGTGGTTGAGCCAGCACCAAAGCACAGCATTCACATCATTCCATTCAACTTTCAACATAATTTTTCAAGGATTTTTCTTTAAAAATAAACCTATTAATTTTATTTAATCATATTAAACTAACAAGAGCACAGGAACCACAACTTGTATTTCTTCTATCACAGAGGAACACCACTAATCTCCATTGTCTCCTTCGTTACAGCAATAAATGAGTAATTCAATAACCAATTTAACAAATACATAGTAACAAAACTAAGGAAAAGATAAATAGGACCAAAAAAAACTAAAAGAAAGTGAAAAGCCAAGACATGTGACAATGGCATCATCGAATTTTCGTATTGTGATCCCTACTAATGTATACATTCTAGCGTTGGTGGATTCAGAAAGCAGCTGGAGGATTATAATGATAATAACAAACTAGCAGCTGGGTTTAAATTTACTCAGTCTTGTCTTCTTCCAGATCACCATTCGATAATCCCTTGCTACCTTGCACTGGTCTAGCCTCAGGTGCATTTCGAACATCATTCGAAGGCAATGGGGATGGTTTAATGAGAGTTAGAGTTGTGTCGTCCCTATCAAACTCTTCGCTTCCATCATCAGAGTAAGCATATCTGTCAAGAGAAGAAGAACAAAAGAAGTGGGAACAGAGTTCTTTAATTAAGGGATATGCTGTTTGGACCTAAAAATGAAATATTTCCTTTTTTTTGTTTGTTTTTGTTGGCTTTACCGTGTTGAGTTCTGAGAGGGCGCCCAGAGAGTGCAGATGACACATAGGAGAGAGAAAGACAAGACTTGCCAGAATGCAGGGATGATCCATGCATTCTGCCACTTCTCATTGTAAACATCAGTTGATTTGAAATAAAGCTGCAGAGTACAAAGTTGTGAAATAAGTTACAGAAGACTTCATATGAAGCTGAAAATACAAAGTTGGGAATTATGTAACAAGCGACTACATTTGTAGACATAAAGTAAAAGCTTAGTTATCCAAAAATAAAATAGTTTCAATCCATCTTGTTCAGGCATTTCTAATCCAACCTGTCCTAAGATCATGGAGGATTTAGAATGATGGTACCTAGTTACACTCTCGATCCATCTTAATAACTGTAATTAACTTCAATCCGTTTGAGCACCTAATATATAAAGCGGAGGCTCAAATATAATACAGCAATTAATAACGGTGAGTTTTCATACCAACAACGCATTTGTCCCTTCAAGTTTTTTTAATGAAAACTTCTTATCATTTTCTTTCACATTACCAAGTTTCTACAGATGTTGTACAAGTCATTTGGAAGACAAAAACAATTTTCTTGAAAATGCTAGCAGTTCACAATCATTTCTTAATCTTCTTAGATATACATGAGTGCCAGTGTGTGGCTTACCTCATAGAATATCCAAGCCACAGAGACGATAACAGCTACGGCCAAAGCATTCGTAAACTTCCTGTAAATATCCAGTTTAACCATCATCCGTCTAGCCTGTCACACCACATAAGCAAATAAAAGTCATCTTCTAGATCTTTGTTTATTAAAATACAAAATAATAAGAGGTGGCATTACATAATGCAGCATTACTGAAGCTTAAAGCTTGCAAACCCACCCATTTCCAGCATATAAGGCACAAACAGATAAAAGGATTCACAAAGTTTAATTGTCAGGGCCTAATGTGAATGGGCAGGTGTATGGAAGATTACAAACCAAGAGACAAATAATGAACATTCAGGATTTCAATCTTTTATTGTTCTCATAATTTTACAAAAACAAGACTGAACACCTTTATGTTGTTGCAGTAGAAAACATAATTTGGGCAAAGGTTATGTCGATTCCTACTATCATCAAACCAAAAAATTCAATAAAGCTTAGCCTACAGATATTTTAAGAAAGATCATAATTATCATGGTTTCTTAAAGAGTTTGTGTACAGTTAAAAATAGCTTGTTTTTGGTTATTGAGTTCTCAATAGACTTGCTTCCATCTATATAGAAACTTAGTTTGTAATGGCTTTTGTTTTCAATTTCAGAACACAACGGAAAGGCCATTTCCCATATGACTTAGTACTGCTTATGACCCACTTACAAATGTAAGTAACTTCAGTATTGAGGAACAAAAGAACCATAAGATGTTCAAAAAAGAAGTAAATTATGAACAAGAGAAGATGCAAACCAAGTACCTGAAGCTTACTTAAAGTTGCAGAGAGGGAAGTAAATATCCAAAGAATGAAGAAAGCATCCAAGACTGCTACCGGAAGAACCAAAAAGAGTCTTGCCTTTCCTGAAAGATCACTTATTGCACCGACATTTTCTACCAACTCAAGAACTTCAGATGCCACAAAGAAGGTGACTCCAAGCATGATCACCTTTGATGTAAGCCCACCAAGGGTAGGTCTCACAACACCATAGCCCATTGAAACCATTAATATGATCAAACGTGCTACTGTACGTTTAACAGACCCAAAGGTGACTGCCCACATGGTTATCACAATTGGCCTAATTCCAGTCTCATTGAATTCAGCATACTCGAAATACCAAAGAGCCATTTCGAACATGCCCAGTGTTATCACTAGAGTTATGCAGTTCTGCAATGGAAGAACTTCTCTCCAAAATCTTGCATACTGAGAGAACCAAAAGATCCCAAGTATCACAAAAGCAAAGGACATGAACCCATAGAAATTCATAAGTGGTGCCATTCTACCAGGTAAGTAACCAGCAGGATTTTTCCATATTGTTTTTCCCTCCACAACCAAATCTTTAAGATTTGGATCACAATGAATGAAATACAAGTTATACATACCAGTTTTCGTTATTTCTATGGACTTCGATGGCAACGTTGCAACTACTTCATCTAAACCAAATGAGACACCAAACACTTGGGGCCAGCCCGGATTCTCTGTAGATGGGCGGTGAATGATTTCTCCTTCTGAGCATACACCTAGTTTTGCAAGATCCACCGTGCAACAAACTGCTCTTTGACCCCCATAGGCTGAACCCCCAATCATCTGTCTATCTTCCACTTCGAAAACAATGGCGTGCACCAACCCCAAGCTGATGTTAGCAAATTCCTTGTCTCTACGGAATTTAACCTTCTCAAAACTGGATTCATATTACCACAAAAGGTCAGGCATTGGGAACAAATAATTTAACCATGGAGACCACAGTACAAGAGAAAAATGTTGCAGAATGTTAAAAGAGTATTCTAATTCTATCAATATATTTATTTAAGTGTCAAATACACACCATTGACCTCATTCATACTTTAATTTTTTTGTATTCACCATAGAAAGCTACAGATAATTGTTTTTTGAATTATGCTGCTGAGCTTTAAAACTGCCTCAATCTGTTGCGCACCAATGCTCTCACCAGAGCAAAAATTCAAAAACTTTCTCACATATGTATAAACAGCATGTTGAGAGAACACATGACCATTTTCTTTCTTTCATACAAATTCCACAGTCAAATCATATAGCACCTTCACTTTCTCAACTTCATTAATTCATTGAAACAAACGATTTATTAGAGGCTTTCAAGTGGTAATCAATTTTGCTCAACAAAACCTTAATTCCAAGACAAAGGGGTTAGCTATGGATTTTCAACAGACTAATCAAAGCCATTCATATGAATTCTTCTCTGCCATTCTATCCTATCCAAAATCATTCTCTTTGTCACCTCCTTAATTCACACGTCCATTTTTTACTACTTCTACTAATATAATTTTAAGTCTTACTCTTACTCTGCCTCTTTTCGTTCCCTCGATTTAAATCAAATCGACTATTTCCATCAATTTTGCTCAACTATTAACATTAAAATTTCACTCTCCCTCCACTTGCTCAACTATTTTTAATTGTCAAATTCAATATCTCAGAATAAAAAATAAAAAATAACAATTAAATTGACAGAAATGAATTTCTGACTTCAGCAAGATTTAGAATTTTCATTTTACTCTTCAAAAGCGTAATTCCCTCATTATTGTTCATAGTCAATGATCTTTAACCCTAAATTTCAGTTCACATCAAACTCACACACACACATTTTGCCCATTTGGTACCAGATCTCAACAAATCACAGTAGAATTAACCTAATAATCACATAATAAAAAACAATTGAGCACAAAATCATTGAATTACCGAATGTAAGAGTCGCCATTGGCGGTGAGGGAGGTGAAGTTGTGGTGAGCAGGGGCAGAAGAGTAAATTCCCTCGCTGCCACCGTGGACCACCAAGGCACCGCCTTTGGATACGAATCTTTCGCCGGAATATTCATGAACCGAAGCTTCCACTATCTCATACTCATTGCACGCAAAGTAGAAAACCCAAAGCCACACCACTGCCAGAACCGTAGGGGAACCGGACGGCCACGTCATTTGGGATTGAAAAGGTTTTGGATCTGATTGAGGTAAGAGTGACAACTCTTTGTTTTGTCTGAAGTGAAAGAGTAAGTCGTAAGTGAGTTTTAAGTCTTGAGCTACTTCACTTCAATTGGGGGTTTTGCTTTGCTGGCAACTTCATTACTTGAGCTTAGCTTAATTAAAGGTTAAATGATTGGGGAGAGGGAGAGATACCGTGTGCCAACTTTAAGTTGTTCTCCATTAACATCAACATCTCAATCTCAATTTATGGTGGATTAGGATCTTTTTATAGATTTTATCATAACTCTACGCTATATATCTATTGTGAAATAAGTGGATTAGATTTTGTCTATGTAATCAAAATATATAGCATATTTTATAGTTCTTATTAAATATTTACACTTTATAAGAAATAATAAAATTTTAATATTAAAATAATAAATTAAAATACTAAAATACCATTAAAAGTTATTTTTATATTATTTTAATATTAAAATTTCACTTGCTTCTTATAAAGTTGAATTATTAAATATTCCATTAACAATTGCCTTAAAGATATCTATTAACAAGAGTTAAAGAGAAATGATTTGAATTCTAAATGTTTCTTTTGAAGAATACCAAGAGATATCAATTAATTGAACTACAAAATTCTTGGCACATTTAAACAAATTATAACTAATGCTATTTTAATATCTATTTTAACTTTGATTAGGTGACAAAATCCAACTTTATAATTGATGGTTGATTGTCACACTTTACTATAGAATTTCCTTAAAGAACTTTTAGAGGATCAAAATTTTGTTGTCGGTAGATCTAAAAAAATGTATGAATAGGGATATCTTGATTAAGATTTAAATCTTATTTTTAGATATGCATTGTGTTGCAGTATTTAATACGTGTCCCACCAAATTTTGAAAGGCTATGTACTATGCATATCTTTAAATTTATAAAAAGCATTAAATCTTCAATATAAAAAATTAGCTTTTCACATAATCAAACCTTTCACATTTATGAAAACAAAATCTACACTATAAAATAGCTGTTGACATTGACAAAATGAAAACAAACTGTTATCATTCTAGCGAGTTGGATTATATGATCCGTTGGATACATGACTTTTGTGTCAAAGATGGAGAAATACAAGACTACACGTGTAATCGAGAGTATTGGATCATTTCTTGTTCTTATAATTGGTTAATGGCACAAGTCAATGTCTGTGATTGGCTCACATAGTCACATTTCCTTTCTAGCTTTTTCTTGGAATCTAATTTGTTTTTCAATAAGCCTATAAGCTCAACATTTCTTAAGACAAATTATTAATGAAAGAGAAAACAATAATAATATAATGCTAATGATAAATGAGTCATAACTTATCACCCCAATAAGTTGTTATTAACAAAATATATTATATTATTGTTTGTTTTTTCCACCATCAATTTGTTAATATATCTAAGTTGTTAAAACAAAATATTGTATCTATATTATTGTTTGTTTTTATCACCCTCAATTTGTTAATATATCACTCTTGTGAATAATAACTAACTGAGACTTGGATAATAGTGGCTTGCATGTACATGAACCAAGCTGATACATATTTGTCTTCGGCCAATATGATATATAATCGGCAATTTGTCATTGTCGGAACCAGTAAGTTCATGTGAGAGTGACAGAGAGAATTTTTTTTTTTTTTTTTTTTTTTTTTGATATATGATAGAAATTCTAATCTAAACTCACACACATATTCAAGCAATCATCATCCATATAAATCACCAAATTTCCCTGTGGCCTTGACTTGAAAAGGGCAAGGATAAAAATTTGGCTAATATATTTGGGGAACCAAATTGTCAACAATTAGAAGCGTGAAACCCGCTAAATAAAAGCAAATTTTGATTAAATCAGATACTGATTATCCATGACTGAACCTAAATATTGGCTGCATTTGTCAACTACACATGGGGTTGTCACCACTTAACAGGAAATTGCAAAGCAATTAGATACATGGAAAGTAGCTTCCCACATCCAATCTTTTGTTTTTGTTGGGTTAGGCTTTATAAATTACAAGTGCAAGAAAAATAAAGGTCCATTAATTTCAAATCCGAACTAAAATCATCAAATCTTTTAAAGCAAAGAAATACTTGTATAGTGTATTCACTCAAACAAATATTACACAAGGAATTTGAACAACATTCAAACTTAAAAATTCTAATTCCCAAAGATTTGACTCTCTAACATCTAACATAACCCAACCAGCCAAAAGATGGGGAAAGAGAAAGATAGAAAGGAAGAAAAAATTTAAAAAGAAAAAGGCCGCTATAATATTTGCGGACGGACATGTGATGAACTCCATGAAGTAGCAAACCTCATTAATCCAGATCAAGGAATTCCATTCTTTTCCTCATGGTACCTTTAAGATCTGAAGCCTCCCTTTCTGCTTTCTGTGCCTGCAAAATTATGGTGCAGGTCATAAAAAAATTGTGGAAAACCATTCAGAAATTAGAAGGCAAAAAAAAAAAGCACACCCCCCAACTTTCTCAACAATCCCTAAAAGAACCTCTTTGAGAAAAATGATTGAGCTATTTCCTCTCCAGCAAATCCTAAACACAAATGATATACAATAACAAATGGTACTTATCTCGACAACATAGATGCTACTTACATTATGAACATTACAGTGTTATTTACTATATTTTTTCATAAGTAAACACACAATATAAATTTGGGGATCCCAAGGATTGAACCCACGCCCTCATAGAGGGGTGGGACTTCAGTGTTATTTACTATACATAGGAGACATACCATATATGTATAAGTGGACTATCAAAAAATGTAAAAAGAAGCACACTTAAGAACTGCACAATTCACTAAAATTCCACTTTGCAGCTTTTTTTTCTTTAATTTTCTAACAGTGTTTGGTTGAAAGTAAAGTGGAGAGAAGGGAAAGGAAGGAAATTATTTTGTTTGGTTAGAAAGAAAGGGTGGAGAGAACGGAAAGTCACGGGGACAGAAGCTAAATAGAATTGATAAAATTACTTTAACGACCTTAATTTACTCACTTAATTAAAAAAAAATAATATTAATTTTAAATGGGTATAAGAGTAAAATCATACACTTGATATTTTGTTCATTCTTTTGGATACAAAACTAAATAAAAAAATAAAAATAAAAACTTTTCTTTTTTCCTTTCCTTTCCTACCATCATCCCAAAAGACTAAAAGAAATCTAGAATCCTTTCCCTTTCTCTTCCTTTCCACTTCCTTCATCATTTTCCTTTCTTTTCCATTTGTGTAACCAAACACAGTGTAAGGGTTCACATTCACACCCTCAGATGTTTTAAAATCATGCAGCTGAAACACTCAAAGGTTTGTTTTGAATATAGGTAACCATGATCATCATTATTCATTACAATTGACCGAAGACATGTACAGAATACAGATAAGCAACAATCCAAGTAACTTAAACATCATAATGTTGTATCACGGCCATATCCTCTCCCGATTACACATGCCAAATTTCTTACTTGGTTTTTATGTCCTAGCTTCTGTAAGCATTTCTAGATAAGATCTTATTGTATCCTGCTTTCCCCATTTTCAAGAGTCCCACTTGTGGCTTCTAATCACCACTTCTCACTTCACATTTGCACTAGCAACTAAATATGACACACAAGGCTTTTTACCACACATTGATATTGAAGAACTAATAGCTTCCTCAGGCGATTCCACATCTCTTTTAAATTCATGGTAGAGAATAAGTAAAGCAGCATTGCAAACCTTGTGGCATCTCAACCAATCAGAAGAGTTCATTTTGAAGGTAGAATTTCAGTTTCATTTAACCTATGTTTGATGAAAGCGGCTACTAACAGATTGAATCAAATAGGTCATGTGGTCCCTCAAGTGATGGAAAAATGAGCATCTGCTAATACTATTGGAGCTTCAGTCTTCACTACTCAATAAAACCTTGTACATTTGTTATTGCATGTTAAGGAAACCTACTCAAGTATAAGTAGATAGTCTCAAACAACTAAAAGTCCATTAAAGTCTATCAGATCATTCTGAAAAAATGAAAAAAATATACACAACTCAACCAACTCAATCTATACGGCTATACCAACTCAGTAACTTCACCAAATTGACATGCAAAGCAGTTTTTGACATGGTGGAGAACAAAAGAACAAATTTTTGGGCATTCATATTCAATCACAATGCACACCATCAAAACAATTACACAAGAGTTTTTTTTTTTTAATATAAGTAAAATTATGCATACAGAGATATCAACAAATTCCATAACTTGATACAGAATCTATATTTATTTGTTGCATGACATATGCGTTTATGCTTTTGCATATTTGTCTACCTTTCTTCTTCTTACCATCTTAAAACCTCTAGCCTTATCTTTCTTAAATAGCAATCATCTTAACAAATACTAAATACAAGACCAACCGGATTAATCTCACTCTAGGTCCAACATTATCACCACACGGCAAATCTACTAACCATATCATTATTAACTCCACCCCTAAGGAATTAATAGCAAAATATATATATATATATATTATTATAGCAACAAAAATAATATATAAATGATAACTATGAAACAAGGAGAATTGATGAACCACCAATAGAGCCATTGTGATATATCTCAAAAGTATACTGCGTTGCCTCCAATGATTTTTTTTTTCTTTTTTCTTTTAAACCTTAATTCATGTGCTTGAAGAATATCAAGATGGTAAAGCTTACCCTTTTAATTTCTGCTGCTGAAACACGAGTCATATGTGGGGGAAGTTCCTCTCTCTCTAAGTCCTAAAAAATCAAGTGTCGATCTTAAGAAAATACAAGAGTGCGTATTACAAAGGAACTATTTTGAAAGGAAATAACACCCTGTCATACCAGCTCGCCAATTAAAACAACATTCTCCCCACGGATTATATATAGGCCCAAAGGGATGTCACAATAAAGATCACCAACAATAACTCTCTCACATGCCTCCTCAAGGACAGCATTGGCTGCAATATAGGGAATTTTTAATTTTCAGTCATTAAAGAAATCATAGTATGTGAAAGTGAAACAATGAAAGTAGAAAATTCATACCAAATTGATCAAAAGAACGAAGTATCCCCAAGAGCTTTCGACCATCTCGCAGCAGTACAAGAAGTTTCTCTGCAGCATTATAATGGTGTAAGACCACAGAAAACATCATGAGAAGAAAAAACTACTCCCCACAATTTGTAAGCCAATTTGAATCTACAACTCAAGGAACTCTATGCTTTGTAGTCATATTTTGATTATCTTTCCATTGAAAATGCATTGCATGTGGAATATGGTGGAAACATTGGAAAAACATAAGTCTACATATGAAAACAAAGATCAACAAATCTCTCACTAAAATATATTTGTCTTTATTATGAAATATTCACATTTTCTACCAGATGAAGTCTGCAAATACCCCAAGCAAGAAAATAAATCTAAACATCAGGCCCAAAAAAGTTGACACTTGAAATTCAGAGTACCAAGTAAGCATACTACTAAAAGATTCCTCCTTGCAGGTAAATCTTCAGAGGAGGTTACAACAGGGAAGAAAATAAAACAATGGGAAAAGAAGCAATTTTGCACAGAAACGAAAAGCATGGCCCGGACAGTTTTTTTTTTTTTTGATAAATAACAACATTTTATTGATCAAGAAAGATTCAAGAGTGCACTAGACATGAACTCTAGAAACAAAGATCAAAAAACTCCAAATAGGATAGAGAAGGAGATAATCCGGTAGCTGTCCTCCAGCCAAACAATGTGCGAAAAAACACCATCTTCAGCTCCAAAACATTCCGGTCATTAGCCTCGAAAAGACGTGCATTCCTCTCTTTCCAAAGACACCACATCAAACAATGAGGAATAGCCCTCCAAATCTCAATATTCCTATGCCTTCCCATCTTACCTTGCCAGCAGGATAATAGGTCCACCACCCTCTTAGGCATAACCCAAGTCAGCCCAAACAGATTAAAGACAGTATCCCACATTTCTTTTGCCACTTTACAATGAAGAAACAAGTGGTCAATAGTTTCCCCATCCCCCTTACACATACAGCACCAACTAACTAATATCACATGTCGTCTTCTCAAGTTATCTGCAGTTAGAATCTTCCCCAATGCCGCTGTCCAGATAAAGAAATTAACTCTAGGCAGAACTTTCGACTTCCAAATACACTTCCATGGAAACATCACACCAGCCGTATTTGATAGAACTTGATAATACGATCGAACCTGGAAAATTGTCGAACCTGAGGGTTGCCATACATTTGATCATTCCCTTGCCCCTTCGTTGAAACTGAATAAAGGAGATCCAAAAATTTCGACACGGACTCCAATTCGCAATCATGAAGTGACCGAATGAAATCCAACTCCCAATGCACAACATCATTCCGAACCCTTAGATGTTACAGTTGCACTAAAACAATAATAAGCACCAGTTGATACCCATTCTGACTAAATGAAAAATAAAATTAGCAAAAACCCAGATGACCCTTTTCATACTAGACCAAGATTACAAGAACCCATTAGCATAGACATGTTAAAACAACTATTAGTCCATCTCTTTCTCAATTCTCACTTATATCCATGAGAACCCATTAGCACCATCTCAAAACTCATAACCCAGAAAAAAAAAAATAATAAAATAAAATAATAATAATAATCCAATCTTTAAACCAGTAACATCCAAACCAACCATATCAAGCAATTCAAAGGCCTATATATGCATAAGCAAATCACACACAAACACACACTCACAACCCAGAAAACAAAAATCCAAACTTTAAACTAGTAACATTTACTTAGAAAAATAAAATAAAAATCCAATATCAACCATATCAAGCAATTTAAAGGCCAATATAGGCATAAGTAAATCACACACTCATAACCCAGAAAACAAAAATCCAATCTTTGAACTAGTAAAATTCAAAATCAAACATATCAAGAAATTCAAAGGCACATATATGCATAAGTAAATCACACACACACCCAAGAAAGAGAGAGCATACTGTCAAGATAGCTAGCAAGAGAGGTAGAGAGGTAGATATCTTCAGGGCCTGCCCAAGACATTGATGAGCTCAAAATGAATCTTTTTCGGTCTTAAAAAAACCACCGAAAAATCCTTTTTAAACCAAACCAATAATGGCATTGGCAGCCTCAGATTTCTCTCTGATTTTCCCACCTTACAAACCTCTAACTCCAAAAAACAAAACCGTAAATTTCTCAGATCCCAAAAAAAAAACCCTAGAAATTGAGTCAGCGAACACCTTGTTAATTGGGATTTTCCTCTTCCGGATTGATGGGTCTGTAAAAACACTCAGATCCAATCTCACCGGAAGAGATTCAATAACGAATTGAGAGAATATTAAATAAATAAAAATTGTTTTGAAGGGAAAGAGAGAGAAAGTGTGGGAAAACTTTTTAAAGGTGGAATTTTTTTTTTTTTTTTTTGGTTTTTTTGTTTTGTGGGGTTACTGGGTTTGGGTTTGATTAGGGTTTGAGAGAGCAGAACATGGTTGTGGTGGTTTAAGTTAGGGATATATCAGTTGGGGTTGTAGTAGTTGCAGTTAGAAGTTGAAGTTAGTTCTTCCATTTGGGTTGTGGTTTTTGTGTGTTTCATTCATACATTGAAATATATTTGGGTTGGTAAAAATGTTATAGTAAAAAAAGTTGGTAAAAATATATGTTAAATTTTTGCTATTAAACGACTTGTAGCACAATTGTTGACATTATTTTTTTCTTTTTTTGAGAAAGACATAATTGTTGACATTAGAGAACATGCTTTGTATACTTTTGTTTTCCTTCCCTTTTTGTTGGTTAGACACAATTCTAATAGCTTTCTTAACTTGTCTTTTACTCTATTTAAAAAACTGATATTGCTTTTTCTTCTTATAGTTTTGTTATTAAGCTTAAATTTAAATAAGATAGTTTTAGAGACTTATATCATTTTATTTGGGTGTTGTTATTTCCACACCCTCTTTTTAATATTTCCACATTATTAATGCAGAAATTTAAAAAATCGGTGTGGAAATAACATTTTCCTTTTTATTTTGAAAGAGAATATATTAAATATTATTATTTTAAAAAACTTGAGAAAATTTTGAAATTATTAAACATGGACAACAAAAAGAGATAGGGGGAATAGTATTTGTTTCTCTCAAAAATTGATAGGACACACTTTTATGACTAAGAGAATTGTTCGATGGACCTCACTTGCTACTTGTAGTTTAACTACATCCGATCATGGGACCAGTTTTGGGGATTTTATTATGAATTTCTTTGCAATCATATTCATCGTGTGTTATCACTTGCTACTTGTAGTTTAACTACATCCGAGACCAGTTTTGTGGATTTTATTATGAATTTCTTTTCAATCATATTCATCATGTGTTATCAAAAGTCTTGTAATTCAATGATACTGTTCCATATTTTTGGTTCTAATGAAACAAACTTGAATTAAAATCCTCTCAACCACTTATTGTAAGGGGGAAAATAATAAACAAAAGATCCTATGTTGATTGGTTTCGTCTGTGGACAAAATCCATCCCTTTTCAATGTACTAATAATGGAGCAATGGAGCACTTTCTTTCGCAGATACAATCTTTTTGATAATAAATATATTATTCATATTATATAAGTACATGATCCCTAAAGAAATATTCTTAAATCATAAGAACGTATAGTAATATCCCTCAACCATTTTTTTAATTAATAAAATATCTCACTAGCCAGTAAGCTATGAAGGTGCAACTTTTTCTTCATCTTTAACCTTTTATTTTGGACCAAAGTGTAAATGTATTTTAGATAAAGGAGATGCTTAACTAGTCCGCCAGTTGCCATTTTGCAATGAAAATAGTAACCAATGCTTCATTTGGGAGTTTATAAAGGAAATGAAAGGTAATTTCTAAATTTTCCCTCAACACCAATTTTTTTTTTTTTTTTGCTATTTTCCCTCAACATCATTTTTTTGAAGTTGATGATGACGATGACGACGATACTGGTTGCACACATGTGATTCAATAAATCAATAAGTTCTTCTCTACTCTAAAACCTTCTCTACACTGCTGGGACTTTCATTATTTTTCATTTTGACAGTCGTTTGCTAATCAACAGCACTTTTATGCTATACGTGTCAGCTTATTGTGGCGGTGTTACTGCCTTTAAAACTTAAATGGTTGCCTTAATATGCTGTTTTTGTAATGAAATCTCTGAAGGTGTTACAAAGAGATATTATTATGGCCACACTTCAACGTGACAAACCCAAAAGTAGCCTTTACAGCTTCTCTTTGAAATATTGGATTTTTTTTTTTTTTTTGAAAGGTTAATGAATCTTTTCTCCAATGAATTTTTTCTTATATTTTAAGATAAGTTGTGTTTTATTTTGATAAGCCTAATCTAGAGTGGACCACGTTAATTTGATCAATTTGGATACTGTCATATATAATTATTTCCTTTTTATTTTTGCAGTTTAGCTGTTATAAGGTATAGGAAATATTGCAGCATGTCACCAAATGAAATTGTTCAACCATGACATATTGACATCTTGATCTAACTGGAATATAAAACCTGCTTAGCTACAAAAAGTAAAAACTCTTCCATGGAAATTCACTTGTCTCCATAAGCTATAGTATCACCATGATTCCATATCAATCTAATATTATTCACCTTAAAATATCTTACAAAAGGTGTAGTAAAATAGATTGAAAAATGTAGATAAATGTCTAAGCTTTGCCAGTACAGCTACACAAATCCTTTTGACGGTATTTCATAACATGCATTGTACTGTGTCTATCCACAGATACAACCATGAAAAAAAGGGGAAGCACCGTCAACAAAAGAAAGAAAACTATATTTCTGGATCATTCAATTTGTGGTCCTCCCATGAGCCACCAAAAAGTTTCTACATGATTTGTAATCCCAACTATCTGAGATCCTTCAAACCCCAAAGCATTAAACATTTGAATCTGCAAAGTTGTTAAAAGAATAAAGTTATTAGAAAAGCATATCTAAATCACTTTCTTAAAAAAGATGAAATTGTCTTCCTTGGTGAAGCTAAAAGAGGGGTCCCCTTACCTTGTAAGTGAGTGGTAGTGCAGACTGGGGCAGAGTTATATCTCTAGAACAATATCTGCAATCAAAGAACATATCCTATTAATGCCAAATTTTGTGCAGTTTCTTTTCTTCATTTTTTTTTATTGAAATTTTTGTCTTTGTTATGTATGTGACTTTCATTCTAATCATTGCAAACCAGAAGTAACCTTACATTCAGAATCTGTCTTGACCCATTTGCATCCATCATTGGTTTTCTCTGGCGTTTCATCATCAGTTTCCCTCTTTGGCATCTGTTTGTCCGCTATATATCTCTTTGCGGATGAAGCCCTATAAGAATTTTGCTGGTTCATCTTCTTGTGAAGCATTACTCTCAAAAGCTGTAGACCAAAAAAGAAAGGATTAAAAACACAATATGAAGAAGTTTTATAAATCTAGCCTCGAAGTAAGATGGAATAACAGTTTAGCATATGCACATAATATTGGTGGGCTTTGCCTCAAATTGTAATGCATTTCAATGGCCTAAGGCCTTTGCAGCCCAGGCAAGCTCATGGTGAATTCACACCTTGGGTAAATCCAACTCTAAAAATTCAAAAAAGTGGAGTGAATCTTTAGTTTATATATGCAATTCGATAAGACCAACTTGCACACATTTGATACATGTATATGTCAGCATGTAGGCTAATGCATAATTGTGTGTATACCTTCTCCATTCTTGACTCTTGAAGTGTATCTCTCAAACTGGGTGCTGGTGCAAAGCCACCTCTACAAACAAACATCTTCTTGAGAAGGAAAGAAATTGATTTCTTCCCAATTACTTTCTTGTTTTTATCTGCACAAATGTCTTTACATTTATCGAGTATGACACTAATTGTCAGGTCGATATCTTCATCTATTTGATCTGAATCACTACAAAGTGCATTACTAATTCTTCGATCAACCTCCAAGCTTGATGGGCAATTAAGGAATCTATCCAATGGAAGATCAGCAATTTGCTTCTCCACATTTGGTTTACGTGATAAGAGCTTTGTCAACTCCTGTTGTAACTTTCCAACTTCTTCTGGAGTAAAATCTATTATTTCTTCAGATGAAGATGGATTCTCTTCAGTATTTTGGCTTTCAGGATTTTCTTTTAAACCATTGTTTCCAAAAGTTCCAATTGCTAGCAACCCGTGAGGCCAATCATTGAATTCTTCACGGGGCTCTTGTTTCACAAGATCTACAAAATAGAAAAACAGAAAATTTAATTAGATTCAATCTATTAATATTAATAGTAATAATAATATGCTCAAGGCAGATTAATTACATAAGACCAAGAAAATAACCGATTAAGTAAAAATAAAATTTGGAAAATGTAGCAAATAAACGTTAAATAGGTACTACATTTTAAGAAGCAGAAATGTGTGAAAACAAAAGGTATAATTGCAATTCCAATGAAAATCTTATTATTATACAATATACAGGATCATGCATACCATTTTATGAGTTATATTATTAGTCAAAGAGCTGTCCCTGGGTTTACATAATCAAAGGGCTAATGCCATTTGGTCAGAAGCCAGAAAAATGATCATTAGGTAGGATTTGCAGTTCCTATAAGAGGACTGGACAGAAAAAGGGTCCAAATTGATATGTCATGTCAAGCACGTTTGAAAGTGTCTTTTGGATAGTAGACAACAAGGTTTTGCATTAACTTTTCCACTCCTTTGCTATTGAAAAGTGGACTAATAAAAAATGTAAGCACTTTGGGATTTATGACTCACCGTTCAGCCAAAAAAAAAAAGAATTATGACTCACCGGAATGGCAATTAATTATGCTAAGGTAAAGAATTTAAAAAAAATTTCGTCCGAAATCTCATAGTAATAACATTTTTAACCAACAAAAGTACAATATACTGGTAATATAAATCTGGTGACATTTCTATTCCCCCCACCCCACCCCCATAAACAATGTGTCAAATAGTTTTTTTTATATATATACGTAGTGGGTCGAAGGAGAATTCCTCTAAATCGGGTTGAAAGAAAACTATATCCAAATGACAAATACCGAACTTTTGATTATTCATGAATTTTTCAATACATTTTCTATTGTACAGTTATTGAACTTAATCCAATCATTTGTTTGACTTGATTTGACCCATTGACTTAAATCTTGTTTATTGGATCCGACTCGACTTAAATCATTTTTTTAATAAGATCTTGATCCAACTCATTAACTATCATAACTATCTTTTTGTTTTATAATTAATTCATAATTAATTTGTCTGTGGGTGTTTTGACCTAATGATAAAGCAATCATATGACAGACATTACTAACTTAAATCTTAACAATGACAATATAAATAAATAATTTAAATCAACTTGGATATAAATCGAATTCAAACACGGAAGTCAGATCTAGACTCGACCCATCAAACACACACACTCTCACTCCCACTCCATGATAAATTCAATTCCTTCCATGTTGAATTGAATATGAATGTTGATCAAATCAAATTAAAATGGATAAGAATTCTAATCCGACATCTCTCCCTCTTCTCTCTCTCCAACACAATTACTTAAATGCTAAAGAGCCATCGATATGGATAGCTCCATGAGATAACATTTGTATGAGGAAGTAAACTGAGAATGTAAACACAAAACATTGACAAAAGCTATAAAGAAGTTGATAGAATACTTACTAGTAGTTGAAGCTGTGTGTGGTTTTTTGTTCCCTTGTTTCCCATTAAGCTTATTTTGCATCCAACTAAAAAGCTGAAAACAAACAAAAAAAAAATGAAAACTATCATTTGAGAACCATAAACTCTAATCATTTTACGTGAGTGTAAGCCTAATTAATAAACCAACCAACCTCACTATCTTTTACTCGCTCACACACACACACACACAAAGAGAGAGAAGCAAGCACACATACAAACTTACCTTCATTTTCACAATAGAATTGAGAGCTCTTTGAAAGGTATGAAAAGGTAGTGGAAGTGGCGGGTCGTGAGTGAAATAGGTGTTTGGAAAACTGAGGTGTTCAAAGCAGATCTTAAAAGCCAATGAAAATTGATCTTTGGGAGTTTAAAATTAAAGATGGGTTTTGCTGAATTTGATGGTGAAGCAATTGAGAGTGATTTTCTATTGGATCAAGTTCCCAAAGACGGCCTTTTACCCCTCCATCCCTCTTTCCTTGTATTCAAACCTTTTGTCTCTAATCTCTTCAACTCACATAACTAATTATATAAAATTCATACCCCACTAGCATAAAGACATTCTCTTCCAATTTATACTGCATGTGCATGTCTATAAAATATATAACGCATGGGCGAGTATAGAGTGGGTCGATTCTGGAACATCTGCTGTATATACCTAGGAGACCTCGTGTCACCATTTACATCCACTAGATCATAAATTCCAGATCTTAAGACACTTTTTCAAGTAAGAAACTTGGAATCAATCTCAATACATTTGTTATCGAATGGTAACTGAAGGTGACACGAGGGGATGCCAAAGATGTTGTTACAAAAGTGCTTCAATGACCACAAGTTTTAATACTTTTTTTTCTACTCCTCACTTTTTGCTTTCATGACTCTTCCTTAAGCCTTACAGCAGTAATTGGCCGTACCATTAATAGTCCATTAGTCACTTTGTTCTACGATGGTACAATTACGCATGCAATGATGCAATTGATCATATGTTGGTCTCTTACTATAAATTAAAGGGCATCAATAACTATTGAAGCTTTGCTTTTTTTTTTTGGCTAAACGATTGAAGCTTGCTTGAGGTAGACGGTTTTTGCCAAATCACTGGGGATGCTAATAGTGTAGAACTGTAGATGGTTTTTGCTCAAAACAAGCAAAAGGGCAATTTTTCATTTGAAAGTCCAGCAACTTACAATGTCGTCAATTCCATTATGTTCCCGCTGAGACAGTTGAAATAGTTCATTCTAATCACATAATGTAGTAATTGAGTTGCAATTTAGCGTATTGACATAGAGAGCAAAATTTCCCGTAGTAAAGATTATATAATTGTCCCACGATGAGCTTCCTAATGAAGCAATCACATTACTAAAACTGCGTAATTATTCATCCTCTCTTTTTTTCTTTTTTTTTTATAAAAATTATTCATCCTCTCTTGCTAGTTTGGTTAGAAAGAAAAGGTATATATATACCTGTGGCAGACAAATGACCTGAACCATTTGATAATGGAGTAATGGGCAGCATGTGGCAACATTTCAGAAGTCGGATTAAAGAAATAAAAAGAATGAAATAAAGTAAGAAATGGGTCATATATAAGCTAACAGGAGGAACACCTAATTAAAGACACCTAATTTTCGCCTGGGAATGTCGCTCACTAACCAGACCAGTTACTGATACTCTCACCTGCCCCTGATTGTAGTGCCCCTTAAATCCTTCTGGACCCTGACTTTGATGCCATGACCTTTGTCACAACTCGCAAGAATCTAAAGGAATCTTATGTCAAATTTATCTGTTTTGTGTGTTTTTTTTTTATAAATATTTTCCTATCATTTCAATTAAAATATTTAACAATGTCATATCATGAATGGATTTTCTAGTTCAAATGCATCCGCAACAAAATCAATCTTCCTCTTGTAGTCGATAATGAATTTATTTATTTTTTTACTTAATCACACGGGGGATAAATAAGCAGGTCATTTTCATTCATGTCTATAACATCGAATGCCAATAGAGAATCAGAGGAGGCCTGCTAATTATATTTTGGAGAGAGAGAGACACCAACATCCTGGACATCATGTTAACACATGCCGCTTTAAGATTAGTTTCTTAGTAAGATACAGTCTCGTCCCGAGAGATTGTCGCATAAATAATATATATGACCACCGTCTCAGAAAATCCTAGAAACCCAAGCCTCTTCACAGAATCTTGAAACATAGGCAGAAGTAAACAGATCTCTCTTGACAAAAGAAACAGGAAACTTAATGAACTACAAATCCCCCATGTCGAGGGATGCTTACATAGAAACATCATTATGGATTTGGATGAGTATATGAGATTGAAATGCTAATTCAGGCTATAAGTGTTAAATCATAATTAAGTGGTGAAGGTTGCATGTTAAGCTACAAAAGGTGGCTAGACAAAATCAAGATATAAGCTCAAAAATAAAGTAACTAAGAAAGAAGTATGAAGGTATAAATATATCCCATATTTCCACAATAATGAACATGGACAATTTTGCTAGTCATTCATGCACCTTGAAGAAATTTTGGGTCCTGGAAAGCCCCCATCATTTTTTATTTCCAATAACAAATATTAGCCGAGAACAGAAACTAAGTGAAATATTTGAAAATTTTGCATCTATCAGTCGATGGTACCATGCAAATATATGGGACATTAATTTCTACAACCTGCACCGTTTCTTTTACTTGATCGGCTCATTGATTTTAGCAACCATATGGCCATGGGGTAGAGATTCCCGGGTTGAAGAAAAAGTGTACCATACGCAACCATGCCATGTGACAGCTTAAATTCAACAGCAGTAAACAGAAGAATTTGCAATTTGACATCTTACCGGTACTATGTAATATTTAAAAGTTCGTTCGAGGTTTTCAGAAACTCACAAACAGAGACTACGTACACAACCGCCACTAAACTTGACTAGAAAACCAGCTAAAATCGTCCTTCATAAATGCAACTCGATGCTTACTAGATATTGCCTTCTTTTCATTGGTTAATAGTCAACAGTTTAGTACCATTTGCCTCCAAAACCATGAACATCTCTCAATATTTGAAATATCTACAGCAACATTACAGCTAATGCAGTAAATTTGATTACTACTAAATAAAAATTCAAATTGTACACTCTTCTTGGAGCTATGAAGCACGGACACGGCGTACCCGTGGGCCGTGTTTGACACGTGTAGGTGTCTGCAGGGGCGTAGCCAAGGCAAGCCTTGGCTGGGCTATAGCCCAGTCAAGGTTTGTTTTTTTCTTTTTCTTTTTACTTATATTTTTTTTATAAAAAAAAAATTACCTAATTAGCCCAGTCAAGATTTTTTTTTTTGCAATTAGCCCATCCTAAAATTTTTTTTTGCCTCCACCCCTGGGTGTCCGACACACTGGAGACACTCTTGCATGCGTGTCCTCATTGTATTAGAAGGGAAAAAAATATTTACTTATTTAAAAAAGTTTCTTTTGATTATAAATATGTTTTTAAAGATTTTGATAGTTGTTATTAATGTTGACAACTTAAAATAAACATAAAATAAGCCTATAAATAAATAAAATATACCTAAAGATATATATTAATCAATTAATTAATAGTTATATCCCCACAGTGTAGTGTCTTAGTTTTTCAAGAAATGTCGTATCGCTGTGTCCCATGTCGTATCGTGTCTCATGTTGTACCGGTGTCAATGCTTCATATTCTTGGAGTGCCTTGTTAAGCACAATAAAATATTTTTTAACATATATATAGTCTCTTTCCCCTCGCGTAAACTCCATACAACTGTGAAATTCACATATTATAAAAAATAAAAAAGATAAAATATATAAGATGTAAGAGATAATTATTGGGTAAGCAGTGATCCAAAGGATTTAGTGACAACAAGAAAGCAAATTAATGTTATACCCTCCCAAGAACTTAATACATGGTAGTATGGTACTTGCCGAGAAGAAACCTCCATTTTGCCTTGGGTGTGGCCTGGAATGTCAGCTTCTTCGTAAGATACTGGAAGATAATGCCGTTCAACGCGGGCCCATTGGGCACCACCCAATCACATGACTGGCTAAATCATGTGGGACCCTGCCATATAAACTTTGAACGGGGCACCAAATGGTGGGTTAGGTTATGGCAGTTGGCTACGTGTCACGACAAAGCAACTCCCATCATCTTATGTCGGACCTACACGTGTACCAAAGGGGTCGGGTTGACTTCAAACGTGATCAAAATTATTCCCCAAGTCCCTAAACACCCAATTGGTCTATGATGCTAGATACATGCTAGAACAATCATCTCTTAGATTTCTGCATCAACTTTTTCATTAGCCTAAGTGCCACTTTTTATTTTTATCCCAAGTGCTGCTTTCAAGATCTCCTCTTAAGCATGATTGGACTTTACTATTAGAAACAGTATCTTAGGCAAACCATGATAATTAAAAAAATGGGCATAAGCACAATTTACTTGGTCAAGTGTTCTGCTTCGTCACTAGCATTCCAGAATATCATAGGTTTCGTACAGAAATGCAAAGCATGTTTAGCCAGTCTAAAGCACTTTCCATCTGATTGGTGGACACAAGTCACAACTCTCGCATGGACCACTTAAACAATCTACCACGCCAAAATGTGCCACCTCCAAGCAAGGTGCACCACAAAAATATGCTAAACTCTTATGATTTTCCATGTAGTTCGGGATTTAGGATGTTTAAGAACTCAATGAGCTACGTGTAAAGATGTTCATACTTCATACAAAGCAACACAGCTAAAACCAAAGCATTGTTCAAAACTCTCTGATCAAATTTTCAGAAATATCAATGAATACACATGAAAATATCTTAAGTATATGTCGTCATTCATCTCGTCACTACAATGCATAAAACATTTTTCTTTTCTATTTTCCAGAATTGAAAACTCCTCGAGATGCAGATAATGGGCAAGTGAAAAGAGTCCATAAGAATCACTCCCACCAAGAAACAACTTTTATAAAAAAGAATAGAAGCCATGTGGGTTATCGCATCTACTAGATGCCTAGGGTTTAGGAATCAAAGCTGAATTCAGCAAGAATGAAGTAAACTTACTAATTGTGGAATGTATACACCTAGCCCAAAGTAAACTAAGACCTTGTATGATGTGGACCTCTATCTCCATAAAGATAGTGGCCTTCATGATTTAACTAGCTCAGATTTCATTGGATCTTCAGTAAATTAATTAATAAAGTGTATTGCATTGCGATCAAGCAAATGTTTCATCTTGCAAGAAGGTCCCTTCAGACCTCACTAATCAACATATAATATCTTATTAACACGAAAATAATAAATTATGGCCTCTGTCCCTCAAACACACAGAGAAAGCCACCATTCTTGGCCACTAATTAGGACCTTGTTGGTATCCTTTCTTTCAATTGGAGGGCAAGCCTGTAATCGGTAATCTAGCTGTATATTTAGAAATCTCAGAGCTGTGATCATTGCCAGTTGAAACCAGTAGCTTTTGAACAATCTCTCCAAAACTTAAAAGAGTATAAAACAAGCAACCTCAAACTCATGGCATAGTTTAAATTCTTTGGGCTCTAAACAAAAAGAAAGAAAATGCAGTAATCAAAACACCAGTTAAGCCCTAGATGGTTTTAAGCTTCCAAGTTAATTATGCCAACAAGCCATAGAAATAAAAGATGAAAATTGAATCTGCCAACATTCTGTGAACAGTACACATTAACAGTACCGTGAAATATTAAAGAGAAGGAAAAGGGATAAGAGAAAAGAACAATAACACCAACTGTTGATATACATGTGGTATTGACACTGTCTCAAGTCTCAAAACACTCAATATTTTATTGATTAATCCTCTTTGTTTGAGTATAATAAGTTAATAACACACTTATATAGACTCTAAACCTTAACTTTTCCTAATAGATCTAAGACTTCTACTTTGAATAATAAACCAAACCCTTAATGAATTGAACCAAAACGCACACATAAAACCCCATAAATTAAATAATACTTACGTTTTTTTATATATAAGTAATAAGACGGACTTATTTATAAAATAAAAAAAAAAGGCCCACAAATATGGCCTCATACCCAACAATTACAGAACTACTAAAATACCCTTGACTCGAGAAAAACCAAATAAAATATAAAATAAAATACTAATAACCTAATTATTTATCATGAGCACTTATGCTTGGACTTTGCCTTAACCTTAGGTTTCCAAAGAGAATATTTTTTTTTTCTAACCACGCTATGGTTGCGGCATCACCACATGCATGTAGTCACGTACAATCATAAAGACAAATATGATTGAATTGTCCTAGCTTCTAAGATCCTCATTACTTAAGCCACAAAATAAACCATTGTAAATTTCGAGTGGTTAAAGTTCCAAATGCAGATTCATTTACAAAGTAATTCATCTATACCTACCACAATTTCAGTGTATGTTCTAAAGAATAAACTGTCAGCATCATATTCCCTGTTGACAACTCAGCATCACATCCTCTTGTTTGGTAGGGAGGATGGAAAAGATAAGAATGATAGAAAAATGGGAGGATGGAGAAGATACTAATATTTCGTCCTATGTATTTGAGTAATTCATCTATCCCTACCACAATTTCAGTGTATGTTCTAAAGAATAAACTGTCAGCATCATATTCCCTGTTGACAACTCAGCATCACATCCTCTTGTTTGGTAGGGAGGATGGAAAAGATAAGAATGATAGAAAAATGGGAGGATGGAGAAGATACTAATATTTCGTCCTATGTATTTGATGTTAAAGTCCAACAGGCCTAACTCAATCTCAAAAGACACCTTAAGAGATGAGGATTACCCATGGCTTATAAATTGCACAACCCAAGAATACTTGGTCAATGTGGAACAAGACTCTCACTTTAATATGCCCCCTCACGTGTGGCGAACCAACCAAACACGTGGACCATAATTGAGGGGGAGATCTGCCCAACACCCAAGGGGTGGCTCTGATACCATGTTAAAGTCCAATGGGCCTAACTCAATCTCAAAAGACGCCTTAAAGAGATGAGGATTACTCATGGCTTATAAATTGCACAACCCAAGAATACTTGGTCAATGTGGGACAAGACTCTCACTTTAATATTTGATAGGAAGGATAGAATCGTGGAAAGATGGAAAATTAATGCATCTTTCCTTTGTTTAGTAGGAATAGTGATTTGTATCAATTTACTATTAGATCCCTATTATCTAAGTAGCAATTTTAACATTACCTTTCAAAGGAGGGGTAAAATAATATTTGTATTTTATCCCCCATATTTTCCTCACTTTTCAGAATATATATGGCCGACCCTGACTAATCTGTTGAAGATCCATAGTCAACCCCAAAATTTTTGGGACTAAGACTTGGTTGTTGTTATTGTTGTTGTTGTTATTGTTATATTTTCCTCACTTTTCCTCTCCATTTTGGAGGGATTAAAATTTGTGGGTCAGGGAAGAAAACAACCCCCACCCCATTTTCCATCCTCTCTTTTCTCTCCTGCCAAACAGGAGAAAATACTCATCTCTCCTCTCTTTTCCATCCTTCCTAAAATCACTCCTATCAAACACACTAAAATAAGATCAAATTTTCGTCAAAAATCACCCTCCTTGATTCAAAATAACTACCAATCTCCTCCTCCTCTTCTTCTTTTATTTGGTGTGTGGATAACTAACTACCAATCTCCTCTATATTTTATTTTGCTTTTTGGTGACCTCACCGTAACCACACTGGATAATAACTAATGAGAACTAGCTCTTACATAAAATGGACCTCATACCACAAAAAAAAAAAAAAGAAAGAATAAAGGTAGTAGCAAAATAAACAGTTTGTAATCTCATTGACTTGCACTGACTATGACTTTTGGACTGCTTGCCTAAATATAATTAGAATCTTGCTGACACTTTTGCTTGAATCACCAGAATAATAGAATTTATGTATCATCTGACATCTCAAGATTCTTTTTGATAAATCACCTGTAAAACAGGCAGACAAGCCGTGCTAGTGTTTATATCACAAGAACCTATAAATTTTAATAGCACAGGACTTGAAAGAAAGTTTGCAGGACAACTTTTAGCAACAGATGGCCTAACCACCATAAAGGAATTGCCAGTGCAGTTATCCAATTCTGGAAAATTGTATGAGTAAATGAGTGTAAAGGCTAAAGAGACTTGTACCAGTTTACAGTTCGTCATGTTCAGCAACTACTCCACCTGTCAAAAGAGAAATAATGCAACCAAAATAAATATCAAGTGTTTCCTTTCAAGCAAGATGCAATTCAGAAGTATAAAGTATTACCCATTTGTTAACATACAAGAGGGTTATTTTTGTTCTTATGGAAGTCAAGGGCTAGATGTCTTGTTTAAGTTCATCGTCCTCAGTTAACAAGTTGATCTCATAATTAATGAGTCTGCGATCACAAGCCCTGACCTTTTTCTTTAATTGGTAACCTAAAGCAGAACATGGTCTGCATTCGATTTGTCTTGGTAAAAGAAAATGAATAAAAAAAATGGAGGAAGTTAATCTCATTGTATCTTTTCAATGTAAATAAAAGAACACCAAAGCCACAAATTGATGTTCATATTAACACATTGTACCTTCTTCCCTCAGCTGGTACAAAGCAAGGCCTCATAATCCTTTTCATTTTGAGATTGCAGATTAGAAATTAAGATTTGGAATCTTGCAGCTATTTGGGTTGGAATGTTAGTTCTAAAAATTCAAATTTTAATTTGCTCTCCTTTATCTTCAACAAAAAGAGCTTCATAAGTAGGCAAAGAATTGAGTTAAAGGAAAAAGGAGAGTAACATACTGTTATCATGATTATAAGTCATAATTTCACATATTTGAGTTCACAGTTAGACAAAATATCAGTGTTACTTTATACAGCATATACACGTTTGAAACACAAACTCGTCACAATCTGACCTCCCATGCTATATCACTTACTAAGACTACTGATGTTACAGAAGCTAATATGAGAACAACAGATAATTGTCATTCCCCAGCAAAGGTAGAACAACAAAGAAGAAACAAACTTTTATTTTACAAAGAACAAAAGTATCCTAAACCAACCAATACCCCTCTCTTTTTTTCTTTTTCTTTTTCTGATGAGAAATTTACAACTTCTTGTTGATGCATACTGCATAAATTTAGTGAACATATATCTAGACCTCATAAATAGAAATCCCACCTGTACTCCTCCTGTGGTATGGTCGGGTATCAATTTATCACTGTGGATTGGAAAATTTCACTTTCCAAATTATACAGTGGCAGATTGAAAACCAGCCAAACAGCAGGGGGTAAAGTATAATTTTAACCAGCACAATATCTTTGTACCTTTTTCTTTATTGATAAGTTAAACACACAGCCAGTGGGTAATGAACCCTCACCCTCCATCTGCTCTTACAAGGACAGGATATGTCATTTGAGCTAGAGCTCATTATACCCAAGAAAAACATAAGCTTAAGCATAAAAGAACAAATATGTCTTTTTTGTTTAACTGAAAAAGAGAATGGGAATTGACCTGCAGATGCCTCTTTAAAGAAAAATGAGATCTCTCTTTCAGCTGATTGAGTAGAATCTGAACCATGAACGCAGTTCTTTTCTGAATCTAACCCACACATTGCTCTTATGCTGGAAATAAAACCAGAACTAATAATTAAGAATTCCAACAAAGAGCTATTTAACAGAAAAATCATGAAATTTTTACTGATTGAATTCAAGGATCTAATATTATAAGACAATGTGACAAGCGACCATATACTTATAAGCAAAAGAATGACATAGACAGCAAAAAGATGTACAAGTACAAAGAGGATTAAGATGAGAACATAAATCACCTGTGGGGTTGACTAATCTTAGCCTTCCGTGCATCAGTTGGCCCAATTAGAGCACGCCAATCGACAACAGCATTTTCCTTCTCCAAAACCATAACCAACACTGGACCACTGGTAGCAACAGAGAGAGAACATTTCCAAAGTAATTACCATAGAGTGATCGATACCATCAAAGAAGCAAACTTACTGTGCAAAGTAAGCTCAAGATCCTTCAAAACTCAATATGATGAAAGCTTACATCAAAATCCAGTTGACAGGGCCATCAACTCAAGTAACTTATCACTCTTTTAAAAACATATAGCCAGAAATTCCAATACAAAGGGTATGGAAAAGTAGGGGCAGGACTAATGACAGAGACTTCTGCCGGATGACTTCTTCAAAAGAACTCAACACCCCCAACAACTAGGCTCTAATAAGCTCCAGAGAATCATAGTAGAGAAATTAATAGTTTCACACGTTCTTATCAAAAATTAATAGTTTTTTTCCTAGCCTTGGCAAGCTCCATATTAGCTGTCTGCATCCTGTTAATAAATTGCTGGATTGAAGCAAGTTTGATTTTCTATCCTTAGTTCTTATTCACACATTGTGTAAATACCGCCATTAGTGAAGGAAATACTTAATGCATATCTATGCTTTTCATAATTTTAGTGTCTCAACTATTTCTATGGGTATTGGATATATATATATATATATATATATATATATATATATATCTTTACAGCATATTATCAGCATGATATGTGGTTGCTTGGTAAATTATATTCATAAGCTAGGAAAGATGTGAAGGGGAAAACTAAGGATAGAAAATCAAACTTGCTTCAATCCAGCAATTTATTAACAGGATGCAGACAGCTAATATGGAGCTTGCCAAGGCTAGGAAAAAAATACTCATTAATTAAAAGTAGAATGCGGCAATCATAAAAACATAATAGATACCTCGTCATGTATTTGACAAGGCTAGAAAAGAAGCTCTTCGTAGAGTGCTCAGCATAAAAGCTTGCTGCACTGTCCTCATCAAGTTGAACAACCATCTCCTTGAAAATGCTGAAACCAGACTCCAGAATGGCATTCTTTATCCTATCTGTGTAATTACCAAACAATCCGTCTGGTTTTATCATAGCTAATGTTTTCTCCTGTGTACTCCCAGTGCTTGAAGACCTATTTTCTCGGAGCATTTAACACCACGTCAATAAGATTTATATATATATGATAGAGATTGACATAGAAGTCTCCAAACAAAGTTTTCCTCCAAATGGAGAAATCTAATCCAACCCATTATGTGACATTTCAGACAACCATCGACATGTATTTTAATCGCATGACCCATTAAGTCATTTGAACAAACCACATGACTATTAAATAATTCATGTGATAAAAAACACATGTGGATGGTCATTTGATTACCATGTAATAAGTTGGAGGAAATTCATGCAAACTAGTTTAGAGAAAATTTTGTTGAAGGTCTGAAGCCCTTACCCCCTTAAAAAAAAAAAAAGAAGAGTTAAAAGGAGAGAAATAAAAGTCATTCACAAACCTCTTGTCAAAAAAAAAAAGTTCAGATGAAGTTAAAAGTGGAATTAGTAGTGTCATTGGAATTGGGAGATGACTCCTACACACTAACGAATCAAAATTCAATATTTTGTTTCTTTCATCATCTCCTTTTTTAAAAAGTTCCTCTTCAAGTAATGCTTAGGCATGTAAGCTCACACAAAGATTTAGCCGTCTTTAAAACCAAAAAAAAAACAAAAACACACGCACACACTAAATCCCATATCGATTCTCATTCACGTTTTTCTTTCATTCTATGGGGTTCCTTAGCAAGTAAACAAAACACAAATGCACTTCATTTTCTGTATTTTTTTTTTGTTAGATGTGATAGGATTTGAGCGTATGACACTTGCTCCATGATGATTTCTCTTTATCATCAAGCTAAGACACCAATTAGTTTTTGGTGTAGGCGGGATTCGAATTCAGGTCCCTTATTTGACGAAAAGAGACTTTATCAATTGAACTAACTAAAATCCACAATTCTTGTATATTGATTGTAAACAACTGAATACTTTCGGTTTTGGTAAACTTTTTCTAGACTCCCTAATATACACTATCCGAGTGCAGATGAGCTTTAATTCTTTTAGCAACCAAACTACTGTATATAAAAATTCAGAGTATTCGTATTCTTTTCCACAATTTTATCAGGCACCAAACAAAGCAATTTAATGTGACACTCGATTCTGAGTGCTTATTCTTAAGCTCTTAAGCTCAAATTTTCTTCAGAATGCATAAAAATTCTAAATAAAGCAAATTCAAAACCCCGAGTATCCGCGCATAAAGTTCAAAACGTTGTCTCAGCAATTAAACAAAGCAATTAGTAATTATCAATGTATATATATATATATATATATGAAACCCTAGCGTTGTTTACAATTACCTGCAAGGGAAAGGTACAGAGACCAGAAGGAAGAAGAATATGAATCTCGCCAGGAACGGAGCGATAAGAGGCGTCATTTGAAGAGTCACACTGCCAAAAAAAAAAAAAAAAAAAAAAAAAATCGTTTAAAATTACCAAATAAGAATAATAACAATTCAAAAAACGCAAAGAACAAATGAAAATTACTCAACAGATTTCGAGTTTCCTATTCTCCACGCCCTGTTTGGTTGCTAAGAAAATGGAGGAAAAGAAAAAGAAATCATAATTTTGCTTTACCAAGCCAATTAATAGTGGTGCACTCTTTTGACAATCTGGATCAGCTAAGCACAGCTGTTTAGTCCGTAAAAATTGAGTAGTTCGTTTTTTTTTTTGTGTGTGTGTTTTCTCGGGAACCAAACAGTGAAAAATCCTGTAAATTGTAAGGAAAAGAAAAAACACAAAACGCACAAAAGAAATGAAAATTACTCAACAGATTGTGATTTTCTTTTCTTTCTAATATTAGTTTTGATTTTTTAGTCGGTAAAATAGAAATAAAGAAGTGCTGATAAGATTGATTTTTCCTGCATTAGTATTTTTCTGACAGTTTCTCGGGAAGCAAACGGGGAAAGTACCTGTAATTTTGATGAAGAAAAACCACAAGGAAGAGAAGGAGAGCTCTTCCCAGAGAGAGAAACAGAGATGGGCGGGAAAATGAAAAGAGCGCGAGATTTTTGGTGAGAGAGATTCGATTGGATTTATATACACACAGGGAGAGAGAGAACGGTACGGACAAGTGTCAACAGCGATAGTTTGGCTTTTCACTTCAGGGCGTGCTACATTTTGGGAATGAATTGGGGGCTGGTGGTCCTCAACAGACCATACGGTGTCGTTTCCTACACCTTTTTTTTGTTATTTAGAAAGCCTACGCACACAGAGAGAGAACCGTTACCGTACGGACAAGTGTCAACAGCGATAGTTCGGTTTCACTTCAGGGCGTGCTAGATTTTGGGAATGAATTGGGGGCTGTCGTCCTCAGAGAAATTATTGGGTAAAAAAATTGCAGATTTCCTCCGAACCCCAAACACAACAGAGAAATAAGCCAAATGGTAATAAAATCTGACATTATTAAAATGAAATCAACTCATCAAAGATGTGGAGGAAAACAAAGTTAAATGGTGTAAAGAAGTTTGGTATTTTGCTTTGAGGTTATTTTAGGAATTTAGACAGTGAAGAAGCGGTGCGGAAACGTTAAGTTATTCCGTCAAAATTTTTTGGCGTTTTTAGTATCGTCGGGGCAAACACACAAATATTTGGTCTCACGCGCGTTTGTTCATCAAACGGACCCTTAAAAATCACACAGAGAGAGAACCGTTAGAAAAGAGAGTTCGGTTTCAGAGATTTTGGGAATGAATTGGGGGCTGTCGTCCTCAATGAAAAAAATTGCAATTTCCTCCGAACCCCAAACACAACAGAGAAATTGTTTTTTATTAAAATGAAATCAACTCATCAAACAAAGATTCTCTTCTCTATTAGAAAAGAGAGAGACAATGACAAATGTTAGTCCAAGGAAAAAACAACAGCTTCGTTAGTGCAAAAAAAAAAAAAAATTCTTAACAACACAATACCCAATTGAAATAAGGAAGAAAACCAAGGAAAAGAAACATATAACACTGAATAGAAATGAAAAAGAAAGTAAATGGATGGGATGGGAGACGAAGGAGTAGAAGAGAGTGGAGAGAGATAGAGGTGTTGACGAAGAGTGGGACCCGAGAGAGGCAAAAGCGGATGACCCAATTAGCCTTTTGAAAAAAGCAATGCCCATCGATGACACAAAGCAGCTCCTTCCTCTTGTTGAACACTTTTTGAACCAAACAGATACGAACCATAGCAATATAGCACCAGTACTATTGCCAAGAGAAATGCCCCTGCATTGCTTTCATTTTACACCCTTCTAGCCATAACCCTTTGTCTCTATCTCTTACCCATTACCCTTTGAAAATCTCCTCCTTCCATGAGCTAAAGAAAAAAGAAATCAAGTAAAAGTTAGTGTTATGTGTTATTTTTTATTTTTTTTTTATTTTTTTTTTTGTACTAAGTCTGACAAAGAACCCATTGTTATGAAATAAAGAAAATAATACTTTTTTAAGTGGTCATCCACACAATGTATAATTTATGATATATCTTTACTGCATGTAATGATCTATATTGTCTTACAAAGAGTGCACACATATATAGCAATGCTAAATTGGTTATGTGTACAATGCATTCATTAAAAAGGACAAAACTTTTAATACGTAGAAACAGTAAGTCTTTATGATGTAGAAACAGCCAAGTCTAAATCGTTTCTAACACTCCCCCTTGGATGATCACTTACTAAAAATATGTCTCATTAAAACCTTGCCACGTAAAAACCCAATGGGAAAAAACCAATGGCAAAGGAAAAAGAGTACAGTATTTTTGTGTCTCTTTGAGTGATTTCTCTTTCTTTCGATTGAGCGTCGGTACTTTTGGAGTCTCTCTCTTCTGGTCTTGGCCTTGGCTGCTGATTAAATGGAAGACATCCTTTTAGAGGCGCCATCTTTCTTAAGAAAAAACGAGACTTTCCTGGGTCCTCTGGGGGAAAACTAATGGCTGCCTGAAAATATGATAATTGGGTGGCTTTTGGGACCGGATTTGCCAACACGGTAAACTTTCGTCTTCACGGGTAAGCATATCATCTCTTGAGTGGTAGATCCTCAACCGCACTTAGGATTGCCTCATTAAAACCTTGCAAAGGAAAACCCTGTGAGAAAAAAACCTTAGCGAAGGAAAAAGAGTACAATCAACATATATCCTTCAAAAAATTTTACTCCCCCTCATGAATGCATAGAGTTTCAATTGTCCAAAATTAGAAAATCCTTAAGTCGACGCATGCCAATGTTGTGAACTATCTTCTTGAATGTTGTAGTCGGTAATGACTTAGTGAATATATCTGCCAAATTTTCACTTGATTGTATCTGCTTAACATCAATGTCACCGCCCTTCTGAAGCTCATGTGTATAAAAGAATTTGGTGAAATATGCTTGGTTCTATCACCTTTAATATAGCCTCCTCTGATTTGAGTGATACAAGCAGCATTGTCTTTATATAGTATTGTCGGGTTATCTTTGATTGAGGATAATCCACACTTTTCTCAAATATGTTGAATTACCGATCTTAGCCAAACGCATTCACGACTTGCTTCATGAATTGCGATAATCTCTGAATGATTTGAGGAGGTGGCAGATATAGTTTGCTTAACAGAACTCCATGAAATAGCAGTGTTGCCACAAGTAAACAAATACCCTATTTGTGATTGGCCTCTGTGTGGATCAGAAAGATAACCAGCATCCGCATATCCAACTAACTGTGGATTTGATTTATTTGGATAAAATAATCCCATGTCAGTCGTTCCACGAAGGTAACTGGTCGGCCTCCAAAACGTCGTTCTTTAATGGAGACTAATCAAATTTGATATGTATGAATATGTGTGGATGTATAAGGTAAAATGGTAGTATATATGGTAAGGTGGGTTGTCGTACCACGGAGAGAGGGATTTTAAAATGAACACGTAACACTAGAAATTAAACCAAGAAAATGTTTTAGTTGTTTTGAAAACTCACAATTTAAATAGGTAAAGAAACTCAAATCTAAAAATTGCTAGGGCTTTGGGTTCCTCAAATTTGCTAAGATAAACTAATTCAATTTAAATCCATGGAATTACACAATTGGGGGTTTCACATCCCAAACCCTCAATTGGAACATTTGCAATAAAAACCATTTTTAATAAAATCTAAATTAGAAATACTATTTGATTGTTCATTGATTTAAACACATAATAAATAACTACATTGGAAAAACCTAAAATCGACATTGTACTAATTAATCTAGCAACAATGTAGTAAAAAGTAATATCCAATGAAATTAAGAGTTCTTAGATTTAATGGAACTAAAATCTTTACTTAACTATGAGAAAAACATGATTGAACTCATGAAAAGATTCAAATTATAGAACCACAAATAAAAGGAATGACAAAAAGATGAGAACAATCAAATAATAAATCTTAAACATTGAAACTCAAAATGAATTTAAAAGAAATTAGTTACCTTACAAATTTGGATTCCCCCTTAGCCCAAGCTAAAAGTCTAGCCAATCATGGCCAAGAAATTACAAAAAAGAAACTAGAGAAATAAATGCTAGAGGAAAAACTATAGAGAAAAATGAAGGAAAGACTCTCCAAAATGCCCAACTGCCCAGGCGGCAATGCTGCCCTCTTTTTACTGCTGGAGCATCTTCATTTAGGGCTCCAAAAGAGAAATAATCATGTGTGGTGTGGTAGAAAAAATGGCATGCAATTGGTCAAAGCAAGCTTGTCACGTGAACTCATTAATGGGGCAATGATCCGGTGCATTGCGGCAACAAAGGGACATGCAATCCACGGCAAGCTCCCATGAATTTCAATTAAAGCTCTTTTGAGCATTGATCTAGTGTGATGCGGCTAGGAAAGGAGAGTGTGAGCTTGTTAGCCATGTGGGCCTTGTGGGCTTGTGGGCTTTTGGGCTTTGATTTTCTTTTTCTTTTCAAACATTAATTTGCACCTAAAACAAAACATAAAATTTAGACTTTATAAAATTAAAATAACACATACAAATAAATTATTTTTAAACAACGCAATGAAATAAAATAAATGCAATGATTTGCATACAACTAAAAATAAAATACAAAATAATTCTATTAAAAACCTTAGAAAATAGGCTTAATAAGTCATATTTCATGACTTATCAGTAACGCAATACATATTTGACCCCATTCTAGTGTCTCAAAGTTGGTGCAAAACTATACATTGCCAATAAATTGACCGAAAAAGCTATGTCAAGTCATGTGCAATTTGCAAGATACATTAAAGCACCGATTACACTGAGGTATGGTACTTCAGGACCAAAAGTTTCTTCGCCAACTTCTTGAGGGTGAAAATGATCTTTCTTGACATCAAGTGATCGAACAACTATTAGAGTGCTCAAAGGATGAGCTTTATCCATGTGAAAGTGCTTCAGGACTTTCTTTATGTATGTTGACTGATGAATAAAAATACCATCTGGAAGGTGTTCAATTTGTAAGCCAAGACAAAATTTTGTTTTACTGAGATCCTTCATCTCAAACTCATTCTTTAAGTAATCAAAGGTTTTTGTGAGCTCTTCAGGAGTTCCCGCAAGATTTAAATCGTCAACATACACTGCGACAATAGCAAATCCGAATTCTGATTTTTTAATAAAAACGCAAGGACAAATAGGATTATTCTCAAATCCTTCTTTCAATAAATACTCACTGAGTCGATTGTACCACATGCGACCAGATTGCTTTAAGCCATATAAAGATCTTTGTAGCTTGATAAAATACATGTTTCGGGATTTTGAATTATATGTTTCAGGCATTTTATATCCTTCAGGGATTTTCATGTATATATCATTATCCAATGACCCATACAGATATGTTGTAACAACATCCATTAAACGCATACTTAAATTTTCTGTAACTACCAAGCTAATCAAAAACCTAAAGGTAATTGCATCCATTACAGGAGAATATGTTTCTTCATAATCAATGCCAGGTCTCTGCGAGAAACCTTGTGCTACAAGTCGCGCTTTGTACCTTATGATTTCATTTTTCTCATTACGCTTTCGTACAAATATCCACTTATATCCAACAGGCATTACACCTTTAGGTGTTTGGACTATAGGTCCAAATACTTCACGTTTTAATAGTGAGTTTAGCTCTGCCTGAATTACTTTTTTCCACTTTGGCCAATCATTTCTACGTCGACATTATTCGACAGTTTGTGATTCAATTTCATGATCATTACTTCTGGTAATGTCAAGAGCAACTTTAAATGAAAATATGTTGTCAACAACAATTTTGTTTCTATCCCATATTTCTCTTGTACTTACATAATGTATTGAGATTTCATCATTTTCAGGTACCTGCTCCTCTTCTGGAGATAACTCTTCAGGAGTTCCCTCTTCAGGAGGTTCATTTTCAGGAGATTTGTGTACACAATTTTTGGATAGATTAATTATGTTTGTTGTCTGTTTCATGGGTATAGCCTCTTCAAGGGGCTGCAACTTGTTTTTCTTGTGTTTTTCTCTTCCAGGGAATTTTGTCTTTAGCACCGACAAGGTCTTCCATACTTTAGGTGTGTCTTAGATTCATTTGCTGCTATATTAATTAATTGTCCTTTAGGGACTTCAATTCGTGCTGGATTGTTAGCAGCTTAGGATGTGAGATTTCACTATTTTCTTACTGTCAGTGAATACATCCAGTAATTGATTTGCAATACCTTGCAAATGAATAATCCTCTGAACTTCCAATTCACTTTTATTTGTACAAGGATCAAGATGGGATAATGTCGAAACATTCCAAGTGATTTCTCGTCGTGCTTCAGGCAACGACTTTTCTCCCCCTAATGATGGGAAGATTGTTTCATTGAAGTGACAATCATCAAAACGTGCCTTAAAAATGTCACCAGTTAGAGGTTTAAGATATCTAATGATTGACAGAGAATCAAAACCAACATAAATTCCAAGTCTATGTTGGGGGCCCATTTTAGTGCGTTATGGGGGTGAAATAGGAACATATACAGCACAACCAAAAATGCGAAAGTGAAAAATATTTGGTTGTTAACCAAAAACAAGTTGTAATGGTAAGTATTTCTGGTAAGTAGTTGGTCTAATACGAACTAATGATGCAACATGTATTGCTAAAATATATATGTATATTTGGTTGTTGAACAAAAACAAGTTGTAATGGTGAGTATTTCTGGTAAGCAGTTGGTCCAATACGAACTAATGATGCAGAATGTAATATGGCATGTCCCCAAGCAAAAATAGGTAGTTTTGTTTTCATAAGTAAAGGACGAGCAATCATTTGAAGTCTTTTAATAAATGATTCAGCTAAACCATTTTGAGTATGGGTATATGCAACAGGATATTCAACATCAATCCCGATTGACATGCAATAGTTATCAAGTGCTTGAGATGTAAACTCTCCTGCATTATCTAGACGGATTTTCTTAATTGGGTAGTCAGGAAATTGTGCCAGTAACCTAATTATTTGAGCAAGGAGTCTAGCAAATGCAACATTCCTAGTAGAAAGTAGACAAACATGTGACCATCTAGTTGATGCATCTATTAAAACCATAAAATACCTGAATGTCCCACATGATGGTTGTATAGGTCCACAAATATCACCTTGTATTCTTTCTAAGAAATATGGAGATTCAACAGCAATCTTTGAAAGAGATGGTCTGATGATTAGTTTACCTTGAGAACAGGCACTACAAGAATAGCCACTTGGTGAAAGAATCTTCTAGTTCTTTAAGGGGTGCCCATGAGAATTCTCAATGATTCGATGCATCATTATTGATCCCGAATGCCCAAGACGATTATGTCAAAGCATAAATATATTTGGGTCAGAGCACTTCTGGTGCACTATAACATTTGTTTCAATTGTTCTCATATTAGTATAATATAACCTAGAAGAGAAAATATGCAGTTTTTCTAATATGAGTTTCTGGCCCGAAACCATTGAAGTAATATTGTAACGTCCCTGGCTCTGATACCAACCGACGCACTACTCAATATTGTCCTCTTTGGGCTTTGCAACCCTCAAGGTTTTGTCCCTGGTCCAGACTTACCGTCCTGTTGGGCCCAGCCCTCAACGGGATTACTTACCCCAGAGCACGTCCCCCATGTGTAGAACCTTGGACCTTTAAGTCCATTGAATTCTACACATGAGTACCATTAGGCTAATTTTTTTTTTGTAACGTCCCTGGCTCTGATACCAACCGACGCACTACTCAATATTGTCCTCTTTGGGCTTTGCAACCCTCAAGGTTTTGTCCCTGGTCCAGACTTACCGTCCTGTTGGGCCCAGCCCTCAACGGGATTACTGACCCCAGAGCGCGTCCCCCATGTGTAGAACCTTGGACCTTTAAGTCCATTGAATTCTACACATGAGTATCATTAGACTAGGACAATATTGAGTAGTGTGTCGGTTGGTATCAGAGCCAAGGACGTTACAAATATAAAGATATTCTTCACTGCCTTTATTGTTGGTTTCAATATGATAACCATTATGACGTATATCTTTAAAGCTGAGTAAATTCCTTATAGATTTATAAGAGTACAAAGCATCGTCAATATAAAGTTTTGTTCCCTTTGGTAACATGATATTTGCTCTTCCGAAGCCTTCAATTAGGTTCGAAGAACCTGATATGGTATTGACATAAGCTTTGCTTAAGGATAATTGTTGAAAATATTTTTTATCTTTAAGGATTGTGTGCGTTGTTGCACTGTCTGCTAGACAAAAGTCTTCGCCCATCATCTTGGAATTAAATCCATCAATAAGACTCATGCCTCTACATATATGAAAAATATAAATTAAACTTTATTATTTTAAGAGTAAAATAAATCATAACAAGATAACATACTAAAACAAAGCGATAGTATGTTGGAAAGGAAATATGCTAATTGGTATGAACATTTCCATCACCAATCAAATGATCAATTTTTCCGTTAGCATCCTCAAAGAAATCAGAGACATCCAGATGGGTAATGTCCACTTTATTTGGGATATCAGAATAACCCATGTGATCTTCTGGATCACTGTGATGAGCGAAATTCATTTCAATTCCTTTCCCTTTTTCTTTTATAGAGGCTTGGTATAGGTCTACTAAATGTTTAGGCATACGACATGTACGTTGCCAATGCCCTTTCATACCACATCTAAGACATTTTTCTTCGTGGGTTTTTGGGAGTTTATTTTGTAAACCTCATCCATTTCCATGTTGTTTTGTTTCATTGTAATTCCCTTTTCGGTGGTAAGGTGTAGTATTCTTTTTTGGAGTATTTTGAGTATGTCCCCCTCGTTTCCTACTATGTCCACGCCCACAACCATTATATACTCTATTATTATCAAATAAGGTTCCATTCACTTCAAGGAATAGTGTTGAACCGGTTGGGCGAGACTAGTGATTTTTCAGCAAAAGCTCATTATTTTGTTCAGCCACTAGAAAACCAGATATTAGTTTATAATATTTTGTGAACTTACGTTCTTGATATTGCTGCTGCAGGAGCACATTCAAGGCATGAAATGTAGTGTATGTTTTTTCTAACATGTCTTCATCAGTGATCTTTTCCCCACATAATTTTAATTGTGAGTTGATTTTAAAAAGTGCAAAATTATATTCACTCACACTTTTAAAATCTTGCAACCTTAGGTGCATCCAATCATAAGGAGCTTTAGGGAGGATTACGGTTTTTTGGTGCTCGTATCTCTCCTTTAAGTTATTTCATAGAATCAGAGGATCTTTTACTATAAGTACTCAGTTTTTAATTCCTCATGGAGATGATGGCGAATAAAAATCATTGCTTTTGCACGATTTTGTCGGGATGCTTGGTTGCCATCTTTTATAGTATCTCCATGGTTCATTGCCTCCAAGTGGATCTCAGCATCAAGGATCCATGATAAGTAATTCTTGCCCGAAATATCAAGGGCAACAAATTCAAGTTTTGTAAGGTTCGACATTATCTATAGGGAAGATGTAACAATATTAACAATTAAGTAAGTAAGCATTTATATCATGCAATGTTTTGATAAGAAATAATATATTCAATCTAAATTATTCAAATGTAAACTTGCAATAGGAATAAAAATTGACTATATGAAATATGATATAAAATATATGTATACATTCCTCTTTTTTTATTTATTTATTTTATTTTTATCATTTGTATCCAAGGTTAATAGACATGTAATTAATATAGTTATATGCATATATAGTCATATCTTTTATCTTTTATCATTTGTATCCAACTTTGACAGGATTAGAATAATTAAATGTAATGGAATTGCTTAATATTTAACCGATTACCAAATAACATATGTTAAACATGAAACTCATAGGACTTTTAATCCATTAAACTAAATATTAGTGGATTATAAACTAAATATTAAGGTATTAGGCTTGAATCAATGTGATAACAAATAAATTAGATAATAAGATCAAAAATTCATTAGGAAATAACTTACAATGAATTGAAGTGTTACACAAATAACCTTTTGCTGTAATTGATAAAGTAAGGACAAAATCCTTTTATAATTTGGCTAGAGTCTCATGCTGATAACGTGTTATGAAATAAAGAAAATAATACTTTTTTAAGTGGTCATCCACACAATGTATAATTTATGATATATTTTTACTGCATGTAATGATCTATATTGTCTTACAAAGAGTGCATACATATATAGCAATGCTAAATCGGTTATGTGTACAATGCATTCATTAAAAAGGACAAAACTTTTAATACGTAGAAACAGTAAGTCTTTATGATGTAGAAACAGCCAAGTCTAAATCGTTTCTAACACCCATAGATATTTTGCCATTGTCTCTCTTTTTTCTAAATTTTTAATTGATGTGGGGCCTACACTATTTGACGGAACAATTTAAAGATTAACGCCATTAAGTTCTCTGTGATAAGTTGGTTCCCTTTTAATTATGTCAGATTTTTTTACCATTTGGCTTGTTTCTATTGGTCCGGAGTACAAGGTCAGCTTGCTAACCTTGTGCTCCCAGACTACCCAATAATTTCCAGTCGTCCTCAACAAACCATACAGTGTTGTTTTTGTCCCTAAACTATATATGAGTTTCGTTTTTTGTCTCTAAACTTTGAAAAGTTCGTTTTTCATCCCTAAACTATACATGAGTTTCGTTTTTCGTCTCTAAACTTTGAAAAGTTCGTTTTTCGTCCCTGGACTTTTTGATAAAAATGACGAAATTCATGTGTAAAAATGAACTTTTATCCAAAGAACAAGAGAATAACACAACAAGAAAGTAATATTATAAAGGTTAAATTATAAATTACACCCTCTAAGTTTGGTTAAAGTTCAATTCAGTCCTCTAAGTTTTGACCGTTTCAATTTAGTCCTCTAAGTTTGGTCAAAGTTCAATTTGGTCCTCTAAGTTTTGACCATTTTAATTTAGTACTCTAAGTTTGATTTTGTTTCAATTAAGTCTTTTAACCATTTATTTTTTTCATGAATTTTTTTTTTATAAATAATTTTTATTAGTTTTTGTTTTTAAGTTTTTGAAACAAAATCAAACTTAGATGACTAAATTGAAACGAAAACAAACTTAGAGGACTAAATTGAAATGGTCAAAACTCAGAGGACTACATTGACATGGTCAAAACTTAGAGGACTACATTGAAACCAAACCAAACTTAGAGGACTAAATTGAAATGGTAAAAAATTAGAGAACTGAATTGAACTTTGAACAAACTTAAAGGGTGTAATTTGAAATTTGGCCTATTATAAATTATGAATGGTGTGTAAAAAATTTGTACGTCCATATCCATGTGAAAGTAATATTAAACCAATCACAAATTATCATTTTACTATGTTGTGAAAAAACTGTTTGAAAAAATGTGTTTGTAGCATATTTCTTTTCTTTTTTTTTGATAAAATACATATTCGAAGGTTTACATTCAGTTATTACAGTTTCAATAGTTTAAGTTTTTAGAGAGTAAATGTTATCTTTTATTACATAACAATGAGTTTCGCATATATACAATTTTTATTAGAATTCATATTGTACTATTATTTTCAACTATTTGAATAGTTTATGGGTTACGAGTGAATTAGTGTACGGTGCAAAGAAAAAGAGTGGGTTGACATGAATTTAACGAGGTTTTATATGCACAATTGTGGAGGAGATTTGTATAATTTTTCTAATATATATATATTTTTTATATTAAAAATACTTATAAATGTTTTATATAATATGTGATAAGGATGTTTTGATCGTATGGTATCTTTGGAACGTAGAGGGACTTCATCTCTAGTCTTCTCTCTTCTTTGCATTTTGTGTTTACTCGTTAAATTTGAGAATTGTGTTTGTACTTTGTAGTATTTTCACGTATGCCTTATTCTACAAAACCCCTTACATAGGTTTTTTTTTTTTTTTTTTCATTAATCGTTTTCTTCGGTAATTCATCACACAAGGGATAAAAATTAAATAAATAAATAAATTGAAAGTGTACATTTATTATCCCTTCTATTTAAGCTATAAGGTTTAAAGGTGCCATGGGCATACCATGGGCCCATGGCTTTCTTTTTCATACACAAGAACTTGTTCTTGACTTCTTGTACTTTATTATCTTTGACTACCTTTACATTATACATTAGAAGCATGCACAAAGCTCATAACAGCAATTGATACACTCAAAACAAGCAAGGGCAGTGCATAGTTGTGTGAAAACAACTGCACATTGGTTATTTAGATATGAACAAGTCTGAATGCAACACATGCAACAGCAGCGATCAACTAGTTGGCTGCAACAGTTGGAAGCAGCCTTAACCAACAGCTCTGTAGGATCTGATGACTTTGCTTTTTCGGCCCCTGGTGGAATATTCTTCGCTGTTGCAATCAAGTTACCAAAGCCAACGCCTAGTTTTCCTAAGAATATGATCTTCTGGCCCTCCAAATCCACCTTCTTCTGCAGTTTTAGTATGTTGTATACCTGTTTCAGTGGAATTTTAAGGAAATCAGTAATTGTGCATGTTCACCATATAATAACATTAGGATATATCTTCCAAAGTTATACTGATTATTCCACAGAAAGTTAGTACAAATTAATTTCAGAAGTAATTCATCTGAATTGTTTTCTACTTTCAAAAAACATGAATGACATTCCCAACTTCTCCAAAATCATAAGTTCATGTTACTGTGGCTCTATCAGAAATTTGACATGCTAAAAAGGACCATACACATAAAACTACTAATAAATTTTCAAGAGCATAAAAAACTAATGTATGCGAAAAGATCAAACATGTGCTTTCATTTAATGGATCATTAAGGAACAAAATGAAATGCATTAGAATATAAAGGTTATAATCGGGTTATGTGAGCTTGATAATACAGTTGGATGAAATTGGGAAATAATTTGAATAATCATATTTGAATTCTTCTATATCTTTTCCCCATTATAAGAAAAATGACAGAATCAATTGTTTGCTTGCGACTGACAAGGAAGTCAGGGGGATACTGAAACTTCGCCAAAAACTTACATTTAGGAGCAGCTTGTAATATAAGCCCCGGCAAACACATACCTCTTGCAACAAAACAGGTTCAGGTGCTTTCTTCCCTTGATCAATTTGAACCAAAGTCATGCGAGTATACTCACTTGGAACCCCAGCTTGTATGCTCATTTTGGCAACCTAAATGAAACAGCTAGGAGTTAATGACTAAAACAAATATATATATATAAATCAAGATTACAGCAAGAAAAAAGACTGTTATCTTTATTTATATTATTGGCACTAGTATATACTAAGACAAGGCCATAACATCCAGTAGTCCTAAAGTTATGGCAGACTTGAGGTTAGTTTTTCATAGAAAAGATTAAACCAGTCTGATGTAACTTCTTAGGTGGAACTCTGAACTTCAGCGAGTATATAATATCACACCTAGCCACTGGAAGTTTGTCTAAAACTACCTTTCTCCTCTCTCAAACATTTCCTGCCTCCCTAGCAACACTAACTTCTTAGGTTTTTTTTTTTTTTTTTTTTTTTTTTGGAGGGAGGTGACTTTTTGTCGTTTACTGTCATATTGAGAGCTGAAATCAAACTAAATATTCAGGCTTAAAATTTTTTTATTGTTCTAAATGTTCAGGCATAAAATTGAGTGTAGCTTTGTTATTTTACTGAGACTAATCAATATGTAGCAAATTCCATGGATAACAAACCTTCTCTTCCAGTTCTTCAGTTCCCAACAACCAAGCATGAGCTGTGAGCATATCAATATGTCTCCTCGCAAGTACCTGCTGACAATAACAATACTTAGAGAAGAAAAGTGCAGTGGTAGCCAGAAATATGAATTTGTGCATATAATGGTGGTAATCTTCATTCAAAGGATGTGAGTAATAGACTTAAATTTAAGAAATGACTGTTCAGGAACACCATTCTTCAGAGCTACTTTATAAACTAGGTGAATAACATCTTTTTATTTTATTGGATGTCTAAGCTGCTCTAAGCCTAATATAAAAAAAAGTGATCTCTTTTTTGGCAGAATAATCATCATCTATTAGGAAACAAAACAATCACCGAAAGCAATTACAAAAACAAAGGGCCTTGCCCATCTCTCTCCTCTGGCTTTAACACCCACTCGCCAGTCAGGTATAGAACAGATGGGGAAAGGCCCATTTGTGTTACAAGAAAAAACCCAGCGGACTAGATTGTGAGCAATACAATTAAACAGTTCTGTTGACATGAAAAAGATCCCAGCAAACAAAAAACTCAAGATTCAAGAGACATTTTAATATCTTCCACTATGGGCTAGATTGACAAATAAATCTCCCTTGATTCCCCTTTTACAGTTTCCAGAACTATCTTTGCATCCCCTTCAAAAATGACATATCTTAGTCCCATGATTTTTGCAGTGCTAACAGCAAAAGAGGTAAGGGAAGCAAACATGGTAGGGAATTATATGGCTGATTTTTGGGGCAGATCATTAAGATGAAAGAGTTTGAAGTTGCAACTTCATGTGCAATGTAGGGAGAAAGTGAGGGAAGATAATTGAGAAGTTTATTTCTGGAGCACAATTGCAGATTTCCTCCCAACCCCAAACACAACAGAGAAATAAGAATACAACCACAGAAAAAATACTTCACAATATTGAGAAGATCAAATTTCACCTTTCTTTAAGTAACAAACTTATAAGAAAATAATAATATTTTATTTCCTTTCACTTTTCCAGTTATCATCAGCTACTAACTATGATTGAACAAAACTAACTATAAATTAAAATTAACTTGTCTCACAGATAAGTGGCAGTGGCAGTTAATATAAGGCCAGAGGTCGAAACATTACTCTATCAAGTGGCACATCCTTAGCTCTTTGCACTTTCAGGTCTATTACAAAACTGTTCATATCTGCCAAGGTACCACTAATTTTAACAGTGTCCGGAAAGCTTCCATCATATCTACCTGATACAATCAATGGACTTCCAGAAGAAAGGTCTGGGATATGAGATGGAAACAACTGCAATGAAGAATTTGAAGGATTATAATAGGTCACTCTGCAGTCAAAGATCTCCAACTCTCCACGTAGCAACTAGGCAATTTCCAAGTAGAAAACTATGATACACATGATATATGAGTAAAATAGACACAATTTTTGGAATCCTCAAAAAAGGAGCTAAATAGTTCAACCTGGCATGAGCATGAACAAAGATTTCCAGTTAGTGTACCTCAAGTGAATCAAGATGCCCCAAAGTGTCCATCTTTATATCGGCAAGAATGACAGATGAAGCAATAGCAAATAATCTTTGCATTCGGAAGTTAATTGTATCTGGTCAAAGAAAAAGTAACATAAGATCGTAAAATATATCATTACAGTTCTTAAATTACAATAATTTGGACTGTTCAGGACAAGAAAAAAAAATTGTTTCCTCACTAAAATGCCAGCTATTGCATTGATAAATGACCAGGTAATTTTAGGTTTTATGACAATATAGTTGCAAGTGTATTGCAGGTGTAGAGAATCACACTTCTAGTACAGAGTACAACAAACAATATTCTTTTAAAAAAATAAAAAGATCTTGCAATGCTGCTAAAACTGGACGTAAAATATAATCTTGGTGGGGTAATGATAAAGTCATAAAACTAACTGTTATAAAAAATGTTAATAACAGTAATAATAGTAAAAACACCTACCTAAATCATAAGAAGCATCATAGTGGCCCCTCCCAATGTGTGCTAGCTTTTGCAGGAAGTAATGGTTACAATATGAACCTGGAAAATTATTCCACTGAATAAATTAATTTACAATATTCAAAAAAAAAAAGAAAAGGGAAAACTGCAAAGTGCATCACTTAAATACTTGGATGAGTAAAAAGCAAAATGAATTTATAGAATGGTAAAATATACATAAATAGAAATGTGGCAGCATCAACAGGAACCAGATAAGAAATCGGTTAAAATGAATTTGAATACGCACAGTGAAGAAAAACAATTCCCTGCACCAACGCAGAAAGATAGAGTTCAAGTTAAAGGTGTTGCAGAGATTGAAGGACTAGTAGCATACGGTCTTAGGAGTGCAAATATATTGCCTAAGATTTAATGTCACAGCTGGGAATGGAAATAGTTGAGTAGATTACATTAAACAACAGGAAATTCATAGCAAGTAGAAATGGATTTGTAGACAAATGAAGTGGTTTTGGCCTTGGTGATTTGCAGTTAAGATGATTTAGATCATTGAATTGAAAATATCAAGATTACAAAGAGTTAATTGACAACAATTGAAACCCCAAAACCAAAATCCTCACCTATGCCAAAAGTACTAATGCGGGGGCAAATTGATTCCCCACTTTTGAGACAGTCCTTCATATTATTGAAAATCTCCTTTTCATCTTCAACAGACCCATCGGTTATGAGGAAAATGAGAGGAATTGAATCAATAGTATTGGCCAACAACTTCATTGCCTAAATAAAGCAAATCACAGTGAAAATTTTGAATCAGATGTGAATATCTACCGAGAAAGGGAAGAGTAATTAATTAATTTTTTTAAGTAAAAGTATGCCATAAATAAGTAGTAATAACATCACAGGGGTATTCCAGTATTCCTATCATCCAAGCCATCAAACTTCTGGAGAACATCTTGTTATAAGGACAAAACTTTTTTAATAGTTTTTGTTATACAGTCTATTTACAACAAAGCCGTTCCACACATGTTCGAGATGTATAACGTGTTAACCACTAAAACATGACAGAGGCTAGGTAATTATGGTTGTAGCAAAACACCTCTGATAGATTCATCTATGCATATAGCCAGGCAGAACAAATATTATTTAAATAAATTTGGCCTGCACTAGTCATCTACTTTGTTTCATAACAAATGATTTTTCATAGATGATAAATCATGAAGAAAGCAGGGTACAAATAGAATTCAATTGGTAGTTTCTTTGGCTTTCCTAAATATCTTTCCCTTTTTTTTTCAAACAACAGATTATGTAGTATGAAAAAGGATGAAATCTAAATTAACAAAAATATGTGAACTTGGATGAGCGTAATAATTGGAGTACATTTGAATGTAACTTGGAACATGTTCAAAATTAAGTTTACCTGATTTAGTGGGAAGCGAAATGTTTGTTCCCACCATTCGCAATTAAATTGCTTCCAACCCACTCTGTAGCATTTGAGATTGCTTCCTTGGTTGCCAGCTTCATTGTTGAGGAGAATAAGTCTACCTCTTCATTAAAAGCTATTATGTTAAAAGTATCTTCAGGTTTGAGCTTGGAGAGTGATGCCACTAATGCATTCTTTGCATATTCAAGAGGGTCTCCCTTCATGCTTCCACTTTTATCAATAAGAAATACAACCTCCTTTCTGAAAACCTATCAAATTCACTAAAATGGAGTAAAACTACTGTGATGCATTTTAAAAAATGTCTATACAGTGCAAGAAGGTGTGAGACTCTCAGTCCTTGAGGACCCTACTTGCAGGAAAAACAAGGGCAGCCAGAATTCCATTAGAAGAACATTAATCAGTGTTCTACTAGCAAAAAAATTCTGTCCTCCTTAGCACTAATTTATACATTAATTCTTTTCTAGTTGACTTGTTTCCCTCCAATTTAGCCTTTAAAGGACATCTTGTCCTTCTCTCTGTCCTTATTGATGCAATCATTACTAACTATTACTTTGATAATTTTTTTCATTAAAGAAAAATAAAAAACAAGCATTTTTACGATCCTTCTTCAAACACCAAAAGGAACCCTCACATTAGAATTTATCTGAATGTGAGAAGTGAAGACAACATATTTCCTCTAAAGGACATCAAGGCCTTCTCTCTATCCTTTTTGATACAATCATAACTACCTATTGATTTGATAAGTTAAACTAAGCGCCTCCCACCCCCCTAAAAAAAAACTAGCATCTTTTCCATCCCTCTTCAAACACCCAAAGAACCCTCACATTAGAATTTATTTGGAAGTAAAAAGACAATAAAATATATTCCCAGAAATGGAGTCATCTTTAAAATTAAAAACTTAAGAAAAGAAAAGATAGTAGGTTAATTTTAACAAACCTTCCTACTCTGGATATTTCCAGGGAAAAGATAGAAGCAAAACATGTCTCTTTGATCAAAATCACGCAGAAATGGAGATTGCAGGAGCACACCACCAAAGAAGTCAATTGATGTAATCTGTAAAAACAGTAGTCATATAAGATAAATCATTCTAGCATCCTTGCATACTTAGTGTTACCAATTTGTGACCACTAACAATCTGAACTCAAGCATCTTCTAGTGATGCATATTAAGAAATATTTACTCACAAAACCACCGATAGTTCAAGGTCTTACAGTGTATGAGAAAGTGAAGTCTGCACTTGACCATGCTGGTACTTGAGCTTCATACAAGAAGCTTAATTTTCCATCCTGACTTGTTAGTTCCTGGAAGTCATAAAAATCAAGTTACTTTAAGTGTGTTTAGAGGCTGAGCAAGATTTATAACCGATTGGTTACCTTAAGAGAATGACTGGTACGTGTCCATAAAACTTCTCTCCCAGTGCCAGAGTTCACTTTCAATGAAATCTTTTCTCTTTTAGAAATTTTCTTCCCAACAGGATTGACATATGCAGGAAAACTAAAAGGTACATTGAGGCAAAACTGGCCATCATTATATATTAATTTCTGAGACCAGCTGATCCTAATTGAGAGAGTGGAGCCTCCTTCAACCTAAAAGATAAACACAATAATTTACAGTTAAAATCGAAAAATAAATTTTATATCATTGAGTCCAAAACTGAAGTAAGCACTGCATGCACTAAATAGTAACCTGTGGAACTTTTAGAGTGTATATCTGGCATTTGAGAAAGCGTCCATCTTCAGCTTTCGCCACTTTTTCTATGTCTTTTATATCTTCCAATGTAATCAACTCAGTACGATAAGATCTTCCACTAAGATCTACCTCGACACCTAGAAGTGAACCCTGTTAGCCACATCATGTTATTTTCTTGAGAACTTGAGATATAGTACTAAAGGAAAAGTGCAGGTATCTCAAACAAACTAAAGCATGCCATCAACATATGAATCTAAGTTGCACATATACAAACATGGGTATCGGATACCATACTAGTACGAGGATATAGCATTTCCTAAAAATTTATGGTACCATACATCAGAATATATACGATAACTAAGTTAATTAATTAATATTTATTTTTAGGTATTTTAGATATTGTTTTACATAATTTATGTTTATTTAGGTTTTAAAATTAAGAAACAACAATTAAAAACTTGAAAGCATATATAAAATTAATTTAAAGACAATAATAAATAGCATATAAGTACAATAACACCCATAATATGTTATCTCAAGTACAAACTAAGAGTTAGGGTAAATTAAACACCCTTAAAATGTTGTTTAAAGTACAAACAAAGAGTACGAATAAACTCCATTCAACATCAAACCAAAAAGGAAAAGGAAAACACAAGCCTTCAAGATGATCACATAATAACAACATCATCCTCTTCCCAAGAATATATCGAATACTTGGACCAAAATAAAGTATATGTGCATCCTATGATGATCACAAAACATACATTAGTTATGTCGCATGAACAAACTAAAAAAGGGACCAATAGCAAAGCCATATGTTAGGTGTTGCCATCTATGCTAAATTAGTGAATAACTATAAAGTCCCCATATTCTCTTAGTCCTTACCAATCGAAATTTCTCAGTCTTGCTTTAATTATATCTACACTCATAAGTCATATCTCCTTGCAAATACATTGCATTATTCCGAATCATTCGTACACTAGACTCTCGTCTGGGACCCACATACCAGAAAAGTGCATTCATGATTATACAGTAAGCTCAAATAGTTCGATTTTTGTTCTTCAATTTTTATATATTTTTTAAATTAAAATTAAAAATTCCGTCCTTCCATTTATTTTCTTGTTAAATTTATGGATCACATCAGCGTTCCATTTGCCACTTAAGGACGAAGCTGTATTAAAATTTGAGGTATGAAAATCAAACTTGTATTAAAATTCCTAATTTCCGACAATTTCTAACACAAATTTCAAAAACAAAAACGTAATCTTTTCATAATAATAACAACAACTACTACTACAACAACATGCTAAAACATAATTCAGCAAAGTTTTCAGGATTCAACAAAACAACAACACATGAAGAAGTTTTAATTACCTGCTCTCCCATGGGCACCGCAACTCGACAATCGCAGCTCCTTCCGGCCGTCACGCAATGCACGCGCCACGTGCCGCTCACGGTTACGAACGCCGTGTCCATAAAGCTCTCGATCTCCATCGCCACCCCGTGCATATGCAACGGTATCAACGCCGGCGGCTCGCACCGACCGTAAACATACGGCTGGTAGCTCGGGATGTCCGGATTGTCCACCACCTCCGGCTCCGGCACCACCGCGTACACCATCGGCGCCGCCGGAATGTACACCACCTCCACATCCTCTCCCTCCGTCGCAGAAGATGATACCGACCTCGTCATCGCCGGAACCTCAAGCGGCGCCGGCGCCGGTACATCCTTCCCGTAATACACCCTCTTGGAGAGCTTCAGCCCGCACTCCACGCTGCTCGCGAACTCCCTCGCCGCCATTCTTTTTCTCCGGCGAGTTCGTTACTTTTACCGTTATTGTCCGTACAGATAAAACTGTTTTTTTTTTTTTTTTTTTTTTTAATATCAAACACTTTGAAAGAAAAGAGAGAGAGAGAGATGAAGTGACGGTATGGTTTGTTTTGAAATGCAGTTGAAGTGTGAAGACGAAGAGCGTGGTAATGCTGGTTGGTACTTTGTGGAGGGAAATTAATTATTTTAATTGTGGAAAATTGATTGTGTTTTTATTTTGTTTTTTTATATGATAGCTACCCAATCAGAATTTGTCACGTGGTTGTTGGATGTGGTCCCCTGGAACTAGACTCTGTAGGGGTATCCTATAGAGCTGGAGTTTTCATAGCATGTTGATGTTTTCTATACTAAGGGACAAGTAATTTACTTTTTTATGGTTGTGTGTTTTGTAACAATCACTAATATATGTTAATTTCTCATTTTTTGAGGTCTCTCTTTACTTTTTAAATTAAGGCATTATTGCTGGTGTTGTTTAAAAATAAATTAATATTTTTTTTTTGTTTTTGATATCCGTATTCTGTTGTTATATTAATTTTAGACAATCTTAATAATGTTTTAACATGTCTTGTGAATAGGGGAACCAATGTTTAGCAAGTGGTCCAACCTCCTCCCCCGCTTGCCAATTATAATAAATAAGTAATAATAAAATGTCTTGTGAATAATTGTAAGTGAAAAATATTTTATGGATCATAAATGTATAAATGAAATGAAACATTTTGTGAAAAAATATAAAATTAAAATGTGAAAGAAATGAAATGAGAATATATCATATAAATTCACAATCATATCTTCTTCTTTGTTGGTTTACTTTAAAGATTATTAATTTTTAATTCAATAGTTATAATAATGAGATGAAGGATTTGAACAATGGTTCTTTTTTTAAAAGAAATCGGACAATGTTACTTAGTGTTAAAGACTAATGGTCTTAACTTACTCTCAAAATACACATTGAGAGATGAAAGATGTTCATAGCTTATAAACTATACAACCTAAGAAAACCCTTAACAATATGAGACTACTGATATGCCTCTCACGTATATATCGATGACAACCAAACACGTGGACAATAACATGGGGAGATCGACCCAACATCTCGGGGGCTTAGCTCTGATATCATGTTAAAAAACTATATCTTATTTAAACAATTTAAAATTCCTATGTGTTGGGCCCATTCATTAATCAAAAAGTCATATCACACACATGAGTGAAAGTGTTAGAATAATGATTAAATGATTAAGTTCATATTTTCTTAACAACTTAAGATTTTTGGACAACTGGCAATTTATCGCTAAGTTTCAAAGCTCTTAGCGTTAAATAAATATATATTGATTAATATTAGGATTGTAAATTTGATAATTACAAAAAAAAAAAAAATGTAACATTTCCCCATTCAAATTCCTCTACTTTAAGAAAATAGAAAAGTGAGGTCTTTTGAGAGGTAAGATATTCTTCCAAAATCACCTCAAACCTTATCCCCTCCATTTGAAATACATTCAAACAAAATGAATTAAACAACATTCCTTACCTTTCCTCTACTCCGGTCTCCGGTCCCTTAGTCCAAAAGCGTTACAAGGGATGAAAATTAATCTTTGATTAAAAAAAAATTAATTAAACATTTTTGTTAATATCATTTAATAGTAAACCAATAAATAAAAGATAAAAGATAAAAAAAAATATATATATATATATATATATATATATAGAAAAGAATTCTAATTATTTTAAGGCCAACTATCCCTTTCTTTTTCCTTCTTCTCAATGAGATTCACGTGAAGCTTTTGGATAATAATTTAAGGAAGACTAAAGTGTCAATGACCTGGATGAAGAATCTAATCTTGATTATTAGTTATTACATTTTAATATATTAAGTGAAAGTAATCAAGAGGCATGTCCCACCAGTCATATTTTTATTTAACAACTTTATTTACTTACCTACTTAAATGCCTTTTCTTTTTGTAACTATAAGAAAATTTAAATGATCCTAATGAACACTTGGATCCTAAGGTATGATAAGGTTCCCTTTCGAGGTTACTTTTTAATTTTTTGGGTTCGTAAGAGAGCGAAAGAGGAATTTTATTTTTTATTTTCAATCCAACATGACAATATAAATATTTACATGTATGTTTCACTTAAAAATTATTTAATATTTATGCGATTTATTTAAGTAACTTAATGAGTTACATTAAAAAATTAACTTAATGAATTATTTAAAAATTACACATGGTCATTCGATTACTTTTTATTTTTTTGGTCAGAGATGGCCATTTGAACTACTACATAATACTGGGCTTGGGAAAAATGATTTTTTTTTTTTTTCTCTATTTGAAATTTTATGAATACATCATTTAAAATTTCATAATTTAAATTAAATATTATTAATATAAAATTATATAAACTGTCATATTATTTACTGTTAGATGCAATGAATAAAATCATAACTGAAAAGGACTTGTGATTTTATGATCAAGACTTATCAAATATCAAGTCCCATCTGATGGTCTCATTGGAACATTGTGGGAACAACCGCATCCAATTACACTCTTGAGGAAGGTACTGACTACCGAGCAGTGAGTGACACCGCAGATTACGGACGGTGAGTGATCTTAGTAGCGATCGTGAAGGGCGAATGACAGTCTACTACCCTTTTGAAATGAAAGAGAAATAAATGCAGTTAATCGGGTCGTACAATCTGGACCACAGTCATACTTCGTCGTGGTCCTAACTCCTATGGTGGTTGATAAATCAAAGTTTTGTTGAAGCATGCAGGTACTTATTCCTTCCCAGGTAAAAAGAAGCAAACCTTATTCCTTCCCAGGTAGTCAATATAACCTTTTGAATACGGTGAAAGATATCATTGGTCCTCAAAATTTAGGTCTATTTTATTTTATCAAAAAAAAAATTTAAGGTTTTTTTAAAAGTATAAAAGTGCTAACGTCGCATGACTTTATTGAATTTTGTCACTAAACAATAATTATAACAATCAAATTAAGAAGGACTAACTTTATATGTTTGTAGCCTTTTTTAGAATTTTTTTATTATTATTATTTATTATCAACTTTCATGAATTAAATAGAGTTTACCTCAATTTTTAGTGACCAAAAGTATGTTTTTGTCTATATTTATATGTATTAAGTTGTCTACTTGTAGACATAAGTGGAAAACATATGGATATAATAATTGCCATTGGAAAAAAAAAAAAAATTATCAATAAATTTTATTATAAAGGATTTATGAATGTCAATTTGTGTATTATGATTAACTTTACTAGTAAATGGACCTATGATCAAATCCAATCTAAAAAAAACCTCATTATCGTCTTAACCTAATAGTAAATAGCAATGATCATAGGACAAACAATATATATTAAATGAATTTGAAATGCGCAACACACAACTTATGAATACTGCTAAGAGCATCTCCAGCACTACTCTTTATTTTATTTTCACATGTAGAGAGTTTTCCACATGTAGAGAGCCATTTTTTCAACTTCACTCCAACACTACTCTCTATTTTATCTTTATTTTTATTAAAATAATATTTTTATTATTTTATTTTAACTTTTTTTTTCTCTCTCTCATTTCTCTTTTCTTCTTCGTTTCTCCACCATGCTGCAAACCCAACATCCAAAACCTAGCAACAACCACCACTCCACCAAGCTGCAAACAGCAAACCCAACATCCAAAATCAAAATCAAAAGTCACCCAAGCCCAGGCTGAAACCCACGTTGTCACCCCTCCAGGCTGAGACCCACTAGTTGGGTTTGATGAAAACAGGAGCACAGAGAAAAGGAAAAAAAAAAGGGAAGAGAGAGAGAAAAAAATAGTGAAAATGAAAGAAAAAAAAAAACTTAAAAAGGGTTCGGTTTAAACAATTTTTTATTTGATGAAGAGTGAATAGTAGCTTTTCATATTATAGCATTTTTGGTTTTTGAAGAGCTCTTTGAAGAGCTGCTGGAGCATAAATTTTTCCTTTTTGCTCTTCACATGTGGAGATAGAGAGTCGGATAAACAGGTGCTGAAGATGCTTTAAGAGCCTTGTATCTTAATTGGTTAGCACATTTTTTTGTTCTCCAAATGACACACCAAGGATACAAATCTTCTCTCCCTCAACTATTATAATTTATAAAAAAAAAAAAACCTTGTGAGTAACTGAGTACCATCACACTACAAACCATCCAAACCTAAATTGTAACACCCATTACGTTGGTCCTAAATCATGTAATGTCTCCCTTGAATAATTAAAGAGGATACGTTTCCAAGAATGTCGTAGATAAAACATTTTCTTTAATTTTACATGTAGAGCAAGTATTCTGAAAAAAAAAAAGTTAAAAATACTTTAAAAAGGTAAACAAAAATAAATCAATAATATATTTTTTTAATCATAATAAATTAACAATAAACTTATATCATCTTATGGGTTATTTATGAACACGCTCAATAAATTAAATCAACTAATCAAATGGTAGGTCCTGCCATTCTACGCTTGTCCATTTCTTTTTATTTGTTAATCAACTCTGTTTATTGCTATAAGCAAAGGATATATTTACAAATACTTCTTTCCCTCAAAGGAATCAGGAGGTACATTTGTTGATTTTTCTTGTTGGGTATGACTTAAGAGAGAGAAAAGAATGGACGATTGTGATCTCGTAAAAAACAATACCCCATCAATTCCAAATTGTTTATATGCTCTAGAATGTTGCTCATTATAAAAGGCATGTACGCACAACTATATATAACATTCTCAATATTGTTTACTTTGCTTGAAATTCAATATCACTTATCCTGCCGAATTAAATTTATATGGATAAAATTGGATAAGTGTGACTCATGCGGACTTGTGTTAAATCCCGCATTAGATATAATTATAGAATATTCCGAAAGTATATTAAATATATATTCTTTTCTCTCACATGAGTGGTGAGTCCCGCTAATTAAATTTATGATAGGATCCATTATTCACGTAAGAGGATAGAGTACGTATTTAATATACTCATAGAGTATTCTATAATGAGTAATGCTAGGGATACAACCAATTTTATAACTATATACTTACAAATTGAAATGGCACTGATGTGATAGTATACTACATCAGCAATTAAAACACCAAAATAATATGTCAGCATATATTTAACAAAATCATAAAAATAAAAATAAATAAATAAAAAGAAAACCACTAACCCATGAGATCCAAAGTCTAAAACCCAACGCCGCCCCGCCGCCCTCCCCCAAAAAATTCTGAACATGAAAGGCTGAAACCTATCACAGCCAAAAGGCCAAAATAATCCAAGAAACCCACTAAAACACAAAGAATTCTTAGCATATAGAGCTTCTAAAGCTTTGAATAATTAAAATGAGTGATAGCCATTAAAATGAAAGATCCAGATACACAAATGAGGTTGAATTTAATAATTAGAAATGTCCAACGAGTGAAGCTCTTCATTGTGAAGTGTATGATTCATGAAAAAAAATGAGTACAGGTTGTGAAGGAGACAGACTTACCTGGAATTAAGTTAATGGGTTAGTGGTTTTCTTTTTATACCACAAATGGGTTTCAACCTTTCAAGTTCAATCTTTTTTTGGGCGACGCTGGGTTTGAGACTTTGAGTCTCATGCATGGGTTTGTGTTCTTTTTATACCACAAATGGGTTTAGCCGGTGGCGTTGGGTTGGAGACTTTGAATCTCTTTTTTTTTTTTTTTTTATTAATGGCCAAATTGCATAATCACCCCCTGGGGTTTGGCTTAGTTGCAAATAGACCCCCTGGGGTTTTGATTTTGCAATATAACCACCTGAGATTTTTAAATTGGTGAAATTAACCCCTCTAAGTATATTTTTTGTCAATTTTGCTAACAAAATTTGTCATATGCATTGTATGTGACCACTTTATAATAAAAAATTCATTATTATAAATCTAAGTGCAATGCATATGACAAATTTTGTTAGCAAAATTGACAAAAAATATACTTAGAGGAGTCAATTTCACCAATTTAAAAACCCCAGGTGGTTATATTGCAAAATCAAAACCCTAGAGGGTCTATTTGCAACTGAGCCAAACCTCAGGGGGTGATTATGCATTTTAGCCTTAATGTTGAGATGTTAATTTGGTATTTTAATTGCTAATGTGGTATACTGCCACATCAGTGCCATGTCAGTTTGTAAGTAAATAGTTATAAAATTGATTATATCTCTAGCATTACTCTTCTATAATTTTCTATCAATATGCACTATATAACGGTTACAATGAGTCATAATGATAACTCATTTTGAAATATTAAACGAATTTGGTTAAAGCTTTCTTCAAGTGAAACATTTGTTTTATTTTTAATATGACATTAAAGTAGGAGAAAAAAATGGTTTTGAAACATTGTAAGTTATATTATAACCTTTGATTTTAAATATAACACACTAAATAATTTATTGCAAGACAAACAATCTAAAACACAATAGTTTATTGATCCATAATATTTGAAATGCGCGTAATTGATCTATAACATTTTAAAAACATGTACTATTGATCTTTATGGTGATTTTTAATCTCCAAAGTTTTAAAAGTGAACACTATTAGTTCCTAAACTTTAAAAAGTGAGCATCATTAATTCTTAAATGGTGTGATTTTAGTTACGTTCATTTCTAGTTCATAAAGTTTTAAAAGTTAGCTTTATCGATCCATAGAGACAAACGGTGTACGTTTTTTAAATGTTACTGACTAATTGAGCGTATTTCAAATATTAAGGACTAAATGTATAATCTTAAAAAAAAAAAAAAAAAAAAAAAAAGAAGATTAAATGTACAATATGTATAAACATTGGAGATCAAGTATGTATTTTCGCCATAAAAATTCGTTTCATTAGAGTATTCATATCCAATTTTGTATACTTCCTCTTAACAAAATTATGTTATTCTATCTCACTCTAATAATTAAGATGCTGCCCATTGACACAACAAATTATGGACATGATTAGATATGAGTGGACAAGGTGATATCTGTCTTCCAAAACTTTGATTAAGAACCAAATTTTTATTAATTAGTATTAAGTTAGACCACGGTTGTCCCCACTCAGTGTCTTTTGGTCGACCAGGCTCCACAGTTGGGCATGTACTTCCAACAATTTCCACCGTCGAATGCTCTTCGTGACCAACCATGAAACCGATCAAAACATAAGGAAAATGTACACCACATGTTTAAAGGGTCACATCATATCTTACAAGCACCTTTTCTTTTTGGTGTAATTCACAAGGATGAAGGGCTTTTATATATATAATTCATAAGAACTTTGATGTAGATATGATTAGAGCTCTTTTTGTTACTATTTTATTTGGAGGTCATTGTAATTATATGCATGCGCAGCTAGCTGTCTTGCTACCAAATTTGACTATTTAGGTTCATAAAAATGTGTGAAACGAGATTATTTATAAAAGAGTAGATGACAAAAAGAGTGTCCACAATTTCCACCATTTGATTGCTACCAAAATTGACAATTGGATATGATGTGAATGGAAATTAATGTAAGGTTAATTATAACTTTGTTGGTCCATTGGTAGGCCATACTCCATAGTGGAATCTTGAACTCTAAAAAGTAACCACCCTTCAAGTACGTGAAAGATTAACTTCTTTTTTATTATAAAATAAAAAGAAAATGATAAGGCAGGATAAAGAAGTGTGAGAATAAGATTGTATTTGAACTTATTTTCTTAGGTGGTCATTCACATATATAGTTTTGATATTAATAATTCGAATACAATAATGCAGCTGAATGTTGCTATTTATAAACCTCTAAAGTCGATAACTTAACATTGCCACTAAATTGTAATTGGTGGGACAACATGGTATCACTGAAGTTGAAGACCGAAATTCATTAGAACACTGCAAGCTATAGATTGTATCAAATTGCGACTGCAATTTGACTTAGCTGAGAAGGCTGGCTTGGCACGGCACCTAAAGCCACTTGGTTTACAACATTTTTAGCATACTTGTTTTATTGCCAAAAACTGACACTTTCGCACATTTTGAGATCCAAATGGAGATATGGATCTCAATATCCAAATAACAATTTCAAATTCTTATATTCGGGATTTTATTTATTTGTGAAAAATAAAAATTGCATTGAAGAGTTAAGAAATACATAAATGAGGATACAAAAACATCCTAAATATTCATTAATAATTGGTTTACAACAAAATGAGGGGATTGTCAAATAACCAAAGAGGTTCAAACACCTTTCCCGCAAAAATTCCATAGTACTTGGTGATACTTGCCCAAATGATTTACTTCAGCGCATGTATTTTCAGTTTTCTATATTACATACCAAATTTATGGACAATAAATTAAAATATTTATTTTTACTATGTTTGAGATATTTTCAAACATATTGGTATGTAATTATTTTTTAAACCTAAAATTGATACTAGATGCATATGAGTGTTGTAGAGAAATTTTCAATGAAAAAGTTTGTTACTTTTATATTGTTGTCATGTTACTAGACACTTTGTACTGCCTACTAGTGCCTAGGACTAGAAAATATATATTTCCTGTCATGTCAACTTCTGTTCAGATCGTTGTCATATTGTAATGAATCAAGACATGTTATATGGTAATTCTCAATTATATAATGTTGAGTAAAATATATAAGCCGTACTTGATGTTTGAGTTAATGACAGAAATCATTTTTTTTTTTTTTTTTTAATATCTAGTTTACCCTTAAGTATAAACAACACTTATAATTGTTTGTACCGCCTTCTGAGGAGGTGACTTAATGGAAGGAAACCCTTGTGACCCATTACACCTGCGAGTCCGGGAGTTGTGGGTTCGGGTAGTGGTACGCCCCATTATTGCCCAGATGTGTCCCACGCCATGTCAAAATCGGGTTTAAGTGGGTCGGGACAATGAACGCACCTGCGAGTCCCTTTTTTTTTTTAAAAAAAAAAAAAAAAAAAAGCACTTATAATTGTTTGTATACTTTTCTCAAATTTGTTTGCACTTAGAGATGTGGGTAACTGTGAATCAATTAATCTAAGCTAGAAATGTGTCTTCAACTTTAGCATCACGCAAAAAGGTGAGGATCAAATCTAAGAAAGAATGATAGATTGGACTCTTCCCAGTTATTCAATGGGCCTTAAAGAAACAACAAAAAAGAAAAGATTTGTGGCCTTGTGGGTGTTAATTAATTTATCTGGAAATGCCTCTTCGGCCTTGTTCATGTAAAAAGGTTGGGATCAAATCCTGCTCGCACTATGGGATTGACTATTTAAGTTGTTTAGCCTATATGTTATAAATGGGCCGAAAAGAAGCAATAAAAGAGAAGAAATCTTGTAGCCCTTATCAACCTTCCAACCGAGTTTGGTTTGGGATCTGCAAATAGAAGCCCAGCCCAACTCAGCACCAGGAAATGTCATTACCATCTAGTATAAATTACATAATAATTCGATTTTGTTTTTGTTTTTGTATTATCTTGGTGTCTTCTTGTAATTTATTTTGTTTATATTGTTCATGAATTAGTGTGTTAAAATATTTTTCGTCATGGTGCCTTCCAATATTGCATCAAGATGATTGGTGGATTCAAAAATTGTTCATACATGCCATTGCATTTGGATGTAGCTAAGTTTATTTGCTTATTTGTTGGAAATTGGTTAAAATTGTAATTATACCTAAAATCAAAAAGAGGTTTTAAAAAGTTGTAAATAAACAAATAAGTTAAAATATTAAAAGAAAAGGTTCTTCCCAAACCAACATTTGCGAGAATGCTTGGTTTATAAAAGGGAGAGAAAGGTTTGGAGGTGATGGTTAATTTATGAAATTGATAATTTTACTAATTTTTAATAAATTGAATGACACAACTTTTTTCATAATTGTGATTAATTTATCACTGATGCTATAAAATAAAAGTGATGGAAAATTTATGTATTCAATTATAAAATTATTCATATTTTCTCATATTTTATGTGAATAATAAGTCTCATCATAAATTAAGACCCAAAATCATTTCCTAGTGAATAATTATTCTAATAAAAGTAATTTAGCTATAATAATAATAATAATTTATCACAAGTCGATAGTTCCATTGTGGAAAAAAAAAAAAAATTGTGAAAAAAAGAAAGTTGTGTAATGCTTTAGTGCTGAATTTTGGGCTTTTTAACAAAAAGCCTAACACCCATCCAAAGCAAGCTTCTTGTGTAGAAAGAAACCTCCTCGGCCTTCTTCATTACTATATCTTTCATATTTCTCTTTTAGTCTTCCTGATCTCACAGTCCCAAAAAAAAGAAACCCACAAAACCCTCTTAGCTAAAAAGCGAATCCAAACTAGTTCTAACAGCCATGAGTCGTGGAAGCGGAGGTGGCTATGACCGTCACATCACGATTTTCTCACCCGAAGGTCGTCTATTTCAAGTCGGTATGTGTTTCTAATTCGAATCTCACTTCTGGGTATTGTTCTAGATTCAATATTTTTCGTAAAGTTGGGATTTTCAGGATCGTTTATGAGAAACCCAGTTAGATTTTTTTGGTGGGTTTTGTTTGATTCTTGGTTTGCTTTGATCTGTGTTGAGTTTAACCCCAAGTTTTAAGGTCTAATAAATTGTTTGAAAATTGTTTTAGTTCCACTATTAATGGGTTAGTTAAATTTCTTAATGACAGCTAAATTAAATGTTTTTACCAAGTATAACTTTGATGCTCATGGTATAGTCCTAGAATGTTCAAGATCGTAGGCTTATTCTCTTAATGCCAGTTTTGAGTAGAGAAATTGAATATAGCCTCACATTGTTAGTGACACCTTTCAGCTATTCATCCAGTCTTCGAATTGAAAAAAGAAGAAGCAGTTCTTGTAGCTCAAACAAAGTTACTGAACTTAAAAATTCACATTTGTGATGGTCTAACTTGACCCTTTGAAAAAAGAAAAGATATTTGAGTCTAATTTGGTTATGCACACATGAAAAGCCCGTTTATAGTAATTCAAAATAGTAGCATTAGTCTTAGAGGTGTGAGTGTACTTGATTAATGGATTCAAGAGTTTGGTTTCGTCTAAATTGTAGTACTTTGGAGCTGCAGGCCTTGCAATGAGTAAATTTAATTCGCTTGTTTTTTCGTTTTAGTCTGTTATATTCTAATGTGTTTGGGTTTGAATGAGTAGAGTATGCTTTCAAGGCTGTCAAAGCTGCTGGAATCACTTCGATTGGTGTACGAGGAAAGGATTCAGTTTGTGTTGTGACTCAGAAGAAGGTCCCGGTGAGTATCAGCTGTTCATCATACTGAAAACTTGTTTTACTTAGAGCTTGAATCGTTGTGGATCATATAAATTATGAAATTTGATACAGGACAAGCTTTTGGACCAGACAAGTGTCACTCATCTTTTCCCCATCACCAAGTATCTTGGGTTGTTGGCAACTGGCATGACAGGTGAGGCAGCGAGCTTCTATCTAAGCCTATTCATTTTAGTTTTATGAAAGTTTTATAAAACTCAAAACAGTATGTCTTTATCAAAAATTCAAATTTTGTTCTTGAAATTTTCAATGTGTTGACACGTCTGAGTATGTGATTTTCTATTAAGTGCTCTTTTGAATGAGTGGAACTTTAATATTTTTGTCATACCATTTTCCAGCTGATGCAAGAACCTTAGTTCAACAAGCGAGAAATGAAGCAGCTGAGTTTCGCTTCAAATATGGATATGAGATGCCTGTAGATGTATTGTCTAAATGGTATTCATACTAAGTCTCTGCTACTCTGTAATGGTTTAGCTTGCAATATATGTGTAGGTTATCAACTACTTAACTAAAAGTGCTATATGTTTTGACTTTAATTTCACCCATCTCCACTATAAACTGCATCTCCAGTGAAACAATTCAAATACTTGCTTTTCCTCCAAATGGATAAGTAGTACTCTATCTGTCTAATATTGTTTGTCATTTATTCCATTTTGAAATGTCCCAAAATATGGTCCTCTTTGAAAATTCAATGCACAAAATTTTGATATCTTTCCTAATTTTCCCTTTATTTGAAAAGTTGAAGACACCTTTTTCAATAGTTCTATTTGAGTTTAAAATGAGATGGGTAGTTTACTTTATTTGAATGAAAATGCATTAATGAATATTCTCTTAAAAAGTTGGAGTTCTAAATAGGATCAGCAAAATGGGGCAGAGGGATTATGGTGAACTTAAAATGGTGCATTTGACTCAAAAAGAGGAACTTATAACTCCATTTTTCTTTAATGAATAAGAGATTTGTTACAAAGTGGAGTGTTACTTATCCCTATTTCCCATCCCAATGAGTATTGCTAGAAGAATTGAAAAGCTGCAAAGAGATTTCTTGTGGGGTGGTCTGGAAGATGAGAGGAAGTTTCACTTGGTTAACTGGAAAACAGCTTGTCTTCCTCTTCATGGTGGAGGTTTGGGCATTCGGAATATAGCCATCTTCAATAAGGCTTTGTTAGGTAAGTGGTTGTGGCGATACTCCAAGGAATCTACATCCTTATGGAGGCAGGTGATTGATAGTAAGTATGGTGGTCAGGGGAGGGATTGGTGTTCAAATAGAGTCCGAGCAACTCATGGGGTAAGTGTATGGAAGCACATAAGAGCTGGATGGGATGTCTTTTCTAATCATGTCTCATACAAGTTAGGGGATGGCTCCCGGATTAGATTTTGGCATGATACTTGGTGTGGGGAGTTTCCTTTGAAGCAACAATACCCAGTCCTTTATCTTTTAACCCGAGCTCCTGAGGCTCGAGTGGCTGACTTTTGCAGTCTTCAAGGCTCATCATATGCTTGGGATATTAGTTTTATAAGAGCTGTCCAGGATTGGGAATTGGAGATGGTTGACTCTTTCATGACCCTCCTCTATTCTCACACCATTCGCCCGGGAGTTGTGGACTCCCTATGGTGGACCCCGTCGCCTAAGGGGATTTTTGAGGTTCGTTCTTTCTACTCTATTCTTGTTCACCCACATCCTCAAGGAAATTTTCCTTGGAAACGTGTGTGGAAAGCAAAAGCTCCCTCGAGGGTGGCCTTTTTTGTTTGGACAGCTGCCTTGGGAAAAATCCTCACTATTGATAATCTCAGAAAAAGACAGTTAATCATTTTGGATTGGTGCTGCATGTGTAAATCGAGTGGTGAGACGGTTAATCATTTGCTCCTACACTGCCCTATAGCTTGGGAGTTGTGGAATATGGTGCTGATTATCTTTGGCACATCCTGGGTAATGCCTTGGGGGGTGGAAGACCTTCTCTGCTGCTGGACTGGTGTTTATGGCAAATCAGAGGCTGCTAAGACTTGGAAAATGACCCCTCACTGTCTCATGTGGTGCCTTTGGCAGGAACGTAATGACCGAACCTTTAAGGGAGTGGAAAATTCTATCCCAGCCCTTAAATTCAAATTTCTGCTCACCCTCCTTGAGTGGTCAAAGGCCTCCCACTTAGACTCTTCATGCTCTTTGTCTGATATGATTGCTTATTGTTCAGTTTGTTTCTAGTTTTTGTTTTCTTTCTTGCAATCAGGTTCACTACCTGTGCACTTGTATTGTTTCCTTTCTCTTTCAATGAAATCTTATTTATCAAAAAAAAAAGTGGAGTGTTATTTCTATTGATTGGTCAGTAATATAGGCTCGAGTTGGACATCTAATTGCTTCGATTTGAATGATCTGAAGGATGCCTTATATATATCATATAAAAAAGATAGACGGTCAAACCTATTTCTTGATTCAACAACAGCCCAAAAAGATGAATAGGGTCCCAAATAACGAGAGATGTAAAAATGCAGCTCCAGTTAGCAATAATCAAAAGAGAGAAACAAGCTACAAAGCCTACAATACATGCAGCAATGCTGTAAACTCCTATACTCACAAATCATCAGCTTAACCAAGATACAAACATAAAAAACTACAGCTACCTATTATACAGTAAGAACAAATGTCCTACTATACATCAAAACGTAGAAGCTAGTAACCTCTAGAGAACACTCAAAATGCAGTTTTGAATTGATCTTTTAACTCCCTTTCTAGCCAACAATCTGCATCTCACATCATGCATAGTAGACTTCACAATATCAACTTCTCTATTAGCATTTCTGTCCATCCATAAGTGGTAAAGAGCTCCAGACCAAGCTAGCCTGTAGATTAGACTTTTTAAACCCCTTACTTTCAGCTTTCTTGTAGCCTGATTTAACTCATCATCAAAGCTGCCAATAGGCCTCACAAACAAACACCTCCTTAGAACCTCCTTCCATATCGTTCTAGTAAAGGAACAATAAAAAAATGGTCCCTATTTCCAATCTGTTTCTGCTGAAAGTGCAAAGATCATCTCCCTTGCAACCCCATTTTGCTAGCCTTTCTCTTGTTGTAACTCTGTCAGTCTGTCCTTTATGACCAGCTAGCTTATAATGTGGAATATGACCTGTGAACCAAATCAGCTTGCACCAACTAACCGATTGTTGTTTGGTTCTAATCTACTTCCAAGTGGCTGTACAACTGAATCTACTGTTTGCAGAAGAAATCCATATGCTTGTATCTTCTTCCCCACTAATCTGCACCTGAGATAACTTGACCTGGATAAGTACCAACTCATCTGATCTAAGCAGGAGGCCAGAACCATTCTCCATCATGAAATCACACTTGACAACTCTGCTTATGACTCCTTTTTGTCTCTTCTTATGTGCAGTTCTGTACAAAAATTATTTTTATTGCTTCCTCTCTCTCTCACATGGCATAGGATGTGCGCTTTACTAGTGGGTTGGGTTGAAATAAATATGTACTTTGTTTTCTTGCTCAGCAGATATCTCCTACTAAAGAAAAAGGAAAAAAATAAAAGAATTTTGGATTGTGAAATAATATTATTTGTTTGATTTTTAGGTTGAATTTAATGTGTAGGTTGTTGTCCTACCTAGAAGATATGATCCTGTTGTGTAGGTTTAAAGTAACGTGGACCACCTACACGTAGATGGGTCAAATAAGATATAAAAAGTAAAAGAAAATGATGAAGAATTGAGGATTACACAGGGAGGGATGCATAATGTTCTGTTTTAGGACTCATTGCTGAATTCACGAATCTTGATGTTAGGGAATGTTAGCTACTCAGTAGCCAGGGATTTTGATCTCTTTGATTGGTATGATGCACAGGAAAGCAGCCTTAATTATTGTATGAATAGTATATACTTGAAGTTGTGCCCTTTCGGAGTCTAAATTTCATCTCCTTCATTAAAAAAATGATAGTTTGCTAGACTGGAAGCTTATTACTTTATGTTTTGAGGAAGATACACTCACAAAGTACTCTTAGCAACATCTAGCGGTATTCACAGATTGTATTTTTTACTTGACTCCTAATTCTTCATATATGACATGCCATCACATGATAAATAGTTCTGTTTCTTAGTTATGTCTATACCTATGCTTCTTCGAATTCTTGAATATATGTAAACTCTTGTGTTCTTGCAATTTTTCCATTCCTTATTGAACATTGCTTATGTATATAAAATTGCAATTAAAAGATTGTGTCATTCCATGTAAGTTCAAAATGATATTAACTAATGTTTTAAATTGTTTGTATGTCAGGATTGCTGACAAATCACAAGTCTATACTCAACATGCATATATGAGACCTCTTGGAGTAGGTTTGTTTCTGGCCTTCTCTATAGTTGTCGAAGATTCTTTTCTTGTGCTGTTGTGTGTTAAATTTAATATTCCTCTCTCCCCCTCCCACTCCCTTATTGATTTGTTAAATGTACATTAGCTTTATTACTGATATTTTTTTCCCTTCCATGATTTCCTGTCTTTGCTTTTTTGAAGTTGCTATGGTTTTGGGTATTGATGATGAATATGGACCTCGACTCTACAAATGTGACCCAGCAGGCCATTTCTTTGGTCACAAGGTATTACCAAGTCTTATCCTAGACATTTTGTCTTTCTCTCTCTCCATGGGTGTTTATCCTTGCATTACTTAACATTAGAACAAAAAATGCCAAAGATTAATTGAACACCACGAGAACTTTCCCACACTTCACCTATGTTTCTATACCAGCTATCACCTTGAATACTTTTTTACAACTTTCTTTATCAGGGCTAAATCTAACAGACATAATTTCTACACCGCATTCCTTGCTTACCAAGACAGTTTCTATAATGCCAGAACTATCTCTAATCTGACTAGTATAATATCGTATGTATCTAAATATGATAATATGGAGGATCAAAATGTGTATGCAGTTTACTGCTGTATGCTAATTATGGACTATAAGTAAGCAGAACACTTATTAAATTGCATAATCTTGTCTTGGGTCCTAGTGAAACTCAATCTATTATAGATTTCATTGAGTCCCTCTCGTTTCGATGTAATTCCAAATTTTTGTAATTCCTTATGCTATCTTATGTATGCATCTTGTGTACATGAGGTGGTCCTTTTTCATCAATTTTTTTTTATTACTTATAAAAAATGGTATCATTTTATCTGCTGTTGAAATATATAGATCAGCCATATTTCATGCTTATAATTTAGATGACTAAGAAATGATTGAAGAGAGTGTTGATCTTGTGATGTTCACTTGTACTGTATTGTAATCACCTTTTTGAATAACTCTTTTTTTTTTTTTTTGGGGCAATGAATATATGAATGAGTTTTCTTGCTCTTCTGTGCACATTGTTATTTATGGCTTTGTGGGAGCATTAAATTATATTGCTAGATTATAAGTATCAGATGGATTTATGAGTCATGTCTTCTTTGTTCATTACTATACTATGAGATTGAGTTTCATTTCCTGTGAGTTCCTCGTGATATACTTTATTTAGGCCACAAGTGCTGGATTGAAAGAGCAAGAGGCAATTAATTTCTTGGAGAAGAAAATGAAGAATGATCCTGCATTTACTTATGACGAGACAGTTCAGGTAGATGTTACGTATTCTTTTTAATGATAAGAACTTCTAAATTCTAATCATAAGATGGCGAATAATATTCACATGTACTTATCTCCCTTCTTCCTCCCATTTTGAGAGTCAAATTGGGTTTTTGCTGTTCCATGGATATCAATATTAAAATCCATTTACTTTTAGTAGTCACTTGTTTGGTGTCAAGTCAATAATGACATGAATTACCGGTTGGTGCTTATTAGCAGGAGCACTATCACAAATTGATTGGGGAGTCCACGTTTTAGTCCTTCATGAGAAACTTTCCCCTACACAGATTTGATTGTTAACCATCATATGCTGTAACAGTTTTGTGAAAACTGTTCTCTCTTAAATGATTTAGACAATTCTTTCCTAGATATTTTCATGGGCTCTGGAGTTAATAAATTAAGATTTTATGATCCTTTGGTGAAATGAGGCATGTGACTGTGTACATGAATAATTCTTATTCTATGTCTAATGTCTCCGATTGTTTTCATTTTATAGACTGCTATTTCTGCCCTGCAATCAGTTCTACCAAGAGGATTTCAAAGCCAATGAGATTGAGGTACTGAATATACCCCTTTTTTGTGGTTGGATACTGCTTTCTAGAGCTTTAATGATGACGGCGGCAGTGATTTTGATTAACCTTTTTATTTCTTACAGGTTGGAGTAGTGAGGGCAGACAACCCTGTCTTTAGAGTGTTGTCCACAGAGGAGATTGATGAGCACTTGACTGCCATAAGTGAGCGCGACTGAGATTGGGCAATAGCTGAAACCATTTGGAGGAATACCTAGATTTTAATGGAATGTTGAATGCTTTTTAGTTTTTTCTCCCCCTTTTCATATTATTTAAATTATCAAACATGTTCTTAAAAGGATTTTTCCTGATCTTGTAACTTCATGTATTCTGTCACTTTGTTACTTGATATAACTAATGTTGGATATGGCATTATGCATCTTAGAAACTGAAAATGCTTTCATAATTTGTATTTGTATCAACAAGCCTATCAAATTGTTCCTCAAGACATCGTTTGGAATGGAACAATGCAACGTTAACTTGTCGGGTCTTAATTTGATGCTGACAGTACATTAGGGGTGTGGTATGAGAAAGATTGGCATCCAATATGGTTGGGGTTGCGTCTGGTTTAATTGCTTATCTTGTTGAGGTTAGGATCTAATTCTTATGGTTAACTTAATATTCTCTCTTTCTTTATTTTGATTTGGATAACAGATAAAGGAAGGTATATTAAAGAGAGGGGCCTCTAATAGGTTGTGGTTGCTTTTCGTGCAACTCTTGTGGGTGTAGAGGTTGAATTCCAAAAAGAAAAAGAAAAAAGAAAAAAGAAAAGCTTCATAAAGATATGTTGATGCTTATGTGGTCATTCAAAATCTAAGCAGCAGGTTAGATATCTAATAAATTTAGTGGAAAAATATTCTTCTCTTATAGAGGATATCCACTAAGGTATGTTTGGGAGAGAGAGAGAGAGATGGAGGGAAAGAAGAGGAGATAAGAAGGGAAGGTTAATGGAATGTATTAATTTTTAGTATTTTGGTCATCTTTTTCTCTCCTTTCCTTTACTCTCCCTCCATAGGATAAGAAAAGAAAGAGTAATGTTAATGATACAGCCATCATATATATATATATATATATATATATATATTTTTACAATTATCTGTTGTAACTGGAACAATATTATATACATCATTTTTCTTATACACCAATTACAAAGAGACTATGTTAGCCGTTGTGAAAAATATTGTACATCTATACTTATTGGAAGAAAGGCAAAAATAGAGCTAATATTATGTTTAAGATAACCTTTTTAACAACTCATTTAGGTGACAAGTGTGTGAGTTGTAGGAATATGGACTTGTAGGACTCATTATTTCTATCATTTCTTAGTCACTAAGCAAATTGTGAAAAGTGTGAAATATGTTGTGTAGAAAAAAATATGTATCAAAAATTCAAAATATATATGCATGAGTTATCTAATCCTTTTCTTCAAATCAATCACTTAATATTCTCTACTTTTCTTTATCTAATCAATTGCTTAATTAAATAAAAATAAAAAGAAACAAAGACCTTGTGCTTGAGATGAAGAATGGAAGTTATACCTAAAAAAAAGAGATGAAGAATGGAAGTTGGAGCACTTGAACAGCGAGTGTCAGAAAATGCAAAGTCCAATAAAAACTGAGCTAGTTAGGATCAGTGGCCCAACTATAGCTTAGCAAACTTTGCTTAGTTATACTCTTAACTAATTGGGCTCGGCCCAACTATTAACTTGAAATTAACTACTAGAATAGGTACCCAAGGGCCCCACCATTGACCTACTTGACCAGGTTTCTAGTTTCTACTCGACAGGTAGCATTTATGTCTCCAGATTTGACTGCGTTTTTTCCTTTATAATTTTTTATAATTTTAATTTTCAAATCCCTTACATAACCAGTTATTATTCAATAAATAATTTAGATGTTATAACCTTATAAATATTTTTAATTAAATATATATTACAATATTAGTACTAATTTAATGCATTTTAAAATTATTAATAATGTGGTTAAATTTAAATCATTTTATGAATATTAAACCTTTCATTAGTATGATTAATTCTATAGTCCTCTAAAAATTTACGAAAAAGAACTACTTATGGAAAAGTAATTATCGGATTTGGGTAATCTATTCCATACCCCTGACAACAAATGCTATCTAAAAAAGGTAAAAGGAAACTGAAATAACCAAAAGATTAATCTAGAGATTAATAAAGAAAATGATTCAACCCAAAAAAAATAAAATAAATAAAAAATATCCAGAAAAGATTGCACTAAAATTACGATTTCCTCCCATCGACCTTAAAATTTTTCCAAAAAGGCTTGACTCAAATAGTTAAAAAAGAAGAAGAAGAAGATATAAGCGATACAACCATGTGAAAAAATAGTATTAAACAAACCACAACTTTTTATTTATTCCAATCACAACTTACCACCTTAATAAAATTGAATAAAAATCTTGTCTTACAAAAAAATAAAAAAAATAATTATATTATAATTAGTTGAGTATAAAGTAAAACACTAAAAGTGAGATAAGATATTTGTATTCAAGTTTTATTTATTTATTTTATATATGATAGAAATTTTAATCTAAACTCATACACGTATATTTTGGGGATAGTGGGAATTGAACCCATATGCTTATAGAGGAGTAAGATTTTTTGCGAAGAGAAATTATTACTAGACTGAATGTCCAAGTGGAGTATTTGAGTTTTCCAATTAAATTGGTTTTGTATGTTTTTTTTTTATCAGAATTCAAATATCTCATTCTCCGGACTATAATTATATAAAAAAAAATTGTTCTTAAGGGAAATTTATTCAATACTAAAACAATCTTGTCTCTCATCTCAGATCTCATCTAATAAATTTGAGCGGTAACAGGTTATGAGTGATAATAAATAAATAACAGTGGTATTAATTAAGTCCAATTGTAAAATCCACAAAATTGTAGGAAAAAGGCAAAGTTGAAATAATATAGAAGTCTTGATCATCCAAAAGTACAACCTCTGAATGCGAACGAATCAACTTGACAGACCTGAGAGAGAGACTCAGCCCGCGTTTTCGTCTCTCTCTCAAGTCTCAACCTCGATTCTAGAATCCGTTTTCAGTTCAGGTCGGTTTTGCTTCCATGTCTCATTCTCCATCCGCCACGTGACCAAACCCCACTAAAAAAATTACTTCTAAAAAGAAAAAAAAAAAGAAAAAAGAAAAGGAAAAAGGTAGGAGCTTGCGTTTTGTTTTTGCTTCATCCAAAATCAAAAACTGTCCAAACCAAACCCACAAGCCCAAAAAAGTTCTAACCTTTACTTTTTTCGATACCTTTACAATCCAACATATATTTCAATTTCTCTTCGATTCTTAAAACCTCTTCAGGTTCGTTATCTCTTTCTAATTTTTTTTTAGGGTTTTTGGGTCCAACATCGTTCGGTCATGTCTTTCAGGTTCCGTTTCATTTTCTATAACTTTGTTTGTTTGTTTGAGAAATCTGAGGTTCATGTTAATCGGTTTTGTTTGGTTGTTGAGAAAATGTTGGGAAATATATGAGCGCCACTGAAACGTGCGTTTTCTCACTAATTTATTAATTTTTTCAATTTTTTAATTTCTGGGAAAGCACAGTTATGTTGAAATTAAGGTACAAAATTGTAAAGTTGTAGTTTTTGTTTTATTTTTACCTCTCGAGTTTTATTGGCAACCAAGCTTTTTAATTTCTAATTTTGTGGATGGAACTGTTGCACTGTTAGACATTACACCAAGTTTAGAAATTTGGGTTTGTAAGTCATTGACGATTGAATTGAAGTCGAAGGGCTTCATAGAAAATACCCATTAGTTTTGATTTTGGAATTTTGGCATTGACTAGTATAGAAGTTTGGTAAATTTGATTATATAGCTTAATTTATTTGTTTTATTCATATAAAATACCCATTAGATTTGATTTAGGAACGTGAAATTGAGTAGTATACAATTTGGAAAATTTAATTTTATTGTCTATGTTGATTATATAGCTTAATTCATTAATTGATTTTTAATTGTTTGTCATAAAAAATACCCATTAGTTTTGACTTAGGAATTTGACATTTAGTATAGAATTTAGCAGATTTGATAGTCTAAGTTGATTATGTAGCTTAATTTATTTATTTATTTTGTTTTTATTTATTTATTATAGGGATCGTATAGTTATGGCAACTGCAACTATGGCCACAGCAGCTGGAGCAGCTGCTCTTTTGTACTACACATTGAACCGTAAATTACAGTCTAGTAGGTCTCATGGACATAATGGTGATGAGGATGAAAATGGTAGTGATGTGCCCCACGATGTGCCTTTAGGTATTGAACGCGTTTCGCATAGGCTAATTCAAGCCCCGGCAACGTGGTTAGAGACGATTTCGACGTTGTCGGAGACTCTTAGGTTTACGTACTCTGAGACTCTGGGGAAATGGCCCATTGGGGATTTGGCATTTGGGATCAACTTTCTACTCAAGAGGCAGGTAAGATACTTGATGGCTTTAGAACTTTTGCTGCTTAATTACATTGAGTTGTGATATAGCTGCATGCGTATGTTTTGGTATTTTTTCGCATAATTGAAGGAATAGATTGGTTCTCATAACTTACTCAGTTTGTAAATAGCTGCAATTCGGTTCTGAATATGTACTGAAAATATGATGAAAAGGATTTTCACACGTATATAACCATAAGACAGCTGGATTTAAGTGTTTTCAATCTGCAGTTTTCAAGTTAGTTTCTGTATACAGGCAGTATGCACTGACTTTATGATGTAACGATATTACCAAATGAGTTCATGTCATGTTTATAAGGAACACTGGCTTTTTGTACGGCAGAGTGGCTTTGAATAGAATGTTATCAGAGACATTCCTAGTTTATCAGGCCAAAAACTCTAGGACCACAACTTCTTGCACAGTTCTGACTGTTTATCAGGCCAACCTTCTGACTATTTCACTGTACTTTGCAGGGAAACTTACATGTTAGCAGTGTGTTTGGTGGTAAAGACAGTATACAGCTTGAAGGACCAGATATAGCTGCTGAACTCAGATACCTCTTAAACTTGTTGACACTATGTTGGCATTTTTCAAAAAAGCCATTTCGTTTGTTTTTAGAGGAGACTGGCTATTCTGCAGAGAATGTTCTCCTTCAGGAACCCAAAGCAGGAGTAAGTCATGTTTGAACTTGAATATTGCTATATTTCTAGTGACTATATGCAAGTGATTTTTTTTTTCATTTTTTTTTTTTGTGGGGGGGGGGGGGGGAGGGATGGAGGGACCACATTGATTATTATAGTCATCAAAACCTTACCGCGGAGGGTGAATTTTGGGATTGATAAGTAGTTCTTACATGGCAGATCAACAGCCATATGGCTGGAGCATACTTTTTACAAGTTTGAAGCCAGATTTATGTTGCTTTTGGATTGTGATCTGAATTTTCTTCTGCAGATTTTAAAGCCAGCTTTTACAATTCTTGTTGACCACAACATGGAATGTTTTCTCTTATTGATTCGTGGAACACATAGTATTAAAGATACTCTGACAGCTGCAACTGGAGCTGTTGTACCATTCCATCACAGCGTTGTGCATGAGGGAGGAGTCAGCAATTTGGTTTTAGGGTATGCACATTGTGGAATGGTCGCAGCTGCTAGATGGATTGCAAAGCTTGCTACTCCTTGTCTTATTAAAGCGCTTAGCGAATATCCTGGTTATAAAATTAAGGTAAAAGTAATAATGTATAATTTTACTTATGCGTTCTCATCTATTAATCATTTAGTGAGCATTGTACAGAGATAAACTAAAATGTTAATTTAGTTATTGGCTTCTAAAACAGACTTGCATTCTCCTTTCCATATCTATCGAAGGAGCTAATGTTGTTGTTTGATGCATTAGCTTCTGGAAAGATAATATGGTTTCATCGGGAGCTTTTTAGCTCCTGGAACTCCAGTTCAATCATAGTAATATTTCATCTTTCATCACACATTTTCTATTTCCAGTTTCCCACAAAAAGTGCTTGCGGGGCTCCATAAATTGGTCACGAATGAGGATTTTCAAACATTTTTTCTTCATATTCTGCACATGCTAACTATATCAGCTTAGTATTTTAGCTCCCAAAATTTGAACAAGCTTCTTGTAAAATACAATGCAAGGAACCTAGCCCGTCAGGGGTGAATGCCCCTGGATTACCCGGCAACTGGTTCTGGCGGGTGGGGTCAGTTGCCCGTAGGTTATATTGCTTAGAGGCGAGTCCAAAGGGCTTTTTTTTAGAAAGGTTCCCTATGTTATCCAAAAAAAAATAAAAATACTAGGAACTTAGAAGCTTAAAGTAAATTCATTCAGAATATGTTGTTTAGATACCTTTGTTCCCCCCCGCCCCTTTTTTTTTGATAACGTAGGGAACCTTTCTAAATAAGAGGCTTTTGGACTCGTCTCTAGGCAGTTAAACCTACGGGCAATTGACCCCACCCACTAGAACCAGTTGTCGGGTAATCCTGGGGCATTTACCCTTGACGGGCTAAGCAGTTTATGCTCATGCCCAGGAGCAGCTATCTTTGTTTCCCTTGTTGGTGGCTTTTGCCAGTAATGGTTATAGTTCTTTAAGATATTTACTAAAGGTATTATTTTGGGTTCTGACAGATTGTAGGACACTCTTTAGGTGGAGGCACTGCAGCACTTTTAACATATATACTGCGAGAGCAGAAAGAATTGTCAACAACCACCTGTGTTACGTTTGCCCCAGGTTTGTGTTTGTTATACACCAGCACCATACTGATATTATTTTACTTTAAGATCTGCAGACTCTGATCTCTCTTTATATCCAGCTGAACATAATGATTGGGTCTTCTACTTGTTAAATTTGATTTGCTATGTTGTTTTATTAGTGTAGCTAGATCACTGACCACAAATATCACATGCAGCTGCTTGTATGACATGGGAATTGGCAGAATCCGGCAATAATTTTATTACATCTGTTATCAATGGAGCTGACTTGGTGCCTACATTCTCAGCTGCTTCGGTGGATGATTTGCGTGCTGAGGTCTGCTCTTGAGCTCTTTAATTTGTTAAAATACTTCTCTTATCTTGAAAACAGATTATATCTGAAGATTTGATGGTAGACTGCCCTTGTAACTTGTTGGTTGTTGTGATTTGGTTACAAATCTGTAAACCATTCTGATGTTGGTGATATGGAATTGTCTGAAATGGGGGTAATAGTACTCGGATTTTTAATTAGAGGACAAAGTTGTACTTCTCTAGTATTGCTTGTGCCAATAAAGGTTGTAGAATTGATTATGCTGGAATCTCCATTAGCTTTTAATTGTGTCCTAGACTCTTCCCTCATTGTCATCATATTATCACAATGGAGCTAAGTCTAGAAACTAATTATACTCTTGTAGCTCTTTCTGGGCCCCCACCTTCTTTTGCTCGGCTTTTTATCTGTTTTCTTGAAATGATAATGATGCATCACATGAACTCTAGCAAGTCTCATCCAATTCGCAAAAGTTACACTAGGACTTGGGTGGTTGTGCTATTGACAAGTGTGGCTGTCACTTATTGATACATTTTTTAGGCTTTTGGTTCTTATTGTCGTATTCTTAATTGCATGCTGTGTTTATATGTTTTGAAAAAGATATATCCTTCTACAGGTGACAGCCTCTGCTTGGCTAAATGATCTGAGGAATCAGATTGAGCATACAAGAATTCTCAGTACTGTCTATCGTTCTGCCTCAGCACTGGGTTCTCGTCTTCCATCTATTGCAAGTGCTAGAGCAAGAGTTGCTGGGGCGGGGGCAATGCTTCGTCCAGTTTCCAATGGTACACAGGTAACCAAATCAACGTCCCTCTGCACTTGTATTATTGTCTACGACATGCTTTCTCTTCTATCAACATGCGCATAACAATAATTTATTAGTTAGAACAAGGACATAAATATTCAACTGCGGTTCTGTAAGTTGATGCAACACCTTTTTTTTTTTTTGGGGGGGGGGGGGGGGTTTGAACAGAAAATAAAACAGCAGAAAGAGGGGGATTGGGTGCTTCACCATCTCGCTCATTTATCAAACTCAATGTTACTGGAGCCTGGATTTTTTTATTTTTTATTTTATTTAAATATGGCTTCCACTGTTAGATCAATAAGGAAAAAAATGATACTTATAATTATGACAAATAAATCCCACAAAATCGTCAATCAAAATAAAATCAATCACATAATTCAATCAGCCAGAAATCTGGTGTCTGGACTGTAAGTTATTCAACCCCTTATTAAGCAGTGAGATACTATTGGTCATGCAACATAACTTTAACATTGCTGAATCAGTTCTTCACCTTGTTATTTGTCTTTTACAATTGGTGGTTGATTTTCTATTCTTTGTTCGTAAAGAAGTTAGAGCACTTGCATGTTACTTGATTTTTTTGATTAACTTCAATTTACACTTGATTCCATTTAATCAGTTGAATGTGTTTCTGATCCTTACAGGTTGTGATGAAGAGAGCTCAGAGCATGGCTCAGGCAGCATGGACACGTCCTGCCCTTCGCTTGTCTTCTTGGTCATGCATGGGTCCCCGTCGTCGGCCCACAGCTGCTCATACAAACTCAAAAGAGGAGGAAAGCTTTCCTGAATGTTCCGCTGCCAATACAGAAGCTTCTGAGCATCTTCTTTCATCCCCCAAGAAAACTGCAACTACAACTGTGATTGAAGCCATTGACCTTCCTGTAACTTCATCTGTAGAAATGGAATGGACTTCAGAAATTGAGTGTTCTTATTCTGATGAAATAGGTCCAGATGTTGATGGGGATGCTGATATCAATCATGGTAAGGATCTCATTAGCCAGAATAGTCATGAAGACCGTATGACTGAAGTTGAGTTATGGCAACAACTTGAGCATGAGCTTTATGACAGGATGGATGGTGAGGAGGCTGATGTGGAAAAGGAAATAAGAGAAGAAGAAGAAGCAGCCATTGCAGAGGTAGGTGAGGATCAGCCAGAGAGCTCTACACGAGAAATAAAGGAAGCCCACAGATTTTTCCCTCCAGGGAAGATTATGCATATCATTACCCTTTTCTCTGATGTGGCAGAGTGTGGAAGCGATGGTAGCCCTACCACGAGTGGCTCAGACAATGGCCAGGTAGAAGAGACTACGGTTGGGATGTTCCTCACTCCAAGATCACTGTATAGTAAACTCAGGTTGTCACAAACCATGATTAGTGATCATTTCATGCCAGTCTATAGAAGACAGATTGAAAGAATAATAAAAGAACTTGAGAAGGAAGAAGGTGTTGATGACCAAAAAACTGGAGAGGAGGTAGTGTTATAGGAATTGAGGATTTTTTAAACCAACATTTGTGAATAAACACAATACCAAAAGGAGCTATAGTTGTTTACCTGTTGATTTTGAAGCCAGGCTACCTTGAAAGATAGTCCATTGCATTGCTGCAATGGAAAAGCATGGTGGTGGAAGCAACCACAGTTAATTGTCTAACCGTGAACCAAGGAACATAATTGATTGTTCTCATTTTTGGCTGATCTGAATATCATGTTTGTCAGGGAAATATGTTGGAAGGTGGTGTCAGTTACGTATACAGAACCCAAATCCTAGCCTTCTGTAAATTAGTATTCGATTTAAAATTGATTCTTTTGTTCCCAATTGATATTTGAGTTGATTTGCTGTTTCTGGCATTGTTCATTTGGTTCTATTGTGAAGTGAACTACTTATGCTACTTTCATTTTGATGACTGCATGTACGAGGTTTTTGTTGTGTCTTGTTGGACTTGGTGGGTCATTACTATTTTAGGCAAAACATGCGGATTTTAGAGTCTGTTGGTTGCTTTATCATTATCGTACTTTTGGTCTAAAACTCTAAATAGAACTCTTAACATGAGTACAGCTCTCTAAAGGTTGTGATCCTTGCCATTGGATAAGATTTAGTTGTCAGCTACATATACAGACTGGGAAAGGATTCTCTCGATCTTATATTTATTTATTTTGTTAACGATTAAATATTACAAATTTAAAGGTAAATTTTATCATAATGTACACAATTAATGAAATTGATTTTCTTTATTTCAAATGAAATGAAGAGAAATAACAAATAATAAAATTTCAACCGTGAAATATATTCTCCATATTATCTATATTATATAAGGACATTGGTACGAATCGATGCTTATGGTATCAATACTTACGTTAATATTGTTTTCAATTACATTGATATTCAAGTTTAATATCAATTAATTGTCGTATAAATTAACAGTATTTTTTGTCCTTTGAAAGGAAGAATTGATCCGTGACCATCTCTGCCGAAATTCATGTGAGCAGGATTTTTATTTATTTTAATTATTAATTACAAATATCATATTGAACTTCCATGTGCATTTTCATTTAGTACCTGGACTTTTGCTTAGAAATTTTGAATAATTAACCCTTTTTGCTTTAGTTTTGTAACAAATTATACCTTTTATTATTATTTTTATTTAAAGTTAACTGATTTATTAGACATTTCAAAATTATTGACTATGTGGAAAAACCATGTGTACATGGCATGATTAAATGCGCTAGCCTTTAGTAAAAAGTTTAATTTGTTATAAAAATTAAATTGCAGATGGTTAATTATTCAAATAGAAAGTTTAAGAATCATATTGACACTCAAGGTAAAGCTCAAGAGTGATATTTATAAGAAACCAAAAAATAAGAGTAAACTAATGAATGAGATACTATTACTCTTAATAAAAATGGCTTCGGTCACCTTGGGGGTGTTTGTGAATTGTGATAGTCCATGAAGATAAAGACTTGTCCTAAATTTTAATGGAAGATATTCTGAAACCGGTCCCCAACCCACTTGTGTTTGATACATCCTAAATATTAGGAATCTGAAACTATTTATTCATGATTTGGACTTGGGTAATTAAAATATTAGTGTGATATCCTTATCAAAAAAATATTAGTGTGATATCTAGCAAAAGTCACAAATACGATCAGACACAATATTTTAGTACTGATTTCATTTTGTGATCTGAAAAGCCACCATAAATCACTACATGATGGGTCACAAAGCAAAGCCCACACATCAGCTAAAGATTCTTAAACATCCAACATTACAATATTCTGTCTTTCAAAGTTAAATGCTTTTATTTTCATACAAAGCAAGAGTGATACATTCACCAATAATCACTTTGCTATTCTCCTTTTCTAAATGAAGCCTCAAAACCACTAATCTAAATGTGCTGATGTGGCTGAATGGAAATCTCATGGCTAATATTGTTTTAAAAGCATTGATTGGTTCAGTTGTTGTAGCTGTTAATAGGAAAAGGATCTTTTGCTAATGTCAACAACATTAATGGTTCTACTGTGTTATGCCCAATGGATTTGACTTGAGTCCCGTAATCGAGTGCATTGGATTGAACACGACATGTGTCTTGATCTTGTCTAGTCCAATGCATTGCACCGAAGCTTCACCCATGCCCAATAAGATTGAAGTTTTTAGATTGCTTAACTCCAAGATTAGTCTAGTGGTTCTCAAGGTCTCATGAGATTTATGAGTTTCTAGATTAAAAATTTCCAACTAGTATCTGAGGGTCACTTTCAAGAGATTTCCTTCTGTAATTGCTTGGTATGTGTGACATAGAGAGACTATATATACTCAAAATATAGTCAAATATTTGAAGAGTTCTGGACGCTCACATTAAAAAAAAATTGCCTATAACTTATTTACATCGCAAAGTTGGGTCCTATGGTACCTCTTTTTGGGATCTGAATTCTAATACCTACAGTAGAGTTATTGTTCAATTTGAGAAAAAAAAAAAAGAAAAAAAAAAGAGGGTTATTTTGAAGCTTCAATTATAGTGTTGAAACTGAAACAGATAAATCTTTGTTCACAAATCCACGGCTCAGTTGCTACATAATTAAATATTAATTTGCATATTTGAATAAACAAAAACAATTTCCTTGACTTCCATTTTTGCTTAATAATACTTTTAAAAATTATATTTGGCAAAATAGTAATGTTTGAAAGTTATTTTAGGAAATAAAGTTTTTTTTAATCTCGTCTCCTGTATAGGCGAGTTCCAGACTTCTTGAAGAGACAAGTTCTATGTTTCAGTGAAACTCAATAAGAGATGACCTTTAAAAAAAAAAAAAAAAAAACTATATCCTCTAATACTTTTAAAACATTCTTAATCAACAAAATAATTTTTAAAATAGATTACTAGGAAAAAGGACCCAATTTGCCTGGTAAAAGCAAGATTTGGTAGTCATGCAGAAATGGAGTTCCATATCAAATCAAAATCTCTAAGGTGAACATCAACTTATTACATCACAAAATATACGGCTTGATTAGTTATGTAATAATATTAGTATTGTGTAATACAACAGGTCCACTTGCATACAATGAACCAAACTACCACTAAACCAAGTAATTAATGATAATATAATCTTTGATTTAGCCGGGCAGATGATAGCATTTAGTAATTTTATAAATGTTCATACACATATCAAATTAAAAAAAGAAAAAAAAAAAGAAGAGTACATGTCCAAATAATATGATAATGATAGTTACCAACACGTTAACATCAAATTTTTAGTTTTATTATTATTGTTATAATTATTGATCTTATCGGATAACTACTTGATGGACCATGTCTCTTCCACACAGTACCATTCTTCAAGACTTTGTCATTAAGATATTATTTCTTCATTTATTACAACATAAGAAATGGAAGTTTGTAATGTGTGTTCCTCGGTTGTCTCGTACAAGATATGTGTGACAGCTTTGGGTATCTTGTTGTTCTTATCACTGTGGGATCCACTTGTTTGTGAGAGAGATGTCATATATATCCGAAATACTAAATCCTATTTTCTATTTCTTTCAGAAATGTAGTTTAGAAAATACACTTGTGATAATAAACCAAGCAATGAAAATATGGGGGCTTTAGCCTGGAAAGACAGTAGTATTGTAGTATCTAAAGGAGATCGCTTTCCAATAACCAGATCAAACAAAATTATGGAACTGAAAAATTTAGATCATCCCAAAAGAATGGGTGTGAATAATAGGAAGACTAATCCACTTAGTTTGATTTAGTCTTTACCAAGATTTTGACCCAACTCGAAAGGGTTAAGCTCGGACCTGACTCGACATGTTTGCTAAGTTTTTATTATAATTATTTTTTAAATTTTTAACAAACCGATTTTCAATGTATATTTGTATGCTATAGTTATATTAGATTTTTTTATATTATTTATGAAATTGGGGAAGCGAATAAGGAGTATTGTATGATCGTAGATTATATACCTATTAAGTTTAAGAGAAATTTGTATAAGATTACTATAATACCAACTATGCTCTATGGTATTAATGAATGTTGAGCGGTTAAGAAACAATATATTCATAAAATGAGTGAGCTAAAATGAGTTTGTTAAGGTAAAATAAAATAATTTTAGATTCAAGGGTTTTTGGGATACATCTAGCCACGCAGACTAGTTGGTTAAGGACCTATAGACTTCAAAAATTTTGGGATTAATGATTTATTGTTATTATTGTAGATGAAAATACTCAGAAGATACTTGACAACTAGACGTTCAATTCTCAAAATAAATAATTTTAGATTCAAGAGTTTTTTTTGTGTGTGAAAAAAAAGGGATTAGATTGGGTTGACCCGAACCATCTGAGACTGGGTAAAGATTATAAGAACAACAATCTAACCATTTTTGTCTAAAAATCTAGTCAACTACTTCCAATTATGATTTGGGAGATTCTTATTCTTATTCTTATTATTTATATTTTCCCTCTTTTCAATATTCAAATCAGTGCCAAACAATATTTTCCAGTTGACCACTGATCATGCCCTAAGTATTGTTTTGGGTTGTCGACCTCTATGCCACCTGTGTGTCTATATAAACAAAAAACATCGTTTCACACACGAAGAAGATTTTATCCCAAAAAAACTACACGAAGAGGAAAAAATACAGACATAACTAAAAAGATGAATGAAGCACATGCAAATATCAAGTTCTAGACTTAAAAAAGAAAAAGAAAAAGAAGAAAATTTTGCACTTAGCCAATAAAGATTTTTTTATTTTTTTAGACCAAGACCTTCGTAAAAGGATGACCATGTCTCTTAGTGGCTGTAAGCAATCGTAAGAAGTTTCTCGGGAGTTACAAAAAGTCCACATTCAAACAATTTTTTTAGATGAACATCCACATTCAAACAATAATTCAATTAGCCAAGTGTCATTCTAATTTCCTTTTCAATCCACCACTAGTACAGACTGTGCAGTGGTGGACCAAATCAACAAAGCCATTGGAAGACAAAAGAAAGCCAAAAAAATGAAGATAAAAACAAAAGAAAATTTCCATAAAATAACAAGACATCCCTTTGAAACATATTTAGCTCAAAAAAGAGAAAAAAGAAGGAAACTTTGAAACATTGAAAACACACAATTTCAAAGACACCCTTTCTAAGTTATAACACGACAGACGCAATCATAGACATCAAAAAGCATATACCAAAAAATTAATAATATTCAATTATGACCACTTGGTTAATTATTGGCATAATTAGTGTCTGACACATAAGCTGCAATTATTATAAATTTATAATGCCATGTCAAATGTATTTTTAAATAATTAATCATAGACTTTCTTAGGCATGCAATCCTTACTTCCAATTGAACATGTAGGAATGCCGAATGCAAATTGGCTCTGGTTGACCTAAGCAAAGGGTGTCCAGTGTCCACTTAAAATGTGTTCATGTGTTAGGTATAACAAGATTAAATTCCTATATTGTTCAATCTATTTACGAGGGATATATATGTCCCACATTTTTTAATGCAAAACATTAATATATGGTATGATGTCCTAGTCCTAAACATGCGTGATAAACATGCATGAGTGTGACATCTGGATCATTGCCATGTGAATTCGTGTTCATGTTTCCAACGTTCAATTAAGGCCTTAGGTATAGCAACATATGCAGCTTCTTTTTTGTGATGCAAAAATTATGTGGGAGGAAAATATGAACAACATTCAATGGTGGGTTTTGTCCATTATCTATTCTAGCAAAGAGAGTTGGCTAGTGCAAGTCCTTGTCATAATCGATGATATATGCAATAATTTCACTCTCTTTCTTTTGGCTTGGCAATCCTTGGTCCTTTCATGCTACCCAAAAATAAAAGCTTGGTCCATTCATTGTTTATTTCAAAGTTATGTGTATATATATATATTTGACTGTGACAGGTTGGTCTTTCATCATCAAATCAGATCAATGAAGATTGAAGAATCGCCAACTAGGGATATCCTCGTGCTTGAAAAAAATAATGGAGGTGTGGTTGTGAAAGGGTTTGCGTAGGTTGCAATGCTTTGCAACATCAAGCTTAATAATGAAAGGCGTGATAAAGCAGCTTGGTTCTTCCTTTCCCACTTTCAAGTCACTTCCCTTAAAATGTAGCATGAGTGATGAGAATAGTTTTTGTGTCAATACTCAATACATGTTTCCAACATGAATAAGGACTTGTTTTGTTCAATCTAAATTAGACATGACAAGAATCATTATATTTCTCTAAACTTTAAACCATATGAATTAACATGAGTAGTTTGTAAAAATCCTATATCTCAATATATATAGGTTTTAAATGCAAACCATTTAAAGATTTGGCTTTGATAATTAATTTTGTAATGTATTTCATTAAAATGTAGAAAATTCCTTATATAGAGCGTTACAAAGATTAGCAAATCACCTATTTTAAGGAAATAATTTGAAACTCAAAAATTAAATAACTAATAGAGAATAATGTCTTGATTAATGGGATTCAAATGTGGAATTATCTCTTGAAAGATTGTTCCTGGATTAATGAGTGATTGCAGTTTTTTATTTTTATAATTTATAATATATATATAAATATATATATATATATATATATATATATAATAATAATATATTATATATATAATATATATTTAATAAAAACATTTGATAGTTGGGGGGGAGGGGAGGGGGATTTAAACCATAGATATGTCCATTGGAGAATATTTTCAGTTATTATTTATTAGTTATTACCGTTGGAATAATTATAATTAACAAACCAAAGCTTTGTTTAATCTAAATTAGACATCATACACATTATATAGGCAAAAATATGAACCAAAAATTAAGTCCATCTAGATTACACCATGTGAACTGATATTGGACAACCCATCTTAGTAAATTCCCAAAAATTAAACAAGAGATTCAGAATTTTGTAACTACAAATTAGATTTCATTGATTCCGCCATTGAATAGTGTGTGTAAACTTTTAAAGATAACCAACTAATAGGTGGAAATCTAATGTTCGATCACCACCCTATTTAAAGGGATGTACTAAAATAAGTACAAATAAATTTTTTTTTTTTTTGAAAAAATTTCCACGTGAATTAGTTCTAACAAGTAGCAAATACTAGTTTTTATAGTTCTTCAATGAAGTTGTAGGTATCCGATGCATTACTTCTCAATCTCATGGTTGTTAACTTGTATGACCCAAAAAAAAAAGGGTAATTATAGAATATTCTGGGAATACATTAAATACGTATTCTCTCTTCTCATATAAGTGGTGGGTCCTGTTAATTAAATACATGGTGGGACCCACTACTTATGTGAGACATGGTGGGACCCACTACTTATGTGAGAGGAGAGAGTACGTATTTAATGTACTCCCAAAGTATTCTATAATTTTCTGAAAAAAAACTGTGAGCCAACGAGCCCATTGAAGCCATAAATAGTGCTAATTACCTTCTACCCTCTTAAAGTCCATATATAAAAAACAAGAATTAGTTCAACAAGAACTCTAATGTCACAATAAATTTAATAATAATAATAATAATAATAATAATGATGGGTTCCCTACCCAAAAGACGGACGAAATTATCCTCACCATTGGAAGGATGACCATAAACAAGTGACGACATTAATAGGTCGCCCAAGCGGAACTACGTCAGTATAGGGGGCACCAATCAACCTCGCCACTTGAGAGACTGACGACACTAAGGAACGGTCATCAACCCCGATTGTTTGCTAGGACGAGAAAGTGTGACGACGATATTATGCATCGTCCGACCAAACTCCCACGCAGCCCCTAAACGGCTCATTAAGGACCACCGTTACAAACCGAATCACATAAATGGTAAAGACCCGTTAATTACAAATATCCCTAAGATATTGCAACTACCCTCATAAAAGCCCTCATTTAAATCCAATAAAGAGGGAAATTAAGAAGGGCTAAACGGCTATTTTCTGAGACACCTATATATGCCTCAGGACAGCAATGCACAAAGTATGCACACTATTAGCCTAAATACTTTTACTTACTTGTTAACCCTTCTCCACCAAATTTCTGACAAAGGCATCGGAGGAACTTTGGCCGGCACCCCACCGGTGTTTTCCTACCGTCGTCATTGTTTGTTCTTTGTTTCAGGTCTTCCATTAGAGAAAGCTTCGTTTGGACGACCGTGCTGATTTTACACATCATCAGTTGGCGCCGTCAGTGGGAACGAGTTGCTTCTAGCCATTTCGTTTCTTTACCAGAAAAATTAAAAGCGGTCGCCCCAGGTAACCTTTTCTCTCATGGAAACCGGAGATAACAGTGCCTAGCCTTTGAGTGCCTCGGAGAGACAACTGCAGGCTCTCACCGCCAATATTCAAGAATTAGCACGACAGAGTGCTGTCGATCGCAGGGAGATGCAAGAGCTGGCCAGGCAGAATCAAGAACTCATGGCCCTCCTCTGGTCGAGGGGAGAAATTCCCAGTCCTGGTCAGGGCCAAAACGGCGAAGAAATTCCTCGCAAGGAGACAAGAAGGAATCAGAATCAGAATCATAACCAGAATGACGAGGGCAGCTCTGCCAACCAGAATCGAGAGCCTCATCCAAGTCAAGTGGCGGATCCCGCCAAGTCCGCAGCAGACGCCAGGGCAGCCAAACTCGAGGAAGAGCTGAAAGAGATGAGGGAGCAAATGAAAGAGATGAAGAGCCAGGTCAAAGCAAAGGTAGCAAAAAACCTCGATATGCTCGTCCATCGCTCTGAGTCTCCCTTCACCAAGAGGGTAGACGAATATCCTCTTCCAGCAAAATTCAAGGTCCCTCAGCTAGAGACGTTCGACGGGTTCAAAGACCCACTTGATTACTTGGACTCTTTCAGAACCATCATGCGTCTTCACGGCGTGTCGGATGAGATAATGTGCCGCACTTTCCCAACAAACCTCAGAGGCTCGGCAAGGACCTGGTTCAACCAACTGGAGACAGGCTCCATAGACACATTCGCTCAGTTTAGCAGGGCCTTCATTGACAACTTCATTGGAGGACGAAGATCAGCACGTCCAGCAAACTACCTCCTTAACATACGGCAGAGAGAAGGAGAATCCTTAAGGTTCTATGTGCAACGGTTCAATAAGGAAGCAGTCCAGATCGACGAGCCGAATGAATACGTCGCTCTCACTGCATTCAACGCTGGCCTTCTCAAAGGAGATTTCCTCTTCCAGCTATGCAAGGACCCACCGAAATCGATGTCAGAACTGATGTATGAGGCCCAAAAGTTCATAAATGCGGAGGATGCATTTGAAGCTCGAGACGAGTTCCTCAGTAGAAAGAGGAAAGAACCAGAAGATCGACGATTCGATTCGTCCAGGAACAAGTCTTCCAAGCAAGACTATCCAAAGGCCGAGAGGAAGAACATAAGCTCGTCCAACCGACGTGAAGAGCGACCCAGCAGCTTCACGCCCTTGAACATGTCCATCGACCAGGTCTTGCTGCAGATACAGGACAATCCGGATATCAAGTGGCCTGGGAAGCTTCGGTCCGACCCGGCAAGAAGATCTAAGGACCTCTACTGTCGTTTCCACCGAGACCATGGTCACACCACCGAAGACTGCTTTGCCCAAAAACAGTAGATAGAGGCCCTGATCAAATAAGGGAAGCTGGGAAGGTTTGTACGACAAGACAATCCAGAGGCCCGTCCCGAACCTCGTCCACCCAGGCAGGACGAGAATAGGGATCGCCAGGAGGACCGCCCCCGGGATATTATAGGCGAAATACGTACTATCGTAGGAGGCCTAGCGTCCGGAGGTGTCTCGCGGTCGTCCAGGAAAGCATATGCTCGGTAGGCCCATAACATCCTGGTCACTCAAAGGTCACGGAAGAGTTTGAAGATGGACGACCAAGTGATCTCGTTTAGCGAAGACGACGCAAGAAACATCCACTATCCACATGACGACGCACTTGTCGTCATATTGACCATCGCTAGATTCCTCACCAGACGAGTGCTTATTGATAATGGAAGTTCTGCTGACATCATATACCTCCCAGCATATCAACAGATGAAGATAGACAAGGAGTAGTTGAAACCTATTGATATTCCCCTTATGGGATTCACGGGTGACAAAGTTAAGCCCTTGGGAGTAGTTTCCCTCATTATCGAAGCTGGGACATACCCGAAACAAGTGAGAACCTCGGTAGAGTTCCTTGTGGTAGACTGCCCCTCGGCCTACAACGTCATAATCGGTCATCCAACCCTCAACAAGCTTAGGGCAGTCACTTCAACCTACCATCTCCTCGTCCGATTCCCCACGGAACATGGCATATGAGAACTCAAAGGAGACCAGGCAACGGCGAGGGAGTGCTATTTCGCATCTCTAGGTCCAAAAGCAAAACATCAGACAATGAAGATTGACGAAGGACACAAGCTCGTCGAACCCACAGAAGAGCTGGAGGTGATAGCGTTGGAAGACGAAGAACCAAGCAAAACCACCAGCATTGGGACAAAAATGGACAGAACAATAAGGGAAGCTATGATCAGTTTCCTGAAGAGTAACCTGGACGTCTTTGCCTGGACGCATGACGACATGCCGGGCATTGACCCTGCAACAATCTGCCACAAGTTGAACGTGAACCCGTCCATTCTGCCCATAAAACAGAAGAGACGAGTATTCGCCCCTGATAGAAATCAGGCGATTTCTGACGAAGTGGAGAAGCTTCTGACGGCCGGGTTTATCAGAGAGGTTTTTTACCCCGACTGGCTAGCCAATGTCGTCATGGTAAAGAAGGCCAACGGTAAATGGAGGATGTGTGTAGACTTCACAGACCTCAACAAGGCCTGCCCAAAAGACAGCTTCCCCCTACCTCGGATAGACCAGCTAGTAGACTCAACCGCAGGACACCGGTTGCTAACCATCATGGACGCCTTCTCAGGGTACAACCAGATCATGATGGACGACGCTGACCAAGAGAAGACTTCCTTTATCACAAGCAAAGGACTCTTCTGCTACAAAGTCATGCCGTTCGGATTGAAGAACGCTGGAGCCACCTACCAGCGACTGATGAACAGGATGTTCCACCACCAGATCGGACGAAATGTAGAGGTGTACGTCGACGATATGCTGGTAAAAACGAAAGACGAAATAAAACACTTGGAGGATCTGAAAGAGACATTCGAAACCCTCCGCCGATATCGCATGAAGCTCAACCCGAACAAATGTGTCTTCGGCGTTTTGTCCGGAAAATTCCTAGGGTTCATGGTCTCCCAGAGAGGAATAGAGGCCAACCCAGACAAAATAAAAGCCGTGCTAGAAATGACACCTCCAAGGTCGACGAAAGAAGTGCAAAGCCTTACAGGAAGAGTGGCAGCACTCAACTGCTTCGTCTCACGGGCTACTGGCAAGTGCCTCCCCTTCTTCAAGACGCTGAGAAAGGCCTTCATCTGGACGGACGAGTGCCAGAAATCCTTCGAAGAGCTCAAGAGGTACCTGACGTCCCCACCTTTGCTGAGCCCTTCCCAACAAGGCGAAGCCCTCTCCTTGTACCTAGCGGTCTCCCCGACGGCTGTCAGTTCAGCCCTCATCAGGGAAGACAGGGGCATCCAACTGCCAGTGTACTACACTAGCAAAGCCTTCCAGGGAGCAGAAGAAAGGTATCCAGCAATGGAGAAACTTGCCCTAGCTCTCGTAATCGCTGCCAGAAAACTACGATCGTACTTCCAGTCTCACAAAATCATCGTCCTTACGAACCATCCTCTCCGTAAGGCGATGAATAAGCCAGACGCAGCTGGACGACTGATTCAATGGGTCGTTGAATTGAGTGAATTCGACATTGAGTACCACCCAAGACAGGCCATCAAGGCACAAGCCCTAGCTGACTTCATAGCTGAGTTCACAGTGACGGAAGACGAACCATCAGAAGAGAAACCAGACGAAGAGTGGGAAATCGAAATTGACGGATCGTCCATCAAGGGGGCAGGAGGTGTTGGAATAGTCTTCAAGACACCTGAAGGACATTTACTCAAACACTCCACCCGGCTCCAATATCCCACCACAAACAACGAGGCAGAGTACAAGGCCCTGTTAACTGCCCTGCGTATAGCTAAAGAACTGGGGGCAAACAGACTCAAGATCCAAAGCGACTCACAACTGATAGTAGGGCAGGTCAACGGTGAGTACGAAGCAAGAGAAGACAGAATGACCAAATATCTCAAGCTCGTCAGAAATGCCATGAAGTGGTTCGACGAAGTCAGGCTCGTCCAAATACCTCGTGAACAGAATACAGAGGCTGACGCCTTGGCAAAGCTAGCCTCTTCTGACGAAGCAACAGACCAGTACATCGAAGTTCAACACTCGCCAAGCCACCTGGAAGAAGAACTAAGCCCCATCAACGTCAGTAACTCCTGGATGACACCCATCGTCAACTACCTAGAAGACGAAACACTTCCGTTAGACCCAGTCGAGGCCAGAAAGCTGAAAGTCCGGTCCACAAGGTTCATCCTGATACAAGGCGTTTTATACAAAAGAGGCTTCTCACTCCCATATTTACGCTGCCTGGATAAGGCGGAGGCCAACTACGTGATGAGAGAGGTTCACGAAGGGATTTGCGGCAATCACTCAGGTGCACGCTCCTTAGTACATAAACTCGTCCGAGCTGGATACTATTGGCCGACGATGCAGAAGGACGCGGTCTCCTACGTTCGTGCGTGTGACAAGTGCCAAAGATTCGGAAACCTCATCCACTCATCACCGGAGACACTGACCCCAATGACGGCACCCTGGCCGTTCGCCCAGTGGGGTTTGGACATCATGGGACCCCTCCCTGTTGGACGAAGACAGCTAAAATTCCTAGTCGTGGGGATATACTATTTCACGAAGTGGGTAGAAGCTGAACCACTCACTACGATCACAGAGAAGAACATAAGATGATTCGTGTGGAAGGCAATCATATGTAGGTTTGGAATACCCAGAGCCTTTATATCAGATAACGGACGACAGTTCGACAACTCGCCTTTCCGAGAATTCTGTGAAGAACTTGGCATACACAACCACTACTCATCCCCTGGTCACCCACAGGCTAACGGACAGATGGAAGTTACAAATCTATCCTTGCTCAAGATGATCAAAACTCGACTTGAGGGGGCAAAGGGACTATGGCCTGAAGAGCTTCCAAATATCTTGTGGGCATACAGGACAACGGCAAGAACTCCCATAGGAGAAACCCCCTTTCGACTGACGTATGGCACCGAAGCCGTCATACCAGTAGAAATCGGACTCACTACCTGGAGGACGAACAACTATGACGAGGAAAGCAACGACGCTCAACTACGATCAAACTTAGATCTGGTGGACGAAGTTCGGGATCAAGCTGAAGCCAGAACCAGGGTCTACCAACAGAGGATAGCCCACTACTACGATAGATGAGTGAAGCACAGAGAATTCAAAGTTGGAGACTTAGTGCTGAGAAAAGTGACCCTCGCAACAAAGGACCCAACCCAGGGAAAACTGGGACCCACATGGGAAGGACCATACAGGGTCGTCAAGTTCCACAGAAGAGGCACTTATCACCTGGAGAAGTTAGACGGGGACACCCTACCTCATCCTTGGAACACCGAGCATCTGAAAAAGTACTATCAGTAAGACAGCATCTATGTGCATTTCTTGGCTAATTTGATTTGAAATTTCCTTTGTATTTGTTTTTAAAATGAACTAATGAAAAGCAAAGTCCATCTAGCATCACCCCCTCCGTTCTCTACTCTCCAAAGTTTACAGATGACCTTAAGCGCTTGAACATAACAACAAGCCAAAGGTTCACTGACGACCTTAAGCGCTTGAACATAACAACAAGCCAAAGGTTTGCTGACGACCTTAAGCGCTTGAACAAAACAACAAGCCAAGGGTCCGCATAACAACCTTAACTGCTTGAATAAAACAACAAGCGTAAGGACGACTTTAAGCGCTTGAACAAAACAACAAGTCAAAGGTCCACATAACAACCTTAACTGCTTGAATAAAACAACAAGCGTAAGGACGACCCTAAACACTTGAACAAAACAACAAGTGTAAGGTCCACTGATGACTTTAAGCGCTTGAACAAAACAACAAGCCAAAGGTCCACATAACAACCTTAACTGCTTGAATAAAACAACAAGCGTAAGGACGACCTTAATCGCTTGAACAAAACTACAAGTGTCACAGTCCCTGTGCATGTGCACAAACGCATATGCATGGACGACATTAAACACTTAGACAAAAAGTGTCACCCTGCATGGACAAAAAGTGTCAGTCCCTGTGCATGTGCCCAGACGCATATGCTTGGACGACTCTAGACACTTGAACAAAACAACAAGTGTCTCAACCCCTATGCATATGTACAAACGCATATGCATGGACGACTCTAGACACTTGAACAAAACAACAAGTGTCTCAACCCCTATGCATATGTACAAACGCATATGCATGGACGACTCTAGATACTTGGAACAAGTGTCTCAACCCCTATGCATATATACAAACGCACATGCATGGACGGCTCTAGACACTTACCACAAGTATCTCAATCCCTATACATGTGTACAAACGCACATGCACGGACGACCTTTGACACTTGGACGAAACAACAGGTGCCGCATTCACCAATGCATGTGTACAAACGCACATATGTTCTAACGTCACAATACATGTAAAACAACAATCACACCCACAAACGGGAGCAGTAAAAAACATTCAGATAGACAATCATAAGGACATGGTGAAAAAACAGGCATTCACAAACAAGTGCAGTTAAAGACATTCGGATAGACGGTCACAAGTCAGAGGAAATAAACACCAACAGGTAAGTACCGTCAAAACAGTTAGACTATATTAATAAAAGCACAATGGCATCAAAATTCCCCCAAAACCAGGGCATTGTAGCATCACAACATAGTTTCAAAAGTATAAAAAGCCTTAAAACGGGCCCCACAAAATATAATTGTCTAAAACATTTACAAAATTAAGAGAAACTAAGAAGCTGCATCGTCATCAAGCTGCGGATCCACTGATGTCGTCCCTCCATCCACCTCCTCAACGGGCATCACCGACTCGTCGTCTTCAAACGGCTGGAAGGCTTCAAAGTCAAGGTCAGGATACTTTTCTTTCACTTGCCTCTTCAACAAACTGAAACCGGCAAGGAAATACTTTGTGTTGTTATCGTCGTAAGCCTTCGACGACTTGAACTCCTCCATAGCCGAAACCTTGACCGCCTCCATTTGCAATGTCAGCCTCTCCAGTCGTTCGTCAGCGGTTCTTCGTCCAGCCATCTCCTTCTTCAACTCGTCCTCCTTGACCGCCATCTCCACCTTGAGTGACACCATCTCGCCCACGACCCTATCCCTATCTAGGGTCAGCTCGTTGACCAGCGCCGTCAACCTTTGGTTTGCCTGAGCAGCCTCGGATAATTGTACCTTGTGCTTCATCAAGGCCTCCTCCCATTGAAGACAACGGTTGGCGATCACCGTGAATTAAGTTAAGCCCTAGACAAAAAGACAAACGGTTAGTCTCAGAGGAGAATGACGAAGGAATGATTGAGAAGAAGAAAAGGACCATACCTTCATCAGAGAGTGAACCCCAGCCACCTTGATGACGTCAGAATTAACCTTTTCATACTCGCCAATGTCGTCCTTCGTCACCACCATCTTTGCCCTCCTCGAGGCCAAAGAGGCATCCCGAGGTAACGTCAGCACCTTTTCGATGGCCCTGCTCAATGAAGGAACACTAGGAATCTCAATCACCTCCACGGACGGCGCTATTTCGGGTTCTGGCGCGGACGGCTTCTGTGGAGGAGGAGGAGGAAGGCTTCTCTCGTCCGACACCTTCTTGGACGATGATTCGGTCTTTCTCTTCTTCCCCAGAGTCAGCAGGGCCTCGTCCTACTGACTCATCATCTTCCTCAACTTCTCTCTGTTCAATTTGGCTGTCGCCATCCCTACAAAACAAAATGAAGACACCGTCAGATAAGAGTCGTCCTACCAACAAAATGAACAACGTCATCCGACTAAGGCACTCACTTCTCTGGTTAATTTCTTGCAACGATAGTACCGCCTCGCTTGGTTCGGGGCCGAATGAGTACAAAGCAAGAAGCTCGGGGCGAATGAAGTGCTTGAAGTGATGTTCCTTGTGATGCAACGCCCTAAGCACCCTATTGTGACCGTCCGAGTTTAGCTTCAGCCGTTTAAGTGCTGCCAAAGAAAAGAAGACGTCAGAAAAACAAAACAAATTGGCTAAAGTCAAGCCATGCAAAGAAACACACACACACACCAGAAGACGAAGGCACGCCCCACTCTCGACGAACGGGGATGAAGTTGTCGTCCTTCTCACATTGGAGACCCTCCCAATTGTCTCCACAAACAAAGACATAATTGTCTTTCCATTCCCTGTTGGACGATGGATTCCCTACAATCAACTTCAAACCCCTTTGCCGCATGTTCAGAGTCCAGAAGCCCGGAGAAGCCGGTATCTGGCATGGCTTATAGCAGAACAATAACTCGTCAAGGGTAAGGTCGTCCTTCCCATTGCTCAAGACCTTCCACATGACCATGGATCCGACCATCGTCCTCCATGCATTAGGGGCCAGTTGGCCTGGCGATAGATTGAGGTGATCAAGTAGCTCCCTCATCAGGGGTTGGAGTGGAAACCTTATACCCGCGTTGAAATCGGCCTCATAAAAGGCCACATCACCATACTTGGACGAACATGCGACTTCGTCTGACTCCGGAATCCGAAGGACGACGTCCTCAGGAATCTGGTATTTGATCCTATATCTATCTATCCCGTCAGTATCAATTACCTTCGACAGGTATGATCTTGCCGTCCATGAGTCCCCAGGCTTGGCAGCCTTGGACGAACCCGAGATCGACGGGGTTTCCTCCGAGGAACGACAATCGTCGTCCCCATCGGAAAGCCCCTTTGGAAGGTCCTCGGAACGAACCAAGGACCAACTACCTTCCTGAGATGCCATCAAACCCCTCACGGACTCCCAGGTATCCAACTCCGGGGACACTAAGTCAAAAAACTCCTCCACTCTCAGCCACACGGCACACCCCCACAAACAACCTTTTTAAAGAGAAATACGAAGAATCCAGAACTGCCGGAAATTACCAAATCGGAAAAGGGAAAGGAGAAAAGGACTCACCAGAGAAAAGGAAAATCGTTGGAGTAGAAGTGGGAAAGATAAAACAAAAAGAGACAAAGTATCTTTTTTCGAGTTTAAATAGGCAAAAAACTCGAGCATACGAAACGAGCTGTCGCTTCGCGAGGCGTGCCTAATGAATGAGAGACACGTGTCAAAAGTGAAGTCAGATGGTCATTTCGTCATTTAATGCACTAGATAGAATACGGCTGCGTACCTTCCCGAGAAAGATACGCGCGCCAAAATTTGAGCCAAATATGCATATCCCGTCCGTCGTCCAAAAATGACCCACGACGGGATAGGGGGCATCTGATGGGTTCCCTACCCAAAAGACGGACGAAATTATCCTCACCATTGGAAGGACGACCATAAACAAGTGACGACATTAATAGGTCGCCCAAGCGGAACTACGTCAGTATAGGGGGCACCAATCAACCTCGCCACTTGAGAGACTGACGACATTAAGGAACGGTCATCAACCTCGATTGTTTGCTAGGACGAGAAAGTGTGACGACGATATTATGCATCGTCCGACCAAACTCCCACGCAGCCCCTAAACGGCTCATTAAGGACCACCGTTACAAACCGAATCACATAAATGGTAAAGACCCGTTAATTACAAATATCCCTAAGATATTGTAACTGCCCTCATAAAAGCTCTCATTTAAATCCAATAAAGAGGGAAATTAAATCCAATATATGCCTCAGGACAGCAATGCACAAAGTACGCACACTATTAGCCTAAATACTTTTACTTACTTGTTAACCCTTCTCCACCAAATTTCTGACAAAGGCATCAGAGGAACTTTGGCCGGCACCCCACCGGTGTTTTCCTACCGTCGTCATTGTTTGTTCTTTGTTTCAGGTCTTCCATCAGAGAAAGCTTCGTTTGGACGACCGTGCTGATTTTACACATCATCAAATAATATATATATATATATATATATATATATATATATATATATATATATATATATATATATATATATATATATATATATTTTAAATGATTGTTGAGATGGTATGTTATGATTTGTATATAATAAAAATAGTATTGATATTATTGGTAGATCGATGTGAGGGGTAATTATAGAATACTTTTAAAGTATATTAATGTCGTATTTCCTCCGCTCACATGAATGATGAGTTTTTGTAATTAAATTCATAGTATGATCCATCCTTTATGTGAGAGGACAGAGTGCGACATTAATATACTTCGAGAATATTTTATAATTTTCTTTATATCAAATAGTAAGAGTGATCATAAGTACTTTTAGAGTACAGAGCGACGTGATAGTGATATATATATATATATATATATATATATATATATATATATAATTTTGGGTGTTTGGACCAGCGCTCCGTAGATATATGTATTTTAACTAATCTTAGAGATATGTAACATCCTATTAACACTTGTACCACAATAGTCGCACGTGATAGTAATACTCCTTTTTCTTACCTGAACAACCGATTGTATTATAAATAAATTTAATTAGTGGTATTCATTGAATAATTACTCAATTAATTAATTTTATTTTTATGTGTTTCACGTGGCTGGTAATTCAAATTGGGGAACTCATACCTTCTCACCTAGTCACCTGTACCTTACACGTTTTGTTGGATACACGTGGCAACCAAGGTTGTTCCATAAAATAACAAAAAAAAAACTGAGCAAGAAAGCCTCAGCAGCACAGCACATTTTGGCTAAGAATAGTTTCACAATCTGATAATGCTTAGCTGGCAATCCCAAGATCAACGGTCAGAATTTACTGACAACAAAGTTGCTGACGTGGATTATACCATAGTCTACACCTTAAAGCTTCAATCATTGGATCTCTCTCTCTCTCCCCCCCCTCAAAGTGTTTCTCTCTCTTTCTCTGTTAAAACCTTTACTATTCATTCATTCATATATAGTTGAGTGGAGGATTTTGTGGAGGAGAAACTAAAAAGCAAAGTCTGTTTGCTTATATAAGATTTGGGTTTCTTTGAAAGTTATCAAAAAACCCAGAAAATAAAAATAAAAATAAATAAATAAAGAGAGAAAAAATGAGCTTGAGTTCTTAAGGTGATCATTGAAGAAAAGCAAGATTTGGGTTTGTTTGGATTGTCAAGTTTTCTTTTGAAATGGTTTTGATGTGTGAGATTTTGTTTGTTGAGGAAGAGAAGTTTGAAGAAGGAGAGTGGGAGAAAGAGAGATAGCACATACAAGAAAAAAAGAATTTCTGGGGATTCATTTTTTATCTGCTTCTGCTGGTAATTCTTATCAAAGCTCTTATCTTTCTTTGTTTTTGAATATTGGGTTCTTATGAATTTGATGAATAAGGATTTGTTTAGTTTTGTTGATTGTTCTTTCTCTTTTTGCTTTGTGTGATTGTGTCTGTGTGGTTGTGTTGTAGAAAATAAATGGCATGTTTGATTTCATTTCCAAGTACATGTTTTTCAATTCTAGAAACCATGGATTATGTCATTATATGCTTCATTAGTAAAGAAATCTGTGGAAACAAAAAGTTCTCTCAGAAAACAGGCTGTCTTTACAAAACAACTTGTTTCTAATGTGCTTCCTTTCTTTTCTGCTTCTTCATTCCTAAAAACGAAGAAAACATGAATGGTTGAGGTATTGGTTTTGTCACTTTTTGTGAATACCATGAAAACATTAATAAAACAATTTTGACTTTAATTAATTTTCCCTCTGTTTTCTCATCTGCCAAACATCTTGCAGAACAAACACAAAAAGGAAAAGAATTGCTTTGCTTGCATATGAAAGATGTGAAAATGTGTAAATATTTATAGTTTGGTATTGTTTACAGGGTTATTGGCAATGTCTGCAACAATAATAAGTGACCCAATGGTAATATCAACCCCAGAAACACAATCAGCAGCAGCTACAAAACTCATTGCTCAAATTGAAGTAGAATTTGTCATATGTGATTGCTGTGGACTAACCGAGGAGTGCACGCCGGCCTACATAGCGCACATCCGGGAGCGTTACAATGGCAATTGGATATGTGGCCTATGTGCTGAGGCCATAAAAGATGAGATCATAAGGTCTGAAAGGCTAGTTAGCACTGAAGAAGCAATGACTAAGCACATCAACTTTTGTAAAAAATTTAAGTCCTCTGTGCCTCCTCCAGATCCTACAGTGCATTTGATTGCAGCAATGAGACAAATTCTTAGGCGTAGTTTGGATTCTCCGAGGGGATTGAGGTCTACGCCAACTAGTCCGGTGAACCGGGAAATTCATGGTTCGGGGCTTACTAGGTCTGGGAGTTGTTTCCCTAGTCTGTCTGGTCCATGAAGGAATGAGATGGAATAGGAACATAACAGAGATGAACATGGGACATATACATTTCATTTGCTGCAAAATAAAAAATAAAAAGCCCAAAAAAGAAAAAAGAAAAAAAGGTTAAATGATTTGTAGTTAGCTTGTTATCATCAAGTATAGAACTTTCTTTCTGTTGTTAAAAATCTTTTACTTAAAATTTTCATTTCAGGTACATATATGATATATGTTACTTTGTCTTCTCTAATTGCTTAGTTAGGTATTTTGTGTTTGGAAAAGAGTAGAGATGCTACAACATTTAAATGATAAAGGGTTTTGAAATTTGCTTATCACAAGTGTCTTAAACCATGGTTTTAAAGTAGTCTAAACAATTGAATTTTGCACATACTTGTAAAAAGTATGGAATTTACTTAAATTGGTGCTAATATTGGATTACTATGGTTCAAAAATTTGTTCAAATTTGGTGAATTTCTAAACTAATATAGAAAATTTATAATTTGAGTGGCCAAATAGGCTGTCCTGTTTACAGATGCTGGTACCTTAAAGTGCAATTGAGTGCTGGATGCCTGGATCTCTGAAGATTTTGTGTAAATTGGCATTTCATAGATAACTTTGTTTAGGATGGATTTCTCTAATGCTGGACACCAACTTTTGATTCTCTCTGTATATTTTTATGAGATTCTCTAAATATAGAAGCATGTCACGGGTGCAAAACAGTTGCACAAATTATTCCACTGCCATATATGACAAATTGATGGAGCTGTCAACTAGTGAATAATGCACTTAACCAATTCTAGAGAAGATTATTCAATATTTTCTGGCAATAGTAGGCAGCTCGTGAGTTTTCACCCAAGGGGCAAATCTTGTATAAAATTTTCAGCTTAAGCGTATAAGAACAAACAAGTGGATACTAAATATTGGGTCTGGTAGCACGCATGAAACATACTGAAAATAACCAATTCACAAAAGGACCATTTGAATGAGATTGTTAAACTTCAACTTTAGCTCAACTTGGTGTGCTTGGCTCTCCAAATTATGGCACATCAGCTGGCTCTAGGTGATATGTGACATGGTGCAGGCTATCAGAATCTGATTGTAATTGTCTCTAAGTCAAACAATCACCTAGAAAAGTAAATGGTGTGACTAGAAAAGATTTGGGTATAAAAAAAAAGAGTGAAGTTATAACTATTGTAAAGATTATTATTCAAATTTGTAATTTACAAATTGATGTATCAGCTTTTAAAACAAATATTTTTTTATTAAAAAAGAAGTTATTTATTAAGTTATTAATGTGACACAGATTACGTACGAAAATAAGTTTAGCATTTTTCATAATAATATATATAAAAAAAGTAATGGATGATGGTGTAACCACAGAGATGAAAGATTATTTAGTCAAAAAAAAAAAAAAAAAGAGATGAAAGATTTGCTGATTATTTTTTGAGTCTGATCAAAGCTTTCATAAGATCTTACTGGCACTTCGCACGAGTGCAAGGATAGCTAAGATTGCAGCATTAGAATCAGTGCCAGACAGTACTGCTGTTATGTGCCTCTGCAGAAAAGAAGGTTCTGGAATGAGATCTTGTGCCTGCAATGCATGGCTAAAAATGCAATGAACCTGGTGGGCCGGGGCATGTGTTGAGTGTCGAGGTCAGTGAGGAATAGAACAACTAGAATCATAATTGGAGCTGGACCCCACCAGTATTATGATTCAATAGCCTTCATGCTTACTTGACTAATTGTTAATTACCCAGCAAACTCCTTTGTGCTCCATTAACAAGCTTAATCAAATTTCCAAGAGCTTTTCAGATATTCAGAATCATTATTTTTAGTGTATTTTTAGTAGAAAGTAAACCTTTGCACAATTAAAAGCTTGAAGCAATTTATTTATTTATTTTCATAAATTTAAAGTGGTGGAGGATTCGAGCCATAGATATTTACTGTTAAAAATATTAAGAAATTTCATTTGACCTAAACATCATTGACAGATGAAGCAAAACTTGGTCATAAGTAAAAGTGAAACTTATTACACGTTTAGTTTTTAAAGGTTTAATTTGAAGGATAAGGTTTGGTTACAAACCGGTTTATAATCAGTTTATTACAACTCCCTATGTGGCAGTTTATAAGACTATTCATATATATTATTTAAAGAAGTCACATGACTCATTTAATAGATCATGTAACTAAAGTATACATGGATACTCTTATAAGTTTTCATGTAGTGGGTTGTAATAAGCTGGCTACAAACTAGTTTGTAGTCAAACTCTGTCCTAATTTGAATGCATGATCAAGCTTCAAATTTCTGAAACATCCACTTCTCAATTCTCAAACTTTCTTAGGCACACGGTTTGGGTCTAAGTAGCCTTTTTGACAAGACAAATCCCATGTCCCATGTCCCATTGCCCTTTCCAATTAGGAAAAGCAACAAATAAGTTAGGACTCCAAGCCACAAACTGGAGAAATTAGGGAAAAAAAAAAATCAGCCATTACAATTGAGGAATCAAAGCCACAACATAAGGAATAGATTCAGCAATTCACTGCACTAATGCTTGCAATGCCAACTCAGATCAATGCTTGAATCGTGGAAAACTCTTAACAAGGACAGGTCATGACAAATTCCCTTCCAAGAATAACCCACCTAGTTGACTATGTAGTTCTTGCATTTGAAAAACTTTCCTACAAAATAGTGCGTTTGGATAAATTTTTAATGTTAGTTTATTAGTTTATTCTATAACTTTTTAAAGTTGTACTTTTTGGTATGTTATATTTTTTCCAACAACTTTTTAAAAATAAATAATAATTTTATAGGATTTGTAACATATTTTTTGCTAAATGCAAATTTTATTAAAAGGAAAGTGAATCTCTGTTCCAAGTCTCTAACTCAGGGAGGCAAAAAATTCGAAGTACAGAAAAAAAGGGGATTGATGAGGATTTGTAACATATAACGTCCTTATGTGATGATTGTTTTTTACTGTCATGCAAAGGCACTAATTGTTATTGTTGTTGTTATTTTTGTATGTGTGTGTGTGAGATTTGAACTTAAATAATTTTTTCGACGATAAAAGACTTTATCAATTGAACTAACTGAAACCCAATAAATAAAAAGTTAATCCAATTGCACACTATATATATAAATATATATAGATGATTATAGATGAGATGATTGACCATTCTAGAAAGTCAAGTGAGACACACCAAAAACACAATCAGTGTTATTCCATACAATTTAATATCTATATGGTATTCATATTGATCTAACTGAATAAGGAGGATGAGGATACAATACAAGTGGATATTCCCACCAGCTAAGCTGACAGAAAATATAATGTAAATAAACTTTAACCATCTTTGTCTTTATCTTTGAAAATGGTGATTAGTTTCCTGAAAAACTACGTCGAAGCCAACCCCTACAAGCATCCACAGCCTTCCACCAATTATATGACTTCTTTTCCCACCTTCCCTGAATAGTAGTTTACCAAATCCCCAAATAAGATAAAGCAACTTTCACATTTGTCCATAGTCATAATTAATCATGCGCTTAATTATTTTATATAGATAAAATTGACCTTATGACTATGAGTCACTCTTTTTCTCTTCTTCTAATTATTTTTATATTTTTCTTTAAAAATAAAATGATCAAAGCCAATTGGGATAAGCAATCATTCATTGGAACTTCTATTAAGTTATTCTAAGTTCTAACATGCTATTCTTGTAGCCATATATAGTTGTCAACCAGTAATCTCATAGAATGATAGAAGAGAAGTTTGAAGGTGCTAAGTAACCCATTTGAGGCATAATTCTTTAGTGGGTTGTGAACACATTTTTAGCAAAAAAGTAATGCCTTTCAGCAAATCAAATTCAAGGGGACTGTTCATGTGGCAGTGTGTAGAAGATTGTTAATTGACTCTGAACAAAAGCTGTAAAATATTATTGGATTGAATTTATGCAAATCTTTAAATTTACAAGGATTTCGTTGAATTCACAAGAAAAAAAAATCATGACGCACTAAAGCACAAGATAAAGAGAACTTTATGGAAATATGAATAATTGGTCCTTTTATATTTTTATTTTTTTATTCAATTTTATTAGATTGGAAATATTTTTTTTGGGGAAATTGATAGTTTATCATTTTATTTCTTTTTTTTTTTTGATAAATAGGCATATATTAAAAAAAACTAAGAAATACGTGTTACATATAGACCGAGTACTAATGCACCCTGAATTGTCAAAAGATAAGACATCACAAATACATGCAGGAGGGGTATCTAACACAACAAGATCATCCTCTTGTGATCCACCAAGTTTGGCAAGTCTGTCAGCACACTTATTAGCTTCTCTAAACACGTGCTTAAGCTCCTTGTGAGGGATCCTTTGCAGTAGAAACCTGCAATCATCCACAAGAGTCCTCAGGCTAGGATGAGGAATAGAGTTTAAAGCAAGAAAAGAGACGACCATAAGTGCGTCTATCTCAATACTGACATATAAAAAACCCATGTCTACAATCAAAGAAAGGCCATCTCTAAGAGCCCAGAGTTTGGCAGCCAAGCTAGTAGTCACCCCAACACGACGGGTAAAACCACGAATCCAGTGGCCGGCATGGTCACGGATTACACCTCCACCTCCTGCCTGACCGGGGTTCCCTAAGGATGAGCCATCAGTATTTAATTTAACCCATCCAAGAGCAGGGGGAACCCACTTGACTGGAATAGACTCTCGAGCCTTGGAGTTGCCATCATATCCAACAACAAAGAAATATTCCAGTGCTCGATTCAAACACTGGTCCACGAGCTTTTCCACAGGCCGAGAGTCTGAGTTAAAGACTTTATTATTCCGTTCTAGACTTTATCATTTTATTTCTACCACTTGTAATTTGTTACCTTAGCAAATTGTAAAAAATAATTATGATAAAAGTAGTGTCATTAGACTTATTTGAACTCCAAGCATGAAAGTAGAGAGACCTCCCTTGCCCCTAGCAAACACTAGGTGCATTTTTGTTGTTGTCTAGGATTAGATAATTGATGTGGGTTTTGGTTAGCTCAACTGGTAAAATGGTACAAAGCAATTATTATGGAGCAGACACCATAGGTTCAAATTCTATCATATCATGACACCGTATCTAGCTTGTTAATGAAAACTATTTATTTTTCTGCATTTTCAATAATATTAATAATAATTTATATTCTTTTAGTTTTATAATTTTATCTCTATTTGGCTAAAAGATGAGATGACATGGATGATAAAGAGATAAATAAAACATTTTTAATTTATTTTAGTTTTATCTCTTTTGGTTAGATGATATATAGGGAGAATGACGTAAAAATTTTCAGTTTATGTAAAATATAACTTTCCTCATATATGAGAATGTAGATGTTCACATATTTTAAAAGGAATTCACATTTCTACAAAAGTGAGAATGTAAATACCCCAGACATTTGGATTCCCTTGGGTGATTTGCAACCAAACATAAGAATGTTATGAATTTTGATAACATTCCGAGAAATCTTAAAAGATTACCCCCATACCAAACGCTGGTATTATCCAAACAAATAAAAAAGTTTCAATTCTTTTCAGAATTTTATATATTTTTTTAGAGAAAATTTCTTTTCGGAGATGAGTGCTAATTAAAGAGTAGAATCTTAATTCGAATTCTTAGAGAGATAGCAAAGAATGAGTTTCTAATTAAAGAGAATATTCTTGGCTCCTAATGCGCAGCTGTGACTTATAGGAAGATGCATTTTGCTTGTCAAATAAACTGTGAACTGTGAGATTGTATGATACATAATACTACTAGAAATGCAATATGCTTCATCTTTCAACAAAGTCAATTGCAACAAAGTAAATCAGATTTGTCCACACGTTTATCATTTGTTTTAACCGATTCACATAAGAAAAATTTAACCAAATTCGTTTTTCTTTTCCTTGTCTTCTCAGTATAATCCTTTTTCAACGATTCACGAATTAGGATGAACAATTATTTGATGGAACTTCTTATGACTGAGATTAAGTGATGGGACTTGAAAAGAAAAAAAGTTTGGAGGTGCCATCTGAACCTGTCATAAAGTCTTGAGTGAGTTGTATACACATGGAAGGTTTTACAATAAATCTACAAAAAAATAAAAATCACAAATTTTTGAAGTGATGTTGTGAATGACTCAGGATTTTGTGGATGTGGGGAAGTGTGGCTCCATTATTTAGAAGATTGTCAATTTCTGATTAAGAAACAAACAAACATGGAAAGGAAGAAGTAATGTTGCTTCATTTATGGGCCAAGTTTTTCTTACTACACAATAGTAATTTTTGACTCAATTTGATGAAGAATTTTGGCCACATGTTGCTGTGAATATTTAAAAAAAAAAAATTATTGTTGCCTTTTTGTTTTCAAAAGTCCCTTGATTTGATTCCTAGGTTTTACTATGTACAGATGTGCTGAAAAATTCCAATATGTGGGGAAGTGTAGGATAAAAAAAAAAAAAAAAAAACCCATTGCTAAACAATAAACAAACCAAATCTCCAACTATGCATGACATAAAATAAGATAGATATTCCAGTGTGGGCATCCAAATCCTGTCAAAATTTGTTAATTTTGTTCCTAAGATAAAATTTTTAAAACCTCATCTCTCAAATATTTGCTATAAATCATTTCTATTTCAAATGGGTTGATTTCAAATTAAAATGACGTAGGTCCTATAAATGATTAGATATGAAGAGCATCCTTGTTCATATATTGTATTCCACCAAAATTGTTAAATTGGATGCTTCTATTTTCATAGTTGGATTTTGAATGACGTAATTGTGTCAAATCAACTGATCATGTTGTGTTGTTTTGGAAACATGATGTGGCAGGTATTGGACTTACCTAGAAATAATTAGAAGCCTTTCCTGTTAGGAAAAAAATTATTGATTCTAGAATTAAATTAATTAGTCGCAAACTCGTGTGATGCACGGGAAAGTTACTAAAAATGAAATATAAGAATATGTTTTCTTTTTTAGAAACAATGCCATTGACAACTTTGACTAATACCTAATTAGGAAATCAATTATTATCAATTTGTACACATTTCCAAGGTAAAGAAAACTACTAAGTGACAAACAAATGAGGAAAAGAGGCTACTATTGGGGAAGTTCATGCCAATGATGAGAAACAATTTCTCAGTGTTTTTGGCAATTACAAAACTCATGAAATTTTTTTGATAATCTAAACCAATTAAATTAATTGATTTCTAAACATGAAAGCCACCGAACCTCTTAAAAAAAAAAAAAAAAGCAACAAAAAACAAAGGATATTATTGCAAATGCAAATGCACACAACTTTTCTGCAACCCAGCTCTGCTCATACGAAAACAGATAAAAAAAATCATATGCCCAGCCTTGGCATAGCCTGATTATATATTACATCAATAAAATACAGATAACAAACCTAGCCTAGCTAACTTCCTTAGTTTCTGCAATGACAACCTCTGAAAAATAATTGTATGATGTATCCTTCATTCCTTTGGTCTCATATTGTGAAATTTGAAATCCTGCAGAGTTAACAACATTTCAATTCTATGTCTTCAATTGACTCATCAATCAGCAGACACAAAACAAAAGAAAATATAAATATAAATCCTTGTCTTACTAACTTAAAAACTAAACATAGAGCAAAAGGCAAGCATAATACATACATACTTACTCGAGGAAAAAAATAATAATAATTTCATTGTAGCCCAAAACTCAGATTCTGTTGAGAAATTACCTTGTTTCATATCAATTCAAGTCTAAGCCCACTGTAATGGGTTTTGCTGGTGGAGAACATGAATGTGGTAGGTGCAAGAAGCCAAGGTAGGAAATTTTATTGATAATAGCAAACATATACATGTGTAGAGGTTTTGTTAATATAAGCCATGTGGGTATGACTCTTGCTTACATAGAAGGGCATGAATAACCATAAAGAATACCTTTTGGGAGACCAAAAAGAGTGACATTTGTTACAATATATGAGATATCGTTAAATTTGAGCAAGAATACCATATTCTAAATCAAATAAAAATAACCATAAAAATTCATTTTACACAAATATTAAAGGTAATACTGTTTATATAATATCCTTGATTTAAGAATTGGAAGAGGTAAATATGTGATGTGTTGCCATGTGACATGTTCTTACAAAGTAAACTTATGATTCTCTATCATCTTAGCTACAATAGTGGTTCCCAATCTCTTCCTTATGATCTACATCTTTACCTTTAAAGAGGATTCTCCTGTTTTGCTATATTATCATCTTTGATTCAAATTTCTCTTGCATCCAATAATTGATGGAGGGGCTAAAGCATTATTGGACTTAATAGTGTTCACCTGCATATCAATTTGACAGCATAAGTGGCTTGAGTTCACAACATAAGCTAGCAACTTCATCTCATCAAACATGAACAATGCTCACTCAAGATATACCTTTTATTGGCCTCATCTGAGACACATACAAAAAAAGGAAAAAAAAAGGGTATTACAAAAAAAAAAATGCATTCTTAATCTTTTTTTTTATTTTTTTTTATAAGCATTCTTTATCTTTTCAAAATTAAAACTTATTTGTTTATATGTTACCAGAATTCATTCATACCAATCTTGAAAGAGACCCTATATTTTAGATATAAATATAATTTGGTAGGCATAAAAAGATTGTGTAGCACAACCCCTTTGTCTAAACACATGAGCTTATGAAGTATATTGTTGACATATGTCTCTGTAATTATCTTTCTAAATACTTTACGTGCAATACTCTTCCTCATTGAGGAACTTGTTATGCATAAATGCTAGGTGGGATTCCACTGACCAGCAGAGCCCTTCAGGTATTAAAATAATATAGCAAAATCTAAAATCAATCGATTAATCTTTCTTCTAGCATTGTTATTTTTTGTTTAACTTTCTTTCAAGATGTCTATGTTGAAGCCCATTTGTTCAATCTTTTTTTGTCAATAGCTCTATTCTTTTTTCATCTATTAGTTTAAAATCAAATCCCCTTTTGTTTGATATACCATACAAGGTTCACCCACAACGTTTCGATTCACATAATTCACGTTTTATATCTTTATCGTTCATCACCACTTAGTCGGTTGCTAAGAACAAAATCCTCAGTCCTTCACTCTTTGTTCTTTCAAGCTCAAGGTTAGCACGCAATGAATTAGATCCTATTTCTTTTGGTTGCAATCTAAAGTCTAAATCACTGAAATGAGTGTAGATATATTCAGAAAAGTATCAATTATCATATGATCATATTTTTTCTTACGTCTTCAATAAAACATTATTTGGTAAAATATTACAACTTAAATTTTTTAGAAAGGAGCTAATATATTCAATAACCCAATTCTCTGCTTTAAACCTTCTAAAATGATCAAAACATAGCATGCGAAAATAGAAGTGGATCACTTATCAAATAAGTGATTGAAAGTAGTATACATAAATTACTACATTTGGTAAAAGGAAGTTTATTAAACAATACGTAAGAAATTAAATGTTAAACAAAAATTTTGGTGAACATATTCTCTCAGTTCTTTTAGCAAACATGTAGAGCTCAAACATTTAAAAAAGATTGAACACAATTGACAATGACCTCTACTTTTTAATATAATGAATCAGTAGCTCATTTAAAAGGTGTACATATCAAACATCAACCAAAACATTTGAAATCAATTCATAATGACTTTTTCTTTCATGTAATGCAACGAAAACCATGATTTGTAGACCATTAAAAGAGAACAGGGAAAAAAAACTAAAGCTAACCTGATAGATTCGGCTATAGCAATTCTTCATTCCAATATAGTAGTTTTGGTATCTCTCTTGTAAGCTGGTTCCACACAAAATAACTGAAAACATATGATAAATAAAACAATCATCTTATAGAGATGAGTTTGAAAAGGGGCAGTTGATTTTGGGTATTTTGTTAGTCAATTCAAGAGTGGTTAAGAGAGAAATGAGGCAATTGATTTTGGGTATTTTGATTATGGTGAGATAGAGAGAACTTACATGCTAGGGATTTGAGAAAGGCTGGCTAAGAGAGAACTGAGACTACGGATTTGAGAAGGAAGACCGGCTGAGATAGAACTGAGGCTAAGGATTTGAGGAAGAAGATCAGCTGAGAGAGGATGAAGACCGGTTGAGAGAGAAGTGTGTTTACCGTGAGAGAGAGAGGTGAGGAAGAAGACCGGCGGAGAGAGAAGAGTGTTTACCGTGAGAGTGAGAGGTGATTTTATCGTGAGAGAGAAAACTGAGAAATTAGGGACTGTTTAGATGTGATCGGGAGAGAGATTAGTATTATTGTTAAATTGAAATTGCTCTTAAAGGTTTTAAAAAAATTATAATGATGTGTGAAATTGTGAGGTATGAAAAGATGATGTGGCCAATTTTTATGAAGTCAAACAATAGAAAAAAAAAAAAGTCAACAAAGCTTCGAGTTTACATATAGTACTAGTCGCAAACCTGTGCGATACACGGACAGCTACTGAAAATAATATCTAAAAAAATATTGAAAAATACAACTTAATGCTCTTTAGTGTAAGGATTATACTTGTCGCTGACGTTACCAACCATCTATCAGATGACATTACATATCGTAGCCATCTTCCCAAATAATTAGCTATTTAGGCAGCATGAAAAATCTCTAAAAAAAATTATTTTTCAATTTCATATTAGATTTGGTGATTATTGAGGCCAAAGCTGGTTAAATAAATTAACAGAGTTGTAGAGCTAAAAATAGGAGAGGTTTGATCCAGAACTTCTTCGACAATGGTGGGTATGCACATCGATTTAGCGCAAAAAGAGAAATGCAAGTACATAGATGATAGATGACCAAAACAACATTAATTCTTACTTTAAATTTTTATTATCTATAACCATATATTTAATTTGGTTAGCAAGAATGCTTTTTATGGCATTGATGAATTGTTAAGAAAATTTAGATTACCCACTTGCTAGTAAGTCCTAAAATTTCATCAATTCAATTAACTACTTAACCCACTAAGCAAACTGGTATGAATTAAAAAATAAATAAAAAATTAATGAGATCAATATCTATTCTATTATCTTCCATACATATGTTATAGCACAAATGGATATTTAGCAACCAAAAAAAAAAAAGGACACAAACTGTGGTTGATTTATGGATATTCCCAACCACATGTCCTTTTGTTTATGTTCAAAACCACATCAGCTTATAATTATGGTTGTCACATTTTTTTGGGTCCCTTGCTGCACTAAATCTTATAATTGTTCTTTTTGTTGAAACTTGAAAGCAAAATGATCATACCCAAGCTTCACCCACATAGTTCAAGAATCAAAGAATGCTTTAAGCATAGTGAGAATGTTTCATTTCAGCATGTACACAAAGACTGTAATAGGGTTGCAAGGGCATTGTCATTATATGCATTATGCAAGGGCTCTAGCATCAACTAATTATATCTTGAGGCAATATGCTGATTTTCAAAGGTCATATCAAATATTCTTAATCATAATGAAAAAAAAAAAAAATCACCTAATAGAGAAAACTGCCTCAACATCACCTATTGAGAAAACAATTTGCATTTAATTTCTACCTTATTTAATTTCCAAGGTAGAAGAGCCATTGTGGTTATGTCAACTTAACTGTCAAATTAGAAAGAGGAAAGAAAAAAAAAACTTACATATTTCAATTAGAAACAATACAAACAATTAATTAAGAAGGAGCTCAAACAACTTCATCTCAACTTTGAACAATACAAATACATTCTTCAATTAACTAAGAAGGAGCACCAAAACACAAAACTTGGTGCATGTTTAGTTGTTTCACAATTTTATACATCTTTTTCCCAATCACCCCTTTAATTCTATGCACTAAAATAATGCCACTATCTTCTGAGAAAAAAAAAAAATGGATAAACTAACGCAATTTTTTTACATTAATTATAAAAACATGCATCTAGCATGCTATTCTTTTGCAGTACAAAGATTCTTTCTTCTCATGGTCAATGACAGCAATCTTTGTCGGGGTTGTCAAATAAACTCCGTCAATCTATAGTGGAATAACAATTTATTTTTAGAGATCATTGGACAGTTTTGAACATATGTGTGTTTACGTATGTTATATATAATTGGCATGAGAGATTATAATTGGAAGGCACGACTATATTAGTTCATTACCTTCAGCATGAGGTTAATGGTAAAGCAGCTGCCTGCTCTGTGATTATCAAAGTAATCAATTGTCTCCAAGCCATCAACACGCACTTAACTGCAATAATAGCATATTTAACTATAACAATAAAAACAAAGAATCCCATGCAATATAAAATTGCAATCTTGAGTTATTAAACTAAAATCCTAACCTCAAAATCCTACATGTTAACTAAAAGTCTGCCATTACCAATAGGAACATCTCAACATCTTGGATGCCATCTTATAGGCAAGGAAAGCTTCAACAATAGCATGCTTAGATATATCATCTAAAAGAGTATGGGAATCATACCAGAACAATATAATAGATTTGCAAGAATTCACAAAGAACTGCAAATGAACCCATGAAGACGGTCTTGCCACTCTTACAATGACCGTTGTTCTAAAAATGAAAAAATAACATTAAAAATGAACTAAAAGTAAAAACCCAAAACACCCAAAAGCTACTCACCAAATGGGGATTATTGTAGGATAATGGTTGAAACTTGTTCCAAGGTAATGGTTCATCACATGCGGTAGCATCATAAGGTAAATATAGCACTGTCGATGCAGATATTATTGGGTCAATTGAAAGGTTTTCTCTAAATTGAATTTTCCATTCTTCTTCAATTGCTTCAGCATTTGTCATGATATCCAAAGATATATCGATTCCACAGCACGCTCTTTTTTAACTTTTAAAGCAGCACTTTCCCATAGGCAATTTATTTCAGCAATAATCAGAGTCTGATCCATTTATGGACTCAATTTCATGCATTGAATTGCATATCTTTAAGTCAACTTCGCTGAGTGTTGAACCATAAGAAGACAAAAGCAGTAAATGCAACTCTCTTGAATTTAGCATTTTAAAAACTTGAAAAACCATACAAAAACTTGAATTTAGCATTTCTACATAATAAATAAATAAATCTTAAAATAAAATTTGAATCCAACCCTTTTCAGAAACTTCAAATTCCACTACATCAAAAGCCAAGAAAAACCAAAGTAGCAGTATTTTAGAAAAAAAAAATATATAATATTAAAAAAAATTACAGGTAAAAGGGAATCTAAAGGTTTACCCTGCTGAGCTAATTCTTTCTATTTTGCTGCTGGAAGGAAATCAACCGGTGGCAACACCTCCTGTTTCCAGGATGTGTAATCAGGTGGTACTCATTAAGGTCATGAAACCTCTTGAGGTCTCATGGTCAACAACAATCCCATTTACTCAAAGCAAACAATATATTGAAGCCCATCAAACATGAAGAAGGTTCACAAATGAGAAACTACCATTAAATACAGTAGAGCCATATTATGCAGTAAATAATCTATCTAAAAAAATCTCACATCTGACATTCTAACTTATCATGTTTCAATTACATGCAACATCCAAATCAATTTTAACTTCTTTTTTTCCCAAGTACTAAAGAAAGAAGAAACTCAGATACTAATGTGGTCACAAAATCAATTCTCAACTGCCATAATACTCAAATTACCATAAACAGCATGCCAACGGAAGGTTTGGTAACAAAGCTATCACATATGATCAAGAAAAGTTGAACCCATGAGCAGCTTCCTTTGATGAAGAAGCAGATTATGGTCATGCCAGGGAAAAAAGAATTGATGGCTGGGCTGCTAAACTAAAAGATGGCATTCTTTAAAAAGACCTTATTTTAGAGAGAGGGAGAGAAACAGAATTTAACAAAATGCATTTTATTTTACATAATGCATTTTATTAATCTATTCTAGACATATAATAAATCAATCCCCAACAATTAATTTCATCATAACTATAACATAAAATTTCAGAATTACATAAACCCAAACAGATTCACAGATTTCACTCAAACCCACTTCTAAAAGCACAAGCAAGCATAGATTCATGCTCAAATCATACATGTAATCCATGAACTAAAGAAAACACCAACCAAAAAGCCGAAACCCACAAAGAAACGTGAAATCCCAGCAAATTCCATTAACAAAACTCACGGATTAAAACCCAAATAAATTCAGCATCACATACTCATTGAAACAATTAATCAAACACTTGTAGTACAACAAATTCATGCCCATATTAATTGATTGATTCAAATATCAAGACATCCAAATTAGAAATCAAACTTCAAAATATTAGTTCACATTTCTTTTCCAACCTTTTCTCACCAAACAAACAGAGCATCAGACCTCTAATTCATTCAAATGCAGCACTAAGCAGTAGAAACCAAAACAAAAACAAAAACAAAAAATTGAATTTAGAACTGAAAAATTGATTGCAGTTATCATTCCCATAAAGAAAAGAGTTCAATTTAAGAAAACCATTAGATTCCCATAAAGAAAACCATTAGATTCCCATAAAGAAAAATTAAACTCTCAGTGAAAACCATTAGATTTGAAGCTAGTACTTTATCAGTACTGCAAAATTTGATTGGCTTCGTTTTCCCCATTCTAAACAAATTTCCACCATGAAATGAAATAAAAGAAGTAAATGAAGTGAATGAGACATAAGAATTAAGATACCTAGATTTTGTAAGGAAATAACTAAGAAGGAGAACTCACAAATGGGTTTCGAGGAGGCGATCTTTCTCTTCTTTTTTTTCAAATTTTCTGGAAAATACCTTCAAAGCATCTTCCAGGAATGCTTTCATCATGAAACTTCTCTGAGTGAAGCAACTTCTCACAAAAAAGAAAAAAAAAAGTAAAATCCAAACTTTCATCACAATTATCCAAAACAGAATATCCAATTCGGAACTCACTCTGATTCATTCACATTCCACATTCCATAGACTTCAACACCTACGAAATTCAAAATCCATATAGATTTTCCATTCCAAATACCCAAAATCCATTTTACAATTTCAATTCAAACCCTAATCAAAACAATTAACTAATTTACCTAACAAAAATTGGGGGTTTTATGAGAGGGATGAAGAATTTACCGTGCATGGTGATTTTACCCTCATCAGACTGAGATATCGTGACTGTGGGTGAAACAGTGGCGAGACAAAGAAGGCGGCTGCCGACGGGGAGAAGGCGGGATATCTACCGGTGACTCGACTGGGTCTGAGTGGACTGAAGATTTCAATCCTTGGCCTGGGCTTGGATGAAAGTGAAGAAGAAGAAGAAGGGAAGAAAGAGAAAGAATGAGAGAGGGAAGGCCTTCGAGAATGAGAGCATAACTGAGAAGAGAACGTAGTAGTGTATCGGGTAGAATCTAATATTCAAATTAGAGGTTAAAATTTTATTAAAAAATTAGTATTGCCGTGTAAAATTGTAATAGTGAAAAAGCTGATGTGTCCAATTTTTATTAAGTCAAATAAAAGAGTAAAAAATCAAAAAAGCTTCTATTTTACATATAGTATAGATAGATTAGTCAGTAACCTGTGTTCTTACATGCAAACGTTTAACATGATATGATTTTTTTTTTTTTCTTTTATTTTTTTGTCTAAATATGAAAATTGATAATTATGATAATTATTAAAAAAATATTATTATTTGTTTATATATAGAATATATTTAGTATTAGATATTTATTATGATTGTGTTTGTATATATGGAATAATATATATATTATTTCTATTAAGGAAAATATATATTTAAATAATGAGCCGTAAAATTGTGATAATTATTAAATGCTTATGTGGCGCAATATTATAAGGTCAATCAAAAGTAAAAAAAGTTTCGGTTTTACATTATAGTATAGATTTATATTGGACTTCCATAATGTTAGGCTTGTATAATATACCATTTATTTTCTCATTTCTTAGATCTATCCATGGTTTTAAAAACTGAATCGGACTGACTGGTTTTACCAGTTCAATCATGAACCGATCTTTATTTCAGTTCGGTAATGTGAAAAAACCGAAAATTCAATAAAAATCAAGAAAAACCGATAACCGGTGGTTTAATTGGCATAACCGGCAATCGAAACGGTCGAACCAGTTATGAAGCCGATCGGAATGAAATAGCAAAAATTACACCGACGCACACAACCTTGGATTTCTGTCCATCCTAACCTCACACCACTGCGGCTAGCCAACAACCCCATCCTCGTCCCACTGCTCGCCGACAACCCCATCTCACATCACCGCTTGTCGACAACTCCATCTCGCACCACTGCTCGTCGACAACCCTAGCCTACTGCCGCCACCACATCTCTGTCGAGCATAAGATCAGATCCATAACTCCGACATTGAGAGACATTTTGAATACTAGTAGTTTTGAAAAAAAGTTCCAATGAATCTTTGATATCTTGACTAATTTGGGAAAGGTGGTTGAGTAATTAATTAATGTAATTTCTGCCGTGGGACACGAATAATAAATGCAGCTTTTGACTTGTTTTGTATATTTTTTAAAATCTCTTAAATTATATCCTATAAAAGAGCCATGGATTAGAAAACAATTTATTATATAGTTTCTTTTGTTTTAACTTCTTTGTATAAGTTTGAAAACAGTCACATTTTATTATTTATTGTTTTTTTTTTGTCAAAACTTGCAACTTAACATTTATTAACTTGCACATTTTTTTTTTGGTAATATAATTGGTTAAGTTAATACTCACCGATTTCTTAGCCATTATTTTTGGCTAGTTTATTTTATTTAGTAGTTGAGATGGGCTTAAGTATAATTATATATAATTGGGGTGCTAAATGTGTTAGGCATGGAATAATGTGAAAAGAATAAATAAATTGATTTTTATTGTTGCTTTCTTTTTTCCTAAAAATCTTTTATTGTTTTAATTAAATCAAAGATTGTTACACTTTTTTTTTTTTGTTATAAGCTTCTTCTAGTCATTGTTTTGAAAAATGTTGATAATTTAAGGGTGACATATTTGTTTAAATTTTTAGATATTTTTTAGTTAATAATTTTATATTATTTATATAATTATATTAATTTATTATTTATTATGTCATCCGTTTGACCACCGGTCCGACCTTGATCGGATCAGTGATACGGGAACCACTACTCTTTCTGGTTCTCTCTTCAGTCCGGTTTTTAAAGCCATTGATCTATTCTATACATGCACCTTGAATTAACTATGCCATAAACGAGGGTGATATGTTATTATTACCTCGTTCTTCTATCCATAGAAATTATTATGTATTGTTGCAGAATTTTTCCAAGACAAGAAGGTAGTCTACTGCAATCAAGTTGATGGTTAATTCTACAATATTACATTTTTTCTTTTTTGCGTGAGTATGATACTTCTAATAGGAAAACGTCATATTTGATGGTGCCCAAATCACTTATGATAGTGATAATCTCACATAAAACAGTATCTATTATCACATTGCGTAGTATCTTAAATTTTTATTTATTTATTTAAATATATATATAAAAAATTAGAAAATATCAACATTATATTGGATAGTAATAACGTCATATATGATGGTAATAATAGTTAAGATTTGAGTGGATACCATACTAAAAAAGAAGTATGAATATTATAGAATGAACTACTTGACATACAAAATTGGTTGAACATGATAAGAATTGTCTAGGACAGAATCATCTTTATAATCTCCTATCATGAGACGAGTTTTGAGGATTGACTTTGTAAGCTAGAATTGAAAAATATGTATTTGCATGCCAAATAAACAGGATGAGATTGTATTGGTCACCCGGGAAGGGATTCTTGTATAAAAAACCTTCTCACTACAAAGTCTTGTGGGCTAGTCCCTTGGCCTTTGGCCCTTGCTTAGAAGTTTAAGCTTGAAAATGATCTTTGTGTTAGGAGTTGGCTAAAATTTATAGTCTTTTGTGTTTTTGTTTCTTGTTATGTCCGGTGTTTGTTTCCTTACGGCCCAATAAATATTAGAAATGCTCTCTGCATTATGTTGAATACTTACAACTAATTACACTTTTGAAGGATTGTTTGGAGTTTAGAGATCCATTGTATTCTTAATTTTCATAGGGGAATTTACTGAGTATCACTCTTGGTTAGTTGAAGGTCACAATGCATCCTTTGCTGTTATGCTGTAGGCCTGTACCAGTCCGTACCAGTAGCACAAAGATAAGAACATGAACCACTTTAAAGAAGATTTGAGAGAGATACTATAATCAAGAAATTAAATCCAAAATTTTAATGTTTCACAAAAAGGACTGAATTATACAACTACCAAACTACAGTTTTTTAAGAAGCTCACCTAAATTTTACCAAAGCAATAGTCCATCATAAGCTGCAACAGGTGTTTGAGACAACATTTAAAGACAATATAAATAGACTAAAGTCAACTTTTGACCCTCTAACTTAGGTAGTGTTTTCATTTTGGCCTCCTAATTTTAAAAGTTTTCATTTAGGCCCTGTAAGTTTGTTTAGTTGTCAAATAAGCCCTTTCGTTTATCTCAGTTAAAACCCTTTCCGTTAAGTGCCTAATTGGATAATTTTAATGTTGACCAAACGTCCTATGTGGCCCTATTCAACACGTCAGCATAAGAAAAAATAAAATAGACATTAAACGACACTATTTAATTTATCATTCTCATTTCACAAAAACAGTGCAGATTCACTCAAACAAAAAATAAAAAACTCTTTACTAGTTTTTGATTTGCTAAAGCTGTCAACCCTTTACTGGTTTTGATCCGGCCACTGTGTGCGGTGGCCTTGAATGAGACACACCAATTTCAATACAAAACCCATCTAACCCATTACTATCTCCAACCCCCAAATCAAGTACCTGTGATAACACGAATTGTGCTTCAATGTATATTACTCACTTAGCCACTAAAGGGGCTTGTATAACATATCTATAGAAGTACATATAAGATGAGCATACATTAAATACATGAGGATAAGTTTTCTATATCCGTGAACATCAGTTTGAACTTTGAACAGGTGATTGGTTTTGTTGAGGAGATTGTTTATCTCTATTTGCAATAGGGGTGGATAAGAACTTGGTGTCTTCGTTGTTATCCTTTACAGTGCCCAACACCGATTAACCCAAAGATAGGCCCAACCACAGCTAACCCTTTACTGGTTTTGATTTGACCACTTGCCAACCGCCCCTAACAAGCCAAACATCGACGCCTCACGGCACACACAACGCTTCAATCTCTGATATATCTTCTTCTCCATACATTCAATCTCTTGCTCCACTCCACCGAAACTAGACCCGACTCGAATTGATGGCTAGATCTACAATGAATCAAGAAACATGAAGGTGGATCTTGAGGTTTTGGGTCAGTGTTGAGTCAGACCATCTATGTTGGTGGCAGCGAGCTATGGAGGTGAGAGAAACACAGTCAGTGATGGAGAGAGACAGATAGATAGAGATTGAACGAATGGGAGGTGATGGCGAGCAGCGCTGGCAAAGAAGAGAATGTCGAGTGGTGTGAATCGGAGAGATCTGAGTCATCTGTGGGAAACCAAATGAGAGAATAAAGAAAATGAGTTTTTATTTTTTATTTTTTGTTTGAGTGAAACGGTACCATTTTTGTGAAATGAGAATAATAAATTAGTGTGAAACGGTATAGATTAATGTTTTTTTTTTCTTATGCTGTCGTGTCAAAGAAAGCCACATAAGATGCGTAGTCAGCATTAAAATTGTCTAGCTAGGCACTTAACGGAGATGACTCTATCTGAGATGAATGGAAGGACTCATTTGACAGCTAAATAGACTTATAGAGTTTAAATGAAAACTTTTAAAGTTAGGGGGTCAAAATGAAAACACACCCTAAGTTAGGGGGTTAAAAGTTAACTTTAGTCATATAAATACCAACCATTACTGACTTTGGGACTATATATTTATGATTTAGGCAAGCATAGTCTAATGGTATGCTCAAGGATTAATACTACAAAAATTCACCTTCTAATAGCCAATAGGGCTGTAAACAATAGACCTAATAGGTGAGAGCCACCTTAACAAACATCATCTTACTGCAATATCTATAAATATATACCCGGTTCATATCATGGAGAAAACGATGACCAATCTAGAATGCAATTAAAGCAGTTTTGAGAACAGATTTTTTGCCAATTTATAGAACACTCATACATCATTTTTTTCTTCTTCTTTTCAAATCGTGTAAATTAAGATTCGTTAAGTTATTCTCTCCCACCAAATCTATGCACATGGTCCTTACTTTATCTTGTTTCCGTTTTAATTTTCTATTAATTTGTTTGAACTCATGTAATCTATATATGTTTTCAGTTTTCATAACTAAGCATCGAATCAATGGTGGTACTCTCAATTAAGATCTAAATTTTTAGGGTAATTTCATAGTAGATTTAATAATTTTTTATTTTATTTTAAAAAGAGTGGATTGTATTATACTACTTTAATATTTATTTAAATTGTTGATTTTATATATATCCTAAAAAATAATAATTTAATTTCAAAATGAATGAAAAAAATTGAGATATATTTAAAAAAAATATATAGTTTTATTTTTGTACATTTCAAACCCAATATTTTCATTATTGTGCCAAACACTTGAAAATTATGAAACAATTAAAACCATAGGTGAGATTTTGTTTAACAAGATAATAAAAGTATGAGATTTGGAATTTTACCAAAAAAAAAAAAAAAAAAACAGTATTGTTTTTTTTTATAAATATTTTAATAACACAACCTTAAATTAAAGTTCCCTAAAAACTCTAATATCAAAACTAAGTCAAACATTTAATCTAATCTGATCATAACAAATCATTAATCCGCAATAAGTGCAGTCTAAAACACTAATAATAGAGCCTAAAAGTTAAAACAAACTAATATCTTGATGAAATAGTAGTCACTTTTTTTACTTAAAGAAATTTTAATTAAATAAATTAAAAAGCCAAAAGTTCCACGTTCTAATCAACAGTGCTTAAAAATAAAAAACCGATATTTTATGTCGGTATGGTTTGTTACGAAAGAAGATAGTACGAGGTTCTGTTAACGTGGAGAAGATCCGAATAAAAAAATAAGCAAACAAACAAAGCCTTACAGTGTTTGTGTAATGGAAGCTTTTAAAATGAAATCAAGAAACCCAAGCTAAGTATTGCTTTGGTCAAACGCTTCTCCGATTCTTTGGAAAAATTGTCGGTAAGTAATTGGGATTTCTCTTTCATTTTCGTTGTTTTATTTGTCTGCTTTCTGATTGAAGATTTGGGTCTTCAATTTTTATTGATTTTGCTTCAAATTTTGTCCAATGATAGGTCTGGGGTTTTGTTGATCATTAATTAAGGCTTTGGAGTGATTTAATATCTGGGTTTTGTTTCTTTGCTCATTAATTAAAGCCTTAGAGTGATTTTATATCTGGGTTTTGGTTTCTTTGAAGTTTAATTTGCTCTGTTGTATGTAATTTGAGATCTTTAGTGAGAGAGATAGGAAATGCAGATCTTGAATAGGTTACATAGTGCAAGACACTCAAAATTCCGTGGGATTTTCAAAGGGTTTTGTTCTGTGGTCCTATTTTTCTCCTTCTACAATAGGGTAGATATGATTAAAACCCCTCTTCTTAGGCAATCTTCCTTGGTTTTCAATCCAAATTCGACTCCTCAAGCTGTTTTCAATGATAGTTCGGGTCACATTACAGTAATTCATCGTCGAATTGGTGAAATTCGTGTTAATGCACCAAGTTTAGGTGATGAGTCTGGTGAAAATTATTTGGGTGTGGGCAGTTCTTCACAGTGTAGTGGATTGCTGAAGCATAGTGGTTATGCCAGCCAATGTGAATACTTGAAAGCACACCTGGAATGTTCTTTGGATGGGTTCTTTGATTACTTAAGGTTCTTTTATTGTGACTGTCAAGATTTCAGTGTATTGGGTTATGTAGTGATGGGTGTGTGGATTGCCATGTTGTTCTATCTATCAGTTAGCACTGCAGCCGATTACTTTTGTGGTTCTCTTGAGCAGCTCTCTAGCCTGTTGATGCTGCCTCCGACTGTTGCTGGGGTTGTGCTTCTTCCGCTTGGGAATGGGGCGCCAGATGTGTTTTCCAGTATAGCTGCTTTTGTGGGTACAGATGCAGGTGACGTGGGTCTTAACAGTGTGTTGGGTGGTGCGGTGTTTGTTACTTGTATTGTTGTTGGGACTATTTCTTTATGTGTTGCAAAGAAGAGGATTCAGATTGATCAGAGATGCTTCATAAGGGATATGTGTTTCTTTCTTGTAACTCTTTTGTCACTTTTGTTGATTTTGATCATTGGTAAGGTGAGTGTATGGGGAGCCATTGCCTTTGTCTTGATTTATGTGGTTTATGTATTTTTCATTGCTGCAAATGAGATTTTGAGGAAACGTGCTTGGAGGTTGAAATTGGATGTTACTACACCATTGCTTCCTGTTGAAGGAAGTACGTTTTCCCAAGGACGTGAAGCGGATGTGCCTATACATAGTTCTGTGCTTGACATTGAGACTGAAAATGATCCAATGCATCCCCACAATTTGTTGCCACAATTGAAGTGTGCTTCAAATGGGGCAGTATATTCAAACAAGACAATGCTGAGCATTGGATCAGATAATGAAAGGCCTCCATGGGGGTGGAATGATGAGAGGATGGAGAGAAATGGCTCATTCTCTTGTAAGCTGTTCTGTTCTAAGCTGGTTTTACTGATTGAGGTGCCATTGACAGTGCCAAGACGGTTAACAATTCCATTAGTCAAGGATGAAAAATGGTCAAAGGTGTATGCTGTTTCGAGTGCTACATTGGCTCCCATTCTTCTGGCGTTTCTGTGGAATTCTCAAGATAATTTGGGTTCTGCAAGTAGAATAATTTCATATTGTATTGGTTGTGTGGTTGGTTGCACACTTGGTACCCTTGCGTACTGGTATACCGTACCTGATCATCCACCCCAGAAGTTTTTAATTCTCTGGGTTTTAGGTGGATTTGTTATGAGTATCGTATGGTTCTACATGATTGCTAATGAGCTTGTTTCTCTGTTGGTGGCATTTGGTCTAATCTTAGGTATTAATACATCCATCCTTGGAGTGACTGTTCTAGCATGGGGCAATTCAATGGGTGACTTGATGTCAGATGTTGTATTGGCAATAAATGCAGAGGATGGCGTGCAGATTGCTTTATCTGGATGCTACGCAGGTCCCATGTTCAACATACTTATTGGTTTGGGGTTCTCCTTGCTGTATGCAGCCTGGTCAAAGAGACCTGGTTCATACATAATTCCACAAGACATTAGCTTGTTTTACACCATGGGATTTCTCGTATTGGGACTAATCTGGGCACTTGTTGTTTTACCTTTGTGTGACATGCGCCCTAGTAGGACATTAGGAGTGGGCCTTATTATCCTCTATTTGATATTTCTTTCAATTAGGGTGCTCAGTGCTTCGGGACTTATATCATTGGCAAGTTTAAGTTGATATTTGAGTTTTGTTGTAATTGAAGTGACCTGTACTATATCCAAAACCTTTGGTGCAGATTCTCTAGATTGTTTTAATTTCTAGCTGGATTTGTTTCCTACTGATAGCTGAGAGGAGACAGGGAAAAAATGTCATTACCCAATGAAGGTTCCCACTTGAGTGGGTCCTTAGAGTGTAGTATATTGTAGTGGCAGAGAAAGCCAATGTTGTACCTTTTAGACATCATTGCTAACTCATTGTATTTTGTGTGTATTATGTGCTGGGCATCTTGTTCTGTAATTTCTTGAACTGTTCATATTCATATCTTTAAATAAACAACCCTGGTTACAATTGATATAATCATCTCTTCACTTCTTGAATACCAATGTCTATGTTCATTCTAGTAATCTGAAGTTTGACAAGTAATCTTCTATGCAGGCAGTGAGAAACATAATCTCTTGCGAGTAATTTATGTTTGGGTGGAGCTTATTTACTAATATAAAGTTTTTTAAAGGGTCACTCATTTTAGGTACAAGTACAACTCTACTTTTACCCACTTTCTGCAAATCAACAAAAAACTAATCCAAATGTACACTAGTATTCTCACAATTAGAACACCTTAATTTGGTGACTGATTATTAAAAACTACAACATGCAAGATATTGTTTTTCAAGAAGTTCTCTAGTCTCACTATATGTTGTGAGTTCAAACTCTTGAGGGAGCAACATTGGTGCATTTAGGATGCCCACCGATTAATAATACCAAGAACCTGATGGACTTGAGGCCCACAATCTCTCTTGCTCCTTGTGCATTGTTTCCTCTATGGATAGGTCTAGTGGGCTACTATGATCACCCTTTTAGGGCCGCCAGCAAATGACAAACCCCTTCCAAAGCTTCAATACCTGATAAACTTGCAAACAAACTCTTGTAGTAGTAAACGACATGCCCTCAGTCTCATCCTAATATGACGTTTGGGATTGTATTTTTTATTTTTATTTTTGTTTTTGTGTCCTATTTTTTTTTTTTGAGAGAAAAGTACGCAAACACTTTAAATCTTAGATGTAACTCTGAATCTCATTGTAGTATTGTTTGATATGTATACCATTAAAATAAACAATGAGTTGTGTGATAACACGTGCCTATATTTAAAGGTAATGCATTAACACTTAATCACAGTAAAAGAGTTTGAACAACAAAAGCAACATTCCAGCACAGATGCTGGTTGCAGTAAAAGAAATAAAAGGCGCAATTATAAACCCTCCTTAGCTAGCAGGTCACACAAGCATCCTCTCTAAGATATGTGGTAACACTAAAACTTCTCCATCATGCACCTGCAATTACATAATTAACGTGGGTTTGCGTTATAAACAAGAACTCCAAGGTGGTTAAGTGTTACATATAAATTTACATATAAAGTAATATCACAATTTTTTTTTTTTTTTTTTTTGTGTTGCACTTAGAAACCCCAAGACGCATGAAACAATATTAAGTACCCTGAACTTGCTCACTTTATTAATAGTTTAAGAAAAGACTAAATTACAATTTACATCCTTAAAGTTTAGGGTAATTTTGAGTTTGTTCCCTAAAATTTTAAAATTTAGATCCATACTCTTATAACGTAGATAACATTTAGATCCATACTCTCACGCGGTTAAATTGCACAAATCACTTGATATTGATATTGGTTCATTTAGGATGGCCACCAATTAATAATACCAAGAATCTGATGGACCTAGGGCCTGCAATCTCTCTTGCTAGCCTCTTATGCATTAATGGAAAGGGTTAGTGGGCTACTATGATCACAATCCCTTCAACTTGCAAACACGTAGAGTTAGGAGCCCAATGAATCCAGCTTGACATCACAGCCTAATTCCTACGAGTTCATAAAAATGTTGGATTGGGTTGAAAACACAACTCAGCCCGACCCGACCCGACACATAATACCCATTCTTAAACTTTGAAAAAGGCATCTCTGCTGATGACGTCAGAAGCCCACGTTTATATGTCTGCGCCTAGAATTGCTAACATGCTCCTCCACCGATTCACACGTCAGCAAAGGCATCGGCACGAGCGCATGTTTCGCTTGTAACTCGTAAGGTCTTGTCTTTTGGAAAGCTCGAGGAAACTCATCGTTTTTCTCTTCCTTTGCCCCTTCTCTATATTCAATATCACACTTTCACCCTGGTAGTAATACTTTGGGGATAGAAAAATTACCATAAGTTTTAAATATTTTCAACTTCTTCTTACAAATTAATTACTACTCATATCATCTTGATAATTTTTAAGCATGGAGGGTTTAAGGAAACAATATTTGATTGGTCTCTAAAATTTGAGTCCGGTTATATTTTAATTTTAGTTCTAAAAATATTATAAATGCAATTAGTTTGCATTGCTGTTATAATAGAGTCTTTGTAGAATTATGTGACATAAACAAAGGTTTCAAATAAATTAATTTGTTACATTTACAATTTTTAAGATTAAAAGGGAATTTTCATCCGAATCTTATGGTCACCTCTAAGGAGTTGTTTACCACTCATCCTCTACTAAAGCCTACAATATATGTATAACAAATAATGAATAAATCTAGGAATGCATTGTTCCACATCTTTTTTTCCGCAATTGTGAATGATAAAAATAAAAATGATGCAAATAATGAGTTTATGCGAAAGTAATTGTAACTTAGCAGATTGTGAAATAAGTTATAATCGAATAAATAAAGGGTCCTGTTAATTAGTGTCCTTAGGGTAATTGTTAAGAAAGTATTTAATACTTTCACTTTATGGAAAGTAGTAAAATTTTAATATTAAAATAATACAAAAACAACTTTTAAAGATATTTTAGTCTTTCTATTTATTATTTTAATATTAAAAATTTGTTATTTCCTGTAAAGTGTAAATCATTTAATGTTCCTTAACCATTGCCCTAAGGGCATTGGTTAACAAAATTCATAAATAATTGAGTTATTTGCAAAGTATTCAAAGCATGAAAACATATTGAATATAAATCCTAATTTTTTGTGTTTCACATTATACTCACACATTGATAAATTGTGATTGATAAAATACAAAGTGAAACACAAAAAGTAAGATTGATAATTTCTGTTCCCATATTCATAACAGTGCAGCATGAGTGGTCATATGTCAAAAATTAAGATAAGATAAGGGTCTTAATTAGTTTTGTCATTTGCTTTCAATAAAGTGGTACTGTCATGCAGAAGAAACTAATAACTCCAACTAGCTCAATGGTGGCATTTGGCAAGCAAACCCGTTTCACTGCAAATTTTGCTGAGTTCCAAGGGTCAGTTAGTAAAAAAATAAATTCCCTTGAATCTTAAGAGACGACTCACAACTCATCATACGTATGACCAATCACGTGTGAATCTGCAAGTTCCAGAGTCGTACTTTTACATCTCTCTGAAAGCAAAAACGTTTTCAGATACCCAAAGTCTTTGTTCTCTAATTAAATTGTCTGAACTCTGAACTGGTCTCGATCTGTCTCACTCTCTCTCTCTCTCTCTCTTCAACTTACCACGTTGCACACACACTCAAAGCGTTTCAGATACACTGCAATATTGTCTTCTAGCTAGCTAATACTAAAAGGCTTGGCTTTGAGGAGTAGTGTGTGTAGGTTTATTATATATGGAGATTCAGTCTCATTCTTATTCTTCTGCATCTTCATCCTCTTTTGTTTCTTCACTGGTGAGGCCTATGACTATGAGTCCAAAGTCACCGCCACATGGGGGTTTTGATTTGTGTGGGAAGCGTAGGCAAATGCTTAAGGTTCAGGCCTTGGAAAGAGAGATTGGTTTGCTTGAGGTCAGCTTTCTTTTATTTTTTATTGTATTTTTCTTTCAAGTTTGATGATTTCCATTACTATATAAGCTACGTGGGTGTGGCCTAGAAATGGTGGATATAAAGTGAATTGACACTTTCTATGTTCTTTTCTTTTTGGATATGACATTGATGTATAATGTTATTTTTTGGGTATGGATTTCTGGGTTTTGAGAGAAAAGTTGAATTATTGTGCTATCCTTTCTACTTTTTCATTTTCATAAGCGAAATATTGGGGACCCAATATATATATATTTTTTATGAAGATGGGGACCCATTGTTGATTTTAAGTTTAAACTACTTCATTTCGAGAAACTTGTTATTCCATAGGACTGAACAGAAAACATTCAATTAATAGCTTAGATCAAGTAGCCCACAGATTTAGTGATAGTTTTTGTTGAATAAGATTCATGAATATTCTTGCTGTGATCTTGTGGCATATGTTACTGCTTGACAAGAAGTTGCGGGAAAAGAATATTAACCGTTTCATGTAACACGCCCCCTTTAGTTTCTCCTTGATATGTCACTTTTCTTGCTCCCGCGTGCTGCTGCATGACAAGTTCTCAGCTTTGTAGCCAGATCTTTCTCATCCTATCTCATCATTTCTGAATTATATATATATATATATATGATGCTATACAACTCTATAATTTTTCATGAAAAAAGTATTTTTACAAATCAATTGGTTGGATTGCATTATCTCCTTATATCCTCAATGCTTACAAAATTTCAAAGATGATTAGACAAGTATTTCATCATAAAATATTTATTTATTTTATTATTGTTATTTATTAACTTTAAAATTATACACAAAACATGACTTTGTCATTTGTGGATAAGATAATAAATAGCACCCGATTAACACAAAATTTGACATGCATATTAAGAGCAATGAAAATATATAATTTAACGATCGGATTTTCAAATATTAATCTCATAAAAAGTTGTAGACTAATGTAACATCGAAAAAAGTTATACCAGATGTAATTTGAACCAAATCTTACAAATTTTTTTTACAATTATTGGAATGACATAATTCGATTGTTGCATATAATGAAAGTAATGTTAATGGTGAGTTCATATAAAAGTGATGTTACTCTAATAACAATTTGTTACCTTAACAAAGTGCAAAAGAAATTGTCAAAAACAAAAAGTTGTCTTACTGACATTGCTCATATATATAACACTCCTTAACTAGTGTGTAAATAATAAAAATTGGGGCATCTGTTTTCATATTGTATAATCAGTCGAGAGAGGTAGGGGCCTAATAAAGAGGACAATGAGCTGTCCATTTCTCTATTTCATTTGTTTTCTTTTCCTCAACAGCTCTCCAACTAAGCTGTTTGGTAATTCACATAGGAACAATACACCATTCTCTTACATAAGAACGAATTCTACTAATTAAATTCATTGGAGGATCCACATTTCATGTAAGAGGAAAAAACATTGTTCTCCCAATATTGAATAATTTTCCACTATATGGGGTTTTATTTTGCCCTAAAGTAGAAGAGAAAATATCTACGGTCTTTCTAAAGTAGAGTATTTCTTTTTTTGATATGTGAATAGATATGATACTGTACTTACAGAAGATTTGATTGCAAGCAGGAGGAGTTAAAATCACTTGAAGGCTTTCAACTTGCTTCTAAATGTTGCCAAGAGTATGTCTTGATTCTTTGTTGACTACATGATATATGTTTGGTTTTGTCAGCACAGTATGCTATAATCCATGCAGTTTATGTTACACAGTATGATTTCATATGACCTCTAACTTTCTTTTGACAGGCTTGACACCTTTATAGAGGCTAAACCAGATCCTTTTATTGCAAAGTATAACTCTTGAGCATTAACCTTTCTTTAACTTTAATATAGGTTAATTTTACGTTTCTAAAATTGGATGATCCCTCCCTTTCTAACAGGAGTCAGGATATCCAAAAGTCCCATTATTCCTGGAAGAGGATCTGGTACGTACCTTTCCATAGTCTTCTCTTTGTTTCTACTTCATGAAATATCTGCTTCTTTCAGGAATTAGTTGTGTTAAAATTTGCATTTATAGGCCAAAGACTTTATTTAATCAATAAGTTTAGGGATACAAAAATTTTCACATTTTATTTTATAATTGGTGATTGACATATTGTGATTGGTATTAATAGAAGTGGTGTTAGTGATGGATTCATGTATAAGTAATGTTGCTCTAATTACAATGTGTCACGTCAGTAGTTGAGAAAAAGATTATGAAATTTTTAATGTCCCTAGCATTGCTCTTATTTAATAGGAAATTGTTCTAGCACAAGATCAATTTATTCATCTATATGGAAAATGAACCTACTTCTTAGTAGCATCTAAAAGGAATGTTTAAAAAGAGACAAATATGTTAGACTAGTAGGATAACAGCTATATGGTGATCCTTTTTTATTTGCAAAACACCATGTGTTCCTTGCTACAATGGTCGTAGTTAAAGAAAAACTTCATTGGAAATTGCAAAACAGAAATTTTCAAACTTCATACTTTATAACTATCTGTTATACTTGTTGTCAATGTTTACCTAATTATACAATTTATATTGTTGTATTATATTCATGAGACTAAAAATGAAGCAGAGAGGTTGGTGATGAAAGTCATAATCCTGAAATTTCTCAATAATCAATTCATTGGGATAAGGAATATAGAAATGAGCTATATTCACATCATAAAATATATACTATTGTTGACCAGGGCCAAATGTTGTCTCAATCTTCCATGGAGTTGCTGCTTTAGCGGCTGCCAGATTCATCTAGGAAGGCTAAACTGCTGTCAATCATCTAAGTTCCAGTGGCCCCGATGCAGCTGCTTAAAGAAGATAAGTTGTCAAAGGTGTTGCAATTTTCCAAAAAATTCATGCTTACCTTGTTCCTGCTGCTGTTTCAAAAGGTATTCATGTAAATGTAAAAAGGTAAACCTTTGTTCTTGTTGTGCAAAAACCTATTGTAATTCATGTCATCTATGTTGTTATTGTTAACACATTACATATGAAAGTATATATGGAAGAATGAATATTGAAGGTGTAAACAGTAAAGGCTTTGTATTAGAATATCTTGAATAATATTACAATGAGAGATTACACTTATATAAGAGAGAGAGATGAGGGAGATGAATACGGTTATAACAGAAACTGTATTATTAGCATCACATGGGCTTTTACAACTGGGCTCCACACTATTAGCATCATGTGGGCTTTTAGAACTGAACTCCACCTTATGCATTGAGCCCACGGGTCTTGGCCCAATTCCACCTCATGTGGTCAGCACGTGGGTGTTTAAGTTAAGCTTCCAGAACTATCTGGAACTTACACTTGCAAACCCAACATGCTTGTGCTGTCGTATAGCTTAGCCAATAACTCTAAGCTACCTGTAGTTTACAGATACTTCATCAACATATACTACTGTGCCTTCTTCAACCCTTTATTAGTTTCTGATGTGGTAGTACCACTTCCTTACAGATCCTGCAAATACTCACAAACAAAGTTTATGGTTTCCCAATCATTACCCAGGTTTATTATGAGCAAAATATTGTTCAAGACTTCCAAGTATAACCTATGCGTCCACTCATTCTTGATGGTATTCTAGTCTAGATACAATCTTAAATAACGATCCTCCACATTGATTAAATTCACAATTTCCTAACAATTTAAGATTTTGGGATTTGTGATAATTTATCATGCTATTTTAGCAGGTAGTCTTGAGAGTTCGAATCTTATCTCTACTCGACCTTCCAATTAAAAAGTTAAAAATCTGATGCGTGATGGGTTGGACCCTACTTAATAAGAATAGTCTAATTGACACTTAGGGGGAGTGCTAGAATATTAAATGATTAAATTTGTCATTTTCTAATAACTTTAGTTTTTGAAACAATTGGTATTTGATCACACATACTGCTGGATAGCAAAAAATGATATTTGTTGTTTACTATATGTAAACGTATATGCCTTTTTTGATTGTGTTGAGCTGATTGAAGTTTCTGGCAAAGTCTTCTCACCTTAGAGTTAGCCATGGGGAACAAACTGGGAAAAAGTTTCAGTAATGCTGTAAGACCAGATTGGTCACCTTTATGAAACTTTTCCATTAATGATATACATTAAACGAGGCATACCTCCTTAACAAAAAGGTGGATCAAAGAATTCGGTTGGTAGAATGTCCTCTTCTGGCTACATGAATAATCATCTTCAATCGTTTTACACATTGTTTTCCCAAAGCAATAAAAGAAAAAAATGGTTGGTCCAACAGATGGTTTGGATTTTGTAATAGAACTGTTGCTTAGTCGCTTAGGCATGAGGCATAATGCAAAGAGTGCAAGCTATGTGATTTAGGCATTTAGCATGGTTATGTTAACTTCAGCCAAAAAAAAAAATGTCTTTGTTAAAAGCTAACATAGACAAGTTGTGAAGGGTTACAAAAAAGAAAAAAGTCTTGAAGAAGGTACGTAGAATGCAGAATGCCAATCAAATTGCTTTCAAACGTTGCTTGTACGTAAATGAGTATTCATTAAAGGCATTTTTTAGCTAGTAGGAAGGAGAATGTGAATATGAACATTTGGGCATAATAGACAGTTTGGTAATAGGTCTCAGCTTGTTTCTTCCAACACCCAACTCAGGTGCGGTTATCTTGAAGGGATTGATGATCGAATCAGAGAGTAAGACCCAAAAAGAAAGAAATATCCCTAGTAAGCTAACTTAAAAAGCAAGTGATGGTCATTACCAATTGACCAATGGACTAAATTTCAACTAAATAATTAGTAGATTTCACCACAAAAACATAACATCACGTAGGAAAGATCCTAGAAGCAATTAGTTTTGGGAGAATGGGGATTGGAGGGTAGTGAAAAAGCAGACAAAAAAAAAAAAAAAATTGTAAGTGAGAGCATTCACCTTGTTACAATCGGAGTCAAAGTTTTGGTATTACTTGGAGTTTAAGCCAGACTCAGCTTTTGTTGGTATATTTCGTTGTACAAAAATCCACCATGAATAATAAATCACCGGACAACATTATTTCTTGGACTTGCATTAGTGCATACCTCTAAGACACAATGTACAAAAATGTATAACTTTTTATTTTTATTTTTTTAGTTACGATATCATTGGAATCTATGACCCACAATTTATAATATATCTATGAGTTTGACAAAGGATTGATTTTATTTTAATTTTATTAAGTTTAAGATTGAAGGATTGAACTTGGATACAAACCCCCACTAAGGAGCGAAATTCCCTTGATTCATTCCGGATGAAGGATTGAATTCTTGTTTCTTGAAATTACCAAAATGGAAATAAAAAATTACCCTATTGATCTAATTTTTAATAGCTAATTAACATGGTAAGCAAGCACAGCCCTGCATATGAACTGCACCCGGAAAGAAGTCCATGTGCAAAATGCAAATATGCACGATACAGATATTACCATCTTTATTTTAATTAACGGCTGAGGCATACATACCAATATGTTATCGTTTAGTCAATAAGTCATCACAATCAGCTTGATGAATTGGCCCCCACCAATATATATGGGCCAATTGTTTGTGATTAAAATACACTTTATACCTTTTCTACACCAAAAATATCACACAGTTACCCTCTATGTGTCCCCCACTGATTGGCTTAGGACCTCAATTATGCAAGCAAGAAAGCTCTATTAATGTAAAAAAAACACCAATAACTTGTCCTTTTATAGAACCACATGTCCCCATTTCTCTCTTTATCTCCAAAAGATTCAGATTTCCAATTTCTCAAGACACAGAAGAACAAACACACCAATGGCCAATTCCTCTATCTTCCTCTTCCTCTTCCTCCTCCTTATACCACTCACTCTCTCAACCCCAACCCAATCAGACCGTCCACAAACCTTCATCATCCACGTGTCAAAATCTCACAAGCCATCCCTCTTCACCTCCCACCATGACTGGTACACCTCAATCCTCCACTCCCTCCCTCCTTCTCCTCATCCAGCAAAACTCCTCTACACATACCAACATGCCACCAATGGCTTCTCCGCTCTCCTCACTCCAACTCAAGCCACAACTCTCCTCCACAGCAACCCTGCCATTCTCTCCATCACACCTGACCAAATCTCTCATCTACACACCACACGCACTCCTCATTTCTTGGGCCTCACAGAGAATTCCGCCATCATTGGAATCCTCCAATTATGCTGAAGATGTTATAATTGGAGTTTTAGATACTGGGATTTGGCCTGAAAGACACAGTTTTTCTGACTCATCTTTGTCTCCTGTTCCTTCTAGCTGGAAAGGTGTATGTGAGACATCAAATGATTTTACAGCTTTGGCTTGTAATCGAAAGATAATCGGCGCGAGAGCGTTTTACAAAGGGTAAGTCCAATCTTAATTTGTGTTCATTGTATTGCAAGTCTTATAATTTGTGTTAGTCTAGGATTTAACATACTAATAAGACACAGTTCATGTAGCAAAGTTATAGCTATGAGCCTATGAGACAGCTTTTCTATATGGATGTAGGCAGGTCAACCCATGTTAATTCTCTTTTAAAAAAAAAATCTATAATTTTACTTGTATCACAAGTCTTATAATCTGTATTAGTATAAGATTTAGCCTGCTCAAAAAACAGTTCATCTAGTAAATTTATAATCATCAAAAGCTTGTCTTACTTGGTGTTCAAGCAAAGAAATTCTAAATTTACTTGTATTCCATGTGTGATGATTTGTATTAGTCTAGGATTTAGCATATTAAATATATAGCTATCAAGAGCTTTTTTTTCATGGATGTTGAGTCTCTATTTCAAAAAAATCCTAATTTTACTTGTATCGCAAGTCTTATTATCTGCGTTAGTTTAAGATTTAGCCTGGTAAAACATAGTTGTAGGTTGTCAAGTCAAAGTCGAATCATGTTAATGACTTAATTCCCTCTTGCTTCCACTTTGTGTCTCTAACGTTATTTTATTTTCTTCTTTCTATTCTCAAAGGTATGAGTCTTATTTGGATGGACCAATGGATGAGACCGTGGAGTCTAAATCTCCAAGAGATACTGAGGGTCATGGGACTCATACCGCATCCACAGCTGCAGGGTCAGTTGTTTCAAATTCTAGTTTGTTTCAATATGCTATCGGTGAAGCTAGAGGAATGGCGAGTAAAGCAAGGATAGCGGTGTATAAAATTTGTTGGAGTTTTGGTTGTTTTGATTCGGATATACTTGCTGCTATGGACCAAGCTATTGCTGATGGGGTTCATGTGATTTCTCTTTCTGTTGGAGCTAATGGTTATGCTCCTCCTTATGATCGTGATTCCATAGCGATTGGAGCATTTGGCGCGGTACAGCATGGTGTCGTTGTTTCGTGTTCTGCTGGGAATTCTGGACCTGGTCCATTTACGGCTGTGAACATTGCTCCTTGGATTTTGACAGTTGGTGCTTCTACTATTGATAGAGAGTTTCCAGCTGATGTGGTTCTTGGCGATGAAAGGGTTTTTGGGGGTGTTTCGCTTTACTCAGGTGAGGGTCTTGTTGATTACAAGCTTCCATTAGTCTATGCTGAGGATTGTGGAAATAGGTATTGTTATATGGGTGGTCTTCAGTCTTCGAAAGTGACTGGAAAAATTGTGGTGTGTGATCGAGGAGGGAATGCAAGAGTGGAGAAAGGAAGTGCAGTGAAGCTTGCAGGTGGGATTGGAATGATTCTTGCCAATACAGCTGATAGTGGTGAAGAGCTTATAGCTGATTCACATCTTATACCGGCTACTATGGTGGGTCAGATTGCTGGTGATAAGATAAAGGAGTATATCAGATTGGGCGAATACCCAACTGCAACAATTATTTTCCGTGGGACTGTAATTGGGACTTCCCCACCGGCTCCAAAGGTTGCAGCCTTTTCGAGCCGTGGTCCTAACCATTTAACAGCAGAGATTCTCAAGCCGGATGTTATAGCTCCTGGTGTTAACATTTTGGCTGGATGGACTGGGTTTGCTAGTCCAACTGATTTGGATATTGATCCTAGGCGTGTGGAATTCAATATCATTTCGGGTACTTCTATGTCTTGCCCTCATGTAAGTGGCATAGCGGCTTTGCTTAGAAAGTCTTATCCGAATTGGTCACCCGCTGCAATAAAATCAGCGCTGATGACAACGGCTTATAATGTGGATAATTCCGGGAAGACTTTCAATGATCTTGCTACTGGAAAAGAATCAACGCCATTCATTCATGGGGCTGGACATGTTGATCCCAATAGAGCTCTTAATCCCGGGTTGGTCTATGATATGGATGTCAATGACTATGTTGCATTCCTTTGTGCCATTGGATATGATGCTAAGCAAATTGCGGTTTTCATGAGAGAGCCTACTAGTTTTGATATATGTGCAAGAAAATTAGCTACTACTGGCAAATTGGCTAGTCCGGGCGATTTGAATTATCCATCATTCTCAGTGGTTTTCAATTCTGAGCAAGATTTGGTTAAGTATAGGAGGGTTGTGACTAATGTTGGAAGTTCAATTGATGCAGTTTATGAGGTGAATGTGAATGCTCCAGCAGATGTTGAAATTAGTGTTTCACCAAGTAAGCTTGTGTTCAATGCAGAAAATCAGACTCAAACATATGAGATTACATTTGCAAAGGGCATTGGGTACAGTCATTCTGCTAGTTATGGTTCAATTGAGTGGACTGATGGAACTCACAGTGTGAGGAGTCCAGTTGCTGTTAAGTGGAGCAGTGAGTTTACAGCTTCCATGTGAGTTTGCACTTGGGGATGGTTTGTCACACCCAACAAGGGAGAATGGAGCATTGGAAGTGTAGGCGTTTAATGGCATAATTCCTGGTCATGGGCTTTGTTTTCTATCATATTTGTAACTTATCAGCCTCTTGTACAAAATGGAAGAATATTTGGTTTGCTTTTCATTTTACCATGTCATAGTTGGCACATAGAAATGGTTGATGATGGGTTTTAGGCACTGTAAGTCTGTAACATAATGTTCTTGCATATAACTGTAATATATATGATCAAGAATTGCCACACTGCAAGCTCTAATGAAACCCAACCTCAACTTTTGCATGTTGAGAAGTGACATTGTGATGCTACTACAATCTCCATTCTCCTAATGATGTTATTGCATATTTAGTTTTAAAAGTTGCTAGTATCTTGGACATCAAGTGAACAGTTTTTGATTTCTTTACCTGAAATGAATGAAGCTGCCATGAGGTTGCCCAAAGGAAGCATGTAGAATCGTAGGATATTTTACTTGTGCCTGCCTTGAACACTTCCAAGAAATATGCAGCTTCAGATTCTTGGCCTTTGTCCCATAGGCTATTTGCATATAGTCTGTCTGATACATAGCTGAGGAAAATGCATACAGCCAATTACGAAGTAATTCTCTTGTAAAAGTTGAAGATCAATTTAGAAATAAACAAGTTAGTGCAGGAATTTCAGCTCTCAACTTTCAAAACTTGTAGTTACACCATCCATTATGATTACTATGTTGTTTTTTCTATTTTTATGTACCAAAACGTTGTTTTTATGCATGTAAACGACCAAATTTTAACAGGTGTTGAAGGAATGGACACACTATTATTATTTTAATAACTGAGTAGGCAAATTACAAGTTTTTATAGTTAAGTAACTGATTTAGAAGAAACCTCAAATTTGGAAGGTGTAAATAATATTTTAACCTTTTACAAAGAAGCAAATTAAAACATTAAAATAAAGATTAATCCCCAGCATACACCCCGAAAATCACATAATTTCATGATTTTTAGGAAAAAAAAAAGTGGAGAAGGGTAAAAGAGTTATAGGCTAGTGCAAAAATAACCCTGAAAAGTTCGTTTAAGATAAGCCAAGTAATTTTTTAACCCCTCATGTATCAACAAATAGTCGCTTTGGCCGAGTGGTTAAGGCGTGTGCCTGCTAAGTACATGGGGTTTCCCCGCGAGAGTTCGAATCTCTCAGGCGACGTTTTATGTTTTTTTTTTTTTTACGTTTATTCCTGGAACCTCATGAACTGAAAGATCTTGGCCGTCCATGTCATTGGTTCGGTTGAATTCATTTTCAGAATAAATTCCAGGATTGGATGAGATCTGTCCGCATGTGATTATGAGAATCAACCCGGAACGCAGTCCTCACTTTGCGTAGAAAGTAGAAAGATGTTTCACTAGAAAACACTGTCAATGATGCAAAATGAAGCCATCATAACTGCAAGATACTACATTTATTTCCATGTCAATGGCTCATTAATGAGAGCTGATTAAAGATGGCAAACCCAAATAATTTTTTATTTATTTATTATTATTATTATTTAAAGAAAATGCTAAACTACTACTATTAATAAAGATGGAAAAATATTTCGTATTGCTTGCATTGTCCCACTTTGCTCCACCTTACACTGGTTTTCTTCTCGGTATATATATATATATATATATATATATTATTATTATTATTATTATTTCAAAATGCATTTTCAATACTCTTACCAATGTCCGTTTTTTTCCACTCTTATCTTTATCCCATCAATGACTAAGCCACCTTATTAGAGATGGCAAAATACCTCCACCCTATCCTAACTTGTCTTGGGTGGGTTTTCCTCGTCGGACAGGAGATTTATTATTCGATCATGTTCCGTTTACCGTTTCCATTCCTAACTACTAATTTTATTATAAAAAGTTTACAAATTAATGTGACTATGAATATGATTGATACAACATCAATAACATAATAAATAAATTTCTTAATTATTTTATATTTTAAACTTGGCAATTGGCATCAATGAAATTTTAATAGCTCCTCACAACGATAGAAAAATGTTGACAACTTTTTCCACAACTTACTAAATAGTAAATTGTAATTAGCGCAACATTTGATAAGAACACAAATGTGGGTTTGTGTTCTTAAGGAGATTCCAGTGGAATCTTGATGTAGAAAGATAGGAATTTAAGGTTTCTAAGCATATAGGGTCTCAGATATGAGTGTTATGTGGGTTTTATGTGAGACCTTAATGATATAAAGGCCACGTTTAGGTATTTAGAGGTTGGCTAACTCGGGTATGTTTTTATTTATTTTTTTGTTTTTTTTGGATAAAGCTCAGGTATGACTTGGTTTTACAAGGGTGGTGGGGATTGATGGGGTTCTTCATTGTAATTGCAACTAGGTAGTGAAGGTATGTGAGTATGTGACTAGGGTTTTGGATGGTAGATAGGAATAGGATGAATGATGGATTTAATGGATGGAATGCATGAAGATGATGAGTGAGTGTGACTTGTTCGAGAGAGTCACCTTCTCCAATTGAGATTACTTTGAGAGAGCCTCTGCCTCCAAGCATTACTAAACATAAGTCTAATCACACAAAAGAATACCCTTCATTCAATGAGTGAAATGATAGTTGCAATCATTCATCCAAAAAAAGAAAGAAATGAGAGTTACAATCCTATATTTATACATTACTGGCCCTAATCCAATTGACCCATGTGTCTCAATTTTATTGGCTAACTAATTTAGCACGTGATCATAAGTATTTACACATATGATTTAATGTCATGCATGTGCTTAAACCCTAACCAAGTCAAGTTAGTTTATCTCCTGATAACTAACTTTTAACGAACTACCTATGTCCAGTAACTAATTTTTAACTACCCTAATCATGTGCAATTCTTTCCATCTGGGCTCCTAGTTGCCAAATCAAGACTGATTCACATCCATGGAACTACGATTCCTCTCATTTCTTGCTTTCTCATATATTTTTAACATCACTTTCAAATGAATCCACCACTAACTCTATTTTATTATGCACTAATCACAACATACCAACACAACAATAAATATCATGTATTGCAAAAGAATATATACAACCATAAACAGTACACCCTTACATTTCTATAGACCGATTTTCTGAGAAATAATCAGATTATATATATATATATATATATATATATATATATATATTCAAGAATGAGTTTGTACAGTCAGTCAAACCCATTCGAAGCACAAGCATGTTCCAAATAGCCATTAGAAATCAAAAGAAAAACATAAATATATGAGATCAAAAGCCATCACAACTTCACTGCTATACAGACATAACAATGATCACAAGGCCCACAAATAGGCAAACAAATTTGTTAAAATGCCTTCAGTAATCTCCTGGAGTACTTAATACATTTTCATCCTAAAATTGGGTCCAAAATGCTATTTCCGAAACCTCCATAACACTTCAGCCAAAAAGAAAAAACGAAGGCTAAATACTATCAAGTAACATCAAAGGACTAAAGAGTCTTGAATTCAGGTTATGCACTTTGAAATGCTGGCTTAAAAGAAATTGAAGGAAAAAAAGAAGACAATTGCTCTGCTCTTGGTGCCAACAATTCTAGTGACCATACTTTTGGAACTCCCATTCGCTATTATCTGCAAGGGAAAAAACACCCAATGAGAAGTCACAATATCTGAAGCAGGCAGAGCAGATAAGGATTAAGGCACAGCATAAATTATTTTATTATATTGCACCACAAGGCTGCCTAGTGGTATGTCTGGCTCCTCCTTTTTTGGAATGAGCCACAGTTTGAACGCACCGGGGCTCATGCCCTAATGTAGTAAGCATAAATAAATAAATTATTAGATTGCCGTAGTACATACCCAGTGGACAAACTTGGCGAGTTTTAAGCCATCGACTGATGCAGTGGAAGTGGAAGGCATGGTTGCAAACACCTGCAGAACAAATAAACCAAGTTTGTAAATAAAACAATTACAACATTGAAAAAACCAAAGCATATCATATTGGTTCTCACACATATACGAACAAATCAATCTTCATGTTAAGAAAAATCAATTGGTTAGCATTAGGCATATAACCAAGATCATTCTAAAAGTAAAACTCCAAGCCATTATGCTCTGAATCAAAATTTCATCAAGTAATGCATTGTTTAGTGTCAACCTACCTGCCAAAAATTGGGGGAAAATTACATTAAAGCTTGAGAATGTACATCTGTGGGAAGACATAGGTCATAATTGGGACCCTAAGGTAGAGACAGAACTATAACATTGCAAACAGAGACTATTAGAGTAACCAATAGAAACAGAAGTTCTTCCCCCAACTTTTCTTTCCAATCAGACCACCACCTCATACTCCAGTTTGTCCTCATTCTAAATAATAAAGTTTTTTTTTTTGGTTTATCAGATCACAAAATTTGGTGATGGATGCCAACGTTAATAAAGAAGCTGTCATTCTGCACGCCTATGCTACTGCCAGTACAAAGAAGAAACAAGATTCCAAAAAATGAGAAAATTCTACCATCCCAAATTTCAGATCCCAATTGCCTCATCTAGCCATAAGGCTAACAGAACCTGATAATTAAAAGCATCAACCCTGATTGACCACTGGGTAAATGATTTAGAGACAATATTTTCAAAAAATTGGAACTTTTAGGCCCCCGCATATGCAACAAAGTTACCAAAGTAACTAAACCAAATCTGATTGATAGTGCACAGTTACAATACATATCAAGCTAGAAGGATAATTGTTCATGACTCACTTAGCTGGGTTTTTTTTTTGGGTGTATGATTATCTATTGCCATGTCCTCGAATTCATAGATTCCTCATTTTGCAATACCTTGATATTATCTAAGGTAACTAGGAATAACGAAGATAATTTCCAAAGGTTTACAACTTTACACTCAAATGTCCAAGACACTTAAGCCCTAACCATTACTAAAAGTTCCACCAGATCCCTTAGTGATGAATGATGATCTTCAAATAAGCTCCCATTATTCATTCCAACTTAGAACAGTATACAAAAATTTCCTTCTAAACAACAATTTAATAACTCAACAATTCACATAAATGAAAGGCGAGCAACAACGTATCTAAACAAAAAACCATTCTCAATATATCAAGGGAAGTCATCCCTAATTTCCTTCTAAACAACAATTTAATATCCTGCCATATACACTTTGGCGAGCCATGCTGTAATCAAGCCCAAAATCCAAATAACATGGCTAAATACAATCCCAACAAACTCAAGGACACCAATTTCACTCATTGATCCAAGTGGGGTTATATATAAATTTGCAGTAAGACAAATTTACCAACTCAAAACCTAATACTGGCATAATCAAGATTATAAGTTATAACTAACATATTGAAAACACGCATAAACACGAGAAAACAAACAACTGATATAAAAGATTGCAACACCAGTTCACACATATATAACATTAACACAAAAACCCCAAGCATTGATTAATCACATATTCCCAATACAAATATCAATATAAAGAATTGGGGTTAATTCGTACCCCAAGCAACGGTGCATTCCTCGCTGGTCGCACTAGCCTGATTCGCTTGGCACTCAATGCCTAATCAAAACCCCAAATTAGAAAACCAAAAAAAAAAAAAGCAAAAAGAAAAAGAAAAAGAAAGCTTAAATTTGAGTACTCACAGAGATCCATGATGTGGTTCCTACAGATGGCACAATTATCCACCACAATATCTGCACAATTTCAAGAAAATTAAGACAATAAATTAAAAAAAAAAAAAAAAAAAAGAAAGAGAGAAATTAGTGAAAAAGAAGAAGAAGAAGAATGAATTGTACCCCAAGCCCAGAGAGCGACGGCGTTCCACTTTTTGATTTCGAAGCGCTTGTTGTTTTTCTTGAAGGAAGACGAAGAAGAAGCGATTGCAGAGGATGGGCCAGGGAGGGTTGAGGGCTCGGCCTCACCCTCAGGCTCGGTGGCTGGGACCATGTTCACGTCTACGTCTGCGTCGGTGTCCATGCCTCTTCAGTCTTCAATGCTTTGTGAAGGTGGTGAGAAAAGGAAGGCCGAAGCAGAGTAGGAAGACAGAATCAGTGATTCGCAAGGCCGAGTGCTGTGATACTTTGTTGTTAAAACAGGGCGTGAGAGAGTATTTAATTCTAATTCAATTTATGCCTAATATAATGCTAATTTTTTTTATTTTTTTTTTACAATAATTAATTTTGTGATTGGTTATATATATATATATTTTGATAAATAAGATATGATTTGAACTTATGATGATTATTGTTATTTACCATTAGATTAAGACATCAATTATTTTTTTTATGTAAGTCAAATTTGAGCCCAATCACATAATAGTTAAGTTAACTGAAACCTATATAAAATATTTGTATTTAATATTTTAAGTCATACATAAAAATAAATTTATGATGAATTGAATAATAAATAATAATATGTGTTAAAAAGAAGAAGGATTAGTAAGTTAGTCATAGAATTGTCAAAAAAAATATTGACTCAATAGTTATTGAATGATGTCAACACTGTGTACACGTTGAACGTGAGGATATATATGTAATATTGTTTTAATTTGTTTCCATAGTGACTGTTAAAGCGCTATTGTAAGAATAAATGAGCTAATGGTAAGGTATAATGTTGCCATTACGTCTTCAATGGTGGAATAGGGTGTGGTGGCCTCTATAGGTCCGTGACAGTGACTTTTTCTGTGGATTGACGAGTTATAACTTAGTGGTGTTATAGATGTCAACATCATGATGTTTTACGAAGAAGGAAAAGTATAGCAGATGATGCTAGAACGCAAGATTCAGCAAAAGCCCATTGGTCAATACTATTAAATCCGTAAAGATATCAAGGCCCAGCTAGCTACATTTTAGTGTTGGGATTGTGTCCTACTCTTAGGCCCAAATGTAGCCCCGTGGACAGCCTTTTATAAAGCCAATGGTGCTTGAACCATTCCTCTCTCTCTCTCTCTCTCCTTAAGTATAGAGAGAGAGGATTGCCCACATCCATTTTGCACACTGATGATGTTCAAAATTAGCACGGTCATCCGACGATTAACCTCTTGTATGGAAGACTTGAAAGAACAAGAATGATAAAACAACAGGGAAATACCGGTGGGGTGCCAGCCAAAGTTCCTCCGATGCCTTTGTCAGTGATTTGCAAAGAATAATCAACAGATAGGTAATAGTGTTTAGGCTAGTATTTTGCATACCTTGTATCTTTCCCTTCTACGGTTTATATAGGTGCCTTTAATAAGTAGCTGTTGTGCTCTCCTTTATTTCAGTCTTTATTTGACCTGAATGAGAGGTTTTAATGGCGGGGGTTATAATATTCTCGGGATATTGTCATTAAACCATGGTGTAGTAACGCTTTTCGTTGTTTCATTTCGTTATGATGGCATTGATTAATGGACCGTGGGGAGTGTGCGCATTTCTAGTAAGTAAGGACGACACTACTTCTCGTCCTTACATTCAACTCCTCGACTATGGACGATGTATTTGTCTCGTCCGTCATGGAGATGGGTGAAGACCTATCACACATCTTGATTGTTTCTATAACAATAACAAAGCCAACGGTCCTGATTGCATGTTTTCATTGTTTATCTAATTACTAATATTGATTCTTACTATTCTATCAAACCAATTTTTTTTTTTTTTTTTTGATTCTTACTCAATATAAGAGAATGCAAGAGAAAGTCAAGTAAATAAAGAAAGTGGGAGGGACAAGGGGTAGAAAACATATCAATTAGTGGAGGCAAAAAAATAACGATAAATCTAAGGACAAAATTTTGTACATTTTTTTTTCTTCATAATCGTTGAGATACCATGTTGTGATTAGTGTTAATGAAAGTGATGTTAGTGGTAGGTTCATGTGGTTGACACGTTAGCTTGTTAAGGTGACTATGGTGTGATGATTATGACATATGTAACACCTCACTTCTAAAGATGTTATAAAATAGTTGTTAAGACGACAAATATTAAGTTGTTATGAGTTAAGACAGGCTTGTAGCATACTAGAGTCTTACCCTTAACTTTAGCAATTATAGTGGACTCATTGGCTCGTTGTGTATCCATATTTGTCTCAATAGAAGGGTCCCTTCCTCGTCTGAAGAGAAGTTGTTTGTGACAGCTAGGCAAATTGGCATCATGATTCATGAATAGTTATTGTGATGAAGATATCAGTTTTTAGGACACATTATGCCCTCAATAAGTCTCTTTGACATATCATGACTTTGCACTCAATTATTTATTTGAAGTGAGTTTTTCATTTTTAGGGTTAAATACATCCCCCAAATTATTGGGTTCATCATCTCAATCTTCCCTCCTAAACTATAAAATCGACCAATGTTTCCCTCTAATCAATTGATAATATATGATACTGACGAGATTAAACCCTAACGACGACCAGTCACAAGGACGATAGAGTTAAAGCGCACAGCTGTGTACAGCATTAAACCCACGTTCCAAATGTGCCATCTTTAAACCCCACCGTAAAAGTCAAAAACACAATTAAAGGGCCCGAATCAAGGACCAAAAGCAGTTACAAATCAGAATCCGACGGTTACGAATCTAGGCATAAAATGCCATTTAATGCCGATAAACGGCTAGAAGACTAGAGCCTCCCTATATAAACCCAAAGATTTCACAAACCAAGGTATTCACTCTTTTTCTCATCTCTATATTCTCTAAATCCGTGCTTTTACTCCAGATAATCATATTTTTGCTAACTTAAGCATCGGAGGCTCCCCCCACCGGACCACCGCCGGTGCATCCTTTTACTAGTTTCTCTGTTTTGCAGGTACATTCATTCATCGGTGAAAGCCCCGTCCATTCGAGTTGATCAGTGAGCGAGCCCACTGATTTTTAGGCATTATCAGTTCGCGCCGTCTATGGGAACGACTTAATAGGCTACTGTCGTTCTTAGAGCAAAAAGGGCCGCACACGGATCAATAGCGATCATGGAAGGAGCTCCCAACGACGGAACCAGTGCTGATCCTGCCATGACCCCAATTGAGAGACAAATGCAGGTCATCGCCACCAGCATTCAGGATCTTGCTCGAGAAACATCCCGTCAGAATCAGGAGTTATGACAGGCCATCAGGAAGGGGCCCCCAGCCCCCCATGACAACAACTAACCTCCTCCGGGGGAGAAAACGGGTTGAACGACCAAGAAGCTGACAGCCATCAAGTCACCCTTCGCAGGGGAGGCGAAGTGGAGAGAACCCCACCTCGGAGCAGGCACAGGGCAGAAAGAGCAGGAAGCTCCGCTCCACCCAGCCAACATAAGACAGCTAAAACAAACCGGTTGTCTAAGCAGCCAGAACGACCAGATAGGTCGTCCAAGCAACCTGAACAACAAGACAGACTGGACAATTCATCCAGACAACCAGATCGTCCAGCTCAGTCCTCAAAAGATCCGGATGACAAAACGGCACACCTGGAGAAAGAATTACGAGAAATGAGGAAGCAAATGGGAGACATGAAGAACAGCCTAAGAGCGAAAGTTGCCCGCAACTTAGACAACCTCGTACACCGGGCTGATTCCCCATTCATCCTAAGCATTGCCGACTTCCCGCTCCCATCCAGATTCAAGGTGCCATTGCTGGAAAACTTCGACGGGACCAAAGACCCATTCGACTACCTAGAAGCCTTTAAAACGATTATGCAGCTGCAAGCCGTCCCCGAGGAAGTAATGTGCTGAGCATTCCCCCTGGGACTGAGGGGATCTGCAAGGGTATGGTTCAACAAGCTCGAGTCAGAGTCGATTGGTTCATTCGTCCAACTGAGTCGTGCGTTCATCGACCACTTCATTGGCAGTCAACGAAGGGGACGACCGCCAACTCACTTGCTCAGCGTCAAGCAAATGGAGGGAGAATCACTAAGGGCATTCGTACACCGCTTCAACGAAGAGGCGATGAAGATTGACCGTCCAAAAGAAGACGTCACAGTGACCGCCTTCATGGCAGGACTGCGAAAGGGAGACTTCCTTTACGAGCTCTACAAGGACCCCCCAGAGACAATGTCAGAACTTATGTACGAAGCCACGAAACACATGAATGCAGAGGACGCCCTGGAGGCTATGGACGACCCTCCACCAAAAAGACGTAAGGAAACTGAGGATCGTAAACCTGAACCTGCCAAACAAAAGGTTCCAAAATTCAGCGAAACCCCAGAGCGTAAATGGACGACCGCTCCCCTTGTGAAATTCAGCAGCTTTACACCCCTGAACACACCTATCGACAAACTCCTCTTGCAGATACAAGATGACCCTTCACTTCGGTGGCCAGGTAAGATACGTTCAGATCCTAACAGCCGACCTAAAAACTTGTATTGTAGGTTCCACAGGGATCATGGACATCTCACCGAAGACTGCGTAGCCTTAAAGGAACAAGTAGAAACGCTCATCCGGCAGGGTAAATTGCAGAAGTACGTCAGCCGTCCAGCAAATACCCGTCCAGCAAAGCCTCCAGCACAAAGGGAATAGGTTGAACACAATAGGCCAGGGCTTGTTGGAGAAATCAGAACCATCATTGGAGGACCGGCATCAGGAGGAACCTCACGAGCTTCAAGGAAAGCATATGCACGACAAGTGCACAACATCATGGTCGTCCAACGACCACCAAAGAACGTCTGCCTCGATGACCAGATTATACCTTTCAGCGAAGAGGACGCCAGGGGCACCCATCAGCCACATGACGATGCCCTCGTAATAACAGTTAACATTGCAGGTTTCACCACAAGACGAGTAATGGTGGACAATGGAAGTTTGGCTGACATACTCTACCTCTCAGCTTACCGGCAAATGCGGCTCGACAAGGACAAACTGCGTCCCATGGATGCACCACTCGTGGGATTCACAGGTGACAAGGTTTGCCCGGTCGGCATTGTGACCTTACCAATCACGGTCAGTACTCACCCAAAGATAGTCTCTAAGACGGTCGATTTCTTTGTCGTCAACTGCCCCTCAGCGTACAACGCAATAATCGGACGACCAACCCTCAACCGACTTCGAGCCGTGACCTCCACATATCATCTCCTCCTCAAATTCCCCACTGAACATGGGATAGGGGAAGTCAGAGGAGATCAAGTAGCTGCCAGAGAGTGCTATCTTGCCTCTCTAGGATCAGGAGGACAGAATCAAACGATGGCCATAGAAGAACAGAAGATTCTAGTAAAGCCATCGGGAGAACTAGACACAATCGAGCTAGAAGATGGACGTCTAGAGAGGACGACCAAAATCGGGGCCAACCTCCCCCTAAAAATGAAAGAATCCCTCGGCCAGTTCCTAAAAGACAACAAGGATGTTTTTGCATGGAGTCATGAAGACATGCCAGGTATCAACCCTGCCATTATCTCACATAAATTAAACGTTGACCCCTCTCTTCGCCTAGTAAAACAGAAACGGAGGGTCTTCGCACCAGAAAGAAACATCGCCATCATGGAAGAGGTGGACAAACTCCTAGCGGCAAACTTCATCAGGGAAGTATTCTACCCCGACTGGCTTGCCAACGTAGTCATGGTAAAGAAAAGTACCGGGAAGTGGCGAATGTGCGTCGACTTAACCGACCTAAACAAAGCATGTCCTAAAGATAGCTTCCCTCTCCCAAGAATAGACCAGCTAGTCGACTCGACAGCTGGCCATAAACTACTAACGTTTATGGATGCTTTTTTAGGTTACAACCAAATAGTGTTGGATGAGAGTGATCAAGAGAAGACGTCTTTCATCACCAGTAGAGGATTTTTTTGCTACAAAGTGATGTTATTCGGACTAAAGAACGCCGGAGCCACCTATCAACGACTGATGAATAGGATGTTCCATGACCAAATTGGCCGGAATGTCGAAGTCTACGTCGACGATATGCTAGTGAAGTCCAAGGAAGAAGACGGCCATCTGGACGACCTCAGAGAGACGTTCGAAACCCTCCGCAAATACCAAATGAAGTTGAACCCAAGTAAGTCTGCATTTGGTGTTTACTCAGGCAAATTTCTTGGTTTTATGGTTTCACAGAGAGGCATAGAAGCAAATCCAGACAAAATCAAAGCAGTTTTAGAAATGCAACCACCGAAGACCACTAGAGAAGTCCAAAGACTAACGGGAAGAGTAGCTGCATTGAACCGGTTCATGTCCCGATCAACAGACAAATGCCTACCCTTCTTCAAGACTTTGAAAAAAGCCTTCGTGTGGACTGACGAGTGCCAGCAAGCATTTGAAGAACTCAAGAGGTACCTAACAGAACCCCCATTGCTTAGCCCGTCCAAACAAGGCGAAGAGCTTTATTTATACCTGGCTGTCTCACCCACAGCCGTCAGTTCCGCACTAATCCGAGAAGAAGAAAGACGACAGTTACCCGTCTATTATACAAGTCGAGCGCTTAGAGGGGCCGAGGAAAGATACCCGCCTATGGAAAAGCTAGCATTTGCCCTGGTAATGGCGGCAAGGAAACTATGCTCATACTTCCAAGCCCACACGATAGTATTGCTCACCAACCACCCACTGCGGAAGGCCATGAGCAAACCCGACGCAGCCGGATGGCTCGTCCAGTGGTCAATTGAGCTTAGCGAGTTTGACATTGACTACCGACCACGAACAACGATCAAGGCTCAAGCCCTGGCGGACTTCATAGCAGAATTCACCTCGAAAGATGACGAACCAACGGAAGACGTCGAACAGACATCGAGGTGGACGATGAACATAGATGGATTGTCAACAAAAGACTCAGGCGGAATAGGCATAGTCTTGAAATCACCAGAAGGTGACACCATCAAACAAGCTGTGCGGCTTCAGTACCCAACCACCAATAATGAGCCCGAGTATGAAGCTTTGCTAACAGGACTCAAAATGGCAAAAGTATTGGGGGCAACAGAACTAGACGTGCTTAGCGACTCCCAGCTCGTCGTCGGGCAAGTGAACGGGGACTACGAAGCGAAGGAAGGACGTATGCAGCGTTACTTGCACCTTGCCCGACATCAGATAAGCCAATTCCGAGAGGTAAGGCTCAGCCGCATACCACGAGAGCAAAACACAGAGGCAGACCAACTAGCCAAATCCGCCTCGTCGTCAACAGCTGACGATAAAATCAAGATCATCCGGCAATCAAGCCTGCAAGCAACCGAGATGAACCCCGTTCACATTGAAGTCTCTTGGATGACCCCAATAGTCTCATACTTACAGGGAGGGACACTACTAGACAATCGACACGAAGCCAGACGACTAAAGGTACGCGCCTCACGTTTTCTAATGTTGCAGGGAACATTATACAAGAGAGGTTTCTCCCTCCCCTATCTCAGATGCCTAGCACCAGACGAGGCCAACTACGTCATGAGGGAAATCTACGAAGGAATCTGCGGCGACCACTCAGGGGCACGAGCTTTACAAAGGAAGATCGTCAGAGCAGGCTACTATTGGCCGTCCATGCAAGCCAACGCCAGCAGATTCGTCCAACAATGCGATAAGTGCCAACGGTTCGCCAATCTACTACACTCGCCTCCGGAAGTGCTAGTACCAATGACGGCACCCTGGCCCTTCGCTCAATGGGGGTTAGATATCATGGGACCATTCCCAATTGGAAGACGGCAACTCAAGTTTCTGGTGGTTACGATCGATTACTTCACCAAATGGGTGGAAGCAGAACCGCTAGCGACTATTACAGAAAGGAACATCCAAAACTTCGTATGGAAGGCAGTAATCTGCAGGTTTGGGATTTCACGAGTACTTGTGTCAGACAACGGGAAGCAATTCGACAATCCCAGGTTCAGACAGTTCTCCCAAGAACTAGGCATCCACAACCATTATTCATCTCCTGGCCATCCAGAAGCCAATGGACAAGTCGAAGTTACGAATCGAAGGGACTATGGCCAGAAGAACTCCCAAGCATACTCTGGGCCTACAGAACCACAGTCAGGATACCAACGGGCGAAACACTATTTCGAATGACTTTTGGAAGCGAAGCAGTGGTGCCCGTTGAAATAGGATTGACGACACTACGAACTTCGGCATACGACGACCAACAAAATGAAGAACAACTCCGCCTCAACCTTGACCTGATCGATGAAGTGAGAGAAACAGCGGAAGCAAGAATGAAAAGATACCAAGAAAAAATGGCACGACATTACAACTCAAAAGTCAAGCCCAGGCAGTTGTCAATTGGTGACCTCGTCCTGCGAAAGGTTACCTTAGCCACCAGAAATCCTTCTGAAGGCAAGCTTGGTCCAAACTGGGAGGGACCTTATAAAGTCATAGAAGTACAACGATCAGGGACATATCACTTAGAGGACATGAACGGACGACGACTACCACACCCGTGGAATGCTGAACATCTCAGGAAGTATTATCCCTAAAAAGGGACAAACCTTGTAAAAAAAAAAAAAGTTTGAAAGAATAGAAATAAGGGTGGACGTAGGCACAATTGCCGAACCACGGTAAATCATGTGTCTCAATTCGTATCTACATATCACGCAAAAAACCTAAAAGTTAAACTGTATCGTCCAACATGATCTTTTAACTCAAACAAAGTTAAACTGCATCGTCCAATATGATCTTTTAACAAAAACCTAAAAGTTAAACTGTATCGTCCAACATGATCTTTTAACCTAAACAAAGTTAAACTGTATCGTCCAACACGATCTTTTAACAAATAAACAAAGTTAAACTGTATCGTCTAATACGATCTTTTAACTTAGACAAATAACTTAAGTTAAACTGTATCGTTCAAACACGATCTTTTAACTTAGACAAATATCTAAACTCACCGCTTAAACACGATCTGATAGCTTAGACAAAGTCAGAACGTATTGTCCTACACTATACTTTAACTTAGAAAAATACTTATAGCCAAAATTGCATCTTTCCTGAATCCATCTCCAAGAAATACACCGCATCATTCAAAACAACTGGGCCATACGCATACCAAGATAGTGAATTCTCGTCAGAATAAATCAAAAGATAAAACTCAAAGTTCTGTGCACCGCTTGAAAACGACGAAACATGCACAAAACAATGGTAAATCAAACAAACAGCAAGATGTTTAAAATGCCCTAAACACGGGCCCCAACAAATTGTTTAAAATTTTTAAAACGCCCTAAACACGGGCCCCAAAAATTGTTTAAAAATTCTTATGCATTTAAAAGAAAAAGCCTAAACAAAACACCCCTACTTTGACGACACGTCTTCATCGCCAGCCTGGTCTTGAGAAACGTCCACCACGGAGTCCTCGTCGTCATATGGTTGGAGAGCGGAGAAGTCCAGACCGGGGAAGCGTTGGACGGCTTGTTTTCTGAAGGCTTCAAAGCCAGACAAAAAGTAGCGAGTGTTGATGTCTTCGAAAGCCTCAGACGCCCTGAACTCAGACACCGCGGCCTTTTTGGCTCCCTCAATCTGGCCAACGAGATGTTTGAGATCAGCAATAGCCTTATCCTTAGTATCGACCGCCACCTTGACGTCGTCATCCCTTGCCTTCAGTTCCTTCCTTAGCTTCTCCGCCTCAGCCAACGCCTCCTTCCTCTCTCTCGTCAGCTCCATGATAGCCCTCTTGGCGTTCTTCATCTCCGCCTCGTCCGCCATAGACTTGGCTCGAAGAATAGCAAGATCTTCCTCCACAGAAGCACATCTCCGAGCCATCACCATGGCCTCAGTCAAACCTTGTAAGCACACCTAAGTCAAAAGCAAAAACGCAAGGGAAAAACATGAAAAATGATAAGGACAAAAGATCATACCCGCATCAGGGAATGAACCATGAGATACGAAAGGTCTTCCGTATGAGCCACGGCATACTCGTCTGTGTCCCGAGAAGATATGGCACCCTTCGCTCGGTCCATCGCGACATGAGGACTTTGGTTTATCGTAGAAGAATTGGACGGAGGAGTAAGGTCAGAGTCCACCATGACGACAGTCGGGATCTGCTGGACTGAAGGGACAGTAGACGGGATGACGGAAGGGGTAGCAGTCGGAATGGAAGGACGAGAGGGCGCCTCCTCAACCCTTTTCGAAGACCCCTCGTCAGTCTTCTTGCATTTCAAACTGATGGGAGCGGCCGCCACCTCCCCCGACTGTGCTAGCTGCTTCAACCTATTCTTATTCAGCTTCATTGTGTCCACACCTGCGAACCAAACACAAACGAAGACTCAAAAAAGAAAAAAAGGAGAAAAGGAAATCATATTCAAGCACTGGCATAACAACTTACGCTTCTTATTGGCTTTCACCAAAGCTCTAACCGAAGAACTGGGGACGGGTCCGAGTGAAAAAGTGGCAAGAAGATCCGGCTCGGTGAAGATACTATACCGACGATCCTCGATGTCCAAGATCCTCAGAATCCTCTCCTGCCAAACAGAGTTCAGCAATGGACGATCCAAAGCTGCGAAACACAAAAAGAGCACATCACATACTGACGATAAAAAATAAAAAATAAAAAAAAAATAAAAAAAAAAAACCTAAAGGAAAGACACACACCGAACGACGAGGGCGCCCCCCAAGACCTACGGACTCCGACGAAGTCCCTAGGATCTTCTTACGGTAGCCTCTCCCAATTGTCTCCACACACAAAGAAGTACCCATCCTTCCAGATCCTGTCGGACGAAGGTAATCCCTAGACGACCCTAGAATTTGAGTCCCGATTTTTAAACGTCTAGAAGCCCCGGGAAAGCGCAATTTGAACGGGCTCGTAACAGAAGAGGAACTCGTCCACTGTGAGATCCTCCTCCCCGTTACTATTTACTCTCCACATGACCATGCACGAGATGATCGTTCGCCAGCCGTTCGGGTTCACTTGCCCCGGCGCCAAAGAGAGAAAATCTAACAGCTCCCTAACGAAGGGCTGTATGGGAAAATGAAGACCAGCCCGAAGGTCGGCCTCGTAAAAAGCGACGTCACCCTCGTACTTAGGACAACAGGCTCTCTCGTCAGGATCAGGGATCCTCAAGACGACGTCATCAGGAATCTGATAACGACACCTGATCCTATCTATATCTTCCTACCTTATCTTGCTAAAAAAGGACATGGCCTTCCAAGACCTATCCACCCTAGGCAGTTGACAAGAACCCGACGTACTCGGGATCACCTCAGACGAGACCCCTCTCATCACCCCCCAGCAGACTTATCTGAGAGCCCCTCCGGCAACTCCTCCGACAGCGGAAGAGACCACTCAGCTTCATTGGCCGCCATCCTACCCCTAATGGTTCCCCAAGTGCTAATAGACGGATATATCACGGAATAAAGCTCCGCTGATAATCGGTGAAGCACACTATCGGAAGACACAAAACCCTCAATCGGAGGAGGACCTAAACTGTTCTCGGCGAATCTAGAAACTCCCACAAAAAACGACTTAAACGACAGACTTAAGGACTCTAGATTGACCGAAACAAACTCGCAAAATGCAACGGAGGATAAAAAGAAGAAGAAAGAAACGGAGGAGAACTCACCGGAAAATGCGAAGAGAGAAAACCCAGACGCTCGCCTAAAGAAATTTTTTTGATTTGATATATGAATAAGACAAAAAGCCTCCCAACCCCGGTATAAAAACCCTACAAAAACCCTCCGTATTCAAAAAAACCGCCAAAGATCTGACGAAACGACACCTCGAACACACCGACCAGTTGCATGACGACACGTGTCACTCGCCGCACGAAGCGACACCTTTTCATTAATGGCAAGAATCTGACAAAACGACGTCTCGAGCACTCCGACCAGTCACATGACGACATGTGTCACTCACCGCCTGAAATGACGACTCCTCATTGAATGAAGCCTCCGATTCCCGAGGAACCCGTAAAGTCATTTGAAAACCCTCGCTCCAACTCAATACCCCACACATCGTCATTATATGACGATGATACGGAGTAGGGGGCATCTGATACTGACGAGATTAAACCCTAACGACGACCAGTCACAAGGACGACAGAGTTAAAGCGCACAGCTGTGTATAGCATTAAACCCATGTTCCAAATGTGCCATCTTTAAACCCCACCGTAAAAGTCAAAAACACAATAAAAGGGCCCGAATCAAGGACCAAAAGCAGTTACAAATCAGAACCCGACGGTTACGAATCTAGGCATAAAATGCCATTTAATGCCAATAAACGGCTAGAAGACTAGAGCCTCCCTATATAAACCCAAAGATTTCACAAACCAAGGTATTCACTCTTTTTCTCATCTCTATATTCTCTGAATCCGTGCTCTTACTCCAGATAATCATATTTTTGCTAACTTAAGCATCGGAGGCTCCCCCCACTGAACCACCACCGGTGCATCCTTTTACTTGTTTCTTTGTTTTGCAGGTACATTCATTCGTCGGTGAAAGCCCCGTCCATTCGAGTTGATCAGTGAGCGAGCCCACTGATTTTTAGGCATTATCAATATATAACTTAACCCTAACATTAATAATTTCCGTTAAATTCAAACTCTAATAGAAAATTATTTTTCCTTGAAACACGCATTGGCCTCATTATCTTTTCTGTAAAAATTGTTCTAAGATACTTATTTTGCCCTTATGCTCCGTTTATTTCAAGAAAAAAAAAATTCTCTAGAAAATAGCTCGTTTTTCTTGAAAATATTTTTCAAAAAATTTACTTGTTTTCCTGTGTTTGATTGTGACTTTAAAAATGAATTAGAAAACAATAGTTTATTTATATATGATGGTTTGTTGATCACATGTGATATTCTAGAAAACCTTTTTTGTCCTTAGAAAGCAAAAAAAAAAAAAAAAAGGTTTTTCACTTTCTTTGGCTTGTTTTCAGTCTAACACAGAAAATATTTCGCATTGACTTGTTTTTTACACGATACAAAATACCAGATAAAAAATCTACCAAACCAAATGAAGCGTTAAAATCAAATTACAAATGTGTCAAAAGAACAAAAGAAAAAAATAAATAAAAATGAGAAAGAAATTTGTTTACAGCCAAACGACATTGGTTTCACATGAAAGGAATTTATTTAAATGATTTAAGAGTAAATATTAATTTACACCACCTACACGGCTATGTTACATAATACTTATATTGATGTTCACATTTTTTGTGTGAGTGTGAAAAAATAGTGTGAGCCACCTTTATGAGATATACATACACACTTATAATAAGACTTGCAATATTTGGTTTTAAACTATTTTGTACTAAAATCTTATCACCTTCTGTTTTTATAATCAGTCTTCTGAGTCGGACCACCTCCCCAAAAGCTCGACGGCAAATTCAATTTGGCTTTGATCAATTCTTTGGGGGGGACAAAAAACAAATCTTGTTGATTTGATTAAATCCAATTTCGCACACATGGCTAAGCATGGAGCATCTCAAGAATTTGAATGGTCATGCTTAGTCTACACTCTACACTAACAAGACAAGGCAGATATATAGTCAGACACAGTAAACCACATTAATTAATTAATTGGAAATTACAGCAAAAGCTAGCATACAACAAAACGTTAATTTCGTCACAGTCTACGTAATACACATTACAATATTAGGAAGATGAGTGCATAATACTTCTCCATTCAAGTGCAATTTGATTCTTTCTCATTTCTTAATCTATAGTTTTGTCTGGACTCTGGATGCATGTTGCATAATGAATCATAGCCTAAAGAAGAATAATAAACACCATAAGAGAGAGAGAGAGAGTGATGTGACCAGGAGAATTTGAGTTTTTTTTTTTTTTTTGTACGCCATTGTACTTCTTGACGTATGTGGACAAAGTAAATGTTAATTGGCAATATTATAATTTGGCTGCAAACACTGTTAGAATTATTTGTGTCTATCTCTCATGTCAAAGTGTTCTAATCTTCTTGTCTTTTGTGTATGTGCACACGTGAGAACAATGTTTCCTTCTGTTTGCCTTCTTTCTTATGTGTAGAATTACCAGAAGCTTCTCAAAAAATGTGATTTTACATGAGAAAAATTCATTGTAATATAGGTGATTCAATCCAAAATCACATATTGGAGGATATGATATTTTGACCAATTAAACTAACTATAACCTCACATTTTAACTGTGCTAATACTTCCCAAAGGGAAACTTGCATCATACACAAGGTCATCTAATGCCTAAATATTTACTCCAATATTCCCAAAACTGTGAGATGGAATGGGGACAAAAACCTTGTTTTCGAGTATCACACATAAATATGCTAAGTTGGAAAGCCTTGTCTTAGAAATATTGATTCAGAACAAATCCATTAAAGTGTACACAGAATCAGTGGCGGCTCCAAAAATTTTTGTCAGGGGATTCATTTAAAAACTTGAATACATATACCCAACACATTAACATCTTTCTCCCTTTTTTCATCAATTTCATTAGTGCATTTAGGTCATGGATATTGTGTGATTTGCTCTTTTAATAAACACAATCTTACGAGTTTCAATAATATTCTATTCGTGAGAGGCATTAATGTAGAACTTTTTTTTTGATAGAAAACATTGTAGAACATGTACATAGATTATGTTCATTTGTAATTTTAATCAAAGAAAAGGTATGCGTACATACAAATGATTGCTTTTTTATGTTTACCTTTTTTCGAATTGAGATCCCATGCAATATCCTAAGTATTGCATGGGCTGCAATTCATTTGAATGACTGGGATTTAAAGTTAAAAAATTAACTTTTAATCTCAGTCTTTAAATAAAAAAAACAAAAAATATCATAAGGGTAAAACAGTAAAAGACTACAAAAAAAAAAATTATGAGGAAAAATGTGGTATTGCACCATGTAGTACCTTTTTGGTATTGCATGAGATCTCATTCCCCCTTTCCAAACACATTGTTATAATATTTGCTCATCGCAAGCATTATCTACTTATCAATAAAACATTAAAATATAAATCATCATAGAGTTATTTATTTATTATTATCCTAATATGAAAACGATATGGATCCCTAGCTATATATCTTTCTGTTGTCATGTAATAATCAGTATCCCTTTTTGACATGTAAAACGATCCTTGACTACTTCTTTTTGGGTAAGAATTCTTGACTACTTCATAGAATCAAAACATGGTAAAGGTCTTGATTTTGTTTTTATTTTTAAACAAATGCCTCAAAGGGTATCCAAAAGTTTAAGAAGGAAAAAAAAAAAATTGCCGCTATTATGGGAGTATCATGCGGAGTAGGCACCTGCCCACACTCCATGAACAATCCACTCTACCCCTTGCATGTTCTTGTAACCTGTAAAGCACAAAATAAATACTACATCATGTGGACTTTTATTAATTCCATAAATCTCAATCCCCTCTTAGGCCCACATACCCAAAGATGCTGTTGTTCTCATATTTTAATTAGTCAACCTAACCCTCTCTATTATAAGTTGCAAAGTTACAACCCCTAGCTCCCATTAATTTTCTCTCTCTCTCTCTCTCTCTCTCTCTCTCAACAAACACATAGAGTCAGATGGCTCTAGATCATGAACCCTCTCACCCAAATCCAAATCCGACCCAAACCCATCTCAACCCGGCTGGCCGGTACACGCCACGCTTCCGAATCCCCCTCCGTCGGCGAAAACTACCAACGATCCGCCTCGGAGGGGATAAGAAGCCAAGGAGAGTTGTCACCTTAGCCAAAATATTTAGGAGGATGAGACTAAGGTGGCTAAAGTTGCAGTACATGTTAATGTTGAAGAAGGTGAAGGAGTACTATAAGAATTTGATTAAAGATCTTAAAGAAGCTGGTGCAACCCTTGAGACTTTCCACCATAGGCTTCTCTTGGAAGCCTCTCTTGCTGTGCCAGTCATGGGTGTTTCTTTCAATAACTATCCTTATTTGTCCGGATCAGACCGCCCTCGAACACTCACCATGTAAAAGTCTCCATTTCTTCTACTTCTTCTTAAGGTTTCATCTACATCTGTTTGCTTTCTCTAGCTACCAACTTTTGGATTTGCTTTAATATTTAATCATTTCAATGACTTTGTAAGAAAGTTAAATGAACATGTATAATGTCTTTCCTACCAATTAATTATATATATATATATATATTTTCATCATATTAAAGTATTCATTTTTTGTATGCATGTAGGAACATTATTGTTGGTAGAAACATGCCCGTTTTGTACTATATATATTTTTCAATTTTTTGAAAAAGTTAAACCTCAAAAACAGTGAAGAAGTATAGTTTCAAATTAATCGCTGTGCCAAATGGTAAAAATAAAGAAGAAGAAAAAAAAAAAAAAACCATATATACATGAGAGGATCTTATAATATGCCATGGCCGAAGAGTAACTTTGTTGTTTCTATCTAGTTTCTCTATCCCTCTCTCAAACAGACACAGATTTCTAATTAACCACAACATGTTGCTATATATATATATGAAGTCTGATTTAAAGGGTCGGATCCCTTTGAAGAATTGAAGTGTGAGCAAATCTACAATTATTTACCAAATAGGTGAAAGTATGAGATATTATCTTTAGTGCAGATCCAAGTTACAAGGTCATATACTCATAGCACAATCCTCTATATATTTAGTTCAATTTTTAGCATTATCTTGTGCTGCAGGTAAAAAAGCTTAAAATCCGGAAATGATATCACAACTCACAAGGCCAATTTAATTCAAAACAAAAATTTCATAAAAAAATTCACAATTGTTTATACGTTAAGCTATGAATGGAAGATAATAAAATTATGCCAGTGAAGAGTTATGAAGCACGGATACTTCTAAAATGGGGCCGTACCCGTAGCGAGTATTTATCAGGTATTGGTACCCCTTGGGTACTTCTGCATGAGTACCCTAGGAGTACCCCTAAAAAAAAAAAGTTGAACACTTCATCAAATAAATATGAAATAGCTAATATTTTATTCATTAGTCTTACATTCAATCAAACCTCTTGAACACTTATCTTTTATTTTATTTTGGTTTCAATGTTGAAAACTTCTTTTATTTAGTCTTTTGGATCTTGGTTTGTACTCTAACCACCATTTAATGGTAATTGATATATTTTATAATCCATGATTGCTCTTAAATTCACATATGTTTAAGAAGATATGAAAAAATTAAGCATAACAATATATTAAAAATATATATTTAATAAATATACCCGCCGTACCCGTACTCTAATTTTTTAGGAATTGTCGTACCGCCATACCGTATCGATACTCGAAAACGTATCCGTGCTTTATAAGTGAAGAGTCCATATAAAAACTAATAAAAAATTATTAACTCATCAGTTGTGAAAAAATATTATAAAAAATGTTATGCCGGTAACATTACTCATTCAACATACGTGCTGGATTAATATCTAATTGGCATCCGTTACAACTTACAAGTTAAAACCTACACGTCATTCTTATATATTTTTTGTATGCTTACATTTACTTTGGAAGCTATTCGTTAACAAAAACCATTTATTTAGTACTGCACTAGTTGCCATTTAGTACTGCTTTATTAAGTACATGAAGTAAAAGTCATATTTAAAGGAATCAAGTTGTTGATCAAGATCAGTTTTAATTGGTTAAGAGGCTTGTGCAAACTGATTTTTGGAGTCAACAGGCAGAGTAGGTAAGCAAGCAAAAACAATCTCATTTGCTGATGGAATAATAGGGAATGAGGGAACTCATTGACTTGAGCCAATGATTTTGCATCTACCTCCAATTGCTTCAATTCCAGCTTTATTTGACCGTAGAATAGACATTTTACGCTTGCTTCGCATACATGTAATTAAGTAGTACACAATAGATAACATAAAGAACACCTTTTAAATTTGGGTCAAAATTAAATGGACCTATTGATTTTCTAATTTGAAATTAGAAGCTAGTAAACTTTGAGAATTATCCAAAATAATTATATCTACAAGATAAATAAATTAGAAAAAATTAAATTAAACATAATTTCTATTTAAATTTTCGTTCAAGACTATTTTTGTACTAAAAAAAAAAAAATCTAAAATGATTTTTAACATAAATGAAAGAAAAAATGTGATGCAAATTTAGAAAAATGAGTAATTTGAGTATTTTTTAAAGATCAGGAGCTTTTATTTTTAAATTCAAATATCAGAGAGTCTATTTGATTTTAATTCAGAAGTGTTTTTCTTTTTTCTTTTCTTAAAAAAAATAGTAATACACAAGGAAAACAATATAAAATGATTTTTTTTTATGCTTGAGTTTTTAAAATGAAAATTGGAATTCACCAACAATTGTAATAAAAATGATTTTATATTTTTTTATTTTAAATGATGTATTGCAACAGCCACTGGCCCACTCACTATGACCCAAGTCTGGTATTCAAGATTTACATCCTTTGTTTTGAATTTGTCTTCTGTTTTGCTCTAGATTTGACATTATATAAATTCCAAACTGCTTATTTCTTTAAGGAATCACACTGCCGACATTTTTTTTTATTTAAGGAACAATGAATTAGTACATGGAACTACGAGTTAGACACATAAAATAAAGGTGAGCTTATTGAACTAAAAAATAAAAAATTGGTGATAATTAAATTCTTCCGTCATGAGAGATCATGGTATATATATATATAATTTCTTTTTTCTTCTTTTGGTTGGACAAGCAACATCATAATATCATGTTAAAATACAAGTCTATCATTCTTGGTGAGTCATGCAGATGAGGCTAGTTAAAAAAGCCTTTAAGCTTTATCTCCATACTATAAAATATTTTGAAAATCAGAAGTTCTCAAAAACATATACTATAATTTAGAGAATAAATTCAATAAGGAACTGGTGTAAAAGTAGAGTTTTACACCCTCCAATAGGAACATGGCACCTCAGACTTTTGCAAAAAAGAGTTTAGTACCTACCACACAGAATCTCACCCCTTAAAACATTGTTACCTAAAAAAAAATCAGAAACGCTTTCTCACATAGACGTCGCCGTCCAAGCAGCGCCGGAAACACTGTCGACGAAGAACCATCTAATGACACTGTTGAAGTCTGAAAAAGGTAATGGAGCCGCCGTGAGTTTGGAAAACATTTGTCTCTCTCTTTCTCCGTAGATATTCTTCACAGAGAGAAACCAAAAAAAATCTTAACAGGAATTAATAAATAATAATAACAAAAAAAAAATAAATAAATAAGGAGCTCAGATGCGAAGGGACAAGGGGCTTTATAGTTTATATAGTGAATATAGTGAATGAGATTATAAGAGGAATGTGGGAGGGGTTTGTTAAAGATCTAGCAAGTTTGCGGAGTGGAAGATCAGATCTGGATAGTTAGTTAGGGAGGGGGATGTGGGATTTGAAAGATCGATTTATTACAAAGGATTTTCTAAACTCACGGCGGCTCCGGTACCTTTTTCTGACTCCGGCAACGTCATCTGATGGTTCATCGCTTGGCTGTGTTTCCGGCGGCTTCTTGGACGGCGGCGTCAATTTGTATAAGTTGTATTTGATTTTTGTTTAGGTAACAGTGTATTATGAGATGGGATTGTGTGTGGTAGGTACTAAACTTTTTTTTGCAAAAATCTGAGGTGGCATGATGTTATTGGAGGGTGTAAAACTCTATTTTTACACCGGCTCCTTATTGAATTTATTCTCTATAATTTAAAAAATTGTTCACGCTGGTAATCACCGAGTTCTAAAAAATAAAATTAAAACCGAGCTCAAACTAAACTAAGCACAATGACATATTAAAATTGGATTGGTTAAATTAAATAATTTCCACATGTCTGAAATATGAATTTGATGTATCTTCAAAAGTGATAGCTTCTTTAACGATGAGGAAAATAAATGATGAATAAATTATGGTAGTTGTCGACAGGGGCAGATCTAGAAATTTAAGTCAGGGTGGGCACCTTTTGATCTCAATTTCAACAGAAATAATATGTATATATTTGTATACATATAGTTTGATGAATAATATATTCATTAAAAACAATGTCAAAAGCCGATATACATTATATATACAAGCCTCCTCACACGCGCTCTGCGCGTGTTCAGAAGCTTTTTTTTTTTTGGGCAAATTGTAGGTTAATTTGATGATGGATAAAAAACGAAAAAGAAAAAAAGAAATTTAACTTCATTGCCATTATAAATTAGAATTTCAATTTGAAAATTACACTTTAATATTGATTCTAATTGCATCAAATAGAAACAAAAACAATCCAAGGAGACCAAAGTCAAGAAAAGACAAATCTAAGAAAAAAATTATTATTATTATAAACGTGATATTATATAACTTAGTTAACTTGAATGAGTGAATAAAATTAAAGCTTATCTAATTGACATTGTGAAAAAGAAAAGAAAAAAAAATATTTGAAGAGATCCACCGCCACATGTATAAGGTAAAACACATTTTGTGAGAGATGTGTTACTGTTTAGTTACAGGTGTGAGAGATGTGTTACTGCTTGGTTACATGTATAAGGTAAAACACATTTTGTTTAGTGTGAGATGTAATTGCTGAGCTAGCTTTCAATTGCTTAGTTGGTATTTTTAATTGATATGTATTAATTTTATTGGGCTACATCTTACATATTGTTGGGAATATATATTCAAAGATTGCAAATATGCTCCAGTGAGAAAGATAGGTAACCTCCACAATTAATTTCCTAATCCAACTGCAACTACCCATTTTAACTATTTATTATCTGGTTAGATATTTTGCAATTCAAATGTTCAATCATCAATGAGTGAGAAAGGTAGGTAACCTCCACAATTAATTAATGTCCTAATCCAACTACTACCCAATCATCAATGAGTGAGAGAGAGAGGTAACCTGCACAATTAATTTCCTTAATTATCCACCGTCCGACCCCCTTCACAACCACATATTTATGCTGCTTTTTCTTCAATTTGTTTTCGACATGAAATTGATAGCCATATAGGCAAACTTGCCTATAAAAATTTCAACCAACTTTCAGATCTCTTACTTGTTCTCTTTTCGGTAAAGAGGAATGACCGAGTCTCCGGTGTGGTGGAAAAGAATGGAGACTTGCTCGTAAAAGAAGCAAAAAAAAAAAAAAAAAAAAAAAAAAAAAAGAAGGTAAACTGTGAGGCATATTAGTAGAATCGTAAATAAGGACCTAAAATTAAAAACAAAATGAATATACGTGTTTCATGTATTAACCTTGTAGTTCTTCACACATAGTAAATCCTTATGTATGTTCATTGCAAACCATATCTATGTTTTCAACAATCCTGCATATACAAAAAAAAAAAAAAAAAACCCAATTAAAATTCAAAAATAAAATAAAAATGAAAAAACGATGTTTATAGACATTATATTGAAAAAAACACACATAGTAAATCCCTATGTATGTCCATTGCAAACCATATCTATGTTTTCAACAATCCTGCATATACAACAAAAACAACCCCATTAATATTCAAAAATAAAAATGAAAAAACGATGTTTATAGACATAATATAGAAAAAAACAGTGAAAGTTTATCTGTAAGATTTGAGAGTTGAGAGTTTAATCTTTTATGAAGAGAGTTGAGAGTTGAGATACACACTTTTTTGAAGAAAAAAATTATAACGGAATCTTGATTAGTTTTTTTTTTTTTTTCCTCGCAGGCACGTTCTCTCTTTAAAATTATATCCTTTTTTTTCTTAGTCACGTACAGCCATATCCTTAAAATTAGGATGAATTTTTTTTTTTTTAAACATTAACTGTTAAAAATTGCTCATTTCTTTTCCTAAGCCATTAAATATACATTTTTTAAAAAAACCGGTGATAACTGTTTTGATACAAAAAACCGAATATTTATCACTTAATGTTTGATTGGTTATCATATAACTTCAAGATAAGGTTGTGTTGCTTTTTTTAATTTTTTTTAATAGGGTTTTTAGAAAATGGGAGATGTGAGGGAAAAAAAGGGAGAGTCATAAAAAGAAAAAAGAAAAAAAAAATGTGGAGTGAATATTTGAAAAAAAAAAAAATGAAATAGTGGAATTTTAAATGTAATTTTTCTTATTTGTTACGTTGAATGGTGAATTTTTTTGGATTGATATTTACTCTAATGAATTTTCTTATCTGTACTAAATTTTTTTTAATAATAGTTTGAAATATTTTATAGTTATCTTTTTAGGTAAATGGAATGGGATAAAGATTAGGTTTTTTTTTTTTTTTTTTTTATTAACTATATTTGTATGGGATAAGAGTTTGAATTCAAATAAAAAACTAAAAGAAAAATACATTTAAATAGTGGCGTGAGTTGTTCAATTCAAATGAGAAAGAAAAAAAAAAGTTGAATATGGATATTATGAGAGAGAGAGAGAAAAAAAAAAAAGAAGAGAAGAGACAACAATTTAAACTCTCCTCTGTTATTAAAAAAAAAAAAAAGTAGTAAGTTAGCCTATTTAATCTCATTTACGTATAGATTTAAAATATGAAGTCTTTTTTTTTTTTTTTTAATTCAGAAAGCAGTTATAAGGATAAGGGACAATGAGAGAGAAAAAAGGGACAATCAAACCACCATTTAAAAAAAAAAAAAAAAATTGAAACGTGAACGTGAAGTTGTTTCAAACTCTATTGATCCTAAAACAAATCAATAGATTTTAAATATGGGGTATTTTAGCGTGCACTAAAATAGACAATTTTCTATATAGGGATGTGACTATTATATCCTTCTTTCGAAGACACATTATTATTTGAAATCAATGATTAAATTAGGAAAGTTAGAAGATGTGAAGGGTATTTTTAACAGTATATTAAAGTGGATATGAGGACATGAATCCTCTTAATAGTATTAGATAAACAAAAAGTAACAAAAAATAAGTTCAATGTAACCTTTTACAATTGATTTAGACGTGTTTTCATATAACCATAACAAATCTCAAAAGTCAAACCAAATCTAAAATCCCAAAACTCAAACCAAATCTAAGAGCAAATCCCAAAATTCATAAATCAAATCTAAGAACAAATTTCACAAACTAACACATCATTAAATATAAAATTCAACATTTTTTAGGCTTTTGCTTTTGTTTTGCTACACAAATAAAACTAATAAAAAATACTACACAATAACTCCTTACTATTCAATATCCATTAGACCACAAAGGATAAACATAACAGACAAAGGCAAAAAGCACACTGCATACACCCTTGACACTCAATCCACCACAAAAAATCAACTAATAAACTAAAACTAACCAAATAAAATAAAAATCAACTAATAAACTAAAACTATTTTTCTTTTTCTTTTTTGAGATAACTATAAAAATGAAACTATAGTTTTCTTTTTTGAATAAAATGAAACTATAGTTAAGTACATACAAATAGACTATATAAACTATCAAATTTAGCAAAAAAATAAAAATAAAAATTTAAAACCAATGCCCATGAGGACCCACCACAACCTTTCATTCTTTTCAAAGGAAACACTGTTTCTTAAATTCAAAACTGATATAGAGTAGATCACGTGGGGCTATGAGAACCACATGAGTTATAAGCCTGTAAGTCTTCTTCTTTAAACGTAAGTCTTCTAGAGTTTTCCTTTTTCTTGTTCAGTTTCAGTTCAGACTCTCTCCCAAGCGGCATTTCTTTTTTGCCTTTCTCTTCTTGGCATCGTAAACCCAAAAGCATACACTCATCTTTGCCTTTTCACTCAGTGGAGTATTAAACCTGCCTCTCTTGATGTACATATAGTAGATAATTTTTTTTCAAAAGAATTTGAGGGTGGGCACGTCATAAGCTGGCTCCGCCAGTGGTTGTCGATTTGGTGGTATTAGGACACTCTGGGTAACACTAGTTTCTAAAATTGTATCCATACATTTAGAAACATGTTGATTAGATTTTAGACATCATGAACATTTAAACAAATTCATATCACCATTTTAATATTTTAGATACTCCATAAACCCTATGTACCTATTAATTCTTGATCAAACTTGGATGATAACAGCCACTTGAGCATTTGGTCTAGTGATAATTCATCTTCTTAAAGAGTTCCACCTCTCTATAAGGGTGTGGATTCGATCCTCAGGATCCCCAAAATATACGTGTGTGTGAATTTATATTAGGATTTCTAAAATAATAATAATAATAAAAAATAAAAAAAAAACCTGGAGGATAACATGGTCAATGAAATCCCTGGTCAATAATTTCACTATTTCAGTCACCTCAATCTGCTAGCTAGCTAATCATAACCAACTGAAGAGTAATTTGGTGATTGGTGCACCTAACTTTAAAATATATCAACCATATCACTGAATCCAAAGAGCTAATATCTCTTAATGGATTTACATTTCCTCTGAACATGTATTTATGTATCTATGTATTTACATAGATATATATATATATATATATATATATGCATGTATACACATCTAGTTCAGATTTTTCTCAGCTAACTATTGTTTATAAAAGAGTGACATAATACTATATACTTGACTATCAATTTGGTATGCATGATGATGTCAAATGTAATGTACGATATAAAATCTATTGGTTCTAAGTTTTGTGTATCAAAACCATGGAATGGGTTCATGTAATTCGAGTGACTTGACAACTTTTCAACCACTCTTTATATAAATTTCTTTAGTTTTATCCCAACGGTTTTTCTTTAGAAAATACAATGGTGAGGTTCAGTACCAAAAAAGAGTGATCATTCAGTTCTCATTGTTTCCTTGGATACAAAAGAAATTGTGTGCTCATAGTGGAAATGAATCCTTAATTAATGTGAAATGATGATTTTGTAAATTATCTCATGTATTAATATTCAGCATATTGGACTGTTCCAACCAACATGAATTAATTATAAATTCATTTAAATTTAATCTTTTGAAACACCAATCAAACTAATTTAAAAATAATCTTACGCATGTGAGTTTATGGTAAGAATTAATTTCAATCAATTAAAATTGATTTCTTCATGAAATCTTGGTTTAAACTCCAATTTGGAATTGGAAAAATGCCCTCTTATCCTTAATTCAATATTGACCAATTAAAACATGATTTTTTTTTTTTATAATTTATAGATCAATTTTGGATTTTTGGATTTGTGAAATTACTATTTTACCCTTTATTCATTAAAGTGTAACAAAGTGAAAATTAATGGTTGCAAAATGAGGTGTGAACAAGTTGCTTAAAAGATTAATCATTGTTGGGCTTGTATATCTTTTGTGCATTGCCCTTTTGTTATTGCTTTCCTCTTCTAGATGTAATTTCATTCGTGTAATATTGTACTCTACTATGTTCTAACTATTGTGTCTACTATTGAAAACACTCTTTTTAAGAGTAAAATGTATTGCAATATTAAATACTTGGAACTAGCTTGCCTGTAGTAATCAAAACAAGGAATATAAGTTCATTAAATGAATACCAATATTAGAGTCTTCATGAATAATGTCTTACAAATATGGAAAGTTCATACATATGCCAAATACACAATAAGTTAGTTCCTCACAATAATTAAGTTCATACATATGCCACTAATGAAATCAGAGCATAAATAAGTTCATACATAAACCAATTGAACGAATTGGATAATATCTCAACCTCAACACGTAGTGTACCGAGCCCAGTTGGCCGATGTGATTACTTGCCACAACCCAGGCATTGCCTGTTGTGCATTTGCACTAATAGCTTGTACTTGCCTCAGTTGATAATCACTGATTTCTTGTGCTCCATGAATACCACTGTCATCATTTGTTGAGAGATCCATATCTTCCCACTCTAACAAAATTCATCAATCTGCTAAAATAAATTTATAAAATTATGCACCACACAACAAGCTGTCACTATCATTCGTTGTCGGGCCTGTGATTAATTAGCCATATGATACAAAATAGGGAACCATACTTTCAAGACCTCGAATGATAGTTCCATGACAATGCACAAAGATAAATGTTTGTAGTTAAAGAGTTCAAGATCGCTTCTTGGTAGGTGAAGTCTACCTCTATATTCTTGTGCGTGATACCTCACTAATTTGTGGGGTGGGATGAAACAACCATCAATTGGGATAATATGATGCATGGACAATTACATTTATTTTGGATTGATAAAGATATTGAATCTTTGTAGTATAAACAAAAATATATATTATTAAATACAAATCCCAACCTCCAACCGGCCAAGGGAAAACCATTTCTTGACTCATAATTGCATGCTCAAAAGCTCTTGAATCGTTTGCACTGCCCTCCCATCCAGAATACACAAATGTAAGCTGCATGTCAAAGTTGCAGGCACACATGACATTCTGAGTTGTTATAGACTTTTTCCCTTGACATGTGGTTTTTTTAATACAAGGAATACATGCACTTACATGAGTGTTATCAATGGCCCCTACACACCTCTACAATAATTAAGTTTGAGTTACTAATAATTTATTATGTATTACTAAGGGCATGTTTGGTACACTGTAATGGTCATTACAATGTAACAAGAATCAATATTACAAGATATAAAAGAAGTTGTAATGTAATAACTATTACCATTCATTTGTTTAGTGACAACACATGAATATAACCCTAAATTTGTATTCTATATTTTACTACAACATAATTAATATACGAGTATTGCTTATTATACGAAGTATTAATAATTTTAAAACATTTTGGAGACTTGGATTTTGAATGTTATATATATATATATATATATATATATATATATATATAAGAGAGAGAGAGAGAGAGAGAGAGAGAGAGAGAGAGAGAGAGAGAGAGAGAGAGAGAGAGAGAGAGAGAGAGAGAGAGAGAGAAATTAAAAAAATGGTGCTAGTCAACTATGGTTTTTGGAATTTTATTAAATATTTTTTTTGGAGCTATTACGTGATCTAAATGAATAACTATTACAACCATTTTGATAAGGAATATCTATTCCTCATTTTAAAGAATAGTCATTCATAAGGAATAGCTATTCTTTGTGATGAAAACATAACTAAACAACCGAATAATTATTCTTTAGAAATAACTATTATATTACAGGACCTATTATAGTGTACCAAACGTGCCCTAAAAAAACATATGAGTTAATAGACAAATGTAACATCAAATTCATTGTGAGTAGAAACTAATTAATTTCCTCAAACCATGGAAAAAATCCTTGTCATTTGTATGTAGATCTGCAGGGAGACCACTATAGTTTTGGTCTAGTTTTCTCAATAGTTCCCCTAGTGCATGTATGGATCGTAACACTATACGTGATCGACAATAGATGGTTTCTAGTGAATGTTGGAAACAATTTACAACCACCATTTGTCAGGTATTATGACTTACAATATATAGGAAAATAGCAACCGATTCTCCCATTGATACATCCCCTTTGTCCTCTTCTATCAACTTAAGACTTTTTAAGGTATAACATAAATTACAACCATGTTCAGACTAAACATTTCATAACACACTCCAAGATGTCCATTAAGTACCTCTTGAATATAACTCCTTGACAATATGCTAGTACGTATTGGCCTTTTAACATAATATTTCTTTACATACTCAATTTCAGTCTTACTATATTTTGAAATCATATAAAAGTCTTAGTCACTATCTTCCTCACTCTCAGAACATGTAAAGTTTTCCTCATCAGACATTATTAAAGTTTATCCTGTAAACATATTACAATTTACAACCAAGCAAACAAACATTTTAAATTAAGTTGTCTTACAGCAAATAGACATACATAATAAATTTGTCTTACAACGAAGCAAACATTTCAAATTAAATTGTCTTACAACCAAGCAAACAAAAATAATTTAATTGTCTTAAAACTAAGCAAACATTTCAAATTTAAATTGTCTACAACTAAACAAATATTCCAAATACTTAAAGTTTCACTCGGTTCACATATTTCCAATGAATTCTATCCATGCTTGCTTCGTATCAGTAGATAGGGTAAGGAAGACAATCCTATTATTAGGTGACCGTGAGTGAAAACCTCGGTTGTTTGTTTGGAGTGAAAATTGTGAGTATGGAAAAGCCAAGGAGGAAATTTGAGAGAAGGACAATCTTCGACCACAGCCTTTTTGACAGGTGGTGTTGAGCGGTTGGATAGGCAAAGGCAAAAGGCAAAAGTAGAGATGGATTGAGAAAGCAAAATGGAAGAGCCTAGAACATCACAAATTGAAATCTGAAAAGTAAAAGATAGGAAAAATACATACCCATTTGCGAAATCTACCCATTCCAAAAGTGACACAAATTGTGTTTTGCCAAAATCCTGCCAACTCACCATCATGCTATTGAATGTGATTTACAACTACTAAAAAATTGAACCTGGATTATTTAAAAATCACAAGAATAAGAAATTAAATGTAACCTTCACTAACCCCTAGACAAAAATATTAACATCTATTCCAAAAACATTAACAATAATCTTTAACATGTAGCAAACAAAACTTGTACACAATGACATATCTATATTTTAGTGGATGATGTTGTATATAACACACCTATCTCTAACTCTTAATGTCTTTAAATACTCTTGTACCTCACCAATATAAAACAAGCTAAGCATGCATGCAGAACATCTACACTAAATCCATTGAGAATACAAGCCTAGATTTCAAGGATTCGCTACATTTCGCTTCATCTTCAACCAAGTGAACTCAACTAGAAGCTGTTATACCAAGGTAGCACACATAACAGATAGAGTTTTTTAATAGAATGGCTTTTGTGAACACTTGTGTTGGAAGGTGGGGGTAAAGAGTGCGCTTATTATAATAATAGTTTTTTAGAACCAAAATTTATTTAAGCTATGCCAAACAAACACTAATTTTGATTAAATTTGTTTGACTGCTTCATTATTCAGGAGGTGTGACAACTTTCACTTACTCTTGGATTGAAATTCACTATGTGACATTGCTCAAGCTATTTGGAATTGGAATTGCTATACATGAGTAGGTATGCTTTCAATCCCAAATCCAATTGTATTAAAAAATGTGTAGTTTTTTAAAACAAAAACTTATACTGACTTATTGAAAATTGAGTCTAACCTAAAGAGTAATTACAATAATGGAGATCTATAGTGCATAAGCTTCATATGGATGAGCGATGTTGTTGTCATAAGGTGAATGTATGATTCCATATTTTGAATGGGCATCAATCTTGTTTTAAGATAAGAGGAACACCAATGAATTTTCAAATGTATGTAAATTGACTTAAAGTTGTTTCATGAATTCCAAAAATGTTTAAGAATATGTAGCTGAATAATTAATTAATTTCTCCTGTTTTAACCAGCAAAAAAAATATAAAATGCTAGTTAATGAACTGTCCCAACCAAATACGTGTTTGTAATTTGTTGGTTACAAACGTTTGATTAATAAAGTAGTTTAATTTGAAACCAATCCCACAACAGAACATCTCCTAACCAACCGAACCATTCCTTTTACGGTTTTACCACGCAAAAGATTCTTTCATTCACTTACGGCATAAAAAAATAGATCACGTTTTAGTTTAATTTGAGACCAGTCCCACAACAGAACATCTCCTAACCATTCGAATCATTCCTTTTACGGTTTTACCATGCGGAAGATTCTTTCATTCACTTCCCGCATAAAAGAATAGATCACATAAAAAAAGCTTTCATCCACAATCCATGTATAAAAGATTCATTGTGATCTAAAGAGTGTTCAAGTGTGTACCAAAGTGTGTTCAAAAGTGTTCAAGTGTGTAATTTAGTTTTCCTTTGTATTTTATAAACTTTAATAAAAATGTCTATGTATTTATCTAGTTTGATCTTTGTAAATGCTCAAAATTCAATGAGTGCCATGTGTCACCTTGTGGTTGGTCGAGGATGGGCCGAACTTGTGTAGATGGGTTGTTGAGCCCAAAACTCCAAACCAGGCCTTTGAGCTTGCCTGATGGCTGATGGTGCACTTCTCTTGATCTGCTACTATGTTGGGCCTTTATACAGGGAAATAAGGATCTGCCGTAAAAGCCCTCCCTTCCATGAAGTAACTATGGCAGACACCCCTCCATCAAACCAAATAATCACTGCAGACAATGTAAGCGTGAGCACCGCAGAATAACATAAAATATAAGCTTTAATGAACTCAATAAACTGAAAAGACTAAGGAAGATTTGATGAGTGATAGGGGAGGGTTATCCCTTGAAGACACGTGACAATGGAATGGAATTGATTAGATGCTTGTGGGGTTTTAGCAGAGGGTGTTTTTGTACGGGTATTGATCTTTTTCTTCTTCTTATCCCTTGACTTGGGTTTCTTGGCTTTTTGATGGAGACTAAGGGTCGTTTCTGGGCTGGAGGGATTGCCTTGACATGACTGTGTTTGCTTTTTTTATAATGGTCTGCGGTGATCCATGGGGTTCATGGTTTTGACCTGGTCACTCCTTTAGCTTTTGGGTAATGGGCTTACTCGTTGGGGTCAAGCTGACAATGTTTCCTGATAACATAAAATATTGCCGCAGACCAAATTGGTGAAAGAAATTGGCTCCATGGTGAAAGCTTTGTCTGCACGTGTCTTCATTAGGGTGTTTGAGGTTTGCTGGTCACTTGTGCTCATACCCCCCAACGGGTGTGATACACTTGAGCCGCAGACCTCAATACCCTTTTAAGAAATAACCCCCCTACCTCCAAACCAAATCCCCTTAGCCTTTTAATGAAAACTTACTGGCAGTCACCATAGGTTTGGGCTTTGGTGACTGCATTACCTTTATTTATGTTCTCATGGAAGCATCTTTCATCTTCTTGTTGAGCTCCTTCCTTTTTCATGAATCTGCCGTTGTTTGACTGTTGTCTGCCGTGCAGAGGGAGTAGGGACCATAGGCCGGTCTGTATTTACTCCCCTCATATTGCTTCCAGGTTCCCTTTCTGCCTTTGGTTGTGTTCTTTCCGTTTCTGTGATTCGGCTGCCCATCTTCTAGTCTGCCGTGCTCCCTTTCCCTCGTCTGCTGTGCAGAAAAGCCTTGGCAACGGTAGGTGTGAGTCTGCCGTCTGAGGAAACGGTGAACATCGGCTTTTCTTCAGTTCAGAGGACTTTCCCCTCTTTGATTCTTCTGGAGTGTTCTACTTTTTTAAGGAATGTAGTAGTAGGGCTCCATCTGAAATTACCCTTTACCCCCTGACTTCCCCGTGGGCTGGGCTCATTATTGGGGACTTATGGCAGATTGCTCCCAATAGGTTTTGGGCTTTACAGCAGACTTGGTTTCTCTTGCAATGATACAGTGCCTTCTGGGCCCGTTGTGGGCTGTTGTGCTTTGGGCTTCTCCAGATCATGTCACCTGCCTTCCTTTGGGCTTACTGCAGATGGTCCTTGTGGACTGCCTCTGGTCTGCCATAACTTAGGCAAAAAGTGGGCATCTACATTAGCCCCCCGAGCCCATGCCTCAAAGTGTACTCACGTGAGGTGTGGGTGAGTGTTTATATGAAGCATGTGTGCAGATATAACCTTCGATTCAGTTTTTTTTTTTTTTTTTTTTTTTTTTTTTTTTTTTTGAATCGTTATGTTCCTATTCTGAAGGAAGTGGCGGTAGTCTTGGTAACTACCTCTTCACTCTCCTTCTTGGCATCAGTTACTGCCAATCCCATTCACATCTTTTCAAATCCCCTCTTAATGAACGCAACTTACTAAGCCTCAACCACCAGCCCCCATAATTAACTTCCCTCATTACAACGCTTTGGTTTTGCAAAACGAGAGAGAAATAAGAGGAAAAGAGAGTTTTTTTTTTTGTGTTGTTCTGTTTAGAAGAGAAAGAAAAAGAAAAGAGAGGAAACAGTGAAGAAACTTCCCCACCGCCGATTCCCCTCTTCTACCCATGGCTTCATCTTCTTCTCATCCCCCTCCTGATACTGCGAAGGCCAGTGGTGATGATTCCGAAGTTCCTACGGCAGACGCTGGGACCATGGATACGGGCTCCGTTGGCGACGAGAGCGTGGACTGCTCTAGGTTTTCCCCTGTGCCTGAAGATGACAGGGATGATTTCGCCTTCCCTCTCCTGGACCCCTGGTACGACAATGGCGGAAATTTTCCGAACATTCCCAACAAAGTCTCCCTTCCTCCTTCTAACTGGGAATGGATGCTGAGGGGCCAAGAAGCTACTGCAGATCGGGTCTGGGCTCCTCCCCTTTCTAGTATTTCTGACCTTAGGATTCAGAGAGGAGATATGCAACCGGTGCCCATTGATTTCGAGTTTCCCTGCTCCGCTGCCGCAGACTGGTTTCATTGGGTGGCAGACGAGTTTATGGATGTTGAGTTCTGTGCTCTCCTGGAACGAGCGGGTGTGGCTGAGGCAATACTCCTTTCGCGGAGTTGCAATATGTATCGAAACACCGAGGCGTTGCGGCAGATTCTGCGGAGATGGTGTGCCTCTACACACACGTTCTTCTTCTCATGGGGCGAACTCACTATCACTTTGGAAGACGTGGAGAACCACTGGCTGCTCCCTGTGTTGGGCGACATGGACCCATTTGCCGTTGAGATGTCTGAGGAAGAAACCGTGGTGGAACAAGCATTGATGGCTCGGGCCAGTACTAGAATCAATGCTTGGTCTGTCTACTTTGCCAAAGCGACTGAGCCCACTATCCGCCGTGCTGCCTTCGTCGCGTACTGGCTCTGTAAGTGTTTGTTTGGTGATGCTCCCTACTATTCTATGAAACCTTTGTACTTTCGCTTAGCTGTAAAGATTTCTTTTGGTCATCGTTTTCCGCTTGCCGCTATGTTTTTGGGTTATTTATATCTGCAACTAGATTCTGTTTGCCTTGACGAGATCCGCGGTGGGTCTTGCCATTTTATTACTACCTGCTTCAATACTTCCGCACTGCAGACCTTCCTTTGGGAACGCTCTCTGAATTACCAGGAAGTTGGCAATGACAATAGCCAAATAAGGGAAAAATTCAAGAACATGTCCCGCCATATTTTAAAAAGGTACCCGGATTTAAGGACCAATCTGCCGCTCGTTTATCGCTGGGTTAGTCTGCGAGGGAGAGACCCTGATTTGGTCCCCTCCATGGATTTTGAGGAGTGTGTTTTATGGCGTCCCTATTCTTACCGTTACGCAGACTTCTCCTGCCATTCTGTGATGTACTGGTTTAGTGACATTGCTAGTCAGAGCTTTGAACTGTCTCCAGATGACACCAGAAGCTTGACCTATTTGTCTGCGGTGAATCCGGGTTGGTTGCCTGTGTGGAGTGACGAGGGTGTGAAGTACACCCACTATTGTCCTAACAGGGTGCGTAGGCAGTTTGGTTTGGATCAGAGTGTGCCAGGCAGCCCCAGTGAGACCCTTCCTCGAACTCCTAATATTGCTCCTTTCTTGAACGACCATGCATTTGATTATTGGAGCGCATCTGTATCGCGCATGGTTATTCCTTGTGGGGGAAGGCTGGGCATATGCACTGTGGCAATGCAGGAGTATTGGCTGAGGGTGGCTGCTGCTATGGCAGACTATGTCAGACAAGGCAGAGGGACCAGGGTTCCTTTGCCCAATCACCATGCACATCCTATGGAGACCACGACTCTGTCTCCCCCTACCCAAACCGCAATTTCTTATGCCGAGAGGCAGGGCTTGGGCTTCGCAGAATGGGATGGTCCACGAGATGGGTGGATCCTGTATAGCACTGCGATCCCTTCGAGTTGGAAGGAATCTGTGAAGGTGGTGGAGGAACGGTTAAGGTTGGATTCGAAAAGGGGAAAAGGGAGTAAGAAGACCGATTCTGGCAAAGGTGCTTCTTCTCCTGCAGCTTCAAAACAAAAGCCTAAGTCTGCGGCTAAGGCTTCTTCAAAACGCCCCAAGGTGGCTATGGATATGTCTATGATTCCTCCCTCAGAATTGGGAGATAGGGCCCTGATGGCTCCTGGTACTTCAAAGAAGAAGCAGTCTGCTGCAGGGGCCTCTAAGTCTCAAAAGAAATCTGCTGTTGATCCGCCCTTGGATCCTACTGAGGACACTTCTCTTCCTTCAAAAGAGACAGAGTCTTCTGCCATTCAGGAGGAATCTGCCCCTCCTTCTACCAAGGCCAAAAGCCAGCCTAGAAGTAAGAGTGTGGCAGTGAAGAAAGCTAAGAGCAAGCCTACCCGGAAATCTGCGGTTGCCCCTCCTTCTTCAAGTGAAGAGCCTGCAGCAGAGTCTGCCACTCCGGTTGAGAAAGAGTCTGCTATTCCTACTCCCCCTAGCACCATATATGACCGTACAAGGAGTAAGAGGAAAGCTGTTGAAGAGCAAGTTAGATCTCAGGTAAATGCTCATTTGCCCTTTCACATCATTGATTGATCACATATTGCTTACTATCTTGGACCCATACATATTCTCTTGTATTTTTGCTCAGGCTAAGCGGAAAGTGGGTGACAAGGGTGAGGGTTCTGATCGAGTTCCCATTGTTATTGAGGTAATATTAACATTTCTTAACTCTTACTGTGTCTGCCTCCAAGGGGACTGAACTTCTTTCTTTTCTTCTTTGGCAGGAGGTTAGCGGTGGTGAGATAACATCAGTCCCATACACAAGTGAAAATGGAGTGAAACCAGTGGCTGTCTTGGGTGATCCGCGGTAAGCCCATAACACATCCGCCAAGTGGGAATTCCAGCCCTTACCATAATCAAAAACCATTTTACTCAGAATTCTCAGCAACATACGGTTGGTAGCCTCCGCTTGTCCATTACCTTGAGGGTAATAAGGTGTAGACCGCCGGTGCTTGATCCGGTAGTGCTCCAACACTTCTCGCACGTCTTTGTTAACAAAAGGAGTACCGTTGTCGCTGATGATCTTGTGGGGAATGCCAAATCTGGTGATGATATGTTCCCGAATGAAATTGGCCACGGCTGCTCCGGTGGCCTTGCGAAGTGGGATGGCTTCAACCCATTTTGTAAAGTACTCCGTGGCTGCCAATATCCAAATATATCCACCGGATGGCGGATTAATAGGACCAATGAGGTCCAGCCCCCAAGTGTGGAAAGGCCATGGTGTGGCCATGTTCTGCAGATTGGTGGGGTGTGTATGGATCAGATTGGCTTGCATTTGGCAGGTGTGGCATGCTTTAACGAAGTCTGCCGTATCCCTCTTCATTGTTGGCCAGTAGTAGCCAAGTGTTAACAGCAATTGATACAACCTTTTCTTCCCCTGATGCTCCCCACATTCTCCTGAATGGGCCTCCTTCATTACTGTTTGAGATTCTGACAGACTTAGACACCTCAAGGGATCCCCATGGAACCCCTTTCGGAATAGAATACCACTTTCCACAAAATATCTGGTGGATAACTTTTTGATGCGGGCTGCTTCTTTACCGGTCCGCGGTAGGATACCCTCTATGAAATATTCCAGGAAAGGAGTTCTCCAATCACTCGAAAGGAAGGTAGCACATACCTGCTCGTTTTCATGTTGATGTTGGCAAGTTGGGCAGCGTCTCTGCAAGTCTTCCGCTTCCTTGCTCATTTCTGGCCAAAAATAACCCAAGCGCTGGAGTCTGCGATAGAGGCTTACCCCTCCTTCCAGCTCGCATGACTTCTCATGAACTTCCTGTAGCTTCTTTGTCCCTTCCTGATGGCTCACACACCTCGCTAGAATTCCCCCAGGTAGTCTGCGGTAGAGGTCTCCAGAAATTAGCACAAAATCCTTCAACGCTTTGAGGTCTGCCACGTCTTTTGGAGACATGAGTTTGTTCTTCAGAGGAGCTCTCCAATCCTCTTTGTCAGGACCCCCTTCTTCGTATTCTTCCCTTAGCAGCTCAGTGATTGGGGTGCTTCTTTTATTGATTGTGACATCTGCCGTAGGTCCTTCAAATGCTACTTGTGATCCTAGAGCTGCCAATGCATCTGCGTAACGGTTCTCGCTCCTCAAAGCATGTGTAACTTCGAAAGTGGAAAACTTTCCCTCCAACCTCTGGGCAAGTGCACGATAGGGTGCCAGAGAAGGCTCTTTTAATGAGAATTCCCCTTTAGCTTGGCAGACTATGAGATTGGAGTCACCAATCACCCTTAAGTGCTTTATCCCCATTTCGTGTGCTATGGCTAGCCCTGTGGTGTAAGCCCGTATTCTGAGGCATTGTTGGAACAAGGAAAATCCAGCTTGAAAGACTTAGCAATGGTCTCGCCATCCTCTCTAGTGAGTACAACACCGGCTCCGCTTGACACGGATGTGGAAGAGCCGTCGAAGTTCAAGGTCCATATTGAGTCTGCCATTCCGACCAACAGTGCTCCCCCAACTTCCCCAGGAACCTCTTGTGAAATTACTGAGCCATCTTCCCCAGGGAATTGAGCCAATAAGTCTGCGATAGCCTGACTCTTAATTGCTGTTGGAGTTTCGGTGGATATCTCATATTGCGATAACTGCAATAGCCATTGAGCAAGTCTGCCTGAGAGAACTGGTCGTTGCAGCAGACTCCTAATTGGGTGAGACTTGGTCATCAACTGAATTTTGTGGGCCAAGAAGTAGTGCCGCAGACGCTGAGAGGCATACACAAGGGCTAAACATGCTCTTTCTGCCACTGAATACCGTGTTTCAGTATCTTTTAGTCCGCGACTGACATAGTACACAGGCTGCTCAATACCATCATCATTTTCTTGCGCTACTAGTGCTCCTATTGCCTGGCTGTTGGAAGCTAGATAGAGCCGGAGAGGCTTCCCAGCAAGTGGAGCACACACTGTGGGGAGTTTTGTCATAATTGCTTGGATTCTCTCAAAAGCCTCTTGACACTCCGCAGACCAATTGAAAGAGACTCCCTTTTTTAGGAGGTGTGAAAAGGTGGAAGTTACTGCTGCCAAACCTGGTATAAATCTTCTGATATACGATAACCTTCCCAGGAAGCTCTTCAATTCTTTGTGAGACGTTGGTGGCTTCATGGTGGCTATGGCAGAAGCTTTGGCCGGATCTACATCGATTCCGCGGTTATGCACCAAGAAACCCAGAAATTTCCCCGCAGACACTCCGAAGGCACACTTGAGAGGATTCATTTTCAGCTTGTACAGGCGGCACCTTTCAAAAACTTTTCTCAAGACTTCAACATGGTCTTCTCTTTTCTTAGACTTTACTACAATGTCATCAACGTAGTCTTCAATTTCTTGATGGATCATATCGTGAAACATGGCCGTCATTGTCCTTTGATAAGTAGCACCGGCGTTTTTGAGGCCAAATGGCATAACAGTGTAATAGAAGTTACCTATGGGTGTGCGGAAGGCAGTTTTTTCAGCATCCCTTGGCGACATCCGGATTTGGTTGTACCCGCTAAATCCATCCATGAAGGAAAACATAGCGCTGCCCGCGGCGGAATCAATTAACAAGTCCATATTTGGCAATGGGAATTCGTCTTTCGGGCATGCCTTGTTGAGGTTGTGAAAGTCTACACAGCACCTGATCTGCCCATTTTTCTTCTTCACTGGTACTATATTTGACAGCCACCGCGGATGTTGAATTGGCTTGATGAAACCGGCAGCAAGCAATTTCTTCACTTCTTGGGTGATTTGAGCTTCCACTTCAGTATGGAAGGTCCTTGCGGGCTGCACAACTGGCTTCGTACCAGGTTCTACATTCAAGGAGTGAGCCACAAGCCCCGGATCTATCCCGGGCATTTCGTCGTATTTCCATGCAAACACATCTTGGTACTCCTTCAACAGATTAACAAAGCAGGCCCTCTCTACAGCAGACAGCGAGGTGCTAATTGAAACAGGTTTATCAATACCAGGATCATGACTCAAGTTGATTACCTCCAGGTCTTCCTTGGGAGTTATCTTTGAATTCTCTGCCGCAGACTTCCTCTAATTTTGCTTCTTCCTTCTCATCTGCCAAGCTTTTGTAACTTTCAGCTTCTTTCTGTATCAGATAACACGAGGGCCGCAGATTACCCTCTTCCGGCGTGGGACCCTCTTGCGGTGAGCAATCAGGTCCCGCGCACCTTCACAAACGGTAGACTATGCGTCCATCAGGCATTTGGACGCGTACGCATCGTGGTGCATCTTCCTCTTCTGCCATGCGTTCCTTCCTCTTTTTCTTTCGTTCCAGGACTTCTCGCAGATCAACATCTGGGTCATTTCTTATATCTTCCCAGTCTGGCAAGGGTGTTCCAGATGGCTTGATGATTGGTGGTTCTTCGGTAGATAGCTCGTCATACAGGGCTGCTTCAATGAAATGTGCCTCAGTTTGGTCAAATGGTGAGGGATTTGCTGCTATACGGATTGGCTTCCCATTGAGCCTCCCTTTAATACACTGATGATAGGTGGACGAAATCAACTTATGCTTGTGCAACCATGGTCTGCCAAGCAGCACATGGTATGGGACTTCTGAATTCACAACGTGAAACCGTGTAAGAGCCACAATGGGCCCAACTCTTAAGACTAACTGTATGTGCCCCATAGTGTATTCTGCTGCTCCTCCAAATCCTGTTACTTCAATAGGAGCGCCTTGGATCTTATGTTGTGGAATGTTGGCTGCTTTAAGAGTGCTCAAAGGAATCAGATTCAAACAGGAGCCCGTGTCCACCAAAGCTCTCCTAACTTGTACATCTTTTATTACAGGCAGACACATAAAGGGGTCGGCGGTGGTCTGGATATTGGACCTCCATGTCCTTCATCCGTGAAGGTTACTGCATTGGTGGTTTCTAGGAAGGCACGACTGGCATGAGCTTCTGCGGTAAAACAGGTTGCTCCTGAGTCTGCTGCTATTGCGATAATGGCCTCTGTAGCAGCGTTCCTGGCTTCTGGTCCCAATCCCAATTGGTTAAACAAAGACTTGAACTTTGGACTTTTCTGCAAGGTTCTCACGGCTGCTGGTGTTAGAGTGGTGTCAGCTACGGCAGATTCTTCTACCTCCATATCACTGGTGCTGCCTTGTATTACCACAGACACCACTGCTTTGCCCTTGTCTTTCCTGTGATTCGGAAAAGGATTCTTGTGCACTCTCTGCTGCTCCGGTGAGAGTTGCAAAGTACCGTCCTGGATTTTCCGATTAAGCTCCCATCGTAGTGACCGGCAGTCTGCGGTTGGATGGTGAACATATCTGTGATAGCGGCAGAACTTGGGATCTCTCTTTTCTTCCTCGGTGGGAGGCTTGTTGATCTGCGGCAGCTTGATAACTTCATCTTTCACCCACTTGTCAAAGATCACCATCATTTCTTCTACGGTGAAGGGCAAAGGGGGTGGTTCTTCGAAAACCTTTTCTGTCGGTCTTTTCCTCTTGTTTCCGGTTGGCGCGGCTGTAGTCGACACAGTGAGTGCTTGGGGTTGGCTCTTCTTTTCTCTAGCCTTTTCTGAATGGGGCTTGACTGACAAAGCCGTCTTCCTAGCCTTCTGGAGCAGTGGTGCAAATTGTGAAATATCTAAGTTCTCGAGGTGAGCTCTAAATTCGGGAAGCATGTTGTCTATGCATACTTCAACCAGCTCGCTTTCTTCATACTTCACGTGGCAATCCAAAGAAATATCCCGGAAACGATGAATATACTTCAAAAGATCCTCGCCGGGTAGCTGCTTCGTGCTGTGCAAGTTGAGCAGAGTAATCTTTTCCTCCACATGGAAGTACTTACTGCAGAAACTTTCCACCATATCTTCCCAATCTCTAATAGACCCTTCGGGCAGCATGGCGTACCAGGTATATGCTCTGTCAACAAGGGACTTTGAGAATTCCCGCAGACAGAGTCCCCCATTTCCAGCGAATGGACCCATGGAGTCCAGGAACTTGCTGATGTGCTCTACTGCACTACCCTTCCGGCCGTCGAAGAGGGAGAAGTTCGGAGTATCGTATTTTTCAGGGTACGGTTCCTTTAGCAGCTCCTTAGGATAGGGCGGCTTTCTCACAAAATGCCTAGGGTTCCTTAGGTGGTCGTTCCCTTTCTTGTTTGAGGAGGTCCGCCACGTCTGACATGGTAACGAACGGTGCATCATTCTTGTTGTTGGAATCTCCTTTCATCATGGTGGTCCCTTTCTTCGTGGTTTCTGCCATTACCTCCATGTGCTTCCCTATTATTGCTGGATTCTTTCAACTGCCTTATGGACTCAGCTAGTTCTCCTTGGTTCTGCTGTAGGCCCTGAATCAGCTCATATATCAAGGTTAAAGGTGGCTGTCCCTCCTGGGTTGCCTCCTCCTGGATTACCCTTCCGGGATACCACCTCCTCCCATGTTTCCTCCGTTATTCTGCTGCATCTCTCCCTTCGGCTCGATTTTGTGCGTTTGACTCTGTGTCAGGATGGGAGTTTACCACTGAGTTTTGTCTTCTGGACCTTGGTGGCATTACTGCAGATCTGGTTTTTTGCTGAAGTGCTGCTCAACTCCCCAGTGGAGTCGCCAAAATGTAAATGCTCAAAATTCAATGAGTGCCATGTGTCACCTTGTGGTTGGTTGAGGATGGGCCGAGCTTATGTTGATGGGTTGTTGAGCCCAAAACTCCAAACCAGGCCTTTGAGCTTGCCTGATGGCTGATGGTGCACTTCTCTTGATCTGCTACTATGCTGGGCCTTTATACAGTGGAAATAAGGATCTGCCGTAAAAGCCCTCCCTTTCCAATGAAGTAACTATGGCAGACACCCCTTCCATCAAACCAAATAATCACTGCAGACTGTAAGCGTGAGCACCACAGAATAACATAAAATATGAACTTTAATGAACTCAATAAACTGAAAAGACTAAGGAAGATTTGATGAGTGATAGGGGAGGGTTATCCCTTGAAGACACGTGACAATGGAATGGAATTGATTAGATGCTTGTGGAGTTTTTAGCAGAGGGGTTTTTGTACGGGTATTGATCTTTTTCTTCTTCTTATCCCTTGACTTGGGTTTCTTGGCTTTTTGATGGAGACTAAAGGTCGTTTATGGGCTGGAGGAGATTGCCTTGACATGACTGTGTTTCCTTCTTTTATAATGGTCTGCGGTGATCCATGGGGTTCATGGTTTTGACCTGGTCACTCCTTTAGCTTTTGGGTAATGGGCTTACTCATTGGGGTCAAGCTAACAATGTTTACTGATAACATAAAATATTGCCGCAGACCAAATTGGTGAAAGAAATTGGCTCCATGGTGAAAGCTTTGTCTGCACGTGTCTTCATTAGGGTGTTTGAGGTTTGCTGGTCACTTGTGCTCATACCCCCCAACGGGTGTGATACACTTGAGCCGCAGACCTTCAATACCCTTTTAAGAAATAACCCCCCTACCTCCAAACCAAATCCCCTTAGCCTTTTAATGAAAACTTACTGGCAGTCACCATAGGTTTGGGCTTTGGTGACTGCATTACCTTTATTTGTGTTCTCATGGAAGCATCTTTCATCTTCTTGTTGAGCTCCTTCCTTTTTCATGAATCTGCCGTTGTTTGACTGTTGTCTGCCGTGCAGAGGGAGTAGGGACCATAGGCCGGTCTGTATTTACTCCCCTCATATCGCCTCCAGGTTCCCTTTCTGCCTTTGGTTGTGTTCTTTCCGTTTCTGTGATTCGGCTGCCCATCTTCTAGTCTGCCGTGCCCCTTTCCCTCGTCTGCTGTGCAGAAAAGCCTTGGCAACGGTAGGTGTGAGTCTGCCGTCTGAGGAAACGGTGAACATGGCTTTTCTTCAGTTCAGAGGACTTTCCCCTCTTTGATTCTTTCTGGAGTGTTCTACTTTTTTAAGGAGTGTAGTAGTAGGGCTCCATCTGAAATTACCCTTTACCCCCTGACTTCTCCGTGGGCTGGGCTCATTGTTGGGGACTTATGGCAGATTGCTCCCAATAAGTTTTGGGCTTTACGGCAGACTGGTTTCTCGTGCAATGATACAGCGCCTCCTGGGCCCATCGTGGGCTGTTGTGCTTTGGGCTTCTCCAGATCACGTCACCTGCCCTCCTTTGGGCTTACTGCAGACGGTCCTTGTGGGCTGCATTTAGTCTGCCATAACTTAGGCAAAAAGTGGGCATCTACAATCTTTAATATTGTTTCATCATTCATATTTTGTTTGGTGCCATACATAAAAAGTCCTCTTAATTAAGGTATTATCAAACCAAGCATACTTTTTGAAATTCGAAGTTAGATTATGCAATTTTAATTATGTTTATGAGTATGTTTATAATTATGTTTGTGTTTATAATATTATTTAAATTAATTGTTATTTAAAGTAATTCACACATTTGTAATTCATGAGTATGTTTATAATTATGTTTGTGTCTATCATCAGCAAATTTAATTAACCCTCTGCAATAAAACAATGAAGTTCCAAATTCAAAGATCTAATTCACACATTTGTAATTCATTGAGTCTTTTTTATTTTATTTTATTTTTTATTATAATCAAGTTCAGGAAAAATGTTTATTTAAAACAAGCTGATAAACCAGCAACAGAGCCAAATGGCTGCACAACAAATTTCGCTGCAACTAACCACAACCCATTTAACCACAAACTACAAGAAGACCAAAAAAACTCAAAACAGAGGAGCTAAAGCTAGAAAACAAACCACCATAAAAGCCAAAACATTACGAGACCAAACAAAAGAAAACCATAACAATTCTACTTTAAATAGTTAAAACTGAAAAACCCCACCTAGAAGTGAATTCAGCATTCTCTCTAGAACTCGGGTAGGATCTTAAACTACAAATTCTCATCTTCACTTGTTTCCTTATAAGACCAACAAGTTGCTTCTCTGTTTTAACATACCCCTGATGCAAAAGTGCATTTCTTTGTGCCCAAATATGGTATATGGTAGCACTTGTTAGAGATATATATTGGGTCATGAGGCCCAAACCAAGTGTAGGCCTATTAATTGTAATAGAAGCAAACCGCTCTAGTTAGACTAGGTTTCTTTAGTATATATACCCTACTTGGGTCTCATTGTAACAATCAAGAAATATAGTAAAGATGTAGCCGTCAAGGGCTTTTGTGTGTGGACGTAGGTCTTCATGACCGAACCACGGTATCTCTGTGTATCTGTTCTCTATTTGTTCTCTCTCTTTCCCTAAACTCTTTTCTCTCTAGCACTATCTGAGCATCTGTTCTAACATGGTATCAGAGCCAAATTGATTTTGGCATTATGTTTTCCGTACCCTACCAGAAATTCCCTCATAACCTATAGCCCTTTCTTAGCCGTATCTCTCTCCCTCTGTTGTCATTGACAGAAGCCTCTATTCACAATATACCATCTATCGTTCTGATTGTTGGAACCCGCTCTCTCATTCACAGAAAAATTGAAGTCAGAAAGAATATCACGCGCCTCCACGCACCGGTGAGACGAACAACTTTCCCGCAAGTTCTACCTCCCACCGCCGAAACCTGGCTGCTCTGTTCATCTCACCACCACCACGGGTATCTTAGTCGGCACCATATATTCCATCTGACAAAATTTGGTGACCATCTGACCGGTCACGCGCCAGTGATATTTCTGGCGAAATTTTGCACCCAGATCCACGCGCCTGCTCCGTACACATAACCCGTATCTGCGACCCGACCCGCTCCGAGTCCCGACCCGCGACCTGCGCCCGATCCGTGATCCTCCAAAGCTCCCTGCTGACGTCAGCCCTACATACTGCTGACGTCAGCCCTAGTTGAAAAAAAAAAAAAAAGCTTACATATTATTTGTTTTTTCTCATTTGTTCTTTTCAGGTATTTTCTGATGGATAAAAATGCTCAAGGTGTTTTCTCTCCCCAATCTCAAAACAACTACAATTGTGGCTTTCATGCCACCTGTCCTCTCCTCGATCTCAGAACAAAATCAATTGTGGTTGCCATGCCACCCCGTGCCCTCTCCTATATCAAGACATCCCACTCTGAAAACGAAATTTAATGCATCGCCCTATCGCCCATGAGCTTCCTTGTTGCTGTACGATCTACTTCATGTTATGAAGATGAATTAGTCTGTTATTGTGGTCTTCTGTGATAATCTGTCTCTTATTGTCTTCCATGACAATCTGTTTTTGGTGTCTTCCGTGACAATCTGTCTGTTCCGTTTGGTGTCTTCTGTGACAATCCGTCTGTTCCGTCTGGTGTTTTCCGTGACAATCGTCTGGTGTCTTCCGTGACAATCCGTTTATTCTGTCTAGTGTCTTCTGTGACAATCCGTTTGTTCTGTCTGGTGTCTTCCGTGACACAATCCGTCTGTTCCGTCTGGTGTTTTCTATGACAATCGTCTGGTGTCTTCTGTGACAATCCGTTTGTTCTATCTATTATCTTCCATGACAATCTTTTATGAGCTCTTCTGAAGACAGTCTCTTGTTGTCTTGTGTGGCAGTCCGTTGTCTTACTCTGAGTTCTTTTGTGTTCTTTTATTCTTTGTGAGCTCTTCTGAAGACAGTCTTTTGTTGTCCTCTGTGGCAGTCCGTTGTCTTAAGCTGAGCTCTTCTGTGTTCTTTTATTATGCTTCATTTGCTGCATGGGTTTCTTTCTTTCGACAGGCATTTTCGTTTCGTGGACCCTACTTTTCTTCGAGGATTCTACTTCATGCTATTCCAAACTCAAGGTTTCGTCATACTGCACCTTGAGTTTGAGGGGGGATGTTAGAGATATATATTGGGCCATGAGGCCCAAACCAAGTGTAGGCCTATTAATTGTAATAGAAGCAAACCGCTCTAGTTAGACTAGGTTTCTTTAGTATATATACCCTACTTGGGTCTCATTGTAACAATCAAGAAATATAGTAAAGATGTAGCCGTCAAGGGCTTTCGTGTGTGGACGTAGGTCTTCATGACCGAACCACGGTATTTCTGTGTATCTGTTCTCTATTTGTTCTCTCTCTTTCCCTAAACTCTTTTCTCTCTAGCACTATCTGAGCATCTGTTCTAACAGCACTAAAGCCCAGTCTACAGCAATCAGCCTTTAAAGACATGCTCTTGCAATTCACTTCTGCGGTTCTGCCCAAATAATTATGGTAGACCACTCATCATCAAGGTTATCAATACAAAAAAAGCTTCTAATTTTTTCCCAGATTCTGTGAGCAAAAGGGCATTTAAAGAATATATGATCTCTATTCTCTATGCTTGCTCTACACAATAGACACAGTGAGTCACACTTAATCCACCACCCTGCTAATCTTTCTTTTGATGATAATCGATCCTTCATTGCTAACCATGTGATGAAAGCAAAAACATTGGAATGGCTTTGGCAAACACACAATGTTCCACCATGTTACAGCAGGCTTTTTTGTTCTGATTTGATCCCAAGCATTAGCAAAAGCAAAGAAACAAGACTTGGAAGAGGTCCAAGAAGCTTTGTCACACTCTCCAATATCAGCCAATGGTAGCTTGCTAATAATGGTGACAAGATCATCAGAATCTTGCAGAACCCCAATTCCAATCATTATTTAGGATCACACTTGACAACTTAGCATTGACTGTGCTGGCTGCATCACAAACTTCTGATAGAGGGGACCCTCAGGGTGCCAGTTATCATGCCAAAGGAAGATGTTTGAACCATCTCCCACAAGGTATTTTATGAAAGGTCTTGCTGAATTTCTAATCTTAAGGATTTGCCTCCATCCCCATGAGTAATTCATCAGGTTGCACCTTCTTTGTGTCAACTTCTTTATGCATTATCTTTACCTTTTATCTCTTTCTACAAATTCATTCATTCCTTTAAAAAAAAAATAAAAAAAAATACATGCTATAAAATTTGTCAGAGTCTAAGTTCTTTGGTAATTTGATCCAAAAGCACTCACAGACCTTTCCATATTTACTTGCTCTAAGAGGATGAATCGTATTGTGGCCTTGTGGGACTTGTACACTTCCAATACAATCATGGCGCACTATTTGCTATAGCAATTGTAGCTTTTGGGAGTTCAAATCCTGGAAATGTTTCAATTCCCAATGCTTAGTTCAAGTCCAAAAAATGTCATATTTAGTGGATTTCTAAACTGGCAGAACTATTTATATAGTAAAATTTTGCTTTGGACAAGAGAATGCGATCGGTTTTTAAGTTATTCATGGATCAAATATGTGGTTATACCTGCATGCTATATGATATAACTTCGTGCTTTCTAAGCCATTGCAAATTAATACACAACAAAACCAAGTCTTAGTCCCAAAATTCTAGAGTCAGCTATAAATCGCCAACAGACTAATTCGGATCAACTAGTTCAAAAGAAATTTTAACAAGTATTCATAATTATGAGAATCCTAACAATACAACCTAACAATAATTATGAGAATCCATTAGTCTTGAGCTTTCTGGGCAAAAACTTGTTTATAACAATACCGTGGTACTTCAATTGACATGAAAAAAAACTGACATGCCCTTTTATTTCTCAAAGTTGTGTGGAGTTTATAGTTTAGAATCATTAGTACTAAGTAAATATAACACAATGAACTGATAATCACCCACAATATCATTAGTACTAAGTAAACATCAACACTAGGATTAAGTTGCGTACCCGATTCGCATTCGAATCACTAACCAACTCATTAATAGGCCTAGTTCTCACTACAACCTATCCAGAGATAGAAATAAAAATAATAATAATAACGTAATAATTTTTTATCAATATCAATTCGAACACTATTTTTTTAAAAATAATAATAATTAAGGCTAAGCTCAGAAATCATTCACCTTCTTCACTAATGGATCCACAGCCGCCAATACTTCGCACATGACCGATTTGACAATCTCATCCTAAAAGTTCAACATTCTCAATCTTAATTATTTAATGAAACAATTTTAGTAACAAAAAGAAAAATAAGAACTTAATCTAAAAGAACGTTAAAATTAGATGACGACATCACAAGACAAAAAGGAGCAATTATCATGAAGATACCAGCCCCAAAATCCATGCAAGTTCACAAACTACAATTTCAGCCATTGGGCCTGTTCTATGTTATTGATGTAAACTAACCGGGCTACTTTGACAGGTTAGGGGCACGTTTTCACCATTTAAAATCAGTCTTTCTTTACTCTTGGGCATGGCCCATGATAGTGTCTAAATACTACCATATGCCTTCTGTTTTAGCAAGCAAACAAAAAGGTTTACAAATTGGAAAGTCAGAGAGAACCAAATGATATAAGTGCGATTCCTTGATTTCCTTCATATAATAAAGGATGAAAATTATTTGAATGACTAATATTACAATAAAATAATGGGTTTCAGTAAACTTAACTGGTAAAGTCTCTTGTCGATGAACAAGAGATCAGAGTTCGAATCCTGCCTACATAAAAAACTAATTAGTGTTTTAGTTTTATGATAAAAGCAATCATCATGGAAGAGTGAACATCATATATTCAAAAATTATTGTATCTAAAAAAAAAAACAAAATATATTATCTCCATTCTTATGGTTTATGTCCATTTTATCCCCAAATGGTATAACTTGTTCAAAGTAGAGAAGTGATTAATCAAACTTGAGAAAATGGATCCAATAAATGGCTTTAGAAAGGAAATCAGTGAGAAGAAGGATGATTTTGGTTCCTTACCCGATGAAGGCCACACGATTAATTGAGGAGTTCGACGGGATCTCTTTAGAACACATTCCTAGAAGTGAGAATAAGATAGCAGATGCTCTTGCCAACTTGGCCACTACGTTGGCATTGTCAGCAGAAGAAAGGGTGAATGTGCCAGTTTGCAATCGTTGGGCACTCACTTTCACGGAGGAATATACAAGTGAGACAAATGCCATATCAGTATCTGTTGTGGAGGACGAGGATTGGCGCCAACCTTTGATTGACTACTTAGAACAACATGGTAAGCTACCTGATGACTCTCGCCATAAGACCGAGGTACGACGAAGGGCACCTCGCTTCATCTACTATAAAGATACCTTGTATCGACGATCCTTTGATGGATTATTTTTGCGATGCCTTGGGAAGGGAGAAACTGATCAAGCCATGGAGGAGGCCCACTCCGGAGTATGCGGCGCCCACCAATCTGGTCCTAAACTTTATCATCGGGATAAAGCGAATGGGGTATTATTGGCCAACAATAGTGAAGGATTGCATGGACTATGCAAAAAGATGTGAAGCATGTCAACTCCATGCAAACTACATTCATCAGCCACCAGAACCACTGCATCCTACGGTTGCCTCTTGGCCCTTTGATGCATGGGGACTCGATGTCGTAGGACCATTGCCCAAGTCTTCAGCTGGCCATTTATACATCTTGGCTGCGACCGATTACTTCTCTAAATGGGCCGAAGTTATATCTCTAAAGGAAGTAAAGAAAGAAAATGTCGTGAATTTCATCCGAACCCACCTGATCTATCGATATGGTGTTCCTCGTTACATCATGACGGACAATGGTAAGCCTTTCTACAATAGTTTGATGGACCAACTATGCGAGAAGTTCGGGTTCAAGCAGTATAAATCTTCCATGTATAATGCGCCAGCCAACGGTCTTGCTGAAGCTTTCAATAAGACTCTTTGTAACTTGTTGAAAAAAGTAGTGGAACGCTCAAAAAGAGATTGGCACGAGAGAATCGGAGAAGCGTTATGGGCGTATCAGACGACATACAGAACACCCACGCAAGCTACTCCATATTCGTTGGTGTACGGCGTCAAAGCAGTCCTTCCTTTGGAGCGACAAATTCCCTCTCTCCGAATTGCTATACAAGAAGGGCTTACAAATGAGGAGAATGCCCGACTGAGACTGGAGGAGCTTGAGGCACTTGATGAAAAGAGGTTAGAAGCTCAACAACACCTTGAATGCTACCAAGCGCGACTATCTCGAGCTTTCAACAAGAAGGTCAAACCTCGATCATTCCAACAAGGAGATTTGGTACTCGCAGTCCGAAGGCCAATCAACACTTTGCATAAGATTGGAAACAAGTTCACGTCAAAATGGGATGGCCCATATGTCGTTCAGGAAGTTTACACAAATGGCGCTTACAAGATAGTTGACAAAGATGGGATAAGAGTAGGTCCTATCAACGCAAGATTCCTAAAGCGGTACTATGCATGAAGTTCCAAAGTCCCTCCTCGGCAGGAGCCTAAGAGCCTAAACTACTTGCCCATCTTCCTTGAGCACTTCATTGGTACTTGATGTTTTCCCATTACCTTTGAATGTGCTGCCAAAAAAAAATGCTCGCTAGGTTTGAAAACCTTGAAAGAGGCGGCCTAGGCAAAAGTTAAGATAAGCACAAAAAAAAAAAAATAAAAAAATAAAAAAACCTTGAAACGTTTTAAAAGACTAAAAAGAAGTGCTGTAGGCAACTTGAAACCTTGAAAATACGACCTAGGCAAACAGGTTGAGCACAAGTAAAGATATTAAAAAAAAAAAAAAATCCCTTTGAACTACGTTCGTATATGACTTGATCCCTTTTGGGTACGTAGGCAACTTGGTATTCTTTACTAAGTACAGTCACAGAAAAAAAAAAAATTCCTTTGAACTACGTATGACTTGATCCCTTTTGGGTACGTAGGCAACTTGGTATTCTTTACTAAGTACAGTCACAATAAAAAAAAAAAAAAAAAGAAAGAGAAAATGGAACTTTTATTAATAAAAAAATGAATGTCATTACATCATAGATATTACATAAATGACGATCGACCTATCCAATCTAAGTTCTTCAACTCCTCTCGACTGGTCTCTAGCAGCTCTCGTAGCTCTTGAAGTTTGGCATGGTCTGAAGTCTCTAAGGTTGGAGTAGCCTCAATCTCTGAAATTTCTTCCTTAATTCTAGAAACCGCGGCCTGCAATTGCGGTAACTTTTCTTCGTGAAGGGAGATAGAATTCTCAAGTTTTCCCCTCTGCGTCGCCAAAAGCTCGAGCTCCTTCCTCAACTCAGTCTCCTTTGACAAAACTTTAGATAGTTCAGCCTCAGCTCTACTACTATCCCTAGCCTCAATAGCTTCTGATTCGAGTGCAAGAGTATAGCGACGTTCAGCATCTGCGCGTCTCTGATTCTTGACTTCAAGTGAAATCCTTTGCGTAAAAGCAGAACGTATTGAAGAATATTGAGATGCATTCTCCATAAACTTCCAAACTCGATCCTGTAAGGGCATTACATCCACAATTGTTGTTTGTCTGATAGCATGGATAATCTTCCTCACCTCTTCCTTAAGAGAAGCAACAGAATCAAAAGGGGTTTTGATGATCTTTTCTATTAAGCCTTCCCCCAACATGAATGCATAATGGCGACTAGCCTTTGAGATGACGTCCTCTGCATTAAGTATCGAGACTGTAGAGGCAGTCGGAATACCCGAACTACGCACCTTGCTAACCATATCCTTCGTAGGGTTACAGATAGGACCTGGAGGGGGAATAGAAGCATTAGATTTCTCAAGACGCGGCTTCTCAATCACCTTAGTGGCAAGATCAAAAGTCTCCAGACCTTGGACAGAAAACTCACTCATAGAAGGACTACCATCAACTGGTGACTGCCTTTTGTCTACCTCTTTCAAAGAATCAACACCAACCTGCGACAAAGAAATGTCAAGATTTTCATCCTCAACAAGTTCTTGGATGGTAGAAACAACCATGGGATCATTAAAAAGACAACAAAGGGCTCTAACAGATTCCGTATTAGCAGAATCAAAAAGGGAAGAAAGACTCACTTGTTCATCACCGCCAGAAAACAGAGATGGCGTGTCCACATCAATAAAAGGCTCAGTCGTCTTCATAACAATCTCGTGGTTTGCACCATCAATGACGTTGTCCTTATATTTCCTACGTCGCCAATGACGATCCAAGTCATTTCGACTTACCTCATTTCCATGATCAGAACATGAGATCCCATCCTCTTCATTCAACTTCTTGGCATGAGACGCCATAGCTCTATCAGCCCCTCTAAAGGTAGAAACAATGCCAGATGTCTCGTCAGTGCTTTCCGAAATTCCTAAAGATAACTTGTTATCCTCTTGATGCTCTGAAGGCTCATCACTTTCATGGCGCCGCTTCAACTTGACTATCAGCTTACTTGGCCCAATGTTCCCATTCGGTTGACTGGGGTCGCTAGAGAAGAAACCATCAGATCTTTTGGCCCACCAATCCATATAATCTTTCGTACAAGGGGCCGCATCACTTGGAGAACGAGAGGGGACCAAAAATTGCGACTTTGTGTTGATACGAAGGCATCGATGCCAGAGGTGCATGACTTTTTCTAAGGGGGCAGCCCGTAGATCTTCCTTTATCTCCCCAGGGATGTCTTGAGTGAACCCAAATTGACGACCAAAACGGTGAGGGCTATAAGGCTCGAGCACGCTCAAGTCACCGCGACGTGATGATAAATAGCTGGGGCGTTGACTAATAAAGTAGTCAACATAGGAGTCGGATAGCTGATCATTATCCTCCAAAATCTCTTGATGTCCCTTGAAGAGCGCAAGACGATGAAACTTGAACTTAGTAATGGAACGGAAGAGCTTTCGTGCCTCAGCTTCCTCAAAATACTTCGCTGCACCCTCTCTAGAAAATCTAACCATACATGGATCAAGTGAGCTAGCCTCAGGCAAGTCGAAATGAGTGGCAAAGTATTCGGCCAACCATGCGTTCAAGTAGTGTGCGGGAAATGTAGCGTCACACTTACTAGGGACTGAGGAAGACGCAATATCGTTCAAGCCTTTGTAGATAGTTGCCAAGACCGGGACTGCGAGACAGTACTTCTTACCACGAGCCATCGAGCTTGCGACCTTGAAAGTGCCAGGCCTAATCAAATTAGCCTCTTTACCAGGAAATACAAATTCCCCCAACCAACATGACAAGAGAGCGGCTAGCCAGGTCTCCTCTTTTGCCTTTTCCGACACTTTTAATATTCTGAAAGGGGCTTCCTCATCTTCGGTACGGCATTGATTACGATGAGTCGTGATGATCCCGCGCGGATTGTGGGAAAGCTTTCCCCTCACCGATCTCCTCAAAGACCGTCTATTAGGAGGTTTTGGATACCTAACGGAGCCACGAAACCAAAACCCTACCCACTCAGTAGAAGTGACCAAATCAGGGCCGCCAAGCTTGAGGCTCAGGTGATGAAATGCAGTGAATAAGTACTCACAACTCGAAGGGAGGGATGACATCTCTTTTGCGCTCGGAACAACTTCATCATAAAAAGATCCAAACAAAAGGAGCCCTCCAATTCGACATAGATCCCATAGAGTAATAGAAATCTTTCCTACGGATGTATGCAATGTATTTGTGGCCGGACACCAATACTCGAAGAAAGCTTGCATGGCATGGACATTTCGGTCATAAGTGAATAGAGAGGCACGGACCGCGCCATAAATCTTGGCATCAGTGAGGGTTTTCTTATTCCGGCTGAGTATGTCTTCTAACCACTCCCAATACTTAGGGAAGTGTAAAACTACCAACGAAAACTTTTAAATTGTTTAACCAATTAATCCAAGTGTTGAATAACTAATTATGAATCGGAGGAGCTCTTGAGGAAGTCGCCCAATGTGCCTCATCCAACGCTTATACGACGCGCAAGTAGAAAACCAATTGGGAATAGTTTACAATGACCGTATAATTGACACCTAATAGAATGAAGAACAAGAAAGAATAAAAATCTAAAGTCACTTACTGGACATGGATGCTTCAATCCCTATTGGATGGGTCGTAGAGCTCGCGGGAAGATTCAGACCACCACTGAGATAAGTGGGGAGTTCGACTGACATCTATGGGGGACGAAGAATAAATGAAACTGTGACTTCAAGAATCGACTTGAAGGAAGTTTGATCCTAGCAACATCCTACTGGATGGCAGCATATACATGATCCTAAAGTTGCTACTCTATAGCAGCAGTGATCACGCAACACCCAAGATTCTTTATTTGATGTAGGTTGTTCGAATAGACTAGGATTTTGCTGAAAACTAACCATTATGAGTGAAGAGACGAAGAACCACGATGAAGAGGAAGACTGGGTGCACACCTGAAAAGTGAACAACAAAAAGAAAAAATGAGTAAAAAAAAAAAGTGAAAAAAAAAAAAAAGAGCAAAGCAAAGGGGGCAAGACCAAAGTCAGTGACGGTCACAAAGTAGAACTGCGACAGATGGATAAGTGAGCCAAGCAGTTGTAGACAAATAAGAGTTGCAAGGTGAAGAAGCAACACAGTGTCGAAGCGAAGAGGCGACGAAGTGTTGAAGCGAAGAGGCGACGAAGTGTCGAAGTGAAGAAGCCACGCAATCACGAAAAAGCAACGCAGTGTTGAAGCAAAGAAGCAATGTGGTGTTGTAGTGAAGAAGCAACGTAGTGTTGTAGTGAAAAAGCCACGCAATCACGAAGAAGCAACGTGGTGTTGTAGTGAAGAAGCAACGTAGTGTTGTAGAGAAGAAGCCACGCAATCACGAAGAGGCAACACAATGTTGAAGCGAAGAAGCAACGTGGTGTTGTAGTGAAGAAGCAACGCAGTGTCGAAGTTGTCGAAGCGAAGAGGCGACGACGTGTCGAAGCAAAGAAGAACGAAACAAAGACAACAAGGTTAACCCAACCGCAGTGTGTGGGTTAATTATTGAAGCCTGAAACTGAATTCCTGCAAAAAAAAAAAAAAATTCATAAATAAAATTCTTTGTACACAATGCAAAGTTCTATTGTTATCAATAATGTTGTTAAAAAAAAAAAAAAACGTGGAATAGCACATGCCTACGTTGGCATGGGACAACCAATTTCATGACAAAAAAAAAAGGGAAGTTACGGCCATATAAAAAAAAATAATAAAAAAAAAAAGAAAAAAGAAAGAAGGGACAAAGGGCCCACGCTTGGCTTGACTATGTTGCAAATGGTGGCCAAGACATGCGGCTGTAAGGGAAAGAAAAAGAAAAAATATATTGGCTTCAAAAGGGTGGTCAAGACTTGCGGCCAAGGGAAAAAAAAAAAAAAAAAAAAAAATTGAATATCCGCCCCTGTATATACTGGCTCCAAAGTTGACGGCATGGGACTGCAGCTAAAAAAAAAAATCAGTGACTCTAAAGTTGACGGCATTCAAGAAAATAAATTTCTTTTTTGAAATAGTAAAGGATGGGGAACCCACGTAAAAGCTTTACTATATTGCAAACTAGGACAGCACCTGTGACAACCAAGACCTGCGGCAGTAAGGAACATTGAAGAAGAAAAAAAAAAAAATTTTGCTTCACGCTGTGCGGCAGAAAATTAAAAGAACAGTGAAGAACTTGCTCCACACTGCAGCAAAAAAAATTGAAAGAAACAGTGAAAAACTTGCCTTACACTACGGCAGAAAATTAAAAGGAAGACGGCAGAAAATTAAAAGGAAGGCTTTGCTTCACACTGCGGCAGAAAATTGAAAGAAAACAGGAAGACTTTGCTTCACACTCTTCCTTCACACTGCGGCAGAAAATTGAAAGAAAACAGTGAAGACTTTGCTTCACACTGCGGCAGAAAATCACAAAAATTTTGAAAAGAAACAGTGAAGACACTGTGCGGCAGAAAATTGAGGGGGTGTGAGGATGCCTTTTTATAGGTAATTGTAACCCTAAACCTAGTAAGAAGAGAAGAAAAAAAAATAAAAAAATAAAAATGAAGAAAGAGGCGCCGCCTCTTGAAGAAAAATCTGGAACCAGCAAAGTATCAACACAATATTAGTGTTGTTTGCCTCTCACGTGGGCCACAAGGGTGAGCTTGGATTTAAGTGCTCAACTCACACCCAAACTTGGTGTGAGTGGCCTTAATAAACAAATATCCCCTATATATAAAATAAAATAAAAAAATTTCTTTGCCTTCCACGTGAACTGCCAAGAAAAAAAAAAAAAAAAAAAAAAAAAAAAAAAAAGGTCCCTAGACAAAAGCATCAAACTGAAATTTTGAGACTCGCTCGCTCACCACACCAAAAAAAAAAAAAAAAAAAGTATTAACTTTTTTTTTTTTTTTGTGTACGCAACCAAGTCTCAAGGGGGCATTTGTAGAAGTCAAAATTTTATGATGTGTTTACATTCGTCCGATTAATCATGATTAATTTTTATTGATCAAATCAATTGTCAAGTGATGACGTGTCAATAATGGACAAGTCAACAAATTGCATCCAATAGGACGGAGCCACGTGTCACAACTTTGAAAAAAAACCATGTGGCGACATCAGATGGAGAATCCTGCATATGGAATATTTTAATTAAATGGAAGACCAAATTCAAATTTAAATTCAAAATCAAATCAAATCAAATCCCATTAAATGCTGAAAGGAAATTCCAAATGAAGGAGTCTTAAAGTGCCTATAAATAGACTCCTTAGACTCCTTAGGGAAACGAAAAAGGGAAAAGAAGAGTTCAGAGTAAGGTTCAACTAGAAGCACTCTTGTCATCCAAGAACCCTGGCGTACTTCGACTTCGTCACAATCCAAGAAGGGAGACGTTCTCTCAAGGTCTTCAACTAGAGCAACTCTAGACCGTCCATCAACAAGAGCCAACGGCGTACTCGAACTTCCAAGTCAAAAAATTCCAACTAGTGGGAGACGTCCTCAGAAATATTCAAACAACCATTCAACCGAGATCAAGCTTCATAGCCCTTGGATCCAAGTCCAAAAATTCCAACTACACACCCAACACCAGGAAATTTATTCAAACTTTATTATAAATTCAAGATCAAGCTTCATAGCCCTTGGATCGTAGATTCGTCACGGAGAAGAATCAGAGGAATTTATTGCATTCTTTATTGTAAAGGATCATTTAGAGATTTACCCGCTTTCATACATATAAATACAAATTGATTATTTGTTACACTATTTCGTGACCGTGTGATTTATCTGTACGAAATTTGTGTCTACACAAATATTTACTCAATGATTACTAACAATCACAAATGCCTAGTGATAAGTCATGAAATATGACTTATTTACATGTATTTTGAAGAGATTTTATTGGGGTTGTGTTGCATTTCATGTCTAATTACACTTAAATGGATGTTTGTTATTCAATTCATTGAATTACATGATTTGTGCATTTAAGTGTATTAATTTAATCATTTATATGTTAATTTGGGCTATGTTCGATTGTAGGCACAAGCTAGTTCAAATTGAAGTTAAATATCACAAGTTGAAAGGAGCAAAAGAGAAGAAAAAAGGTGCAAATTAATGTTTGAAAAGAAAAAGAAAAACAAAGCCCACAAGCCCAAAAGGCCCACATGGCCACTAAAGCCCACAAGCTCACATTATCCATTGTACTCGCATCACACTAGATTATTTTCCAATGGAGCCCTAAATGAAAGAAGCGTGGATAACAATTGGAGAGTGGTAGCCCCAAAGGAGCATTATTATTATTTTTTAGTTTTCTTTCTAGTTCTCTTTCTAGTTTTCTCTCTTGATTTTATTTTCTCTAGTTTTCTTTTTCCTTAGCCATGATTGGCTAAGCCTCTTGCTAGGGCTAGGGGCTATGTTTTCTGTATAAAGGTATGAATACTTGTAGTCCCTTTTATTTTTAATGCTAAATTACAGTTGATTGTTAATTTATAAATTCCTAATTGATGTATGTTTTATTCCATACTTTCTATAAGTTCAATCATGTTTTTCTTATGATTAAGGAGGAATATTACATGGTTTTAATTAGGTATTGTGATTTATAAATTGAAAGGTCTTTCTAATTATTACTCTAGCCACTTTATTTTCTCCGGTAATATAGTGTTCCTGAGTTTTATTAGTTCAACCATGTCAAGAGCTTTTTAAAAGGAAAATAATCAACTTGTAAACTGTTATTAGAACAAGGTTTTTTAACCGGGATTACAAGGAATCATACTGATATACAGAAACACCCTGAAACCTTAGTACCTTTTTACATATATTCTTTACAAAATTACCATAAACCAAATTTATTTTACTCTTCTTGCATATTGAATTACATTGTCTATTGAAAACACAAACTCCCTGAGGATCGACAACCCCTTACACATACTACAAAGTACCGCTTATTATTGAGCGACATCAATTTTTGGCGCTGTTGCCGGGGAGTTTCGGCTTATTCAAGAGACAATTTTTTTTTTTTTGGTAATTTCGTTCTATTCTTTATTCATTTTGTTTTTCTTTTAGTTATTTTTTTTATTATTTGTTTATTTTGTTGCTTTGACCTGTTTTGTTTTACTGTGTAAAACAATGAAATTCATATTGTCAAGAGTATTGTACTTCAACTGACACTATATGTTCGCAAAAAAAGTTTTTTTTTTTTTTTTTGAAAATAAGGTTAGAAAATGATTTTACACAATATAATTAGGATATTCTCCAATTAGATTCAAATGGAGAGAGTTTTTATGTAATCCATGATCATTTTGATCCTGATTGAATCATCATATAAATAACATATTGAAAATTTTCATTTAAAAGGAATCCTAATTCCTAAAAGAACAAAAGAGAAAAAATCATTATGATTTGTGTGCTTGAATACATGGGCTCTCATAATGATATTTTATATTAGCAAAATGTGATTCTTGCATAAAATTGACCCATCACTCATAATAATAGATACTGAAAACTATCTTATGAAATGATTTCAAAGAGCCACCGTCTTATAATTTTTGGGATCCACAAATATATGTGGATGTAATCTCATAAACTATGAAAGAACGGTATTGTTTTCTAAAGTTGTCTTCATGAGATGTCTTCTCAATAGGCCCACCCCATGATGTCTCTTGTGAGTAGATAGTAACCTTCGAGGCATGTTTTTTTCACTTTTTTTTTTCTAATGTATTTTTTGAACTTGTTAAAAAAAAATGTTATAATTAGAATAATATCAATTTTACAAATAGTCATCACCGACAATTTGACATTATTTTTATTATATATTAATTACTACATGTCATCTCAATAATTTTAAATTTGTCAGTGAGTGGAACATGTGAGGAAAACCAATTGTCATTGAAAGTTCTTTTAGCAAAAAAAAAAAAAAAAATTGTCATTGAAAGTTGTATAAGTGAAACATATTTCATCAATTTGATGTGAGTCCCACCAAATCTATGTGGGTCCCAACTCAAAAACCGGCTCACTTGTAGACAACATAAACTCTAGCGTCTAGCCTATAGGCCGGTGGGTCATCCTATCATACATGTGGTGGACAGTCCCACACCATGTATTTATGGTGGACAAGGGTATTTTCGGTAATAAAATTTGTGTAAGTAATTACACGTGTGTACTTGTTTTCGTGGACGGTGATTTTGTTCGGTAAAGTGTTTTGACCTTTTCCAGTCAGCGGTTCAATGTTTGGTATTTTTGAAAGAGTCTAGGGTCAGTTTAGGAAAATCGGAACCACGTTAGGCAAAAAGGTGTGCCACGCGTACGTGGTCCATGCTCAGTTTTAGTTTTTGGAAAATGAAAGTTGATTATGAAAATGAAAGTTGATTATGACCCTTAGTCTCTCATGACTAATTAAATAATTTAGCAAAAAATGAACATTCAATAGGTGATGTGTGGAAAAAATCCCAGTGAATATTTTTCTATGGTATTTTCAAAATTAATGAAATTATCTTGAAAGAATAAGTTAATAAGTTATATATTACTAGAAAGTTCTATGTTTTTAATAAAATGATGTATAAATTATAGTTTTCTAGAGAGAATTATGGTCATTTTACTACAAATTATTTAAGTACTACAAATTATTTAAGTTAACACAATACACTTCGAGAATAGCGAACCTCAAATTTTCTTACTTTGGATATATAGTGTATTTGTGTTTCCTCCTCCTTACTCTAAAAGCATAAAACAATGAAATTCATATTGTCAAGAGTATTGTACTTCAACTGACACTATATGTTCGCCTTTATGAGAATAACTTGTATATTTTAATCACTTCACTTCCCCCCTGAATGATCGAATTATCAAGAAAAAAAGCGACAACATTCTTATATATATTTTGCAAAACTTTAGGAGAGTTGTCATTGTCTTATATTTCTTATATTTTAAGAGAGTTTATTGTAATTTTCTTGTTTTTCTTTTTCTTTTAATAAAAGTATTATATTTAATTATAATTCTCCCCAACCTTCTCCACCACTATATTTATAGTTACAAATAGTTTAATTTTAGAAGATATCCATTCTTTATCACTTCTGTCACTTTTGAATGTTTACAATTTTCTTCTTACTTTTTACTTTGCCATTTTTAATCTCATCCTATTTTGTACTAATATTTGGTTCTTTTATTTTTAATTATTTAATGATGTCTTTTCTTTATGTAAAGTAAAAGATGAGATTGCCAAATCCTACTCTTAATTTTTTTTTTAAGTGAATAAATTTTTCTTCAAAATTGATCTAGAGGAGATGGAGAAATCTCCTCAAATATATTACAGTGCAATTAAACAACTATTACTATTTATTTTAATCACATGAATTTCTAAATGTTAAATCAATCATATGACTATTAAATAATCAAGTGATTAAAACATTATAGCATATGTGAATGATCATTTGAATCTCCGGATAATATGTTAGAGAACTTTCTTTCAAATTTGGTTAGAGGAAAATTATGTCCTTTATTATATAATAGTAAAGATGACATTGTTTAGAAGCTTATGACCATAACAATTTTCTTCCTCTTAGCAAGTAACAATCATAAATCCACCAGGCCACAAGGCCTGGTGGTCATTTCTGGCGTCTTCCAGGTTCAATCCCCCAAAGTGGGGAAAAATAAAAAGCCCCCAAAAAAAAAAAAAAATCCCCCCCCCTTCCCCTTTTTTCTCTCGTCATAAGGCCTAATCTTGATTCAAGAGAGGAAAGAGGTGTAAATCACTTAATTGTAATTGTGTTAATTTGCTTTGCACTTTTTTTTTTTTTTTTTTTTTATTCTTTTTTTATATGAATTATCCAATACGAAAAAGATAAATAGACCTATTCTTTTTTCTTTTTTGGTTGCTGAATGATAGATGGACCTATTCCATTCAAAGTTCTGCTTGTGATTTTGGAAATCTTTTGACATAATTGGAATTTGGACTATTAACTATACATAGTCTAAAAGTGATAAAAACTACTTACTTATTTTATTTTATTTTTATTTAAAAAATGTACTATCTTCTTTATTGGACTTTGATGGCCTAAAATCAAATATGCAGAGCTAAACAATAATGCATATAGAGCAACTTTTCCGACATTCATTTATTAAAAGGGGAAAAAGCTTCATGTATGTCTACTTCAAAATTATGGACGGAAAGAGACACAGAAAGAGAGAAAAACCTTTAGTTTGGTTTGGCATAGACGCAGTAATGAAAAATTATCATAATGATGATTTTATAACTTTAACCTTATCCAAAACATTAAAATAATTCTTTCACGCATTAATTGTAAGGCCATAAAAGTAATTTCCTTCAAATAGTGTGATTATTTCCTCCTTTATATACCTTTATTTCTTTTAAGATATTCTCTTTTTTTCATCCCCTCCTTTACACTTGTTTAGGTGGAAAGGGGGAGGGAAGGGAAGCCATAATACCTCTTCCATGACTACATATGGAACAACTTTCCTATTCAAATACTCAACCTTAGTAAAAGGTTGAACAAAAACATATAACAAATCAAGAATATAAAGAATTCCACTTTCATCTTGTTTTGAGTTTGACCTACTCAAGAAATTTTGTCAAACTATATATGTGAACCCTCGACCTGTATTTGGTCAAGATTCAATACTAATGGGAATGGTCAATAGCTAGCTATGACACTCAAATGTTATATATTAGAGTATTAGTTGGTAGTCAAATACAAGATATTAGACAATTCCATGGTATTCCTCGATTCTATGGTCCTCATGAAAGAATTTTGCTTGCATTTTGGCAAACTTGTTTCCTCTACTTCACCCAAGAGAAGCCTTCTTTTATTCCAAATTTAAGATGTTGTATAGTTGAATATTCTAGCTGGCATAAGGCCTCAAGACCAATTGGTTACACACAGTCTTTTTATATTTTCCGCGTTTTTGTTTTTTGTTTTTTAAATTCCGCTGAGATTGACTATTTGATTAATGTCCAATCCAATCAAAAAGGCCAATTTCTTTATTCTAACAATTAACAAAGAAGAAGAAAAAGTCATGGCATGGCTGGTGTTTTCAGTTGCGTACCAACTACTAACCAATTTATAGACAATAATTACAGATTTTGCTGATTGGAGGGAGAAAAGCTTCATCGTCTCTGTACCACCGGGTCTGGCCCAGGTAGGTCCAGTTGCTTAGAACCTAGCTCCATATTGTGACCTCAGAATAACCTCGGGGTGTTTTGCTGAATTGAGTCCTTTGTTAATTACACATTTTGAGAAGGCTCAACAAAATCCAGGCATTGTTAAACTATTGGCTTGAAGACATTATACCTTAGATTGCTTAACCAGTTCACTCAAAGTTTGAGCTACCACTCTCACCTAAAAAGTTGTGCCAACAAATTGAGAAAGGATTTTGTTAATTAGAGCTCTTAGGCTAATGATTAATGAATATTAAATACTTACATTTTATGGAAAGTAACAATTTTTAATATTAAAATAAAATTAATCAATAATATTTATTTATATAAATTATTCATTATTTTTTCCGTATATCTTGTGATCCGTCTAATTAATACAAATAGTAATTCATTTATAATTTTTTAAGAGATAAATAATGTCATTAAAACTCATAATTCGTAATTAATGTGTTATATTAGTTGTGATTTGAACACATGTAAATACAACAGAAAAAAAATAAATAATTTATTTAACGGGTCTTTGCCCTTGTCATTCGCATTTAATGCTTATTCCTCGTCTTTGCCCTTGTCATTCGCATTTAATGCTTATTCCTCGTATTTATTGCTACAAGACATTATCCATCATCAACCCCTACTCACAAATCCTATAAATATCCCCTCTAAGCCTGGGAGAAAGTATGCTTTCCCTACTACTATGACTTCGTTATTTTTCTTAAAAGTTCTTTCTGCCCTCTTTACTAACTTTAGTTTTGAAGTGCCTCTGACCAACCTCACTAAGTTGATCTTTGGCCCATTTAGCAAACCCTTCTCTTTTTACAGGTTTTTGACTAGTGAGCACTTGAGCGTTTGAACAATTACCTCGATTTGGGTCCTTATTGTGTTACTTGTTCTTAAAGTTGACCCTATACACACTGACTTCTCCTATTCTCTGTAAAATCTTGATAATAATTTTTATACAAGAGTTTCTGAACTCAGTGGCATGCCTGATTCTCTTTATAATGGACTTCTCCTATTCTCTGTAAAATCTTGATAATAATTTTTATATAAGAGTTTCTCAACTTGGTGGCATGCCTGATTCTCTTTATAATGGAAGTTGGGCTTCATCCCCTGCTGATGTAAGCAAAAGACAAGAAAAAGAAAAATTCCTATACAAGGCATTTGGTAAAAAAATAAAATAAAAAAATAAAAAAAAAAAATCCTATACAAGGCATTTGAATAGGACATTACAAGGCCTATGAAATACAACTTGAAATAAGATATGAAGTTGGAAATTCAAAATGACATCTAAATACATTTTATTACGCCTGTATTTAGATGGTTTTTGAACCTCTTTAAGCATTCTACTTAGGGATTAAGATCCCTACAATATTGCATGGACTGCAATGAGCCAATAATACTTTTTTGGTATTACATAATTTACATGGAATCTCAATCCGTATACTCAGATTTTACCCTTGCCACATACTGTGCAAAACTACCGTTCATAAATCATATAGCGAATTAAGCATGCAAACTCTTATTTCAATCACGCATTATGATGATCTTGTTCAATGTCAAATTAATTATCTGCAAAATATAGACAGTCCAAATTGGCAGCAGAATTTATGCGATATACAATCGATTTATACCATCTTTTAACAAGAATTTTCTGCGACTAACCATTTTTAACATTATTTTTTTTTTTTTTAAGATTCTTTTTCAAATTTTTCTGCTCTTATCAAAAACTTTTCCCTATTATTTAACTTTCCCTCCCCCTCCCCAATATGTACATTTATGTTTTTTTTTTTTTTTTTTGACAATTAGCAAACAACCCCATTGTATGGGAGGGATAAAACCCTGGACGTCTCCTATGAGAGATGCCATGAGGTGCCACTAGACCACAAGTGCCACTAAATTGGTCAATATGTGTCATGTATATATATATTAGGGTAAAACTTAGGTACAATTCCTTAGGGTACTTAGGTATACAATTGAGGTTCAAATAGGTACATTAGGCAATTAATCAAATGAAACACAAACAATGTTAATTTTTTTCAAAACATGAATTGAAACATAAACAATTAAACAAAACAATGTTATCTTTTCCAAGAATATTTGAATTCAACTAGGAACCTAATGTACTTAACTTAAGAAACTGTACTTAAGTTTTATCCTATATACTATTGACCATTTCTCCTACTTTTCCAGATTGCCCCTAAATTCATTTTTTTTTAGGGTGTGTGGTCCAGATTTGGCCAACTAGTCTTAGGACCAAAAACGTGGACCATATATTTGAGTTAATTTTCTTATATCAGTGTGTTGATTTCCTTCCCAATTGTCCCTATTTTTTGTTTTGTTTTGTTTTTTCAAAGCAAAAATGGGGAAGGGGATAGCCAGTTGTTGAAACCCTGTTTAAATGTGATCATATATCTATATTGAGAGGTGGGTTCATTTCATCCATAGCTTAACCTAAGCCTGATTAGCGTCTCAACAACATCAATTAGTTGGCATCCTAAGTGAACCCAAATTGCTCCAAGGGTTTGAAGTAACCCTAATCAAAATACATTTGCCACTGGAGCACTCATCCTAGGTGGTCGTACTCGCTTGTAATTCAAGCAAATTTTGGTGGTCACTATTTATTTTCTAAGTTATGAAACACAAAGACCAAATAATGTGGGTTATGTATTATATCAGTATTAATGCAACATCTTTAGTAACGTCAGTCCCAAATGGATACAACCCACAATTTTGGTAGTTGTAGAAATCATTTTGCATTCGGTATGTAAGTTTCACTTCCAAATAGTTCTAATCTTGTCTCATTGCATTGATTAGAACCCATTAGCAGCCAACCAAAATGTCACTTAGCAGCCAATCAAAATGTCACTTAGCAGCCAAAATGTCACTTTAAATGATCGAATAAATGTAATTTGTTGGAAAGATAGATGATTGGTTTTTTATGTTAATCAAACTTCTTTACAAAATTGAGTCTATGTGCCATAGTTTAAGTGGTATTATTTAGTAGTCCACTTTAGAAAAGCAAGAACGAAAGCTCATGCTAAGGAACTTTTGGGTTTTGGCTAATTTGGCCACCAAACTGGCGGCATTTGAGCTATGATGTCAGCTTTGATAAAAGACCTTATTTTTTTTGTTTGGCTTACAAAAAGAATTCCATCACGCTTTAAACTTGCTTAATATTTTTTCCTGTCCACTACAAAATGCGACAAGACTTGTCGTTTACTTTATACAAGGCCAATTACATTTACATCACTATCCATCTTTTATTTATGTATTTATTTATTTTTTAATTTTAATTTTTATGTGTATGTATCTTTCCTCCCCTCTTTTACTTTGTATGGCCAACTGGATATATATACCTTGATATACATAAAATTGGGGTAACAGTAACACTGATGTTTCCAACACTATATTCTTTGCCAATAAGCATATAGGATGTGATAATAAGCTTTTATAGAGCGTAAGTTTGGATTAGTCTTTTATTAATTTGTTAATTTGTTGAAACTGAGATCTTTAAAATCTGTATATAAACAAATACACTAATAAGAGCTTTATATTAATATTTCGGTTGACAATACCTTAACTAAAGTAGTTAGACTTAACAATGTTATATCAACCAACTATCATAATATTCATATGATTTCATTATTTCTCATT
>OU015766.1:24374007-24576049 GCA_907173295.1 Fagus sylvatica | reverse complement strand
CGATGTGGCTATCGAGTCGGTGGTTTTTTCCAGCGTTCCTTTTTGGATACAAATCCATGGACTACCAATACGGAGTCAAAAGGCGGAGGTGGCGGAAGGGATAGGCCGATCCTTAGGTGAGGTGGACCCCTTCCTAGAGTCAGAGGGCTTCGCGGGTGGCGGTAGTTATGTTCGGATCCGAGTCCGTCTGGACTGTTCAAAACCTTTGTGTCGCGGCAGGAGAGTTCGATTGGGTGAAGGCCGTATGGGATGGCTTTCTTTCAAGTTCGAACGTCTCCCGATTTTCTGTTATCACTGTGGTCTACTGACTCATGCTATCAAGGATTGTGAGGCATGGCTCCGACAAGGTGGTGGAGACATTGAGGGTCCACATCAGTATGGTGACTGGTTGAGAGCTAATGCGGAGTACGTGGGCAAAACTCGGGTTGTCTCAGTTAAAGGTTGTCGTCGGGAACCCCCCTCTGGCGGTGGTTTTTCTCGTGACATGAGTTTCACGCCCCGCCCCCCTCCGTCCTCGGCGGAGTCTGTTCCAAGAGAAACCAATATGGAAATTCCGATTTTTCAGGGAGGGGTTACAGTTGACCCAATTGTGCCGGATATCACTCCTAAGTCTAGGGAGCAGTTACGGGAGAATGATTTGGAGCCACTTTCCAATTCAAATGACAAAGCGGGAAAGTCAAACCACTCAAGTGACGTGGCTGTTGAGACTGGAGGCCCATTTTCCACTGTAGCCCAGTGCGTAGAACGTGTGGAGCAGATCCAAGTTTGGGGCTCCTCGCCTGAGGTCCTTGCAAAGCCCAAACATACAAAATGGAAGAAACTGGCCCGAGAAGTAGGTCAGTCATCTGTTCTACCTGCTGGCCCACTTCCTTCCAAACGCTCTAGAGAGGGAGTGACTAGTGCAATGGAGGTGGAAAACAAAAAATGGTGTAGTTCGTTCGTTGAGAGCACGACGGAGACCCTACTATCGGCGGCGGCTGTTGAGCAGCCCCGCCGACAGCAATGAATTGCTTAGTGTGGAACTGTCGTGGGCTTGGGAACCCACGGACAGTTAAGGAACTAACGGACTTAGTCCGTATTAAAGATCCCTCAGCTGTGTTTATTATCGAGACATGGCTGGATGAAGATAGACTTGAGATTCTTCGTTGTAAACTTTCTTTTGCAAATAAGTTGGTGGTCCCTCGTCGGAATCGGGGTGGTGGCTTGGTTCTGTTTTGGAAGCGTTGACCTTGCCATGACCATCAAGAGTTTTTCTACTTGTCACATTGATACTATTATTAATGAAGGTACGGAGTTGGCGTGGCGGTTTACGGGTTTCTATGGAGCTCCAGAGACCCAAAACCGTGCCCATTCCTGGAATGTGTTACGTACTTTGCACCAACAGTTTTCTCTTCCATGGTGCTGTGCAGGAGACTTTAATGAGCTTGTTAGTGGGGAGGAAAAGAAGGGTGGCCGTCCCCGCCCGGATGCTCAGATGCAGGCTTTCCGTAGCGTCTTGGACGACTGTGGTTTTCAGGACTTGGGATTTAATGGACCCGAGTTTACATGGTGTAACAACAGGCAGTATGGAGCTACAGTTTGGGCTAGATTGGATAGATTTGTGGTGAATACAGAATGGCTTCTCCGGTTTCAGGACTCTCGGGTTCACCACATCCCGGGCTCTCTGTCAGATCACATGCCACTTTGGCTCTCTCCAACTGTGGTGGGCCACTCCCCTCGGCGGCAAGTGTTTCGGTTTGAATCAATGTGGTTGACTGATGAGGGATGCCAGCGTACCGTCGAGGATGCATGGAGAAACAATCATGATGGGTCCCATATGGTCCAGCTCTGGAATCAAGTAAAAGATTGTCGACGTCGACTTCGTTTCTGGAGTCGAAACAGCTTTGGAAGTGTTCGCAGAGCTCTTGCTGAGAAGCGCAAGCAGCTAGAAAAGGCCGAACTGATTTCTATGCATGGTGGTGATCATAGCCGGGTCATGACCCTTCGTAGTGAACTAGGGATCTTGCTAGAGAGGGAGGAAAAGATGTGGAGTCAACGCTCTCGAGCATCATGGCTCCAAGAGGGTGATCGTAATACTCGGTTCTTTCACAGCCGTGCCTCTCAACGCCGTCGCCGTAATACTATTGTGGGCCTTAGTGATGATAATGGTTCTTGGTGTGATCAACCGAACCAAGTTGTAGGGATAGCTTTGGACTACTTTCAAAACCTTTTTCATACTATGGGTCCTACAGATGTTGACAGAGTCTTAGATCATATTCCCCACGTCATCACTGAAGATATGCACTCTATTCTATCCAAGGAGTATTCTGCCTCAGAAGTGGAGAGAGCTATAATGCAGATGGGGCCTCGTACAGCTCCGGGCCCAGATGGTATGCCTCCTCTTTTTTACCAGTCTTTTTAGCCTCTTATTGGCAATGATGTTACTGCTGCAGTTTTGTCTAGTCTCAATTCGGGAAGTATTTTACAAGCCATCAACCACACTTACATTACCTTAATTCCGAAAGTAAAGAGCCCTACCAGGATCACAGAGTTCCGCCCCATTAGTTTGTGCAATGTGATCTACAAAATCCTGTCAAAGGTCTTAGCTAATCGTTTGAAACTCATTCTTCCCCGGATTATATCAGAAACTCAGAGTGCATTTGTTCCTGGTAGACTGATTACCGATAATATTCTAATGGCTTTTGAGACTCTCCATCATATGAAGCATCACATGTCAGGGAAAACAGGGAGTATGGCTCTGAAACTAGATATGTCTAAGGCCTATGACCGAGTTGAATGGTCATACCTAGCTGGCGTTATGACCAAAATGGGATTTCCTCCCTAGATCATTGCTTTAATCATGGAGTGTCTTCGTACAGTGTCGTATTCTGTCCTTCTAAATGGGGAGACCCATGGCTTCTTTAAACCGACCCGCGGCCTGAGACAAGGTGACCCCTTATCCCCTTATTTGTTTCTGTTATGTACGGAAGGCTTTCATGGCCTTCTAAAAGCTGCTACTGCCTCGGGTGATATTCATGGGGTTTCTATCAGTCGATATGGTCCAAAGCTATCTCATCTCTTTTTTGCAGATGATAGCTTATTGTTCTGTAAGGCTAATGTGCAGGAATGTCAGAAAGTGTTGGATATTCTCTCTCTCTACGAAAGAGCTTCAGGGCAAAGCATTAATAAGGCCAAAACCACGCTTTTTTTCAGTAAGTCCACGCCAGCCGCTGACCAAGCTGATATCATTCGCTTCCTAGGGGTTCCTGTCCTCAAATCTTATGAGAAGTATCTGGGTCTCCCTTCCTTCATAGGAAGATCCAAGATGAAAAGTTTTGCTTTTATCAAAGATCGAGTGTGGTTGAAACTCCAGGGCTGGAAGGAACGTCTGCTATCCCAAGCGGGCCGAGAAATCCTCATTAAAGCTGTGGTGCAGGCGATTCCAACTTACTCGATGAGTTGTTTTCGTCTCCCAGACAGACTATGTCACGAGCTTGAGGGTCTAATGCGCCGTTTCTGGTGGGGTCATGGGGACAACAAGAGGAAAATATGTTGGATTAAATGGAAGAGTCTCTGCCAACCCAAATCATGGGGAGGCATGGGTTTTCGTGGTTTAAAGCAGTTTAATACCGCTTTGTTGGGTAAGCAGGTGTGGCGGTTGATGACTGAGAAGGACTCTCTGTTCTATAAAGTGTTCCAGGCTAAGTTCTTTCCCCGAGGCAGTATCATGGAGGCCAAGGAGAATTCCAGGGGTTCATTTGCATGGAAGAGTATTTTAGGGGCTCGTCAGCTTATTCGCTCTGGAATGTGGTGGAGAGTAGGTGATGGATCTCAGGTGAAAGTTTGGGGTGATTCTTGGCTCCCAACACTGAGTGCTCCGAAGCTCATCTCTCCGTGTCCCAGTCCACTCACTGATTTGACCGTGGAGAAGCTCATTGATCCTAATACCCACTCGTGGGCTCTCGGCAATTATGAGCCTTATTTGCTTCCCTTTGAAGTTGCAGAGATTTCCCGGATTCCGTTAAGCTTGTGTGGGGCCCGTGACGCTTTAGTGTGGCCAGCATCCTCTGATGGTCTCTTCTCGGTCCGCTCTGCCTATCGTCTCCTCCTCAATCAGGAAGTGTCACTGACTCCAAGTAGCTCATCCAATGATTTTATGAGACGTCTTTGGAAGTCAATATGGAGTCTTCCTGTAACGCCGAAAGTACGTAACTTTTTATGGCGTGCATGTGGTGAGTCTCTTTCCACTTCCCTCAACCTCTGGAAACGCAAAGTCATTGTGGCTCCCATTTGTGACCAGTGTCAGGGAAGCCCAGAGGATGCTCTTCATGCTCTGTGGTCGTGTCCCATCGTAGCACGGGTCGGGCAGAAAGAAAATTGGTTGAGTCCTCTTTTCTCTAGAAATTTCTTGGACTTCACGGACGTGGTGTCTGCTATCCTGGAAATGGGTCCCATGTGTCAGGCGGCTTTGTTTGGTTTTTTGGCTTGGTCCATTTGGCAGGTTCGAAATAAAAGAAGATTGAATCAGGGAGGGGTAGATCTTGAGGGGGTTAATCAGCGGGCTTACTGCTTGGCCTCTGAGTTTAGCGCTGGCCTCGTTAACCAGCTGCCCCGTCCTGCTCCACCTCGATGTCTCCGCTGGTCTCCTCCTCCTCCGGGGTATGTTAAAGTGAACTATGATGGAGCGGTTTTCCTTGAAACAATGGAAGCGGGCTTGGGTGTTGTCATTCGTGATGAGTTGGGCCGTCCTATGGTCTCGCTCAGTCAGAAAGTGCCATTTCCGGGATCTAGCACAGCAGTGGAGGCACTAGCTTTACGCCGTGCTATGTTTCTTGCTATTGAAATGGGCTTCTACTCTGTGATAGTGGAAGGAGATTCAGAAATGTTGGTCAGAGCAGTCACTTCTTTGGGTGGGTCTGCCACTGTGTATGGTCACGTGGTGGAGGATGTCCAATACTTAACGCAGCAGATGACTCATTGTGAGTTCACTTATGTTAGACGTCAACTAAACCAAATAGCACATCCTCTTGCAAGGAGAGCTAATAGTGTTTATGATTTTGCTACGTGGATGGAAGCTGTTCCATCCGACTTATGGCATGTAATTCTTCAAGACTTATCCCCTTAATAAAATCTCCATTATCCTTTCTCAAAAAAAGAATCCTAGCTAAAGGACAATCACCCACTCAAGCCTGCGTACGAGTTCAATACTGTTAGCATTATCTCCAGTTTTATTGGAAATTGATATATAGTATTTTATAATAATAAAATTTAGGATTCCTTGACCCATGGATTCCACTACTTGAAAACTGCATATAACCTGAAACTCTCTCGAATGTGGATAGAGACACATAACTTTATGTTATTCATACGATATATAGTGGAAAATTTGTATCCATAAGAGCAATTATAACTCCTGAAATGGACCCTATATCTTTCATAACACTCAGAAGAATTGAATTGATGAAGCTTAAAATGGAAGGTGGCATAAATCGCGAAGAGATATGTTGCGGAAACAAATCCTGTCATCAAATAGTCGGAAGCAAAAGCTAGAAATGTACCCATCTTCAAATGTTTTAGATTTGATACAAGAATCATGATGAAATTGGACATTTTGAAGAGAGAAAATGGGAGATGAATTTGATAGAAATAATAAAGCAAAACAATTATAAGAAACTGGTGGATTCCTGTTAGGGTGTTCACTTGAGAGAGAGAATGCATCGTACAAAATAATTGTATAGTTAACAATCCTATTTATAATAAAATTGTCAACAGTTACAATGCTTGGGCATTAAAGAATAATTCTCTTATGATTACTCAACTCTCAATAATTGTCAATAATCGCTAAACGGTTATTAGCAGTTATCTAGGTGTTTCTCTATTCTCAAGGGAATAGCCAAACATCTACAGGCTATACTATGGTATATGAGTGTCCACACTATTATGGTGTGATCACTCAAATACCATTAGAATTAAGAGAGAGAGAGAGAGAGAGAGAGAGAGAGAGAGAGAGAGAGAGATAAGGGGAGGAGCTTAAGAGAAAGAGAGCATAAGAGCATAAGAGAAATAAAATTCAATATGAATGTGGTGTATGATTCATAACTGTCCTTTACTTATAGAATTGTTTAAGTTTATAGTATGTTTATAATTATGTTTGTGTCTATCATCAGCAAATTTAATTAACCCTCTGCAATAAAACAATGAAGTTCCAAATTCAAAGATCTAATTCACACATTTGTAATTCATTGAGTCTTTTTTATTTTATTTTATTTTTTATTATAATCAAGTTCAGGAAAAATGTTTATTTAAAACAAGCTGATAAACCAGCAACAGAGCCAAATGGCTGCACAACAAATTTCGCTGCAACTAACCACAACCCATTTAACCACAAACTACAAGAAGACCAAAAAAACTCAAAACAGAGGAGCTAAAGCTAGAAAACAAACCACCATAAAAGCCAAAACATTACGAGACCAAACAAAAGAAAACCATAACAATTCTACTTTAAATAGTTAAAACTGAAAAACCCCACCTAGAAGTGAATTCAGCATTCTCTCTAGAACTCGGGTAGGATCTTAAACTACAAATTCTCATCTTCACTTGTTTCCTTATAAGACCAACAAGTTGCTTCTCTGTTTTAACATACCCCTGATGCAAAAGTGCATTTCTTTGTCCCATATATTTGAGGCCCAAACAAAATAATTAACAAACTCCACCCCTTTTTTTTTTAGTAAAGATTAGCCGTAATTTTTTAACCAATACCTAACTAACCAAAGTATCAGGAAAAATGTTTATTTAAAACAAGCCAGGTAATCCAGCAGCAGAAGCTAAACCGGTGAGGAACAACTCCCGCACACCTCCCACCGCCAAATTTCGCTGCAGCTAACCCACAAACGAAATTTTGCACCCAGATCCACGCGCCTGCTCCGTAGAAGATCCGCAACCCGACCCGCTCCGAGTCCCGACCCGCGACCCGTGCCCTCATCCTCCAAACACCTGCTGAGTAGCTACTGCTGACGTCAGCTAGAAAAAAAAAAAACAAATTTGTTTTTTCCATTTGTTCTTTTCAGGTATTTTCTGATGGATAAAAATGCTCAAGGTGTTTTCTCTCCCCAATCCAAAACAAACATTGGCTTCCATGACCTGTCCTCTCCTCGACAGAACAAACAATTGTGGTTGCCAACCCCGTGAAAACCATAACAATTCTACTTTAAATAGGTAAAACTGAAAAACAATCGTCTGGTGTCTTCCGTGACACCTAGAAGTGAATTCAGCATTCTCTCTGACAAGTACTCCGGGCTCTTCTGAAGACAGAGTCCGTTGCTTACTCTGAGTTCTTTTGTGTTCTTTTACTTTGTACCTGAAGAAGTCTTTTGTTGTTCTCAGTCCGTTGTCTTCAGCTCTTCTTGTTCTTTTATTTCCATTTGCTATGGGTTTCTTTCTTTAATTTTCGTTTCGTGGACCCTACTTTTCCAACACTTCAGCTATTCCAAACTCAAGGTTTCTCATACTCTTGAGTTTGAGGGGGGATGTTAGAGATTAATTGGGCCATGAGGCCCAAACCCCATTAATTGATAGAAGCAAAATTGCATTTCTTTGTATATATACCCTACTTGCATTGTAACAATCAAGAAATATAGTAAAGATGTAGCCGTCAAGGGCTTTCGTGTGTATGGTCTTCATGACCGAACCACGGTATGGTAGTTCTCATTTGTTCTCTCTCTTTCCCTAACTCTTTTCTCTCTAGCACTATCTGAGCATCTGTTCTAACAGCACTAAAGCCCAGTCTACAGCAATCAGCCTTTAAAGACATGCTCTTGCAATTCACTTCTGCGGTTCTGCCCAAATAATTGATGGTAGACCACTCATCATCAAGGTTATCAATACAAAAAAAGCTTCTAATTTTTTCCCAGATTCTGTGAGCAAAAGGGCATTTAAAGAATAAATGATCTCTATTCTCTATGCTTGCTCTACACAACAGACACAGTGAGTCACACTTAATCCACCACCCTGCTAATCTTTCTTTTGATGATAATCGATCCTTCATTGCTAACCATGTGATGAAAGCAAAAACATTGGAATGGCTTTGGCAAACACACAATGTTCCACCATGTTACAGCAGGCTTTTTTGTTCTGATTTGATCCCAAGCATTAGCAATAGAAAAGAAACAAGACTTGGAGGAGGTCCAAGAAGCTTTGTCACACTCTCCAATATCAACCAATGGTAGCTTGCTAATAATGGTGACAAGATCATCAGATCTTGCAGAACCCCAATTCCAATCATTATTTAGGATCACACTTGACAACTTAGCATTGACTGTGCTGGCTGCATCACAAACTTCTGATAGAGGGGACCCTCAGGGTGCCAGTTATCATGCCAAAGGAAGATGTTTGAACCATCTCCCACAAGGTATTTTATGAAAGGTCTTGCTGAATTTCTAATCTTAAGGATTTGCCTCCATCCCCATGAGTAATTCATCAGGTTGCACCTTCTTTGTGTCAACTTCTTTATGCATTATCTTTACCTTTTATCTCTTTCTACAATTCATTCATTCCTTTAAAAAAAAAATAAAAAAAAATACATGCTATAAAATTTGTCAGAGTCTAAGTTCTTTGGTAATTTGATCCAAAAGCACTCACAGACCTTTCCATATTTACTTGCTCTAAGAGGATGAATCGTATTGTGGCCTTGTGGGACTTGTACACTTCCAATACAATCATGGCGCACTATTTGCTATAGCAATTGTAGCTTTTGGGAGTTCAAATCCTGGAAATGTTTCAATTCCCAATGCTTAGTTCAAGTCCAAAAAATGTCATATTTAGTGGATTTCTAAACTGGCAGAACTATTTATATAGTAAAATTTTGCTTTGGACAAGAGAATGCGATCGGTTTTTTAGTTATTCATGGATCAAATATGTGGTTATACCTGCATGCTATATGATATAACTTCGTGCTTTCTAAGCCATTGCAAATTAATACACAACAAAACCAAGTCTTAGTCCCAAAATTCTAGAGTCAGCTATAAATCGCCAACAGACTAATTCGGATCAACTAGTTCAAAAGAAATTTTAACAAGTATTCATAATTATGAGAATCCTAACAATACAACCTAACAATAATTATGAGAATCCATTAGCCTTGAGCTTTCTGGGCAAAAACTTGTTTATAACAATACCGTGGTACTTCAATTGACATGAAAAAAAACTGACATGCCCTTTTATTTCTCAAAGTTGTGTGGAGTTTATAGTTTAGAATCATTAGTACTAAGTAATTTTAACACAATGAACTGATAATCACCCACAATTTCATTAGTACTAACTACTAAGTAAACATCAACACTAGGATCAAGTTGCGTACCCGATTCGCATTCGAATCACTAACCAACTCATTAATAGGCCTAGTTCTCACTACAACCTATCCAGAGATAGAAATAAAAATAATAATAATAACGTAATAATTTTTTATTCAATATCAATTCGAACACTAACTTTTTTTGAATAATAATAATTAAGGCTAAAGCTCAGAAATCATGCACCTTCTTCACTAATGGATCCACAGCCGCCAATACTTCGCACATGACCGATTTGACAATCTCATCCTAAAAGTTCAACATTCTCAATCTTAATTATTTAATGAAACAATTTTAGTAACAAAAAGAAAAATAAAAACTTAATCTAAAAGAACGTTAAAATTACATGACCGACATCACAACTCACAAGACAAAAAGGAGCAATTTTCATGAAGATCACCAGCCCCAAAATCCATGCAAGTTCACAAACTACAATTTCAGCCATTGGGCCTGTTCTATGTTATTGATGTAAACTAACCGGGCCACTTTGACAGGTTAGGGGCACGTTTTCACCATTTAAAATCAGTCTTTCTTTACTCTTGGGCCATGGCCCATGATAGTGTCTAAATACTACCATATGCCTTCTGTTTTAGCAAGCAAACAAAAAGGTTTACAAATTGGAAAGTCAGAGAGAACCAAATGATATAAGCGCGATTCCTTGATTTCCTTCATATAATAAAGGATGAAAATTATTTGAATGACTAATATTACAATAAAATAATGGGTTTCAGTAAACTTAACTGGTAAAGTCTCTTGTCGATGAACAAGAGATCAGAGTTCGAATCCTGCCTACATAAAAAACTAATTAGTGTTTTAGTTTTATGATAAAAGCAATCATCATGGAAGAGTGAACATCATATATTCAAAAATTATTGTATCTAAAAAAAAAAAAAAAAATTACAACAAAATATATTAATGTGCTCCATTCTTGACATGGGTGTTATGTCCACAGAGATCCCCAAATGGTATAAAGCTTGTGAAAGAAATTATGTAGAGAAGTGATGTATGTATCTAAAAGCGGTTGAGAAGTGACGAGGTTTGCCATTTCCAATAGCACACCGTGTTGGGCTGTTAAGTCAAAGTGACTGAAACAGTGAGCACTAGTAGGCATTAAAGTTTCAACAAGTACCAGGCTTACAAAAACCCAAACTAAGATGAAGCTCAACAGAATTAGATTAAAATTGTATTTGGTTTTTTTTTTTTTGGTCCTTATTAAATTGTTTTTCATTGACGGCTAATTAATCCAGCTAATCCATTTCTAAAGCTTGATAAATCTTTGGAAAGGGAAGTTTATCCTTTTTGTTGGGACAAAGTGGAACCATAAGATTCATAAAAAAAAAAGTGTAACCATAAGATATATAAATTTGAATTTCGAGAAAGAAAGCATGTTCCACTCAAGAGTGTTTAAATTTTTGTTTCTCTAGTAGGACAATAGTGGAATAGAATAGGAGAAATGTAATAGCTTTGGTTTTTTTAAGTTGCAAATATCCCATATTAAAGTTGGGAAATAAGCCTTTGATGATTGATGGAATTCAAGTAGGAATTACTTTATGTTTCAAGCCAATGTTTCATGGAGTTAGATTGTTACTAATAAATAATAATGACTCAAACTAATTCTCATGGGTTATATCTACAGCTTCTCTCGGTTTTTGAAAAACTTTTGTTATTTCTTCTTTTTTAGATACAACATGATTTGAAATTTATTAAATCTGTTCTATGATGATTGCTTTTTATCATAAAGTTAAGATACTATTGAATTTTTTATTTTATTTTACTTTTTTATGTAAATGAGATTTGAACCTAAGTTTTTTATTCGATGGCTAAAAGCTTTATTAGTTAAGTTATCCGAAACCATCTTGAATAATCTTTTTTAAGTAATAGACTAATATGTAATATCGACATGAAATAAAGAGAGAATCTAATTTGGAAGGATAATGCGTGTCATCTTATATACATATTACATATTCTATGCCTTTTTTGTAAATGCCTCGTGGCTGTCTAGCATTGAGACATTATAAAAATTGCATACAATAAAGGAGTTTGAGCTTCATTTTAAACATAAAAAATGCTTTACGAGGAAAACGTGGTTCCTTAAATTAATAATGTAATTAAGTGCTTAATTGGACGTTGCTGCTCTAAAGTTAAACTAACCAACTTTAAAAATAGACTAGACTAGCTGAATTATGGCCCACATGTTCTAAGCTCAATACATAAGAAAAGCAAAAAAGTATTCATCCTTTGGTGGACACTATTCTCCAGCTCTCTGGTTCTCCCTTTCTTTCTTTCTTTCTTTCTTTCTTTCTTTCTCTTTCTTATTTTCTGATTCTTTACAGCTGTACAACAATTTGTTTTCTTTTTATTCTTTTACTTATTTCATTGTTTTAGTAATTAGTACACATTACACTATGTCACTATCAATCACTTGGTTTATTTAATTATTTTAGACTATTAATAACTTTTAGTATTTTAGACTTGAATGTGGTGTGGGTGGGTGCTATACTGGTATAGGGGTATAGGTGTCAGTGTTAACATTAAATAATTTTACTATTTGTGGTTTTGTGGGGCACATGTCTAATAAGAAAAACATTTTATTTAAAAAATTATCTTTGTGGTTTTTAGATTAAAATGTCAAGTCAACCTCACTTAAAAAAGGCAAGAAAAACCCTTTTTTTTCATACTATAGGAAAGAATCGAAAGATCAATCAACAAGTGAGTCCAATTCATCATCAAATATTAATGTTCCGATTCCTGATGAACCGCCTTCTTCTGAACCTCAAATAGTCGAATCCACACAAGTTGATATCTCTTCTTTAGAACGTGATCCGGGATTACGTCTTCCAATATAGTCATATCCCATTAATGAATGTGATAATGTTCAAAGAGCATATATCAAATTTTCTTTTTATAGGTATGTGTGTCAACAATAAATAATTTCATTATCTCTCCCTGATTAGGTGTATTTTTTTTTTCTATTTAATTAAATTTTCTCGTACCGTCGAGGTTTACTTACTTGATATTCCAGCCCACCCTAAAATAAATTCCTGGCTTCGCGACACAGTATGTTCTAGTTTTTCTTTTTAGGCCAAAGTAACAAAATTCATACATTTTCAAGTTGATGAGGGTTCTGTTTGAGAAAACAATGACTTGACTTTAATGGCGTGGAGATTCTTTTTTCTCAATCATTCCAATGAACAAAAAAATAATTACAACCTTTTTTACAAATGTTAGGTGACATATTATATATGAAATTTACAATGCTTTTCACAGATAGTAAAGTGACGTTAATGATGGTGTCATGTAAAAGGTAATATTATACGTACTACTCCTATGTTTGACACCTCAACAAATTCTTAAAAATGTTTTTGTTCCTAACATTGCTCTCAAATTATTTTAGCCATAGGCTATGCGTACATTCACCACCCACACCAAAATCAAAATAAGAATGGCTAAGCCAGCTAGAATCACATTTCTACTTCTAGATAGCAATCTTTCTTTAAGTGGGTGCGAGTGATTTTTTGTATGGCAAAAGTGGAACAATAGGATTCTAAAATTCGTATGATTCAACTAAAATAATGTGTGAACAAGTTTGATTAAGGTGCATTCGTCGAGGACCAAAGAATTTTAGCGTCTTTGGTTGGCTAGGCAGCAAGAAGTCCTTGAGTGGAGTTCAAAGAGTACACATTGCTTTAATAATGTGCCTTTTCCTTAATACTTCATGTAAAATGCCAATAGAATTATGTGGTACTCCTGTTGTGTTTACAATGATAATTCTGGGTGTGGTTTGATGACTTTTATCCTAGTTTTAATACCAGGTGTGTACACACAGATGAGTAGAACTTACCATTTGTGATCAAGAATATTTCATTTCATAAGTTTTGTACCGTGATAAATTTAGTTTAACCAATTAATCCAAGTTGTTGAATTAACTAATTATGTAATCTGGATCAATTTTAGTTAAACACATAGAAAACCATCATCATCAAAAATTTACATACAAGGATATGGTTACAAAGAGAAAACCAATTGGGAAAACTCTCTGGGAGTTTAACAATGACCTCCAAACATGAAGAATCCACTATAATAGAATTGAAGTTTTACACAAGAAAGAATATACATGAACCTAAAGTTGCTACTTACTTTCGTGACCCCATGAAGCTTCAACACCCTATTGAACTCCTCTTTCACGTGAATCTCTTTAATTAATGCACGAATATCCAATTCGTGACTTCAAGAATCGACTTGAAGGAATTTTGATCCTAGCAACATAGTACTGGATGGCAACATATACATGATCCTAAAGTTGCTATTCTATAGCAGCAGTATCATGCAACACCCAAGTATTTTTTATTTGATGTAGGTTGTTGAATAGACTAGGATTTTGCTGAATAGACTAGGATTTGATCTCTCTTAGCTCTTAGGTTTTAGCCTCTCTAGTCTCTCTAAAAACACCCTTAAAATCGTCCTCGGTGATCTCTTAAATAGTGTAGTAAGTAGGGCGCAAACACTAGAAGAATAGCCAACTTAAAGACCTAATTGCGAATCTAGTTTGTCATAGCTCGACTGATCAAATTTGGTGTCGACTGTCAGAGGTTGCAATCGAGATTTCCAAAAACTTCATTTTTCTTGAGCTGATTTTGGGACTTAGACTAAAAAGACGTACAATTTGATACGGTTTGTGGACACTAAAACCTATATATGCATCATACTGTTATATGTAGTGCCCGTCTGGCAACCTATTGCCAATCCAAAAAGCATATTTTCAAACCTAAAAAGTTTTTCACTGCGTTTTGGTAATAGAAAAAATCATGAAATGACACCACAATTTATCTATAAAAAATACGTTTTGCCACTTGACCATCAACCATCCATTTTCATTCCATGCTTTTGCATAAAAGCAAGTTTTGCCACTTAGTTAACAAACGCACCCGTAACTAATCAAGTTTTATCTCCATTGAGTGAAAGATGGTACTGTTCAAATTTTATGGACAACCAACACTAGCAATTCAGGATTGTCTCTCATTTGGAATTGTCCCATTATGGGGGTACTAGCTGGATCTCCTGAATCAAGGAGAAAAATATACGGTCCAAAATTTCTATATCATTGCTCAATCAAAGACTAATAATTCTCTTGTATAGTTTACTACGTGAAACATGCTATTTGAAAGTCTTTATGCTGGTAGTATTTGTTGGAATTGTTCTATCTAATTAAAGGGATATAGTTCAAATTTCTAAGAGCATTCTCATCAGAATGCGTATTTGGGCGAAAACAACATAAAATGGGGAGGAGGCAGCAAAAGCAGTAGCCATCAGCCTCCCCAAACCATTGAAATGTTGTTGTTGATGAACAGTCGCTCTCCCACCTTGAGGAGCCACTGTTCATCAATTGGGGGAATAAAAAAGTCTTTTTTTTAGTGTAGTAGTGTTTTTTGTAGTGTAGTATTTCGGGAGTTGTGAAAAAAAATAATAATAATCATAAAGATATATTAAAAAATGGAATAGTAAAGTTAAAATAGGGAGTTTGGTGTAGTAGTGCTTTAACTAAACTAGCAAAAGTGGGTTTTTTAGAACCAAATTGGCAAAAAAAATAGGGAGTCTGATAATAATGCTCTAAGTCATTGTTTTAGCAACGACTAATTATTCTGGTACGATTTACTACGTGAAACATGCTATTTGATTGTCATCAACTGGTACTAGTATTAGGTTATTACTATGGATATTGTGGGATAATTAGTTGACAGTAATAAAAATGTGATTTCCTAACACATGAAATATTTAACTTTTTAAATGAAAGGTAGAGCGTATATATTACATTTAAACTTCAGATTATATGCTTTAATACAACGATAAATTACTACTTATGTAAAAGGTTTAAGTTGTTAGAAAGTAATGAATTTATCATTTAATTATTATTTTAATATGTCCAAATTTCTACCCCATTGCTTAAGTAATGACTAATAATTGTCGTATGGTTTATGTGAAACACGCTATTTGAAAGTCTTTCGACAAATAGGAAAAATGACTTATACTGTGATTTTTGGTTGACGGTAATCCCCAATTGCCTGTTGCTCCATCACTGACAGCTAGGAACTTATTATTTGGACTTTAAAGTTTAAGCGTGAAATAAATTGTGCTTGTAAGAGTTATGGCACTGTAGTGTAATGAAAGTTTTACCCATTCTAGGTTGGATATAGCCGCTCCAAGGGTTAACAAAACAGTCCAGACTTTTTCAATTTCAATAGAATTATTTGGAAGAATTCAAAGTTTTTGGGAGTTTTTCTTTTGAGTCTTGCTAGGGTCACAATAAAATTCACAACAATAATAAAACAAAACACAATTTGTCTATCACCTCACACATGGGCCCATCACAATCTCTCAATTAATTTTTTTTTTTTTTCTTTTTAGTTTGATTGGTAATTTGGCTTTTATTGTGAATTTTTTTTTTCTTTTTAATTTTGATTAGAAATTTGGCTTTTGTTGTACCTTTTATTGTGAATGTAGTATTTTTTTTTTATTATTATTATTTTTTTTACGAATAAGAAAATGACATATAATGTGAACTGACTGGGAAGTTGATGTTGAACAAAAGGCACTAATATGAGTCACATCCAAGTGAAGAGTTGTGATACAGAAAATAATAGGTAAAATTAAAGCTAAAAAAAGTTTTTTTTTTTTTTTTTGAAAATAAGGTTAGAAAATGATTTTACACAATATAATTAGGATATTCTCCAATTAGATTCAAATGGAGAGAGTTTTTATGTAATCCATGATCATTTTGATCCTGATTGAATCATCATATAAATAACATATTGAAAATTTTCATTTAAAAGGAATCCTAATTCCTAAAAGAACAAAAGAGAAAAATCATTATGATTTGTGTGCTTGAATACATGGGCTCTCATAATGATATTTTATATTAGCAAAATGTGATTCTTGCATAAAATTGACCCATCACTCATAATAATAGATACTGAAAACTATCTTATGAAATGATTTCAAAGAGCCACCGTCTTATAATTTTTGGGATCCACAAATATATGTGGATGTAATCTCATAAACTATGAAAGAACGGTATTGTTTTCTAAAGTTGTCTCATGAGATGTCTTCTCAATAGGCCCACCCCATGATGTCTCTTGTGAGTAGATAGTAACCTTCGAGGCATGTTTTTTTCACTTTTTTTTTTCTAATGTATTTTTTGAACTTGTTAAAAAAAAATGTTATAATTAGAATAATATCAATTTTACAAATAGTCATCACCGACAATTTGACATTATTTTTATTATATATTAATTACTACATGTCATCTCAATAATTTTAAATTTGTCAGTGAGTGGAACATGTGAGGAAAACCAATTGTCATTGAAAGTTCTTTAGCAAAAAAAAAAAAAAAAAATTGTCATTGAAAGTTGTATAAGTGAAACATATTTCATCAATTTGATGTGAGTCCCACCAAATCTATGTGGGTCCCAACTCAAAAACCGGCTCACTTGTAGACAACATAAACTCTAGCGTCTAGCCTATAGGCCGGTGGGTCATCCTATCATACATGTGGTGGACAGTCCCACACCATGTATTTATGGTGGACAAGGGTATTTTCGGTAATAAAATTTGTGTAAGTAATTACACGTGTGTACTTGTTTTCGTGGACGGTGATTTTGTTCGGTAAAGTGTTTTGACCTTTTCCAGTCAGCGGTTCAATGTTTGGTATTTTTGAAAGAGTCTAGGGTCAGTTTAGGAAAATCGGAACCACGTTAGGCAAAAAGGTGTGCCACGCGTACGTGGTCCATGCTCAGTTTTATTTTTTTGAACGATATTACACCAACCTTAGTTATTGGAAAATGAAAGTTGATTATGACACCTTAGTCTCTCATGACTAATTAAATAATTTAGCAAAAAATGAACATTCAATAGGTGATGTGTGGAAAAAATCCCAGTGAATATTTTTCTATGGTATTTTCAAAATTAATGAAATTATCTTGAAAGAATAAGTTAATAAGTTATATATTACTAGAAAGTTCTATGTTTTTAATAAAATGATGTATAAATTATAGTTTTCTAGAGAGAATTATGGTCATTTTACTACAAATTATTTAAGTTAACACAATACACTTCGAGAATAGCGAACCTCAAATTTTCTTACTTTGGATATATAGTGTATTTGTGTTTCCTCCTTACTCTAAAAGCATAAAACAATGAAATTCATATTGTCAAGAGTATTGTACTTCAACTGACACTATATGTTCGCCTTTATGAGAATAACTTGTATTTTAATCACTTCCCCCCTAATGATCGAATTATCAAGAAAAAAAGCGACAACATTCTTATATATATTTTGCAAAACTTTAGGAGTCATTGTCATTTTCTTATATTTTAAGAGAGTTTATTGTAATTTTCTTGTTTTTCTTTTTCTTTTAATAAAAGTATTATATTTAATTATAATTCTCCCCAACCTTCTCCACCACTATATTTATAGTTACAAATAGTTTAATTTTAGAAGATATCCATTCTTTATCACTTCTGTCACTTTTGAATGTTTACAATTTTCTTCTTACTTTTTACTTTGCCATTTTTAATCTCATCCTATTTTGTACTAATATTTGGTTCTTTTATTTTTAATTATTTAATGATGTCTTTTCTTTATGTAAAGTAAAAGATGAGATTGCCAAATCCTACTCTTAATTTTTTTTTTAAGTGAATAAATTTTTCTTCAAAATTGATCTAGAGGAGATGGAGAAATCTCCTCAAATATATTACAGTGCAATTAAACAACTATTACTATTTATTTTAATCACATGAATTTCTAAATGTTAAATCAATCATATGACTATTAAATAATCAAGTGATTAAAACATTATAGCATATGTGAATGATCATTTGAATCTCCGAATAATATGTTAGAGAACTTTCTTTCAAATTTGGTTAGAGGAAAATTATGTCCTTTATTATATAATAGTAAAGATGACATTGTTTAGAAGCTTATGACCATAACAATTTTCTTCCTCTTAGCAAGTAACAATCATAAATCCACCAGGCCACAAGGCCTGGTGGTCATTTCTGGCGTCTTCCAGGTTCCCCCAATCCTATTGTCTTGCTATTGTCATAAAAGTCATAAGGCCTAATCTTGATTCAAGAGAGGAAAGAGGTGTAAATCACTTAATTGTAATTGTGTTAATTTGCTTTGCACTTTTTTTTTTTTTTCTTTTTTATATGAATTATCCAATACGAAAAAGATAAATAGACCTATTCTTTTTTCTTTTTTGGTTGCTGAATGATAGATGGACCTATTCCATTCAAAGTTCTGCTTGTGATTTTGGAAATCTTTTGACATAATTGGAATTTGGACTATTAACTATACATAGTCTAAAAGTGATAAAAACTACTTACTTATTTTATTTTATTTTTATTTAAAAAATGTACTATCTTCTTTATTGGACTTTGATGGCCTAAAATCAAATATGCAGAGCTAAACAATAATGCATATAGAGCAACTTTTCCGACATTCATTTATTAAAAGGGGAAAAAGCTTCATGTATGTCTACTTCAAAATTATGGACGGAAAGAGACAGAAAGAGAGAAACCTTTAGTTTGGTTTGGCATAGACGCAGTAATGAAAAATTATCATAATGATGATTTTATAACTTTAACCTTATCCAAAACATTAAAATAATTCTTTCACGCATTAATTGTAAGGCCATAAAAGTAATTTCCTTCAAATAGTGATTATTTCCTCCTTTATATACCTTTATTTCTTTTAAGATACTCTTTTTTTCATCCCCTCCTTTACACTTGTTTAGGTGGAAAGGGGGAGGGAAGGGAAGCCATAATACCTCTTCCATGACTACATATGGAACAACTTTCCTATTCAAATACTCAACCTTAGTAAAAGGTTGAACATAAACATATAATAAATCAAGAATATAAAGAATTCCACTTTCATCTTGTTTTGAGTTTGACCTACTCAAGAAATTTTGTCAAACTATATATGTGAACCCTCGACTTGCATTTGGTCAAGATTCAATACTAATGGGAATGGTCAATAGCTAGCTATGACACTCAAATGTTATATATTAGAGTATTAGTTGGTAGTCAAATATAAGATATTAGACAATTCCATGGTATTCCTCGATTCTATGGTCCTCATGAAAGAATTTTGCTTGCATTTTGGCAAACTTGTTTCCTCTACTTCACCCAAGAGAAGCCTTCTTTTATTCCAAATTTAAGATGTTGTATAGTTGAATATTCTAGCTGGCATAAGGCCTCAAGACCAATTGGTTACACACAGTCTTTTTATATTTTCCGCGTTTTTGTTTTTTGTTTTTTAAATTCCGCTGAGATTGACTATTTGATTAATGTCCAATCCAATCAAAAAGGCCAATTTCTTTATTCTAACAATTAACAAAGAAGAAGAAAAAGTCATGGCATGGCTGGTGTTTTCAGTTGCGTACCAACTACTAACCAATTTATAGACAATAATTACAGATTTTGCTGATTGGAGGGAGAAAAGCTTCATCGTCTCTGTACCACCGGGTCTGGCCCAGGTAGGTCCAGTTGCTTAGAACCTAGCTCCATATTGTGACCTCAGAATAACCTCGGGGTGTTTTGCTGAATTGAGTCCTTTGTTAATTACACATTTTGAGAAGGCTCAACAAAATCCAGGCATTGTTAAACTATTGGCTTGAAGACATTATACCTTAGATTGCTTAACCAGTTCACTCAAAGTTTGAGCTACCACTCTCACCTAAAAAGTTGTGCCAACAAATTGAGAAAGGATTTTGTTAATTAGAGCTCTTAGGACAATGATTAATGAATATTAAATACTTACATTTTATGGGAAGTAACAAATTTTTAATTAAAATAATAAATAAAAAAAATTAAAATATCCTAATCAATACATTATTTATATTGATAAATTATTCATTTTTTCCGTTATATCTACATGTGATCCTTCTAATTAATACAAATAAGTAATTCATTTATAATTTGAAGGAGATAAATAGTCATTAAAACTCATAATCGTTTGTTTATATTAGTTGTGAGGAACACATGTAAATACAACAGAAAAAATAAATAATTTATTTAACGGGTCTTTGCCCTTGTCATTCGCATTTAATGCTTATTCCTCGTATTTATTGCTACAAGACATTATCCATCATCAACCCCTACTCACAAATCCTATAAATATCCCCTCTAAGCCTGGGAGAAAGTATGCTTTCCCTACTACTATGACTTCGTTATTTTTCTTAAAAGTTCTTTCTGCCCTCTTTACTAACTTTAGTTTTGAAGTGCCTCTGACCAACCTCACTAAGTTGATCTTTGGCCCATTTAGCAAACCCTTCTCTTTTTACAGGTTTTTGACTAGTGAGCACTTGAGCGTTTGAACAATTACCTCGATTTGGGTCCTTATTGTGTTACTTGTTCTTAAAGTTGACCCTATACACACTGACTTCTCCTATTCTCTGTAAAATCTTGATAATAATTTTTATACAAGAGTTTCTGAACTCAGTGGCATGCCTGATTCTCTTTATAATGGAAGTCTGACTTCTCCTATTCTCTGTAAAATCTTGATAATAATTTTTATATAAGAGTTTCTCAACTTGGTGGCATGCCTGATTGTCTTTATAATGGAAGTTGGGCTTCATCCCCTGCTGATGTAAGCAAAAGACAAGAAAAAGAAAAATTCCTATACAAGGCATTTGGTAAAAAAATAAAATAAAAAAATAAAAAATCCTATACAAGGCATTTGATAGGACATTACAAGGCCTATGAAATACAACTTGAAATAAGATATGAAGTTGGAAATTCAAAATGACATCTAAATACATTTTATTACGCCTGTATTTAGATGGTTTTTGAACCTCTTTAAGCATTCTACTTAGGGATTAAGATCCCTACAATATTGCATGGACTGCAATGAGCCAATAATACTTTTTTGGTATTACATAATTTACATGGAATCTCAATCCGTATACTCAGATTTTACCCTTGCCACATACTGTGCAAAACTACCGTTCATAAATCATATAGCGAATTAAGCATGCAAACTCTTATTTCAATCACGCATTATGATCTTGTTCAATGTCAAATTAATTATCTGCAAAATATAGACAGTCCAAATTGGCAAGAATTTATGCGACTATACCATCTTTTAACAAATTTTCTGCAAAATTTGTAAGATTGGTTTTTTCTATTTATTTATTTTTTTTTCTTTTTCTCTTAATCAAATTTTCTGCTATTATTTAACTTTCCCAACCCCCCCTCCCCCTCCCCAATATATTATTTTTTTTTTTTTTTTTTTGACAATTAGCAAACAACCCCACTATGAGGGATAAAACCCTGGACGTCTCCCATGGGAGATGCCATGAGGTGCCACTAGACCACAAGTGCCACTAACCACAAGTGTCATTGGTCAATATGTATGTATATATATATTAGGGTAAAACTTAGATACAATTCCTTAGGTTAGGTACATTAGGTTTCTCAATTGAATTCAAACACATGATTGCATTAACTAATGAAACACAAACAATGTTATCTTTTCCAAGAATATTTGAATTCAACTAGGAACCTAATGTACTTGACTTAAGAAACTGTACTTAAGTTTTATCCTATATACTATTGACCATTTCTCCTACTTTTCCAGATTGCCCCTAAATTCATTTTTTTTAGGGTGTGTGGTCCAGATTTGGCCAACTAGTCTTAGGACCAAAAACGTGGACCATATATTTGAGTTAATTTTCTTATATCAGTGTGATTGATTTCCTTCCCAATTGTCCCTATTTTTTGTTTTGTTTTGTTTTTTCAAAGCAAAAATGGGGAAGGGGATAGCCAGTTGTTGAAACCCTGTTTAAATGTGATCATATATCTATATTGAGAGGTGGGTTCATTTCATCCATAGCTTAACCTAAGCCTGATTAGCGTCTCAACAACATCAATTAGTTGGCATCCTAAGTGAACCCAAATTGCTCCAAGGGTTTGAAGTAACCCTAATCAAAATACATTTGCCACTGGAGCACTCATCCTAGGTGGTCGTACTCGCTTGTAATTCAAGCAAATTTTGGTGGTCACTATTTATTTTCTAAGTTATGAAACACAAAGACCAAATAATGTGGGTTATGTATTATATCAGTATTAATGCAACATCTTTAGTAACGTCAGTCCCAAATGGATACAACCCACAATTTTGGTAGTTGTAGAAATCATTTTGCATTCGGTATGTAAGTTTCACTTCCAAATAGTTCTAATCTTGTCTCATTGCATTGATTAGAACCCATTAGCAGCCAACCAAAATGTCACTTAGCAGCCAATCAAAATGTCACTTAGCAGCCAAAATGTCACTTTAAATGATCGAATAAATGTAATTTGTTGGAAAGATAGATGATTGGTTTTTTATGTTAATCAAACTTCTTTACAAAATTGAGTCTATGTGCCATAGTTTAAGTGGTATTATTTAGTAGTCCACTTTAGAAAAGCAAGAACGAAAGCTCATGCTAAGGAACTTTTGGGTTTTGGCTAATTTGGCCACCAAACTGGCGGCATTTGAGCTATGATGTCAGCTTTGATAAAAGACCTTATTTTTTTTGTTTGGCTTACAAAAAGAATTCCATCACGCTTTAAACTTGCTTAATATTTTTTCCTGTCCACTACAAAATGCGACAAGACTTGTCGTTTACTTTATACAAGGCCAATTACATTTACATCACTATCCATCTTTTATTTATGTATTTATTTATTTTTTAATTTTAATTTTTATGTGTATGTATCTTTCCTCCCCTCTTTTACTTTGTATGGCCAACTGGATATATATACCTTGATATACATAAAATTGGGGTAACAGTAACACTGATGTTTCCAACACTATATTCTTTGCCAATAAGCATATAGGATGTGATAATAAGCTTGTATAGAGCGTAAGTTTGGATTAGTCTTTTATTAATTTGTTAATTTGTTGAAACTGAGATCTTTAAAATCTGTATATAAACAAATACACTAATAAGAGCTTTATATTAATATTTCGGTTGACAATACCTTAACTAAAGTAGTTAGACTTAACAATGTTATATCAACCAACTATCATAATATTCATATGATTTCATTATTTCTCATTCAAAGGTTCCCCAATGTGTTATCTCCTCAACACAAGCATATTACAAATGAGGTCAAAGATAAGAATTAAGCCTATCCTAATTAAACCCTGATTTTAACACACTTATGAGGGCCCTCTAGCAAAGTTATATATCTCATTAATCAAATCGATTTGAGATTAAATATTCATATCTACCAGACTTGATCAATGTGGGCCTAATTGGAAGATTTAGAATATGTACACCCACTCAGTGTACCATGGACTAATGCTGCCTTTAAATAGCTTCAACTGTATGTAAATGGAAGTGACAACTTCTGGAAGTGCTCCAATACTGCACTTGATATTGCCATGGGTGATCATTACTAAGGCCAAGCTTGCATTTTAGATAAAAGGGGACAGACACCAACACCGTATTACAAAATTGCAAGATATTTTTTCTTTATACGAACTTAGGCTTGGTTTTTGCACCTGCGGTCCATACTCCATACCACACTTGCACAGCTTGATTGCAAAATATATCATTTAACTATAAGTACGCTATTATTAGTTGTCCATTGAAATTACTCATTCCACAGGACATCAGGATTAGATTGTGAGGATTTGACCTAAAATTATTAGATGATAGATAAATGCAATAATGCATAGAATGACTATAGGCTTTGAGAAACAATGATAGGAATAGGTACTTTATGCTTTTTATTTATATTTATTTATTTTCAACAAGTAGAAGAGAGAACATTGAATTTCGAATCCGGATTCTTTACATGAAAAAAACTGAATAATATCACTAAATCACAAGACAACTTTAGATTATATAATAATTCCAAGATAAATAAGATTGATCATAGGATTGTTGCAAATAATTATAAGATTATTGTAATTTGCAATTTACTTTAGAAAAGAGATAAAACCCTTTAAGTGGAATAAGATTTACTCATTTGGCACATATTGGTTCTGAAAAGCAATACAGATAGTGCCTAGCCATTTATGCAGAAGATAAAGGAGACACTTGTCCTTTCACAAAATACAGCCCACTTTCTACTTATCAAAAAAAAAATACAGCCCACTTTCTCATTGGCTTCCCTTCCCCACACCGCGTCTTTTACTTGGACAACCCAAACTCGTTTTGACTCTCAGCAGCCATAATTGGACTGTGAACTCTCTCAATTACATACTTGTTTCCTATAAGTATAAACATAAACATCAACAAAAACAAAAGCAAAAAAAGCAAGGCAGTAAACTAAAACCAAGTGAGATTCACAAGCACAATTTCTGAAAAACGTGTTTGGACGGCGTGAGATCCATTACAACCACTTTTTTCTCACTTTCTTTCACTATATATATAAAGCAAGAGATACCCCTTGCTGTTCAAACATCAAAGCCAACAACACTAACTCTGTTTCAAAAAGCAGAAAAGGCAAATTGTAAAAAAGAGAGATTTTTTTTTTTGAGAGAAAAAGTAAGATGGCAATCAGTAAAGAAATCATGGGTGGTTCTATGATTGAGAGGTCTTCATTTGTTTCCTCAACAAATGTGTTTCTTAATCAAAAGAAGCAGAACATGTTGATGGTTAATCCAGTATTGGTGCCTTTGGAGAGAAGGAGAGTAGTGGTGCCTTTGAGGAAGGTTGTGAAGGGTCCTGTGGCTGCTGTCAGTGAAGATTTGGTGAAAGCTGTGCCTTTTTCTGTGCCTGCAGAGAAGGCAGAGAAGTTCAAGGTCAGAGCTGTGGTGACAGTGAAGAATAAGAGCAAGGAGGACTTCAAGGATACAATTGTGAAGAATTTGGATGCCTTCACTGACAAGATTGGGAGGAATATTGTTCTTCAACTTGTCAGCACTGAAATTGATCCAAGTAAGCCTATTTCTCCTTCTGGTTATGTCAGACAAGCTAGATTTAATTTTTGTGCCACTTAAAATTTATTGTTCTGGGTAATTCAATTCACCTTTCAGCTTTTTGTCTCTAATTTTGGTACAAAGAATCTAAATCTCATATGGGATTTCAATGTTTTTCCTCTTTTGGGTTCTTAAAGTTGAGATCAATTTGACAATCATATTAATTTGATCATTGATCTTTCCTGGGTTGATCCTTTGAGTTCTAGTACTGAATTGGTTGTATTTTTGTGTTGAAGAAACTAAGGCTCCAAAGAAAAGCAATGAAGCTGTGCTAAAAGACTGGTCAAAGAAATCAAATGTGAAAGCTGAGAGGGTTAATTACATAGCTGAGTTTATGGTGAACTCTAATTTTGGTGTGCCTGGAGCAATCACAGTAAACAACAAGCACCAGATGGAATTCTTCGTGGAGACTATTACGCTTGAAGGATTTGCTTGTGGTCCAGTCCACTTCCCTTGCAACTCATGGGTGCAATCCAGGAAAGATCATCCTGGAAAGAGAATATTCTTCTCAAATAAGGTAAATAAGTCTTCTTATTTTTTCTTTGATTTTTCTTTAATTGAATCTCTGAGTCTCTGACAATGCAAGTCAAACGTTTAAAACAACAAAGGTCAAAACCATATAGTTTTACTTTTTGAATCTTTTCTAGTTATAAGAAGTTGAATATTTCTTAATGTTCTTTGGTCGAATAAGTTGAATAAAGAATAATCTATAGCATGCTGTTATTGAATTTCAATTATCATAAAAAGAAAATTACACCTTTTTACCTGCTCCACCTCGCTCACAAAAAATAAAATATAATAATAATAATCTAAAGTTTCGCATGGTTTAGATTGGTTTTAATTAAAGATCTATACCAACTATAAATGATGAAGATGAAGAGGTCTAAAGTGGGATTATCTTATTATTGATTTGGTGGATCAAATCTAAAAGGATCCAGTCTGTTTGTGTAGTTGATGGGCCACTGATGTAATGGGCCAAGTGTCCAACTGCTGAGCCGATTAACTACCAAGAGAACATTAAATTTGTTTGTATTTTAGGCATAATAAGCCCATCATAAGACATAAATGATTGAAATGGAACATATGTGACAATTAACAAAAATATGATAAAAAATAACCACCCTTTTTCCCTCTCTGATATATTTTTTTTTTCTTTGTATAATGTTTTGTTTGTAACTTCAACTTTGACACTCTTTTGTGATTATATTTGAGCAGCCATATCTACCAAATGAAACGCCTGGTGGGCTTAGATCATTAAGAGAGAACGAGCTTAGAGAAATAAGGGGTGATGGCAAAGGAGTCAGAAAATTATCAGACAGGGTATATGACTTTGATGTGTACAATGATTTGGGCAATCCAGATAGGGGAATTGAGCTTACTAGGCCATTACTTGGAGGTGAAAAAATTCCATATCCTAGACGGTGTCGCACTGGTCGCCTTCCTAGTGATACTGGTCAGTGTTCTATCTCATTTTCTTAATTGAGCAATACTAGAGACATAAACTTTTTACAACATTTTTCAAAAGTTACTTATATGGTATATTGTGATTGGTGTAACATCATTTTCATATAATTTTTATTGTACACCAATCAGAATATACCACCTCAATTATTGTGAAGTTTTGTGTGTAGCTAGACTTATTATTCTTAATTTTCCAGGCAAAGCTTCCATAGGTGCAATGTAAATGTTATATGTGGTCACATAAATGAATAAACCCTTTCGATACAATAGAACTTTATTGAATAGGCTTGATGCTTACATATAAAACAAAAAATAAAAAACTAAACATCATATTCAAAACCAAAGTAAGTCAAATAACATTTTAAATCCAAATCAGATTGTGATTTCATTAATCACTTTGGCTAGTCTTAATTGATATTGAGATGAGATACATTAGAAAGATTTGGCATGCAATATATTTTTGTTTAATGGTCTAAAATAACTTTTTGTTTCATGTGCCACAGACATGCATGCAGAAAGCAGGGTTGAGAAGCCATTACCAATGTACGTGCCTAGAGATGAACAATTTGAGGAGTCAAAGCAAGACACATTTTCTGCTATGAGGCTTAAAGCAGTGCTTCACAACTTAATTCCATCCTTGAAGGCCAGCATTTCGGCTAATAACCACGAGTTCAAAGGATTTTCGGAGATTGACAACCTCTATAGTGAAGGTGTCCTCCTTAAAATAGGGTTACAAGAAGAACTCCTAAAGAAGCTCCCATTGCCAAAGGTGGTCAGCAATAATAGGGGAATTATTAAATATGACACCCCCAAGATACTTTCCAGTGAGTATTATCTATAACTTTCTATGTTTGTTATTAATTTGAACCTTTTTAGATACCCAAAAAAATTGAAGTGGTTATTCAATTTTATACCTCCCATACCTTGTCATTTTTCCTTCAATGGTTTGTCAGTTGGAAGCCAGACTTATGAATATGAAATATTCTGGCTCCTACAGGATCCAGCTCAAGCTATTGTATATTTAAATGCAATTGGGCAACTAAGTCTTTATTATATGTCCTTGGCACCAACAAGAAGAATCTTTTTCACTTGTAAATTGCATTATCATTATAGACATTTCACATTTTGGAAACAATAGCCAAAATGAGTTAATCAAAAGACATTATGATGTTTAGATACCTAATTACATTTAGAATGATGTTAAGGATACTACAAATTTTATTACATAAGCTTAACTCTTACAAATTGATGTGTAACCAATTACAAAAAAGAAAATTTAAACATTTATTTATTATGTTATTGAAGTTGAACCAATTACATTTATTTTCATGTCAATTTATAGACTTTTTTGTGGTAAAATTAGTCATAACATTTGATTCCCATTTGCAGAGGACAGGTTTGCATGGTTGCGAGATGATGAATTTGGACGTCAAGCAATTGCAGGGATAAATCCAGTTAGTATTGAGAGGCTTAAGGCGTTCCCACCTGTGAGCAATCTTGATCCTAAAATCTATGGTCACCAGGAGTCTGCAATCAAAGAAGAACACATCGTGGGCTATCTCAATGGCATGACCGTACAACAGGTAACCCCATCAGGCCATCACATTGTTCTTAAGTATTGTAAATGTTTTTAAACATGATATATATGTATGCAAGTTCTTAAATCTACATGACTTAATTTCTCTTTTATTAAATTGCTGATATATTTCCTTATTTCTTTCATTTTTTGATAGGCATTGGAGAAAAATAAGCTGTTTATTTTGGATCACCATGATGCTTACCTTCCATTTCTAGATCGGATTAATGCCCTTGATGGCCGAAAAGCTTATGCAACTCGTACAATATTTTTCTTGACTCCTCTTGGGACTCTTAAGCCCATTGCTATTGAACTTAGCCTTCCACCATCAGGACCAAGTTCTAGGTCCAAACGCGTAGTTACACCTGCTGTTGATGCTACTACCAATTGGACGTGGCAGCTTGCCAAGGCTCATGTGTGCTCCAATGATGCAGGGGTGCACCAACTTGTTAACCATTGGTAAGCATCAGTTCTTAAGATTTTAATAATTATACAAGACAAACCAATTTGTCTAATAATGTTTTAGAACCATCATATATGTTTTTGGGTGACTAAAATTAATGCAATTGTGTGCTAATTATAGGTTGCGTACACATGCGAGCTTGGAACCATTTATACTAGCTGCACATAGGCAAATGAGTGCATTGCACCCCATATTCAAGCTTTTAGACCCTCATATGAGATATACATTAGAGATCAATGGATTGGCTCGCCAAAGTCTAATCAATGCTGATGGTGTTATTGAGTCTTGCTTCACTCCTGGTCGTTATGCCATGGAGATTAGTGCTGCTGCATATAAAGGCTCTTGGCGCTTTGACATGGAAAGCCTTCCTGCTGATCTCATCCGCAGGTATATATATACACACTATAAATAATTTATATATGTGCAACTATTTATGTTCATATACAAAAAAATTTACAATATTTTTCACAATTGTTGACGTGACATGTGATTGGTATACATACAATACAAATAGTATTAGCGATAGAGTCTAATGTTACACCAATCACTACTTGCTACTTCAATATGTTGTGAAAATGATTGTGTAATTTTTATCACTAGCATTTCTTATTTTATGTTTTGCTTCATTTGGTGTATGAGTCTAATGGGAGCTTTTCTATTCATTGAACAGGGGTATGGCAGTGCCTGACGCAACACAACCACATGGTCTAAAACTCCTAATTGAAGACTACCCATATGCCACTGATGGGCTCCAAATCTGGTCTGCAATTGAGAATTGGGTCCGCACCTATGTAAACCGCTACTATCCAAATTCAAGCCTAATTTGCAATGACAGAGAGCTACAAGCTTGGTACTTCGAGTCCATCAATGTGGGCCATAGTGATCTTCGCAACGAAGACTGGTGGCCCACATTGGACAATGCTGATAATCTAGTCTCAGTCCTCACAACCCTCATTTGGCTAGCATCAGCACAACATGCTGCACTTAATTTTGGTCAGTACCCATATGGTGGATATGTACCAAACCGTCCACCCCTAATGAGAAGATTAATACCCGAAGAGAATGACCCTGAGTATGCAATTTTCCTAGCTGACCCACAAAAGTATTTCCTGTCAGCATTGCCTGGTGTACTACAAACCACAAAGTTCATGGCTGTGGTTGACACACTCTCAACACACTCCCCTGATGAGGAGTACCTTGGGGAGAGGCAACAACCATCAATTTGGACCGGTGACACAGAAATTGTTGATGCATTTTACGAGTTCTCTGCTGAGATGAGACGGATAGAGAAGGAGATCGATAGGAAGAACCTTGATACTAGCTTGAGGAATCGTTGTGGGGCTGGTGTGTTACCATATGAACTACTTGCACCTAGCTCAGGGCCTGGTGTAACATGTAGAGGGGTACCAAATAGTGTGTCAATATGAAGGAAACTGGGACTCAATTTAATTGGTCACATTAGATCAACTAAGGTATATATATAGTCTATTAGATTTTTGAGCTGCACATGACTATGTCGAGATATAAGAATTTGTATCTAGAATCTCATTTGCACTTTGTAGTATTTGTTAACTTATATGCTATAAAGCTCATAGTCATAGCATAACTTTGGTTTAATAAATAAAGGTGATTTTAAGGTTTGGAAATTTTTAAGTTCGTTATGTGTTTTATAATTTTGGTCCAATAATAAGCAAGAGTATTTGAAAGTAGCTTTAGAGTGTCAGACTGAGAAGCGCATCTGCGCATACACACCATCTGGGCCAGAAGTTCAGCTAATTGGTAGTAGTTTGATGGTCCAATAATAGGATTTCAGCTAGGAAAGGCTTATGCGCCAAATTAGACACCTTTAAGAAAAGCCCTGATAAATGAGCATTGTTTTGCAGCCCAAAATTTTCACCCTCTTAGTCCAAACCAATGCTCCTTAGTTTGTTCAAAATGTCTCCCAAAACAATAAGTGCAGTTACACCTTGTTTTACAAAAATACAAAAGTAAAAATCAGAATGGTTAAGATAATATGTTGTGATTGGTTCATAATAAAAATGGTACAAGTCAAAAAAAAAAAAAAAAGTGATATAAGTAAGGGTCCTAATGGATCCATGTGAAGTGAATTGTTCTAATTACAACTTCTTAAAATTGTATCCCTAACATACAGGAAAAAAAAAATTGTTCATTATAACAAACAAGCTTTTGGCGTAAGCAAAATAATAATAATAATAATAGACACCATATATCGAGGAATCTTGTTTTTTTGTTATAATTGAGGAATCTTGTTACTGTAGTAACAGTGTCAAACTTGGACATGAAGTGCAGCCAGATATTATTGGGCCCAATGGTGCAACCTCGCATTCAAAAACTGTTGAATGCTGACCTTGAAAAGGAAGTGTATTTTGTTTTGTTTTTTTTAACTGGAGTGTTTCGATGACTTACTCAACCATTCTCGGCCAGCCTTATTTGACAGGAATGGGCCACCTTCTGCCTGTCATAATTGGGTTATATTCTGCTTCAGTAATCACATGCAAATGTTGAGTACGACTGTGCGAGTGTGTAATATTATCATTGAAAAGCCACGGCGAAGATTCAAGAACATGGTCCAATTAATTTAAAAATAGTTAGTCCAAGATCAAGTTGAGGATTAGGTAGCTTTGATGTCAAAATTGCAATGTGAATAGATGGCCTTTCACACTTGGTCTATGCATAAGCTATACTTTAATTAAAATCCTATATGTGAATAAGAGAGCTTTTTTCCCAGCTCTAAGCATACATCAAGCTTAAGTTAAATAAATTCTAATTAATTGAACCAACTAAAAAAAGACTTGACAAAGTTTTCAATCCTTATTGATTATATGTTAACGTGTGGCACACATTAGAAATTGCTGATTATGGTGATCTCAGCTTGGTGTTTTAGTAAAGATCTCATCATCTTGTTGACAATGTCATAAGTGGAGCCAATAGGTTACTAGTGTGTAGGTTTCGTATAACATATTTTTTTTACTCGAGAGTCTTGTAACTCAATGAGTGTTAATTGGTTTCCTTTATGATAAGGAATCATGATTCAAATCTTTCACTTCCCAACTATCAAATTATTAAAAGAAAAAAATGTATAACCATTTTCATTAATTTATTTTGCTTAAAATATAAGTTCGACAAAAATACATTTATACCTAGAAAAACGAGGATTTTGCCTAAGGACAGAGCCATGATTTTATTTATGTAGGGACAATTAAAATCTTATTGTTACTCACCCGACCTCAACTGTTATTGTGAGCTTTATCATTTTTCTTATTTTTTCAAAATGACCCTATAATCTTTTATACGAAAAATACAGTGGGGACACATGCAAAAAATCTAATAGGGACAAATTTAAAATATTTTAAAATTTTAAATAAACCTATAAGCTTTTTAAATTTTTAGTGGGGCTCCTGCCCCATGCTAGATCCCTCATTGGTTTTGCCAACAATGGCTCTAAAGACATAACTTATTATTAGTGGTTGAAAATATTATAAAAACATGTGTTTGATTACAAGTGGCGCCAAATATTTCAACAAATGTCGTCAGAAGAGAATGACTGTTATCAAGTCCTATTTTTATTCAGTCATTTAAAAACGAGACATGTAAGGCTCGATGCTTTTAAAAATATGACACATTATTTGTTACACCCAAATTCACAATTTGTTAAAATGGTAGATTACGAGTGATTGAACATTGTAATTTTTTTCACCATCCACCTCAATAGGTTATGGATTGGATGTGGCAATGAGTGTGTCCCTTGACTCTTCATTTTACTTTTCTATGATTTTATTTTTTCCAACAAGAAGAAAGAAAAATGATGACTTTTTGTTTCAAATTGTGAATTGCCAAATGAAAGCAAGTCATCCTTCCAAGTGTTATCATTGCTTTCTAGTAGCATTCGCTCTTCTTGATTTGACAGATTTAAATTTCTTAGTCCAAATGATGTAGGAAATTCAACAGAAGTTGGTGTAAATCTATGGGTGTTAATATTATCTTCGAAATTAGTGTCTTTATATGATAAATTATGGCAATGCAAGGATTACTCAAATTCAACCGCCATTGTTGGGTTTTACCAAAAAAGAAAAAACAGCCATTGTTGGGTTATGATGCAATAGCCATTTAAGGGAATTAAGATCCTCTCTATTTCAAATGAAATGGAGACTTTCCATTTCATGGTTAAGATTTATTTAAAATAAATCTATGGCTCAGATGTGTCATCTCATTTAAAAACAGTAATTAATGCAAATCAAAACTTAACAGAGTACTACTACCGTTAAGTTTATGGAAAGATCTTCTCAAAAAAGAAAAGTTTATGGAAAAAAAAAAATTATGAAATCTTAAAACAAAACAAAGAAAGGAATACTAAAAAACAGCAGTGTTAGTTTGATATTACTGGTTTGAATCTATGGAGGTAAATATGGCTATTGATACCAAGAGCTAAGGATTGAGACAAGCATAAGGACACAATCAAAACAATTTGGCTTTTCAGGCCAAATTGTTGTTGGGCTAATTTGTTGTTGGATAATTTTGGTTATTTTGTTACAAATGACTGAGTTATTTTTTTTTTTTTTTTTTTTTTTTTATTTTTTGATTTGGGCTGTTGGATAATTTTAATTATTTTTTTTTGGGCTAATTTTTTGTTGAAAGGACCCAAAAATAAGGGATCCAAAAATTATATGAGTGGGGGCCAATTAACCTACTCTAGCTTTTTTTTTAAAGCCAGTCGAGGCCATGGCCACCTTTGGTCCTCACATGGCTCCGACTCTAATGGGGTCCATGGGCAACATAATTTTTTACTATCAATTGCGTTACTTTGAATCACATTTTTTCCAAAAGCTATGTCCAAATTACAGGGTAATGATAAGGATAACAGGAAGATTGCAATCCTTAACAAACCGAACCATTATCCTAATCCTTCAGCTTGTCTCAATCCTCTACTTATCTTAGTATCTACCGCCGTAGATTCAAACTAGCACAGCTATATTCGACGAAAAAAAAGCACATGACTGTCTTATGGTATTCCTTATTATTTGTTTTGTTTTAAGTTGTTGAATATTTGTTTCTCTCCATAAACTTAACGCTAGCATTACCCTGTTAAGTTTTTATTTGCATTAATTACTGTTTTTAGATGAGGTGGCACATCTGAGCCATAGATTTATTTCAAATAAATACTAACCATGAAATGGAGAGGATCCTTATCCCATTTAAGGATGGCAATGGGTTCGGTCCAGTCAAACCCTAATGGTAAGGGTTTGGAATTTTATTAAATAGGTTTAGAGAGAATTTAATTTCAAATTTATAAACTCATTGGGGTTTGGGAAGGGTTTGAGTTTTACACCTAGGTTCGCAAACCCAGTCCAATTATGTATTCAAATTATGAAAATATCATTATTACTAACTTTATTTACACAAAAAGTTATATTAAAGGAATGTTATGTAAGTGAACATTTAAGATGTTATATTGGATTTTTAGCAGTTTTTTTAGTGGTTTCAACATAATAAATTTCTATAAAAATCAATTAGTTATAAGACTTACTAATTAATTTAGTGTAAAAGTACTTACAAATTATTAAAAAATCTGCCTGTAGACACATTCATTTCTATACCATTTTTCACAAATTGTTGAAATGTCAGATTATAAGTGGTAAATAATCACTATCACATAATCTTCTTCTTCTTTTTTTTTTATTGAATTGGCAATAGAAATATATATGCACACACTATACTAATTTGTATGATTGGAGATTTGAATCCACGCCCATCAAGGGTGGGGATCAAGGAAGGGGGGTTACACCACTAGACCAAATGCCTAGTGGGCACTGTCACATAATCTCACCATTTGTAAGTTGTGAATATCTTCACCAATCACAAAGCCATTTCAACAAATTATAAAAAAATTGGAATTAAATGTGTTCCTACATTTACTCAAATCACCGACAAGTTCATTGGACCACTCAGCCCTCACCCACCACCAAAGCCCTAGCAATACGAAGTATGAAGTTAGGAATAAAACCAAGACTAAAATCCACTTTTGGCCCCCTAACTTATGGGTTGTTTTTATTTTGGCCTCCTAATTTCAAAAATTTTCATTTGAGCCTCATAGGTTTGAGTAGTTTTCAAATGAGTCATTTCGTCCAACTCTGTTACCAAGATTCTGTTAAATGCCACATAACCCATCTAAGTCAACATTTTTATTGATATTTAATTAAATTCAGAATTTTTTTTATTAAAAATTAATCAAATATTTTTTTAGTAAAAAATCCAAAAATTACTAAAAAATAAAATAAAATTACAATTTTTTTTTATGAAATTGATTTGAGGAAGAACATAAAATTTGATTTAATAATTTTTTTTCCATTTTATTATTATTAATATTTTTTATATAATATATATGACATGGCAAGATCATGTGACAAAAAATGGTAATATGGACACGTGATTGGGTGCTTAGTTGGCACTTAACGAAGGGGACTCTAACTGAGAAGATCATAAGGGCCCATTTGATAGCTAAATAAACTTATAGAGCTGAAATGAAAACTTTTGAAGTTAGAAGGCCAAAATGAAAACACCCCTAAGTTTGGGAGCCAAAAGTGGACTTTAGTCTCAAATCAACTATAGGTACTATATTTTATTTATTTATTTTTTGCAATATGAAACCAACTAACCAACCAACTACTAGTCTACCACTGCTACTATTGGTTCTTTACGTCTCTTGTTTATTGTTTTATACTTTTATGCATTTGGAATCTTTGTATTTTTTTTACTTTTATTTTAGGGGAGTGGTATTTCTATACTAAAACATGATGTTTTCCCATTATCAAAAAAAAAAAAAAAAGAAGAAGATATTTCCCCACCAAAGTATTTTTTTATAAACACACTTTTTCAAATTTTGGTGTGTAAATAACATGTTTTGTTGTAGAAATATCATTCTCATGAATATCTTAGATAATGACTTCTTCTGTATCTCCATGTGATTTCCTTTGTAATTTTCAAGTTATCTTATCTTTGTCTTTTCTTTTTTGGGTAGATATGGAAAAATAATTTTGAGCTGACTCCCTCAAATTATGATATTACTTCTCTAGTTGTCTTCTACTTTTTTTCTTTTTCTTTAAACAAGTTCTTCCAATATTTAGGATTAAGTTTATGACAAATTTACAAAATATAAAAAAGTAAGTTTATTTTCATTAGTTGATTTTGTTTAAAAAATAATCTTAAAAAAGTACAGTTGTATCTTATAAAATATGAGATTTTAAAAAGTTATATATTCTCTTTTACAATAAAGATAAGTTAAAGCAAATAGAACAAGTAATATAATTATATTTTTTTAAAATTATCTTCTATAGCTTTTTCACATTTCTAGGTGGATGACTTCTTATTGATAATGTTATAATATATGATAGCAGAAGACATGAGCATTTCATGACAAGTGGCATGTCTATCTATCGTTTAAATTTCTGAAGTGATACGTTGTTTAGATTTCCTAAGTGGTTTGCATGTCTATCTATCGTTTAAATTTCTGAAATGATACGTTGTTTAAATTTCCTAAATGGTTTGATTTAATAACTACCAAACACTTTTAAATAAAAATAGATTATAACAAATTCTTGATAATAAGTCTCATACTACTAAAAAGATATCTTAATAAAATATCATAATAAAAATCTTTAAAATAAAAACAGATAATAACAAATTATTTAAAATAAGTCTCTTACTACTAAAAGACATCTTAATAAAATATCATATTAAAAATCTTACAATTATGACAATCTCCTAATACTAGAAGACTTCTTAAAGATTATAAAAAAAAAAAAAAATTCATATATTGTTTAAATTTCCTAAGTGATTTGATTTAATAACTGCCAAACACTTTTAAATAAAAATAGATAATAACAAATTCTTCTGTGTTAGGAGTACTCTTTTAGTGAAAATGTATTGATTGGTGAACAATCACTTAAGATATCATTTGGTGAACAGACATACTCCTTGATAGAAGGAAGATAAATAGAGCACGTTAAATTGAAGGTTTTTTATTCTTCCATAATCTGCTTACGTAACATCTAAACAATGGTAATCTGGTACAAGTTTTGTTCTTCTACTTCTTTTTCTTTTTTATTTATTTATTTTTCTATCATGATCTATTTTTATTTTTGTGTTTTTGTACGTTTATATGACTGCAAGAGGATCTAAGAGGCAATTGAACTAAGGTAATCTTTTATTTTTGCTTGATTCTAACTTATTTTATGTTTTATTAATTAAAGATAACTATTTTTTCTCAATTATTATACACTATCTAATTCCTTTTATTTTTCTGTTGTTGGTGCAATTCCATCTATTTGTTATTATCAGTTTTATTCTTTTTATGGAACATATTTTTCATAAAATAATTCTAAATATATATTTTGATCATATACACATTATGTGTTTATATAGAGGTTTTTCTGTGCTTTGCACGGGTTATATGCTAGTATTTGTAAAAGTAGAGAACTTATAATGCTTATTTATTGTTTAGTTGAGCTTATTCTTATGATTTGAGAAAAATATATAATTTTTTTTGGCTTGAGAGGAGGTGGGAATGGGAGCAGTTATTTTTACAATCAACGAATACGTAAATTTTTATTTGGATTAAATAATGCAAAAAAATTTCAGTTTATGTATTCTTTTTCAATTTCTGCTTTAGGCAGATGTTTGCTATTGATTTAACGTAGATGTGCATTTTGACAATTTTTTTCCCCGGCCATAAAACGTAATTGCGTGTTTGGATTGATTATTTATATATATTTTTAGGTATAATTGTATTTTGGTCTACTTTATTTTTTAATAAATTAAAGGCTTAAATACGATGTTGGTCCGTTTATATAAGTTGTACGTTTGGTCCCTAACGTTTGAAACGAACAGAAATGATCCCTAACATTTCAAAATGAAACACCATTGATTTCCGTTAGTCACCGTTAACTTAGTGTATACGTGATTAACAAAATAATGATGATGATATTTTTTAAATGACGTGAAATATTTTTTTCATTGATAACTAGAATATGACATGATATATCCATTTAAAAACAATTAAACCCAAAAAATTAACCCAACCCGAATTAAAAAAAAAAAAAAAAAACCACCCGAATTAAAATTGACCCCACCCAAATCAAATCAACCCTAAATTAAATTCTAATATATTCATCGTTCAGTTCTCTGCTTCTCCACCAAAAGCAAACTCAAGCACACAGACATTGACAAGTAAGTACTTAATGGATTTGTTATTTATTTATAAAAAAAAAAAATAATAAAAAAAAATATTATACTTTTACCTTTTTCTTTATAAGTACAGCAAAAGAAAAGAAAAGAAAAAAAGTCTTCTCAGGTAGATCAATGAGAAGATGAAGAATTATCAATTTTAGCATACAAAAAGCATGCGACTTTCAAGTCTTGTACACCAACTGTACTAGTTCTGGTGAAGTGGTTTCTTTTGATGAGCCACCGTACCTTACACTTTATATATAAGCAAGACACAACGAAAACCATATTATCCACCGTACCTTGCGCTTTCAAGTCTTGGATTTCTTTTTTATATTTATCTATGCTTTCTCATATTAGAATTTAATTTAGGGTTGATTTGATTTGGGTAGATTAATTTTAATTTGGGTTGGTGGGATTAATTTTTTGGGTTAGATTTTTGTTAAATGGGTATGTCACGTCATATCCTAGTTGTAAATGAAAAAAAAAATTTCACATCATTTAAAAAACATCTATATCATCATTCCGTTAGTCACGTTGTCACCAAGTTAACAATGACTAACAAAAGAACTAATGGTGTTTCATTTTAAAACGTTAGGGACCATTTATATCCGTTTCAAATGTTAAAGGCCAAGCGTATAACTTAGGTTAACCTTAAAGACTAACAGTTTATTTAATACATATTTCAAATTGAACCCTATATAATTAGGTGAACATTTTTTTTTTTTTTTTTCATGAATTGTATACATCATTTTATCAATACACAAAAAGGCATCTATAATTTTTTCATGAATCCTGTACGGAATATCTTGGTTTTTGTTTATTATGCAAGAAAAGTTTCTCATTAAAAAAGAAAAAGAAAAAGATGAATCCATGATTACCCTGCTCAGTTTAATGTTTGTAGCTAGTTACATTTACATGACAACAGTGATTAGTAGGTTCAACAAAATATGAAATTCCACACTGGTCATATGATTGCCTTTTTTCTTAAAGATATTATTCATACTCTCAGTTGATAAGGTTAGACTAGAGTCTAGAGTCACCGACTGCACTGACTTTGGTCAATTAATGAAGTTGGAATTGCTTTTCTTAGTCCATGGGAAATTTTCCAGGAAGGTGAGAAGAAATTAAGTCTGTGGAATACGAAATAAAATCTTTTGATAGTCCATGGGAAATTTTCCAGGAAAGTGAGAAGAAATTAAGTCTGTGGAATACGAAGTAAAATCCTTTTCAAAAGGCAAGTCAATAGGCAAGACTAGCACTCCATCTATACTTTATTCCCACTTACCAACCAAGAAGATGCGATCAAATTGATGAGATTGACCATGTTTCAACCACCCTCGTTTTGTTCGACATCTTTCCAAATAGAAATTATTTATCTCACTTTTTATGTTACACTTTATACTCCATCAATTATAACTCGTCACTTGTTTTTTATTTTTTTCCTTAAAAAATAAAAAATAAAAATTAAACACAATCTAACATATGGTTAATTATGATTGGTAGAGTATAAACTATAACGTAAAAAGTGGGATAGAAGATTTTCATTCCATTTTTCCTAACAAACAAAATGATAGTTGCGGAATTAATAACAAATAAAAATTTTGATTAATGATTCACAGGTCTTTATACTACATGATCATTGACTTTGATAGAACATGATGCATACCTCTTTGCAACTTAAGTGAGTTGCCTCCCAAGATATTCATGTTTCTCTTCTTCTTCTTCTTCTTCTTTTTTTTTATTAAAGTTTTGCAGATGACTAAAATACCACAAAATAGTTGTAATGACCAACTAAGTAGTGATATTTCTTATTGATAAGACATCAGCAAAAATCATAAAGAGAGATTGGTCCCAGTATTTTTAGGGATCTTAATTTTCAAACCTTTAAAAGGCTATCGACCTAAACATGGAAACTCCTTCAAAAAAAAAATTCTTAATTTTCTCCAATCATATCAAGAAAATGTTGGACTTCTACAAATTGTAATAAAATCATATCAACACACTACAAGTCTACAAGTAAAGTCTTGATGATAATTATTCTTTACCATCAGATCAAGACATCAATAAATCTTTTTAGTGTAGACAAGATTCAATCTCAGTCTCATATTTATTAACAAAATTTTTTATTAATTGAGCTGATTGGAACCCATACCTTTGTTTGTAATTTCAAAACATTTCTTTCCACCACACCATATTTCACAGTTGCCACTAGGAATGGATGAATATTAATGTCAAGTCATTAAATGTTGTAATCTTTAATTTCTTGATTTCGTAATCCTGTCAGACTTTAAAACAATTTCTAAAAACTCTCTATATTAAAATATTTTGAAAAGATGTTCACTTGTTGGTTTTCTTCGAAGTCCAACTCCCCTATGAATTCCAACTTAATTCTTATATAAATATTTTCTTCTTTTTATAATAGCAATAGATAAATATCTGGTGTCTATGGATATTAAAGAAATTTTGATAGAACAACTTTTCACTTGATAGTAAACATTTCATGAAAGTGTACTTAATTGTATCCATTTTTGTTTATGTAATTATTACATTACGCCCACTTTTTAAAGGTCACAACCTTTCACACTCAAATGAGTAGAAAAAGAACCATTGTGATTACATAACAAAGTCCAATTTCCTATAACATGGCTAAAAAAAAAAAAAAAACTTTTAACTTTTTAATTTTTTATCTTTTCCAAAGTAATCCATTCCATGGCTTATTCTTTTTTCCAACAATTCATTCATGTATACAACATCCATATCTTTTGAAGGTTTCACGGTTATTTTAGAAGTTTCCGTGTTATTTTAGTCATTTTAGAAGATTCAAAGTTATTTTGGAGGTTTCGGCTTATTTTTGTAATTTTGATGTTCCCGGGGGTATTTTGGGCATTTTATGAGTTCCGGGTGGTATTTGGATCATTTTGGTTTTTTTAGGGTATTTTGTTCATTTTGGTATTTTCAAGGTATTTTGGAGGTTCTGGGATTATTTTGATCATTTTAAAGGTTTTGGGGTTATTTTTTAGGTTTCAAGGCTATTTTGGTCATTTTGGTGTTTCCAATGTATTTTGATCATTTTAATAAGTTAGAGTATTTTTGTCATTTTTTAGGTTCCGAGGTTATTTTGATCATTTTGGAGTTTTCGGGTTATTTTGGTCATTTTAGGGGTTTGGTGTTAATTTGGTCATTATTGTGTTTCCAGGGTTATTTTAGTCATTTTAGAGTTTTCAGGGTTATTTTGGTCATTTTTTAGGTTCAAAGAGTATTTTAGTCATTATGGTATTTTCGGGGTTATTTTGGTTATATTGGAATTTCGGGGTTATTTTGGTCATTTTGATATTTTCGGGGTATTTTAATCATTTTGGAGGTTCTGGAGTTAATTGATTATTTTAAAGGTTTCTGGGTTATTTTGGAGATTTTTTAGGTTATTTTGGAATTTTCGGGGGTTATTTTGGTCATTTTGGTGGTTTCGATATATTTTAGTCATTTTGGAGGTTTCAGGATTATTTTGATCATTTTAAAGGTTTCTGGGTTATTTTGGTCATTTTTGAGATTTTTAAAGTTATTTTGGTCATTTTAGAGGTTTCAGAGTTATTTTGGTCATTTTGGTGTTTTTAGGGTATTTTGGTCATTTTGGTGTTTTCAAGGGTATTTTGGTTATTTTGATATTTTTGGGGGTGTTTTGGTCATTTTGGTGTTTCTAAGTTATTTTGGAGGTTTCCATTTTATGGTTGAGGAGAGCAAAATTTGACCGTTAAAATGAATTATTTTCCGTTGACCAAATTTTTAGACGTGACCAAACACCTTAAAATAATTTATTTTCCAAAAATTATTTTTCAGAAAATATTTTGCGGCGAAAGAATCTCACCCTTAATAGCTTCTACACTAAACGCCGTTTAACTCTATTTGATAACACACAGATGCTTTAAATGATGTCAGAATCTATGCTACATGGTTTGTTTCTATATCCTGTCTAAAGCATAATGTCAGACTGGCCTACTCTACAATTTGCCCATAGACACAACAACCTTTCACCATGCTTTCTTTTCTTTATTCTCAATAATAAGTTTCAAGATTCTTGAAAGGAAAATATTTGATGAGTCTAACTGTAAGTCACATATTTACATATTTACGTTGCAGCTTATTTGGTGTTAAATTACATATTTACATTGCAGCTTATTTTCAGGTATTGGGTATATGAGTCTGACTGTAAGTCACATATATATATAAAAAAAAAACATGATTGGTCTCCTCAAGATATTATTTCCACAACAAGTAGTATGAAATTTGGCAATGTGATCCCTTTGCAATTGAACCAAGGGACATGGGGAAATTTATTATTTATTATTTAATTTTAAAATAATGATACTAATAAAAATCATCCGTGATTAATGACACCAACATGTGACTTTTTTTTTTTTTTTTTTTTTTTTATGAAATTGTATTCAAGATGTAGTAAACTATGGCAGTTATCCCAACTACCAACGAAGAGCCTAAAGTAGTAATAAACTAGTAATTGAGGTTTCCTAGAAACACCAACCAATGCTTTGGACGTTTTCATAAAGAATAAAAGACACTAGGCATGGAAAATGCCAAGGCGCTAACCAATCAGTGTACTCCCACTAAAAAAAGATAATAATAATGGAAGACTTTGGTCTTGCATTCTTACACTATAAATACCCCATCACTACTTTCATATCCATGTCCACCACACCCACTATCACCAACAACACTATTATCAATATCACACACTGTCATTACAAATGGAATTTCCTTCTTGGGTTTCACTCACCGTAGCATGGCTAGCAACCTTAGCCCTCCTCCTCATCTCCCACCACCTCCGTCGCCGCAAAGTAAAGTTACCACCAGGCCCAAAACCTTGGCCCATAATTGGAAACCTCAACCTTATAGGCTCACTTCCCCACCGATCAATCCACGAACTCACCCAAAAATATGGGCCCATCATGCATCTCCGTTTTGGGTCATTCCCCGTGGTTGTGGGCTCTTCTGCTGAAATGGCCAAGGCCTTTCTCAAAACACACGATGTTACTTTTGCCTCACGGCCCAAAATCGCGGCGGGCAAATACACAACCTACAATTACTCGGACATCACTTGGTCCCCTTACGGCCCATATTGGCGCCAGGCCCGTAGAATGTGCCTAATGGAACTCTTTAGTGCAAAACGCCTAGAGTCCTTTGAGTACATACGTAATGAAGAGATGAAGGAGTGCCTTAAAGGCTTATATGAGTCCTCAAACGAGCTGATCACATTGAAAGACCATCTTTCAACGGTGAGTCTCAATGTGATAAGCCGAATGGTGCTCGGAAAGAAGTACACGGACGAGACGGAGGACTCGATTGTGAGCCCGGACGAGTTCAAGAAGATGTTGGACGAGTTGTTTTTGCTTAGTGGGGTGTTGAACATAGGGGACTCAATTCCTTGGATTGATTTCTTGGACTTGCAAGGATATATTAAGAGAATGAAGGCTTTGAGCAAGAAGTTTGATAGGTTCTTGGAGCATGTGTTGGATGAACATATTGCAAGGAGGAAAGGAGTGAAGGATTATGTTGCCAAGGACATGGTGGATGTGCTATTGCAACTTGCTGAGGACCCTACTCTTGATGTTACGCTTGAAAGGCATGGTGTCAAGGCATTTACTCAGGTACAGTATCTGGCTTGACTTTTCTTTCATTATGAAAACTGTCTTTTATTCTTTTAAGTAGTAAATCATTTTTTTGAAGGAATCCTACTATAACTTGAAAAATTGAGAGGAAAACTAAATTAGGCCTGGTGGTTGGCTAAACATTAACAAACTAATATTAATCGTAATTTGTAGATATGTTGAATTATCTTTGCAAATTGCATGATATTATCAATTCCTTTTGGTACCATCCAACAAAAATGGGACCTATTAATTGAAAAGCATTCTGCAATTTGCTTCACCCGTCACCTCCATCTTTACTTTAGTTATAGTAAGTTAAAAAAAAAAAAAAAAATTGTTTTGTGTTTTGCTGAAATGTTTTTTATTATAATTTAATTGGGAGTTGGTTTTAAGTGTATATAAACTAAAACCGAGGTAGTTTTATGCATTTGGTTAAGTTTATTTGTTTAAAGCTGACACAAAACGTGGCTTTGAACAAATAAATTAACAACAAAAATCGCAAATAGTTTCGATTTTAGTTGAATATTAAATTCCATTAGACATTAGTGCTACTGCTATCATCTTCCTGCTGGGTCAACAGAAGCCTATTCGAAAAATGCCTGGTGTGGCTTCCAATAATTTTGGTCACATCATTGCCAACCTAGAAAGAAATCGACCACACAACGGATCAATTCATTATACTAGTGCAGTTGCACAGTAGTACATCTAGATTAATTGGGTCAGGAGAGATGCAACATGTTCTAGCCAAGGTTGCACTCTCTCTAAGCCTTCCTTTTATCTGTAATGTAAACTCTTTTCCTCCCTTGGTCAAAGAGGCATAGACTAGCGATCTTTTATCGTTGTCTCTTAATTAATGAAACTCGTATTTAGCCACACAAATGAAAAAAGATTAAAATTTTTATATGTATTTAGTAATAAAAGCAAATAACACCAACTCACCAAAATATTTAGATGGTTTGGGAAAAAAAGTAACGATATTTTGGGTTGAGTCGGTTGACAGAAGGTTTTGTGATTGAGACTGTATGCTCCAAAATAGGATTAAGAATTGATATGAGTCATATGACATTACACCTACTACTAAGTTTTTCCAGATATGAGATACACATGAGAAGACTTGCAACTTGCAGGTAGTAAATTGGTATATCACGAATCAACATGTGACCACATTATGAACATAAGTGACACATGTAATCTTTAGGAAACTTGTAATTTAGTGTGAGAAGAAAACAATATTTAGATGGAAGATGGATCAAGATAAGTATGCCCACCACATAACACGATAATTGAGTGGAATCCACTTGTAGCTGTGATGTGATGTGATGTACATGTATAAATTAATCAATAAGTTTACTGAAACCGAAATTTTCATAATTTTTTTTTTTTTTTTTTTTTTTTCACACTTACTCATTTGGTATGTTGTGTTTAATTTACAATAAAAGTAATATTAGTCACAGAACCATAAAAAAGTGATGATGCACCACTAACATGTATCACCATGGCTTGGCTAATTGATTCACAGGATTTGATAGCTGGTGGAACTGAGAGCTCAGCTGTGACTGTAGAATGGGCAATCTCTGAGCTCCTAAAGAAGCCAGAGATTTTCAAGAAGGCAACAGAAGAGCTGGATAGGGTAATTGGAAGAGAAAGATGGGTTGAAGAGAATGACATTGTCAATTTACCATACATTGATGCAATTATTAAGGAAACAATGAGGTTGCACCCTGTGGCACCAATGTTAGTACCTCGTCTATCTCGTGAAGATTGTAACATTGCTGGTTATGACATTCTCAAAGGTACCAGAGTGCTTGTAAATGTATGGACCATTGGAAGAGATCCAACATTATGGGACAACCCAGATGAATTTTGCCCTGAGAGGTTCATTGGGAAGGCAATTGATGTCAAAGGCCATGATTTTGAGCTATTGCCTTTTGGGGCTGGTAGAAGGATGTGCCCAGGTTATAGTCTTGGCCTAAAGGTGATTCAATCAAGTTTGGCTAATATCTTGCATGGATTTACATGGAAATTGCCAGAGAACATGAAGAAAGAAGATTTGAACATGGAGGAAATTTTTGGGCTTTCAACGCCTAGGAAATTCCCACTTGTTACTGTTGTGAAGCCAAGACTTCCACATCATGTGTACTCTAAGTGATTATGGCTTGCTTGTAGTTCCCTCTAATAAATAATACTGAGATTCTCAGTTTCTACTAGTATTATAGTGATGATGCTACTGTTATGTGCTTCTTAGTTTTCCTAGCATGGACTTGCTCACACCTTATGGTCATGCTATTGGTGTTATTGGTGTGATCTATCAATGTATATCCGTATGTCTTGGTTTTTTGTTATCATATCAATGTAGTATATTATTATTGTTGTTGTTGTTGTTGTTGTTTTCTTCATTTCAGAGCCATTTATAACTGTTTATACTTGATTGCATACAGTATTTGCTCTGTCACTCTTCTTAATAATATAATGTCCTTCTAGCAAAAAAAGAAGTATTTGCTCTGAAACTAATCACAGCAAGTCAGCAATGGAGCATGAGCTGTAAAATCAATAGAGAGCACTGCTTTAATTCATTTTTGGTTGGAAGCAAAAGGACAACGATAGCATGTAACTTTCATGTATTATTGGACACAAGCAGCATGTTCATTTGTCTTTATTTATAACAACATCCATGACAAAGAACTAACGGCATGGGTTGTAATCAAATGTGGATATTACTATGTCAGAAATCAATTTGGGGTTTTCTGGTACACCGTATAGTTAAGAGCCTTTTACCGTTTGGACTGTCATTTATTATTAGTCCATAACAAGATGTTCTAAATTGGAGATTATGGAGAAATTCCTCCCCAAGTTGTAAATATTGGACAAAACGACTGGAACTAACTCTCATTTAGTCTAACCTACCATATAACCACAGTAAGATGTCACTGGTAGATGTCGTTTAGATTAACAATCATGATAAGAATAATAAAAATGGTTAAAGGCAATATTGGCTAACTATGGCTCTGATGGGTTGTTTCACTAGCTTAGGCAATAATGAGATCACTATTTCAGTAAATGATGCGGAAAAGTGTAGTGATTTGATTCACAAGAAGCTCAGTGAAATCTTGAAAAAGCAAAAACTAACTTTGAGCAAAATTGAATATAAGAGACAAGAATTGAGGCAATGTCTAATTATATATGGCTTTGATGGGTTGTTTCAGTTGCATAGGCAATAATGAGATCATTATTTTAGTAATGATGCAGAAAAGGGTAGTCATATTGATCCACATGAATTTCAACAAACTCTTGAAATAGTGAAGCTAACTTGAGCAAAATTGATGGCAAGAGGCAAACAATTTAGCCTTTAAATTGTTTAAAAAAGATTCAACATTCCTCATGGCTTCACTAGTAATTTTTTTTTTTTTAATAAAACCATACTCCCCTTGAGAAAGCCCTTAATCCCAAATGATGGGGATTAAGGTTGTCGAATTTAGAATCATTAGGTCAAATGTTATGTCTCAAACCGAGTAGTTATGAAAATCGTAGAGAACTATATATATATATATATATATATATATATATATATATATATATATATATTAACTAACTTATTAGTCTTTTATTAGTGAAAATAAATTTATCACAAGTTGAATTATTTTATTTATAAAGCAATTTCGTGAAAATCACTCAATTTTTAAGTGGAAAATGCTAGATAATGTAACATTGAAATGTTTCCAATCTTCATAAACTAAATTGCCAGAATCTTTAGAGACCAAATTGAACGCTTATAATTCATAGAAAAAAAAATCATAATTTACCTAAAAATTAAATATGTCAAACAAAAAGATGACTTTTTCTAGGTACAATGGTGTTGTCTAAAGTAAACGATAGATAGTACATGTATGATTTTTCCCTTGTACTACTTGTACTGTTCCACATCATCCTAACCTTCATAGACTAAAGCCGAACTATGCTTCAAAGCGGATTGAGATCCATGCAATACTAAAGTCAATGCAATTTTTTTTGTGTGGTTAGAATTGAATGAGTTAACTCTTAAATTTTTAAAATTTTTAAATTGAGTGGTTGTGATTGAAAGTTACTTTTGTAACTTTTAATTTTAGTATTGCATATAATCTCAATCCCTTCAAAATCTCATAAAGATCAAATCTAAGAGCCCATGTGTCAATAAATTTTTAAAATTTTTAAATTGAGTGGTTATGTTTGTGACTTTCAATTTTAGTATTGCATGAGATCTCAATCCCTTCAAAGCCTCATAAAGAACAAGTCTAAGCGCCCATGTGTCAATAAATTGTTTTAATCTATCTAATAAGGCCTCTTTTTTATACCTTTGTGTTTGTTCTCTACATACATTATTATGGAGTGCGTAAAGTATGGTAAACTTGTTTCTCACATGTCAATTAGTTTTGATTATTTTACTATTGACATTTCCCATTTCCGGTGAAGAGGAAGCAAAGAAGTCTTATACTCTATTTCGACCAAGTACTACTAATGCGTTTGGTGCAGAGCTTAGAAAATTTGACTAACAAGATTAAATGTGATATTCACGCAGCCTTGCCAGATTCCTTTTTATGTCATGCTGGAAAATGACCATGAAGGTACCATATCTTTGCTTTATCCTTGCTTTTTCCCTAATAAAGTCATACTCATACTGCTTTACTAATTGATCATAATTCCAAACATGTTAGCCACATTATCCTTCTTTAAAATATCAAATTACAAGCATAATTTCAACCAATGATAATCAACTAATTATACACTATTCATTCTCCAAATCACATGGCTTGTTAAAGGAAAAAAAAAAAAATCAATAATCATATTTTCCTCCAGAAAAATGAGCATAATGTGATAGAGCATTGAGAAAAATATATCGATTGACCTCAGTTAACAAATTAACTGATTAATTATCGTGACTTCCCAAAATCAGCTCTTAACAACTATCATGACAAAAATAATAATAATAATAACAATTGCATAAAAATTATCATGATAATCCATGTGAGAAATTTAGACCCCGTCCAGGTGAATTTTAAGTTTTAACTAAATTAATCCAAATTGTTAAATTAAATAATTATGCTTTCCTGACTCAAAAAAAAAAAAAAAAATTTATGCTTTCCGGATTAATTTAGTATTACAAACACAAAACCAATATCACCAATATATCAAGTGTGGAATTTAAATGAGATGTGATTTGGTTACAAATAGAAAACCCAACTAAGAAAAACTCTCTTGGGGTTTAACTATAACCTCCTAACATGAATAATTCACTATGAATGAATACAAGTTTTATACAAATAGAAATATCCCTAATAGCTAATTGTTACTTACTGAAGGGGATAATTATCAATGCTTCTCTAAGTCAGAAACTGACAATCGTCTAATCACCACGAAGACCTTCTACATCATAGCAAACTAATATCAGGAAAGCAAACTGACGATCTACCGTCGATCGTCCCTTATCCCAATTGTTGATGACTCATCCCTTATCCTTTACGAGATTGTTATGGGACAGCTCATCAGGTTGAGCCTTCACCTTGACAGGTGTTCACTGCGAATCTAGGGGCTCAAGGCCTTACAGTGCCTCCGAATAACTGCCCTACAAACACGCAACGGTCGTCTAGATCGAAGGGTTATTGAGTCACCATGTGTTCCCAGATCCAAGGGTGTATAAAAGACCACGTTGGATCTGGGGACACGTGGTGACTCAATAGCCTTTTGATCTAGACAACCGTTGCGTGTTTGTAGGGCAGTTATTCGGAGGCTCTATAAGGCCTTTAGCCCCTAGATTCACGGTGAACACCTGTCAAGGTGAAGGCTTGACCTGATGAGCTATCCCGTAACAATCTCGTAAAGGATAAGGGATGAGTCATCAACAATTGGGATAAGAGACAATCGACGGTAGATCGTTAGTTTGCTGTGATGTAGAAGGTCTTCATGGTGATTAGACGATCGTCAGTTTCTGACTTAGAGAAGCATTGATAATTATCCCCTTCAGGAATATTTATCACAATAATAATTTGGGTTTTTTTATTTTTTGGCTATTTTTTTTAGGGCACTCTTTTGAGTGCTGATAGAAATCATACTCTATCCTAATTCTAATTTGTAAATGTGTAGGATCGAATTCACACCCTTATAGAGGGATAAGAACCAAAGGGAAGTGGTAACACCACTAGGCTAAATGCCCAGTGGATTCTTATTTGGCTAATTGAAGAAGAAAAGGTAGAAGTTTCAAGGCTTAATGAGGTCACATTGATAAAAAAGAGAGAATCTACATTAAATTATAATTGATGGTGTTATTATACTTCCAAGTTTGATAGTGATTGATGATGCTAAAAATCAGTTGGGTTGATGGCTTGAGCTCCAGAATGGACAACCTTCAAAGCTAGAAGGAGTCAATCGGAGTTGGCACTGGAGTGGGGCCGGCCAACGAACCTCCAATGACATTTGGTGATGCTAAAATTAGTTAGACTGATCGCCTGAACTCCAGCATGGACGACCTGTAAAACCAATGGAAGTCAATTGGAGTTGGCATCGGCATGAGGCCGGCCAACGAACCTCCGATGACTTTGTCAGAAAGGATTTTGGAAAGAAAACCTCTAGAAAGTCTAAAATGGAGTTTTTTAGTCTAGGATTGTACCTGGTTTCGATTGTGGAGGTGGTGAGTTTTTATAGAGTAGGCCAGTGACACGTGGCCTTCCAAATGCGCTTGGATCTGGGGACACGTGGTCGTCTAAGGGCCATGGATCTTCTAGACCGTTACCCCTTCTTCAGAAGAATCAGTTAAGGTCGTTGTAAAGGCCGCGCTAATAGATTCGCGCAGGCAGCTGTCAAAAGGAGGCTCAACTCGTAAGGGATAAGGGATGAGTCATCATCGGCTCGACTTGGAGATAAGAATGGACATGTCACTCAGTATGCGTTTCTTGATGACCTTCCATAATGGATAAACGGTCGTCCGTCTTACCGTTTTGGAAGACCTTTTAAGTAGACCATATTGTAGGACGATCTTCATTACTGACTTATGTTTTTGTTGGAAATTTCTCCTTCAATGATATCTGAAAGAGATTAAATTCAATATGGATGAGATGTAAAATTCCATGCTTCTCCCAGTGGTCGACAACCTCTCCGTTCCGATCGGACGGTTTTTGGTGTTTGGTATTAATGGCATTGAATCCAATGTTTCAACCTCTATTCTTATATTTAAACAAATCTAATGTGGCAGCATTTGATTGCAAGGTGTAAAAATTTGGTTTGTGCCAATATAATCTGATAACATTTGATTGATAGGTGTAAAAAATTGGTTTGTGCCAATATGGTGCAGAGTAAAAGAAATTATTGCTAGATGCCAATATGTATGTAAATGTCTATAATTATTTATGTGAGGATACTTGAATTGAAGATTAGTTGTATAGCATGAATTCTAAGTGCATCGAATTCATACATTATTTGGAATGAAAATCTCTTGTCTCACTCTTAATTAGGGATGGCAACGGGACGGATCGGGACCGGATCATGGGTGACCCGAACCCGCCCCGACTTATAAATATGTGACCCGACCCCGCCCCGCCCCGATGGTCGGGGCAACCTACCCCGCCCCTCCCCGAACCGCCCCGCCCCGCCTTGCCCCGCCCCGCCCCGAATTTAAAAAAAAAAACTTATACTTCTCAATTAAAATAAAACCTAAACCTCAAAAATTCAACTAACATGATTCTCTTTAATAAACATAAACAAATATTCTTTGTTTTGAATTGGTTTTACCTAAAATGTTATGATCACATAATAATAAAAACTAATATTTTTGTAATATTATTAAAAGTAGGTGCGGGTCGGGGCGGGTCGGGCTATCGGGGCGGGGCGGGTCGGGTCATGCCAATACCCATACCGCCCCGCCCCGGTTGGCAAAAGTCTTGCCCCGTTCCCGCCCCGCCACCTCTACGGGGCGGGAAAATCCGTGCGGGGCGGGGCGGTTCGGGGCGGGTCGGGTCGGGTTGCAAAATTGCCTCACTCTTAATGTTCCATTATTTGCTTTATTAACCGCATCCTATTATATGTCATTTCTTCGATAAAAAAAAAAAAAAAAAAAAAAAAACGTATGACATACGACAATTAGTGAAGCATAGAGTGAAACATTTGGAAGAAAGGATTTTTACAATTTTTACACCATTATTTGGGTCCACGGTGCCAGATGCACTGATTCTTGAATTAATTATGAGTCATTGCCCGTACTAAAGATGTTCATATTTTCGGACAGGAGAAGCATACGGTGGACATGTTGTTCAATATGATAAGACAAAAACATAAGGAGTGGGATCAAGACCAAAATGACTGTCAATGTGAAAGTAGAACTTGTGCATAGAAATCCAGAAAAAAGAAAATAGGAAATCTGAATTTAATTAAAGACTTTCAGCTGGACTTCAACTTTGTCCCAGATCAAGCTGCATAAGTTTTCCTGGAGACAGATCTCAGGTTTACATTAGAACGAGTTTGAGTGTCGAATCATGCTTGATTTTAATTCAGGAGAATAGTTAGTAATTATCATGACTATCAATTTCTTTCAAGCCTTTTTCTTTCTTTTTTCTCTATATACTGAAGTTGGGTTCACAGAATTTTCGCACAACTTCTTAAATGCTTGAGTTTTCAGTGATAAAACCTCTTAGGATTAAATTAAATCTTCAACCTTTTACTTTTATTTCAAAATCGTCCTTATATTTTGAAATGTTTAACTTTAATCCTTATATTTTCAAAGTCACATCAGTTTCATGAATTTTGTTTCTCAAAAAACTTAAATGCAATTACAAACAAGCAGCCTCTGCACACGTGGCAAACAACCCTTGGAGCCAACAATTTCAGATTTATCAAAAGCTATAGTCAATATATGGCCTAACAAATGCTTGTTATCCAACCTAAAATAAACGGTTTTAGGTTCAAAATTGAATTAAGACATCAAATGGTTCGGTTTAGGAGGACTAGGGAGGCTTTAGTTTAGGTGGGTTGGTGGATAGGTGGAAAATGTTAAGTCTAGCCCAAAAAATAGAGTCTAGCACTGTAGTTCCATGGAATGTTCTATACAGCTATCTAAATAAACTGAGTACTCAAAAGGTCAGTCACCTCTAGGGGTTCTGTATTTTGAATTGGCCATCACATTGCTGCTCAAGGAAAATTGACTTGGAAATTTTGAATAATCAAGGATTAGATTAGTGGATCCACAGAAAAATGGGGCAGGTGTACTATACCTTTCAACAAGGTCCCCCCCCCCCCCCCCCCCCCCCCATGAAGTTCAAGGAAAGCTAGAAAATTTGGCCATTTGCTCATTTTAATAAATAAAATCAGGCCAAGTATATGGCTACAAATCATTATACAGTAGACATGTTTTGAATATTTATTTATTTTGGCTTGATGACAAATTGGAAATTTTAATCCTTATGACTACATACTTTGAAATTGGCATTGGCCAAAATTCTTTTGCAGGTCCACATTTCAGGCTAATGGACACTTAACTTGTAACTTTGGCAATTGGAAATATTTTTTATTAAATACAAACAAACAGAGATGAGAAAGATTACAGATTTTTCCTCTTAAGTTATATCTGAATCCAAAGGCCCCACAATACGCAAGTGAAAAAATATGCCTGATGTACAATAAAAATGTCATCTATACATAGTATTTTTCTAATGTATAGTATGATTCTAAATTGTTCTAACTATGCCCTAAGGCCAATTGTTCTTGTCTAGGAGAGTACAAACTAGTCCCAAGAGTTTTATACAAAGCAGTATCAGAATAGACAGCTCGAGACCTCAATGATCTAATCCGATGTTTATGCCTCTGACCTTTGCGGTGGCGGTGACTAGCCTTAGCTTTCTTTTCCTCCTCCTTTTGTTGTTCATCTTTGTTCAAGTTTTTGGCCATGTCACATTCATTCCTTCCTTGTTGTCCACTCCTAATTAGCACGCCACTTTCATTGTTTTTTCCTTCATCATTTGGTACAATATACACAAACGGTCCAATTGGGATATCATTCAAGTCCAAGAGGGGCTGCAAGGTCTTGACCACATTGCTCATTGTTGGTCTTGACTTGGGATGCTGGCTTAGGCATTGGTAAGCCAATAAGGCTGCTTTTCTAGCCCCTTCTGTTGAGTACTGACCTTCAAGCCTTGGGTCCATTATTCTGTCAAGTTTATGGGGATCCTTCAAAAGAGGTCTTGCCCATTCTACCAAATTCTGCTCTCTACTTGGACGGTTCTTGTCCATGGATCGCCTACCCGTTATTAGCTCTAAAAGGACTACTCCAAAGCTAAATACATCGCTCATAGTCGTCAAATGACCTGAAAACAACCATATTGTTTGTGAATAAATGTTATATATTTTGAATACTAAGACCCTGCAGAAATGAGAGCTTTGTGAACTGGATGCCACATTTTAATATTAGTTAATTACCATATGAAAGTAACTGTAATACCTGTCATAACGTATTCAGGAGCTGCATAGCCATGTGTGCCCATCACACGAGTTGTGACATGTGTCTCATCACCTTCCGGTCCATCAATTGCAAGTCCAAAATCAGAAAGCTTAGGAGTGAACTCCTGAAAATCAAATAGTACATCATAATTAGTGTCACTTGCTTTAATCTTATATGATATATGAAAAAAAAAAAAAAAAGGCTAAGAAGATTAAAGATATTACAGTGTCTAATAAGATGTTTGAAGCTTTGAAATCTCTATATATGACCGGCTTTTCTTGTTCATGGAGAAAAGCAAGGCCTTTTGCAGCTCCAATTGCAATTTTTATTCTTGTTAACCAAGGCAAGGTTGCAGTAAAACCTGCATTAATCAGCAACATGGAAATTTGTATCAGAAAAAGTTTACCAGTAACACAAATATACATATAGCATGATTGTGCTTCATATCTTAAAGGTAGCAATGAAAGAGGAAGGCATATGTACTTCTAAATAATTTGTTCTCTAAGTTGCCACGCTCCATGAATTCATATACAAGTAGTCGGTGCTCATCCTCGCAGCAATATCCGACCAAGTTCACAAGATGGGAGTGCCTTAATTGCCCAAGAAATATCACTTCAGTCTGCACAAAATTTTGATGTCAGCTATAGATCCTCGACATACTAGTCAGTGTCGGCCATAGAGATTCAAACATTAGCTTTTTCATTACTCAAAAAGATGAAAATCTTCTTTCAAGAGAAATACAATGATTAGTGACACATATTGAAATGGCTAGAAATGCTTACCAGCCATTCCCTGTGGCCTTGTTTGCCTTCCAAATCCAATACCTTGACAGCAACAGGTTGAACTTCCAATCCAGGCCGAAGTTTGTCATCAATGAACCCCTTATATACAGGTCCAAAACCACCTTCACCAAGATAATTATTCTTTGAGAAGTTTTGTGTAATAACTTGGAGCTCCATACGAGTGAAAACATGAAGATTTGATCCCACAAGAGAAATTGATAAATCACTCATGATTGAGAAGGAAGAGTTACTTAAATCTGAGAGTGATATTCTCTGGAAAGAACTGTTTTTGGAAGGTGGAAGTTTTGGCTCAGAGGGTTGGTTCTTGGGCTTGAAACACCTGGGTAGGAAGGTTTTCAATGTGATCTTTTTGAAAGCCATTTTTAAATTGAAGCTTTTGCTTTACCTCAAGTTGGTTAGCATTAGCCTAAACTATCTCTCAAGTCTCAAAAGCTTAAGATTGAAGCAATTTATTGAGAATGATGTGGGGGTAGAAATGGGGTTTAAATTATTGATTTAGATGACTCCAATAAAAGAAGTCAACAACCTAATGATACTTGTAGGACTATAAATATTCATTTGTCACAAAATATATAGAAATCTTCTAGCTCTAGAAGAAGAAGAAGAGCATTGTACTAACAATATCTTATTCAGGTCCGAAGTCTATTGGGTAGAGACTATAATAACCTTGGCACAGGCTTGACTTTGAAGGTTGAAACCGCAATACTTTTGGAATGGTTTCATATTAAACAAAGTAAGGTACATGGACTGTTTTGTTTGATCATATGCTAATTGGAACTTCCTTGTAATTTCCTGTGTGTTGGTCTTGTGGGGGACTTGGCAAAAAGTACATCAATGCACTGGAATCCTCTTTTGTGTTAAAATATCCATTTGCATTCCTTTTTCTTTTTCTTTTCTTTTTTTTTTTATCTTCTGTTTCGCCCTCATGTTCATGAGTAATAAAACTACTTTATCCTGGTAGGTCCACTTACATGTATTTTGCTTTGATCAATAGCTTGTCTTCTTTCTGTAGTACTCACACGGGTCTATGAATTTAAAGAGCACACGTTATGAATTTGAACCTATTATTTGACCAAGAGGAAAGAAAACAGTATATATATATATATATAACAATAATGAACATGTCCTACTATTAAAATTTTAAGGTAGACTATGAATACTCAATTAATCAAGTCGGACAAATATATTTTAAGGAATATCTTAACATGCATTTATAATGGATCCATTTATAATAAATGACTAAATTTAAATCGATTGTCAACCTACCGCAACCCTCCACTTTTTACCAAGCTTAAACCGATTATGAATAAAAATTTGATATATATATATATATATATATATATATAATAATGTCTATCGAACTGTGTTGTTATATTTATTGGTAGCTGATACCTCAATGGGATGTGTATTAAGAAATCATGAAGATATGATCTTAGAACAGGAGTAAGCCTTAGAGTGCGCGTGTGCTCATTTCAATTAATTTATGTATTGAAATGTATTTATCAAATACATACAGGGTTCAAATCTCTCTTACCTAACTATCAACTTATAAATAAATAAATAAATAAAAACTTGAAATTTGGTCAACTTGTTTAATTATGAAAAAGTTTTTTTTTTTTTTTTTTTAGCTGTAAAAAAAGAACAAAAACATCATAATAAGTTAATTTCGAAAATGATTCTATTATTAGCTGACTCCTAGGTTCTAGACTAATGTTTTGTTGTCCGTATTATTGTAATAATTCTCAATTACGCAAAAGCAGAATTTCTACAACATATTTCGCCCACAATTGCGTTCGCCAGTCGTTTTGTTTTCCGTTTGGAGGAAGCTAATTAGGCCTAACCCTGTTTATGATTTGCAAATAATATCGTCATAAACATTTTTTTTATGAAATTAAGTGATGATCCTACATAGTGGTGTTTGAATAAGCTAATGGAGCAAAGAGTTTGCTTTCTTACTTATGAATTATTATTACCCTCACCTAAGAAATCACTTCCCTTGTAATTAATAGTCTTTGTCTTGTATAAAAATGTTGTCAGGAGTTGTCTTAATCTATTAAATAAAGTTGTGCATTATTGAGCTAACTTATCCTAGACATCACGACATATTTTGAGAGTTGCTGGAGAATGACTGTAATTACCATATTTAAGTTACAAATTTATCTGGGTTGGACCCTCTATTCTGTTAATTCTCTCCCATTTAATTATAACCAATCAAATCCCTTTGGAAAAGAATAATAAAGAATATCCTTTTGTTTGTAATTTTTTTTGTTAAAGCCAACAATATGTAATTTACACATGGTAATGATAATATTTCAAAATTATTGATGATGTGAAAAAAAAAAAACCATGTTTTCATCTTGTGATTAAATTTGTTAGTCTTAACAGATGTTTGGTTGTCAATTGTCACAAATCTAATATGAACTGTTAAAATCAATATTTAAAGGACAAAAAAACATATTGTAAAAAGCCCATAAAAATAATACTCCTCTGTAAATGATCGATTTGTCAAAACTCAATCAATCAAGTTGAAATTTTGTAGACTCACTAAATACTTATGATAACAGATGAATTTGACCAATGTAACTTTCTAAGGATAGTGAGAAAATGTTTTTAATTTCTTATGGCTGATTCAAATAAGATAATAGGAATATTTTATGATATAGGGTAAAAACTTAGGTACATACAGTACAAGGTTTTCTTCTCCTTCTTCTTCTTATTTGCTAAGCATTACATTAGCTTTTCTAATCAAAATTTAAACAAATGGTTGTACTATTGACTAGTGAAATATAAACAATATTATCTTTTCCAAAAACAATTGAATGTAATGCAACTATGTATTTGAATTTAATTAAAAAGTCTGATATATACACATAAGGAACTTTACTTAAGTTCTACCCGAATGATTTAGTTTTAGATACGTTAAATTATATTGGATTACAATGAATTATGATTTATTTTGTTGATATATTTTAGGAATTGGAATTTATCTTTACTTCATTTTAAAAAGTTCATGATAGTTAATACTTAATACAACTTGGAGGTTTGGACTCCCACGGAGTAATTATTTAGTATTCATAAAGTATAATAAATGCATACTCCCATTATTCATGTGAGAGAAAGATGAACAACTTTTTATTTGTTTTGGGGATACAGAATAATTTCTTATCAAGTGATCCATTTTATCAAACTAGGAGGCATTGTTTCCTTCTAATTAATCATTATAAATAGTGTACGTTACTGACCTTTTTATTTTTACTCAATGTGTACGTAACAGACTACACGTTGTAATCATGGGATTGAAACCATCCTCAAATGTGAATGCTGGATCAAGTATCAAGCAATTTGGGGAAACTTAAGAAAAGTTGCAGTTAAAATCAACATAAAAACAAATGAGATGATGTCGTCAAAACGTGATCAATGAAGTTGAAGTTTCATCACAAATGTTTAATGTTATAAAACCATCCTGTAAAAAGTAAAATAACAGGATGACCGCAGTTATAAAATTTCATCACAAATGTTTAATGTTAAAGTTAATGTGTGGGGCCTCACAATTTAAAATCCCATATAATTTTTTAATATTTCAAAAAAAAATAGAAAATGAAAAGCTTAAATAGTTTAACCCAAAACAATATGTGAGTAAATCAATAGTTTAGAACTCGATTAATTAGAATAGAATCATTTCCATTTCAAAATCCTTTAATTTGATCAATTTCAATGTTTAAATTATATATTACAGGTCAAATACTGTATAAACTGTCACGTCATTTAAAATAACAATTTATAAATCTTAACCATAAGATGGACCAATTGTAGGGATTTTGAAATAGAGAAAATCCTATTCTGATTAATCATGCCATAATTTTCCACACTGAGGGGTGGATTCCTAACTTTTTCTTTTTCTTTTTTTGGTAAAAGAAGATGGATTAAAGGGAGATAAGTTGTAACAATTCTACCTAGGTATGATCATAATACTTATCTGGACATGATCATAATTGGGAAAATTATTCAGTAGTCCAAAACTACAAATAAATGCGTAGTTCTTCTCTCCTATGAATGGTGAGTCCTATAATAAATTTAATTAATATGACCTCATATTTATGTGGTAGGACCCATCATTCATGTGAGAGAAGGATTACGCATTTATTTATAGTCTTGAACTACTGAATAATCACTCTCACAATCCACCTAACGTATTATGGATTTAATACTGTAGGGAACCTAAAGAGATTCAGAATAATGGATCTCAAATGAGAATTCTCATGTACATAATAAGTCATAATCTGTCTTAAATCCCACAAATATCTCACTAGCATTAGGTGATGGACAGCTGTTGGATTCCTAACCATGTTTTTTAGTGACCTAATCCAATTAATGTTAAAAAAGACCCCGAATACAAACTATTCATCACAACTATTTTCAATTTTCTAATAATTTGTCAGCATAATGAAGCTTGTAAAACAAGATATAGAAAAAAAATTTATTATCATTCCTTTCAACCCTGTAGTGGGCACGAGAGAGTTGGTGGGAGATTCGTTGTGTTCAAATTTTCTTGCTTTAGGGGGTCTTTTTCAATCTGAGAAAATTAAACACTCTGGCTTTCATCATGGTTCAAAATCAAACTCTCTCTATCTATGTACGTAAGTTATGGTGAGAAGAGAGGAGAGAACCACTCACCGGCCAAGTATTGGATTGGTATAGATTAGTGCGGTCAAAAAGTGTTTTTAAACTAAAATTGATGTTTTAGCCTTTAGTATCTAAGGTAAAAAAATCCTTTTTACAAAATCTGAAATTTGAAGACTTTGTTAAAATTGTCGAGCATCGAGCAGGAAAGATAATGCTTTTAAGGCTGTAAACAAACCAAACCCAGCTTGGAATAAGGTCCTCTCCATTTATCCATTTCATGATTTAGTATTTGTGTCTGTTATTTCCTTCTTTAATAAAAGCTTGTAAGGATCATAAATTTCAATGCGTGGTTTGCGAACTTTCTAAATACACTCGTACTAGTTATATTCCTCGCATAGATCATACTTCCAATATTTTTTTATCTTATTCATTCTGATGTATGGGGACCTTCTCCAGTTATGGCTTTTTCTAGACATCGTTACTATGTAACGTTTATTGATGATCATTCTAGATGTACGTGGGTTTATTTGCTTAAAAAGAAATCTGATGTGCTCCCACTATTTACTCAATTTTTACAAATGATCAAAACTTAATTTAACACTGTTGTTCGAGCTATTCGTTCTGATAATGGTGGTGAATATATTTCTGATGGTTTTTGTTCCCAACTTAATCAGAAGGGTATCTTGCAACAACTTTCTTGTCTTTAGACTCCAGAATAGAATAGTGTGGCGGAACGTAAAAACCGTCATATCATGTCTATTGTTAGATGTCTTCTTTCTGGCATGCATGTACCCAAGTCGTATTGACATATGGCTGTTCTCACTGCAGTTTATCTAATAAACCGCACTCCTAGTCGAGTTTTGCATGGTATGGCTCCTCTTCAAATTCTTAAGCCTAATTGTACTTTGTTTTCGATTTTGTCTCGCGTGTTTGGATGTACTTGTTTTTTCCAAAATCGTAGTCCTCATCGTACTAAATTGGATAATAAATCTGTTAAATGCATCTTTTTAGGATACTCAGCCATGTCCAAAGCCTATAGGTGCTATGACCCTGTGTCTAGACACTTATATCATTCCCTTGATGTGACTTTTTTTTAGGATGTTCCTTTCTATGGCGCTATTCTACTTTGCAGGTATCTGATCCTTCTTCCTTCCATGGAAATTACCTCTCCTCTTACTCGTGCTATCCCTATTTTTGACTCCATAGTTCCCGCGTCCTCTTCTCCACCCATCCAGGAGGTCTCCTCCTCCCCTACAGGTTTACACTCGTAGCCCTCGCACTCAACCTCCCCTGCCAGACTCATCTTTGGACCTAAGTTTAGGTATTTCTCCTATTCCTCTAGTTTCTACACCACCTCCACCCACCTCACGTTATCCTTCTCGTGTTCGCCAAGCTCCTTCCCGATTTGGTTGGCTTAGCAGTACTAATCACCCTATTTCCCAGTATATCTCTTATCTTGGCCTTTCAGATTCTTATCGGGCATTTATTGGGAAGCTTGAATTTGTCTCTATTCCTCAATCTGTGTCTACGGCTCTTCAGAATCCCAAGTGGGTTACCGCCATGCAAGCAAAAATGGATGCCTTACAGGCTAATCAGACATGGGAGCTTGTCCCTTTACCCGTTGGTGAGAAAATAGTGGGATGTAAGTAGGTCTTTACGGTAAAATATTTGGCTAATGGTTCTGTTGATCGGTATAAGGCTCGTCTAGTAGCAAAGGGCTTTACCCAGGTTCCTGGCAAAAATTTTGGTTCTACCTTTACTCCTATTGCTAAGTTGACTTATGTTCGTCTCCTTGTATCTTTGGCAGCCTCTCATTCATGGCCTCTTCACCAACTGGACATCAAGAATGTTTTTCTCCATGGTGATTTACTTGAGACTATCTATATGGATACTTCCAGGATTTCGGGCTGAGGGGGAGTATGCAGGGAAGGTGTTTCGTCTTTGTAAGTCTCTTTATGGACTGAAACAATCGCCTAGGGCTTGGTTTAGTCATTTCAGTGATGTTATCTTATCTATGGAATTTTTTCGTTGTCAATCTGATCACACTTGTTTCATCCGCCGACACCCTAATAGTCGCTGTATCATCCTCTTGGTATATGTAGATGACATTATTCTCACTGGGGATGATGCCCCAGGTATTTCTCAGGTAAAACGAGATCTTGGTAAAGTTTTTGATGTAAAAGATTTGGGCTCTCTCAGATATTTTCTTGGCATTGAGGTTGCTCGTTCTCGTAATGGGATCTCCCTCTCTCAGCGAAAGTACACTTTAGATCTCCTTTAGGATACTGGTATGTTAGGATGCCTGACCTGCTTCTACTCCTATGGATCCAAATTTGAAGTTTTCTATTGAATCTGGTGACTTACTTCCCAATCCATCTATGTATCAACGTTTGGTTGGCCGTTCTGATTTATTTGACAAAGACTATACCAGATTTAACCTTTGCAGTGAGTGTTGTCAGTCAGTTCATGCATGCTTCTCGCACAGCTCACTTGGATGCAGTTTATCATATATTGAGGTATCTTAAGACTAGTCCTGGCCTTGGCTTATTCTACTTTTCTGGTCACCAATTAGGACTATCATGCTTTACAGATGTTGACTATGCTGGATCTCAAACCGATAGGTGCTCTACCACTGGACTCAGTACTTTCTATGGTAATCATCTTATCTTCTGGAAAAGTAAGAAGCAAGCAGTTGTCTCTAGATCTTCCGCTGAAGCTGAATATCGTGCTATGGCTCAAGGCACATGTGAAATTTTGTGGCTTCGGTCTATTCTTAATGAGTTAGGCTTTACAGAAAAAGACTCATCTCAATTGTTTTGTGATAACAAGTCTACTAGTATGCTCGCATCAGATTCTGTTCTCCATGAGCGGTCCAAACATATAGAAGTGGATATACACTTTATTCGGGAAAAGATTCAGTCTAGCATTATCGTTCCATCTTTTGTACCTTCATCAGACCAGACTGCTGACGTATTCACTAAACTCGTGGGACCTTCTCTACTCCAGTCATCTATTGTCAAGTTAGGCTTGATTGACAGCTTTGCTCCAACTTGAGGGGGAGTGTTGGAATTAAAATAATAATTCTCACAGGGCTTTTTTGTCTTTTTGTTTATGCTTTTATATTTTAGCCCTTTGATTGTGCTATTGGGCTGGCTTTGTAACTCTACTTTCTGAATATAAAGGAACCTGGCAATCTCACTTGAGATATGTCAATTATACACAAATAATTTGTTTTGCTATTTGGTATCAGAGCCACAAGCAAAACCAAAAAACTCCCGATAACCCATAACTTCGGAAACCAACACACCACCACAAACCCCAAACACCCGAAACCTCCCACATAAGATAATAGGAATATTTTATGATGTAAGACAAAAACTTAGGTACAGTACAGGGTTTTCTTCTCCTTATTTGCTAAACATTACATTAACTTTTCTAATCAAAATTTAAACAAATGGTTATTCTATTGACTAGTGAAATATAAACAATGTTATCTTTTCCAAAGACAATTGAATGTAATGCAACTATGTATTTGAATTTAATTAGAAAATCTAATATATGCACCTAAGAAACTTTACTTAAGTTCTACCTAAATGATTTAGTTTTAGATACGTTAAATTATATTGGATTACAATGAATTATGATTTATTTTGTTGATAAATTTTAGGAATTGGAATTTATCTTTACTTCATTAAAAGTTCATGATAGTTAATACTTAATACAACTTGGAGGTTTGGACTTCCACGGAGTAATTATTCAATACTCACAAAGTATAATAAATGCACACTCCCATTATTCATGTGAGAGAAAGAAGAACAACTTTTTATTTGTTTTGGGAATACAGAATAATTTCTCATCAAGTGATCCATTTTATCAAACTAGGAAGCATTGTTTCCCTCAAATTAATCATTATAAAGAGTGTAAGTTACTGACCTTTTTATTTTTACTCAATTGTTTACGTTACAGACTAAACGTTGTAATTATGGGAATTGAAACCATCCTCAAATGTGAATGTAGGATCAAGTATCAAGCAACTTGGGGAAACTTAAGAAAAGTTGCAGTTAAAATCAACATAAAAACAAATGAGGTGATGTAGTCAAAACGTGATCAATGAAGTTGAAGTTTTGTGCTGTTTAATCATTTAATGATAGTTAGGTTAAAATAACTGCCGTCGGAAATTGTAAAATGTAAAATAACAGGATGACCGCAGTTATAAAATTTCATCACAAATGTATAATGTTAAAGTTAATGTGTGGGGCCTCACAATTTAAAATCCCATATAATTTTTTAATATTTCAAAAAAATAGAAAATGAAAGCTTAAATAGTTTAACCCAAAACAATATGTGAGAAATCAATAGTTTAGAACTCGATTAATTAGAATAGGGTTATTTCCATTTCAAAATCCTTCAATTTGATCAATTTCATCGTTTAAATTATATATAATAGATCAAATAATATATAAACTGCCACGTCATTTAAAATAACAATTTATAAATCTTAACCATAAGATGGACCAATTGTAGGGATTTTGAAATAGAGAAAATCCTATTCTGATTAATCATGCCATAATTTTCCACACTGAGGGGTGGATTCCTAACTTTTTCTTTTTCTTTTTTTGGTAAAAGAAGATGGATTAAAGGGAGATAAGTTGTAACAATTCTACCTAGGTATGATCATAACACTTATCTGGACATGATCACAATCGGGAAAATTATTCAGTAGTCCAGAATTACAAATAAATGCGTAGTTCTTCTCTCCCATGAATGGTGGGTCCTACAATAAATTTAATTAGTGGGACCCACATTTATGTGGTAGGACCCACTATTCATGTGAGAAGGGGACTACGTATTTATTTGTAGTCCTGAATTACTGAATAATCACTCTGACAATTGACCTTACCTATCATGGATTTAATACTGTAGGGGACCAAAAGAGATTCAGAATAATGGATCTCAAATGAGAATTCTCATGTACATAATAGGTCATAATCTGTCATTAATCCCACAAATATCTCAGTAGCATTAGGTGATGGATAGCTGTTGGATTCCTAACCTTGTTTTTTAGTGACCTAATCCAATTAATGTTAAAAAAAACCCGAATACAAACTATTCATCACAACTATTTTCAATTTTCTAATAATTTGTCAGCACAATGAAGCTTGTAAAACAAGATATAGAAAAAAAAAGAAAAAAAAATAAAAAAAAATAAAAAAAAAATAAAAAAAATAAATCAGGCAAAATTACATATTACACCCTTTAAGTATGGTTAAAATTCAATTGAGTCCTCTAAGTTTTGACCGTTTCAATTGAGTCCTCTAAGTTTCATTCCGTTTCAATTAACCATTTTCCGTTAAATTAAGTTAACTGCCGTTAGTTTTTTTTTAATTGATTTTCTTGAATTTTAAATAAAAGTTTAAAAACAAAAATTATATCCAATTTCGGTGAAACCTGATTGAACACAACACAGAAAAATCCAATTATTCACTAACAATCAAAATTCAAAATTTTCAATCCTTAAGGCGGAAGAAAGTTCCAGAACAAACACTGATAGAATCATAGAACTCAAAGAGAAATTTTTTCACAGTTTCACCAATAGAATCCTTGGACCTGGCAACAATGTAACTGGAGTCGGGGCTCCACGTTAATGTCGTGACCTTGTCGTCCAAGTCAACAAAGGTATTGACGAGCTCGAAGGGGAAAAACTCCTTCTTGAACCCAGGTGACGGCCAAAGCTGGACGAGCTTACCGGTGGCGACGGCAATTTGGGACCTACTAGGACTGAAGGTGAGGGCATTTATGGTATTTTTGAAGGATAAGCAGTGGAGGATGACGTGGCGGTGGAGATGGATGAAAAGACGGCGGCAATTGTTGTCAACGGTGATGAGGAAGACGCCGTCGTGAGAGGTGGCGAGGTGATAGTGTCGGAGGAGGATTGGGTGGGGAGGGTGGTGGTTTGGGACTTGATGAGGTCTGTGTTGTGTTCAATTTGGGTTTCATGGGTATAATTTTTTGTTTTTAAAGTTTAATTAAAATTTAAGAAAATCAATTTAAAAAAAAAAAAAAACTAACTGCTGTTAACTTAATTTAAGGGAAAATGGTTAATTGAAACGGAATGAAATTTAAAGGACTCAATTGAACTTCGACCAAACTTAAAGGGTGTAATATGTAATTTGGCCAAAAATTTATTATCACTCCTTTCAACCCTGTAGTGGGCACGAGAGAGTTGGTGGGAGATTCGTTGTGTCAAATTTTCTTGCTTAAGGGGGTCTTTTTCAATCTGAGAAAATTAAACACTATGGCTTTCATCATGGTTCAAAATCAAACTCTCTCTATCTATGTACGTAAGTTTTGGTGAGAAGAGAGGAGAGAACCACTCATCGGCCAAGTATTCGATTGGTATAGATTAGTGCGGTCAAAAAGTGTTTTTAAACTAAAATTGATGTTTGAGCCTTAGTATCTAAGGTAAAAAATCCTTTTTACAAATCTGAAATTTGAAGACTTTGTTAAAATTGTGGGGCATCGAGCAGGAAAGATAATGCTTTTAAGGCCGTAAACAAACTGAACCCAGCTTGAAATAGGATCCTCTCCATGTGTCCATTTCATGGTTCAGATTTTATCTTATGGATCTAACAGTATATATACTGTCACGTCATTTAAAATTTTAAATGATGTGACAGTCTGTACACTATTAGATCTGTAATATTTAATCTGGATTCATAAAATGGACTCTTTCATTTCATCAAATGGAGAAAATCATCCACCGAGCTTCAAATGCAGTTCAATTTTGATTTAATTTTTTGTCTAACCAACTCGAATTTTATACAAACCTTAATTAACTTATCCGCTCATTTATATATCATAGAATGCAAACCACTAATATTTTCAGGATTTCTCAAAACGGCCAAGTCAAACTTATTTTCTTGCCACATCAAGAATGAGATTTCATTGATCTTCATTTTATAGTTTAGTTTTTATCAAAAATTACAGAGTCTCATCATTTAAGATTTTAAATTAGTCTGTATGTCGCAATTAAGAATAGGAGGGAAAATGAGGATTCAACAGGCCATCATTTCTCTTTTCTTTTCTTTTTTTCTCTACTATTAGCTTTCCTATTCCGGCGCACACCCTATTCCGCCTGTCACTTGACCTTTCATATGTAGCCATTTTTGGGGCTATTTTTTTCTTTCCTTTCATTAGTCTCATATTAATTTAGTGATTACATTTATTTACTATTAATTCACCTATCACTTGACCCTTCATATTTAGCCCTTTTTTTACTGTTTATTTTTTTCCTTTCCTTTCATTGGTCTTCATATTAAATATGTCATTAAAATTATTTTGCAACTATTAATTCGCCTAGCACTTGAACTTTCATATGTAGCTGGTTCTGGTCTGTTTGAGATTCCCACTGTAACTTGTTCCGTTCCATATGTTTACAGATGTGCTGCATTGATCTGCAAGTAATCAAATTGTTGAGAAATCAATATTAAAATCTTGGAGACCAAATATTTTGTTTCCCTACTTATGGTTGCAAATACTTAAATTGTTTGCTTACAAAAACTATCAGAATATACACTATTACTTGCTTTATTTTATTTTTTAAATTGTTTGTTTTGGTCTTCGTTTGTTTGGCTGTTGAGAAACTGAAAAAGTTTGGATTTTTATTTGCTGCTTACGGAAACAAGGAAGAAGAAAGAAACATTAGTCTGCGTTTATTAGAGTTGGGTTAGTTTTGTTTCTTCTTAACTTTTTTTCTTTTTAACTGTTGTTGTGCTTGATGGAAACAAATTAGCCAAAGATTTTGTGGATCTTGAATTTATACTCTTATATATAATTTTTGTTTAAAAAAATTATAATATATACACTCACACAAAAACCTTCTCTCCACATCAAGTGGGTTTGCCACTAGTATAAACTAAACATCAAAACTAAAAAAAATTATTTATTTACAAATCTATGTTAATAATTGGTAATTAAGTTATAATTGAGATTATATTATTTGAATAAATTAGATAGAATAATTTAATTTATAAACTTATAAAAATTAGATTTATCAATATTGTATTTTGAAAATATATAATAATTTTCTTAATGAAATAGACTATTTATATTATCAATACATTACAAACAATAATTAAAGATATTATGAAATTATTTACAAGCTTAAATAATCTAATCTCAAATCTATCTATTTTATACTCATATACATATAAATATATAATATTATATATACTCAAGTCGAGTTTCATACTCACGAGCTTGTACAAATACATTATATTATACTTGAACTTAACTAGTTTGTTTAATAAACGAATATAAACAACTGTTTGTCAACCGGAATTGTTCAAGAACAACTCAATTCATTTACTGGTTAGGCTTTTTCAAAAATACTATATACTAGAAGGTCTCTAACACTATACGAGTCTAAAGAGTTACAACTCACAAGCAAGAAGAATCTCCTACTATCATATAAACCCTAATACTACAAACAAATTTGTGTGTATTTTTGCATTTATATATACATATTTAATGCCGTGCAGACAAAGACATTTTAGACGGTTCAAAGACAAATATCACAATTTATACGTTGCGTACATCAAATCACCAAGGTGCTTAGGAACTTGATAGAAGTAGATGCTTTTTTCGTGTCATAGAGACTCCCACGCCATTGGTTTTATTATGTCAGGCTTGTCAGCTATCTAATGGGTCTTGATCCTTAGAAAAAATGGTTTCAAATATTCGGGATTTTGAATATGACTCACTTGTTGCTATATTGTTTGTTGCTATATACAACTGGAATTTAGCCAAATTGCTTTTTTTAATTTTGTTTCTTTCGGCTTTTAAATTTATGGTTTTAGAAATATCACGATTTAGTGGACCACGCAAAACAATGACAATAGATAAGATGGTTACACTTGTCTATTTTCCTGTTATTTCAAACCACAGAAAGACAACCAAAGTGGTTGGTAAATATATAGGACCAAGAATTTATTAATTACTTCATAAACACATTTTGAACGCGGACAATTGAGTACCACGACTTAAAAATTATTAAAAAAAAAAAAAAAAAAAAAAGAACTCACAAATTGATTTAATAATTTAAGTTTTTTTCTTTTCTCTCTCTCTCTCTCTCTCCATCATATTGCTGTATGGTCAAAATGTGTCTGCGCCTTTGAAAGGGAGTTGAGTTCTAAGGGAAGCCGGGAAGACCAAGTCTAGAAGCATCAAGTTGGATAAAAAAAAGTAAAAGTTAAAGAGGGAAAAGGAACAATGATGAGATTTTTTATTTCCAATATAACGCACTTAGATTTTCTTGTCCGTTTCAGGGGGATGTGCTATATAAGGCACTTAGAAGGTAGGTAGTACGTTTCACAGTTCACAAATGACAAATAAAACGTAAGAGAGTTTATATCTAATCCAGTTTAAAGGAATCTTCCTTCTACCCACTACGTGGCAAGCAAATAGATCATTCACATGTGCATTTTAAAAAGTCACATGACTCATTAAAAATGTTCATGTGACTAAAAGTACACGTGGATATTCTATTTGCTTGCCACGTAGTGGGTTGGAAGGAGGATTCCTCTAAACCGGGTTGGAGGTAAACTATTTCCGTATTAAAATATATTCTTTGAGACATAAATTACCTTCAATCCGGTTTGGAGGAATCCTCTTCCAACCCATTACGTGGCAAGTAAATAGAGCATCTACGTGTACTTTTAGTCACATGACCTTTTTAATGAGTCATGTGACTTTTTCAAATAATACATGTGGATAATTTATTTAATTGACACGTAGTGAGTTGAAGGAGAATTCCTCCAAACCGGATTGGAAGTAAACTATTTCCTATTCTTTGGGAGAAAAATTATTACGATCTGATGTCTAATTTGTTTTGGTTCTATCTAATTCACCTCTATTTTTGCCCAATTTTGTTATGGAAGCACTGAGAAAAGAAATCGGAATTAGGGCCTCATTGTTCCAGTTTTGTTTACGAATAAACATAAGGAAAAATATAGATATATAAAAGATAAAAGGATAGGGGCAGGTGAGTCTCAATTAGAAAGTCAATTGCTTACCAAAAAAAAATAGAAAGTCTATTAAGCTTTTTTTTTTAGTTAGAAAGTCTATATTAAGCTTTAAGTGACATTAAAGAAGGTGTAATTTATATGGAGAACTTCTAGAACGGTGTTATATAAGCCTTATCCGTTCGGTGGATGAAGTAGACGTGAAGTTGACGCCAAGTTGGAAATTTGGAGGGATATTTTAGAATCTATTAGATTTAGTTAAGTAAGTCTAAACCAAAGTACATGGAATCTAAGTTTAGTACAAAGAGAAACAAAGATGAAGGAGTTATAAAACTTGACGATTAAGAGATATCAAAGAGTGAGTGTTTTAAATATCTTGGATCAATAATCCATAAAGATTGGAGAGATTGAAAAAGTGTGAATCATAGGATAAGAGAATGATGGATGAAGTGAAGAAGTGCATGAAGAGTATTGTATGATTGTAGAATACATATTAAGCGACATGGATGGTTTTACAAGATTGCTATAAGACCAATTGTGCTATATGGTATTGAATGTTAGGCTATTAAGAAGCAAAAGGCCCATAAATTAATGAGCATAGATGAAATGAGAATGTTAAGATTGATAAGTAGAAATACAGGGAATTGTATGATATTAAATGAAGAAGTCTGTTTAAAGATATGTGTGGTTCCTATAGGGCCGGCCTAGCCCTTAAGCGAATTAGGTCATCGCTTGAGACCCCCAGCACTTAGAAATAAATAACTCATAGTAAGAAAATGAGTCCAGCACAAAAAACAGTAGGACCCTTCTTTGTTGTTGTTTTTTATTTATTCAAAAACACCAACAGCTCTCTTATGTTTCTTCTCTGCATGTCAACCTTCAATTTCATTTGTTCTGACTCTTCTTCTTCTTCTTTATCTACTTTTTTTCTTCTCTCTTAAAATAAACCCTTTAATCTGTGGGTAATATATGGGTGGGGTGGACAAAGTGACAAACCAATATGCCAACACCATCCCCCCCTCCTCTCCTTTTATTTTTTCTAGAGTCCCCCACCCCCACGTCGTAGTACTTGTTAGTTGACTTCTTACATTTTTTTTTTTTTAATTTTAATTGGTTTTTTGTTTATCCCTTGAATCATGTACTGGTGTAGATTTCTGTTGGGATTGAGTCTTTTTGATAAAGGTATGAGTTGGTATGATAGGTTAGTGATATTAGTCGGTATAATTTACAATTTTAATTGGGTGACCTAGTGGGATGTTGTGCAATTTGCATTAATGTGTAACACTACTTTTTTTTTTTCTTTTACCTTTTGTTTCATTATATTATATATATAATTAATTATATATATGAAAAAACTAATAAATTTTGTGGGTAGAAGAATATAGTGGTTTTAATTAGTTCTAAATGATAGCTTAATTTAATTTAGTATTGAATGGTCAAAGACTCCAATTTACGATTTTGCTTTGAGGCCCCCAAAATGATTGGGCCGGCCTTGGGTTCCTATTGATGAAAATATGAGGGAGAGTCACTTGAATGGAATGAATCAAAGAAGGTAAAAGAATACCTAAAATAGCACTAGTATAAGTAGTAAAAGAGAGCATATTAATTAAAGGGATAATGTCACTTGGGCATTCGGCCCAATAGTAATCCCTCTCCCTAAAAAATCTCACCTCTCTATAAGGGTGTGAGTTCGATCCCCGAGATTTCCAAAACATACGTAATGTAAGTTTCAGTTAATTCAACTGATAAAATCTCTTAATTAAGAATAAATTCAAATCTACACCAAAAAGGCTAAAACTAGTATCCATAAGCAATGCCGACATTTTTTAGACTACATTTATAATTCTTATCCACTCAAATTCTCCATTCATTTGCTTTGTGTTAGTATGAAACTATGAATGGCTTTCTTTTAATGGAAAGATGACTCCTACTTACAATACTTACAGTACTACCTTCTACGTCTACTTTTCATCAGATAAGGTTGATTTGCATGTTAACGTAAGCCAGGTGGGGAACATGTCTATTCAAAATAGAAAAGAGAGTTCATTTTACTTCACTTGTTAAGGAAAATATAAACATATTGTACCCTGCACCAAACGTCAAAGATTATTATCCCTCCAATAAAAAAGTAGAACATAGTTTGCACTTTGCACTCTCCCACAATGGCCAAAGCAGCCCACAGGGTTGTTAGCTGTCAATTATGAAAGATAATGACAATTTTAAAGTTTGTATTATAGCCTAGGGACGAGGGTTGACTATTTAGTGCTAAACTTCCTTTTCCATAGCCCAAGTTGGTTCCACCTTTTCATTCATTTGGCTTCTCTGATATGTGAGATTAGATATTCAGGAACTTTCTTTTTCAAAAAAAAAAAAAGAATAATAATATTATTCAGGAACTTTCCCAATCTTCTGGAACATAACCCACCCTACGTGTGAGTTGTGACACATATCCTATGAAACAATTTGGCACATTCCCATGTCCCCATTAGGGCCACTCTTGGTGCTTATGAGACATAGGTTAGAACTTATCTAAACTAATATGTGTGTGACAACTCCTAAGAAAAAACATGGCACGTTCCCAAAAGCTCCTATAATTAAAATGTTATTCATTCACTTTGAAATAAGTTGATTAGATTTTACCATATCATCAATAATTTAAATATGTATCAAACTGGTAATAGTTAATATTCTTTTAAATATCATTGACGTGATAAAATATAATCCACTAATTTCAAAATGAATTGATAGAATTTTAAGAACTATACGATAGAGTTATTTAAGAACTCTAAAGGATTCTAGAAGCATAACCCTTGACCAATTTTCAATTACGCTCACTAATAAAACCAATGTAATCTCCGTAAAAATTCACCATGTTCTATAACATCCATTCTCATTTCATCTCCAAACAAATTTTAAGTTTTATTCTTAATTTCTTATCTTTATCCTTGTAAGTAGCAATTCCAATCCAAGCAAAGACAGAACCAGGATTTGAACTTTATGAGAACCAAAGCATCAACCAAAAAAAAGTTTATAAATCTAAATTATCATCCATTCAATATTAACAAAATACCAACAAATTAATAGCGATTTCTATATTTCGAAATTTTGTTTGAGGGTTTTCAAAATTTAGGACATCAATACTTGAGGTTGGCAACCGTGTATCATCAGTATTGACTTGGATTATTTGTATTTTTTCTTTCGAAAAAGCACAATATTACAATTGACTTGCCCATGATCTACAAATCAAATTAAAAGTTATATTAATTATTTAATTATATGTCCAATAGTCTTTTAAATAAATTCATTAATGCTAGTTAAAAAAAGAAATAACAAAAATACGTCACCACCTTACAAACCACAACAAAATTATTGTAAATAATTTATTAGCACAATAATACACAATAAAATTAATGTTTGGAATATAGTATTTGTTTTTTTAAAACCTAAAAACTTTTTTACTATTTTCTTTTGTACGTAATGGGTGAAATTAGTAATTTTTGTAGGTTTTATGAACTCAGTTGTAATTTTTCGAGGAAAAAAATACTAGATATATATTTTTCGGACCCAAATTTTAAAAGAAAATGGTGGCTCCCTTAGTGGTTCCATCTCTGACTCCAAGTTGCCGCCACATGTCTTAAATATCAAAATTATTTAATCATCATTAAATCTTTGGAATATAGGGCATGACTTTCTTAGACTTATTGCAATGTCCTAAATGTCAAATTTATTAAATCCCGATTAAATCTTACGAAACAGAAAACATAACATATTCATAGGGCATGATTATCATAGATTTATTGCAGTCTTGCAGAGGTCGTGCTCCGCAGCCTGCTAATAAAATTCACCCATGTGTAGAATTAGTGTGCGATAATTAAATAAGGCATGTTCATACTAAATCAATTGGAAGACCAAGAAAAGAATGGCCATAATACCTTTTCAATCTCGGCCAGTATAAAATTTTTATTGGGGTAATCTGTCTTTATAAAATTTAAGAAAAATCTATGATATAGGATAACATCTCATTAGTCATTACAATTGAAAGAGTTGCACCACTGGATTATCAAAAAAGAAAAGAAAAAAGAGTTACACCACTTTTGAAGTATGATGATTAATTTTTGTCACAATTTAAACCAATCATAAATGCAACGTTTATTTTCATTAAAAATAAATATTATTTTTTAGCTCATATATTCACCATACAAATATAAGTATAAAGATATAAATCCTTTTACTTCTTTGATAAGATAACGTAGCATTACAATTGAAAGAGTTACACCACTTTTTTATGAATGAATGATGATAATTTTTGTCACAATTTAAACCATTCATAGATGCAACGTTTATTTTTATTAAAAATAAATATTATTTTTTAGCTCATATATGTAGTACGATTCACCATACAAACATTAGTAAAATGATACTTCATTGATTTAAACCAAATGTAAATCTATCTTTCCTTATTTTATTTGTTTAAGAAATTTAAATTGATAACTATATATATATATATATATATATATATATATATATATATAAAATAAATAAATAAAAAGAAGGTGTTTTAAACATTTTAAATATATAAATAATAATTTGGTTTAATTACACATTTGATCCTCAAACTTTAAAAATTGTTTCAAAATCTTCCTTATACTTTTAAATGTTTCAAAAAAGTCATAGTCATTAATTTTTAAATGTTTTATCTTACTTTTTATACTTTTATAATTGTTTTTAAAAGAAATCATTCTTGTTAACACAGTAACATAAAATATTGATGTGACAAGTGTTTTATATTTAAAACAATTTTTAAATGACATGATATTGAATGGTTGATGTGTGTTAAAAATAATCATTTTAAATGACTAGAACAATAATTATTTTAAATAATTTTCCAAATCGTGAGATTGAAAAATAAAAATTAAAATTAAAGATTGCTTATTGACAATATTATCTCCCATTACAAATTTGAAACCCCTAACCTCATTGAACTCAAATGTCCATCCCCCAAACAACCAAATATTTTTCTCTTTAAGTTTATCGTTGCCTAAACACCTCTCTCTCTCTCTCTCTCTCTCTCTCTCTCTCTCTCTCTCTCTCTCAACCAATGACAACGACGATGAGGATCCAAAGAAGGGACTCTCCATCAAGTTCGTCTGATTTTGGAGCAAGGATGATGAGCTGGCGATCTTGAATGACTCTCGGCCATCACACACGATGGTTGAATCCCCCGTGTACATTCTCCCATGCCATGCAATGATCTATATGGAATGACAATTTTGTTGATGCATTCCTATTGAGAAGAAGACGTGAGGGATTAGCTAGAAGGATGGTCTTCAGTGCCAATAGTTTAAAAGTTGCACAATCCATCCAGGCATAGCATCCAGTCATATCAATATTGATACCAATTCACATTTTTCAACTGGCCTTTTGAAATCAAAGGGAAAAAATGAAACTTAACTCTACGAACCCGAGGAATGGCTGCACAGGAGTAGTAGGGGTGTACCAACCACCGAGCTCGGGTTATGAGAAGAGCTCCGTACGATATTTTAAAAAACCCGCTTTGACCTAGCACTTTCTCCTACTTAAGAGCTAAACTGTCGAAAGACAAAAATCATGCTAAACCACCAAACACTCACCTTTGTAAAGCATAAGGCTCAACCACCACACATGGTGGCTGAATTACAAACTTAAACAAAACGACACCATCTAACCCATACTTAGAACCCATTGTCGAATTAACCAAATCATGTCAGACCACCAATTTAATCCAAACCCATAAGCCCTTCCAATGATCTAGGTGAAGATCCAACCTAAATCACTCAAGATTGAACCATTTGAGGAGGTCAATAATGATGTTGAGTTAAAGAGAAAGAGAGAGAATAACTAGGATTTCAGGTTTCATTCTCTCTTTGCTTTATTTAGAGAGAACAGTTTAGGATTTCAAATTTCTTCCCCAGCTGTTCCCTCTTTCTAACCCAAATCACCCAAGTTTGTGTGACTAGCACGTGAACTTACTTTGTTGATTTGGCCTTTAGAGTCTTCTTTGCACTATTTAGATTTTTGAAATGTAGGCTCCAGGTTATATATTAAACACATGTCAATGCCATATTATTTAAAAATTATTTTTTAATACCAAACGTTTGCCACATTAGCATTTTTCGATATTGAGAAAATATAAAGTCAATATTAAAACAATAGTCAAAGTTAATTAAACCTAATAACTTTGATTAAATGTCCTCCCATCATAGTTTTTCTTTTTAAGTAATACATTAATGTATTCTCTCTCATCTATTGGACCTAAGACTTGTGATAGTCCATGTCAATAAAGTGCTCCACATCTACCATATCCAAATTTCGGAATAAGCTATATATAATTTACAAATGTTCATAAAAACGATCTCAAATTTATTTTAGTTATATTCTTTACCATGAACGTCAAAATGAGGAAGAAGAAAAACACTAAAATATATTTCACACCGACATTCTTGGTTCAATACTTTGATTATATAACAAGACGAGAGGCCTTTAGCCCTAGGGTCACTCTACCTTTATACATATAAGACAAAACTTAATTACATTTCCTTAAGGGTCGTACACTTGTGTTATATTGACTAATGCAACACCAACCTTGTTAATCTTCTCCCAATGAAAATTAAATTCACTCATGCGATTCATTGATCAATGCAATCATGTAATTGAGTTTAATTGAAAAACCTATAGAACAACACTTATAACATACATATTCATAGACCTTACTCAAGTGCACTCCCTACCACATGTATGGTAAGGTCCACACGTTGTGCGGCATAATTAGAGGCAAGTGCACAGGACGGGACCCTCCATAGATTTGTACATAAATCATGAGAAACAACACTTGCTTGTAGAGAGAGAATGAGAATGTATAGATAGCATTTTTCTTCAAAGGTATAAATACCAGAGTAACAAAAAATGGGTATAAATAATTAAATACAGTACATATAAACTATTATATGATAGTTAAATATGATCTTCAAACTAAAAGGAGGAGGGGATAGGAAGAAAACTAAGTATCAAAACTTTTTTTTTTTTTTTTTGATATTTTACTAAGTATCAAAACTTGATGAATTAAGACTGAAATGTATGAATATTTCAAAAAATATATATATAAATGAAATCACCAATAAAAACTAAAAATCGAAAGAACAAAATTGGATATAAACAGAACATAGAGAAGCCCCATCTCAGGCTAAGCAGCTCCAGACAGACAGATGTAGCCGCACTTCTCATAAATTATGAAATTTTCTTCCGGAAATGTACAACTGTGGAACAAAGAGTAAAAGATAGACTGAGCCACCTTACAAGATAGCTATTCAAGCTTGTAGATAATTTATTTGATTTGGCTTAACAGAGAGTACATACATACCTCAATGACAAAATACCGCACACAAAAGTTATATACAGAAAGAACCCTGCAACATCACGAATGTAAGTACAACGTAAAAGGCATTGTAAGTAAGCATACACCACAGATGTGACATGAAAATCACATAATAGCTGCAGTTACCTTAGAGAACAAAACTGCATTGCCACAATTCAGGAGCAAAACAAAAATATGAGAATACAACATTCATCTATCGTGACAATGCTATCTGAAAACAAGGCTTCCATTCTGCTGCATCCTTAAATTTTCAATGTGCGATTGATAGAATGATTTAAATGCCTTGATATCACTACCCTGCAGAAGGGAACATTTGAGCGCAGAGGAAAAAAATTAGAGCAATAATGCCAAACATTCATTCAGGTCATTCAAATAAGTTAGGTATCTAGTAGATAAATAATAATAAGAATTAGAAGAAGAAGAAGAAACTCATAGACCAGTTGTACAACTTTAATACTATGGAGAATTCATTCCTGTTTTTGCATAGGGAGGTTCAGTGCACATACTCTAGGATGTTATAGTCTGGCAAGCCATGCTTAACCCATCAACCCAAAAACCAACAGAATAGTTATATATTTGTACCAAACTTGGAATAGGCTCAACTTTAGCTCAAAATTGAGGCTGAAATATTGAGTTTGGGCAGGCTCTATCTTCCAACCATGACTAGACAAACCCTAAGTCTCCCAACAGCTATTTCTATTTTTATTCATTATTGTTACCATATTGTGCATGTGTATTTGTGTGAACATGTGAGTATAAAATTGTATTTTATATGACATAATTATTCCAATATAAAGACAAATATCCTCCACCATTCAAATCACCACTTTTAACTTGTTACAATTAAAAAAAAAAAAGTGGGTGCCAGCTGCCACAGTGAACAACATCCACAGGAGTTGTTACCCTAAAGAAGGTTCAAACTCAGTCCAACCTCCAATAAAACTTTAAGCTCAGGCTGTTCATATGGGAAACAAACACCGCAAATCAAGCACCAAGAGCAAAGGAATCTATTTGAATTCTGCATATTTATATGGCGGCCTCACTTACAATCCAAATCAAACACGAATGTGCTACAACTTGCATGTAACCATCGGAAAATTATTTTGATTATATATAGCAAACCGTTCAAGAGTTGGCTCCAGTTCAGTTACTAGATAAATTACGTATTTATCAATTTACATCAGAATTTATTCTAAATTATAAACAAGGTTAGGTTTAGTACTACCAAAAGAAAGAGAGAAAAAATTGCACCAGTTTTATTTGATCCATAAAATGTAAATATATTAGAAGCATTGGCCGAATAAAACATATCCTAGACCACTAAATTCTTGATTACATAAAAGCTAAAGGAATACCTGCAACCTCTGACAGTATTGCTCTGCCAAATCTTGAGGGCAATGTGCAGCTGGAAAACCTTTTGATACAAAATGAATGAGAAATTCATCACCAAACTTCTCATACATGACCTTCTGAGCCAGCACAATTTCTCCAAACAAAACAAACTGCCAAGTAAATTCAAAACCGCAATTGTTATCAGTACAAAGCACTAAAAGATTAAAGTAAGCTTACTAAAAGATTTTTGAGACTTGTTTCCCCTTTCTTCAAGTAACAATCATCAATAGAATATTCAGCCCATATTGTTTACCCACCCAATCGACATCAACCCCTGCCCTGATAAATTCATTATGCCACCATTTTTTTATCCATAGCTTTAGAACATTAGAATCCAAAAGAACTAAGTAATGCAGTTGATTAGGTATTAAAAAAATGATAAAATAGCAGAACTAAAAACGTAAATTACAGTATCTTGTTTCACCACATAGATTTAAGGTAATACCCCATAAATCACAATTATTTTAATAAATTTTAACACCTCAGTGCTCTCAGTCCCTTTTTTTAAATAAGAAAAAATGTTCGTGCAACCCTCAGTATTGTAGCAAATTAATAAAAAAAAATTGTAGTACACAATGCTCAGACACTGATAAGCTCATTTTCTATGTAAACCAGAGAATTGTCATTTTCTAGTTGAACCAGCATTTCTCTAAGGTCACTTCATTTAAACCGCCAGGAAAGTGACTCTAGAACTCTCAAAAATCACCTCTCCACATTACCAGTCACACAGTAGGTCTTCCAGCAACGTTCTTTTAAATGACTCAAGGGAAACATCTAACTTCAACAGATTTACAGTCTTGTCGCTTTTAACCACTCGACCACTCTCCCCCCTTCCCAGGCCAAGCCCCCCCCCCAAAAAAAAAAAAGGGTTCCGAGGAGGGTGGTGCCCACAAAATAACTATGGGTTGTCAAGTAAATAGAGTATGTCATTAGGATTTCTTTTCTGCAAACCAGGCTTACTAAAACCCAGACGAAGAAGATGAATAAGCCACAGCAGCCAACCAAAATAACTCCTCATCTAGCCCATTAGCTAGATTATTCATTGCAAAATTAAAAACTCTACGAATCTTAACCAATTATAAGGCCAATTTCTCATGAACATATCAACCTTTGAAAATGAATATGGTTTCACTTAGCACCTCCAGTAATGATTTTTAATAAAAAATTTACATTCCACATGCAGTACTTTTTTAAAAAGTACATTAAATATGTAGCCCTATACATCAATTACATATTAACCCCTCAGCTTAGATCATTATCTCATGATGATATAACATGTATAACCTCCTTCTATGCCGTAATTATTCCCTCCTCAATGTGCATTCTTTGTGCACATAGGGGTGTTTTGATTTTCTAATAAAATTTTATCTTACCTATCAAAAATAAATAAAAAAAACATGTATTATAATAAGATCTGTCAATAAAACAAAAACATGAATAATAAACTTACAGTATTTGCGTCACGAAACTCGAAGGATCTGTCAAGCACGCTATACAAACAACAATTTGTTGCAAAGTGCTCAATTATAAATTTTTGGAAACCAGGCACCTGAAAACAATTCACCATTCAGTGTGATATGGTGTGGGAAAAACATAACAAAGCTAGTTGGGGACCTCTCAGATTACCTTTTCTTCGCTGTAAGGCCTGGCACACCAATCTTTAATTAATGTAATAAATATCTGAACGCACGCCTGATTAACAGAGAAAAACAATTCAGATTATTACTATTGTTCTAACTTGTTGGTAATCGAAACGAAGAAAACCCAAATGGAATGAAGAGTAAAACTTGCAAGTCTCACACCTTTCTTACAAGAATATCCTTATGATTACAGGATGCGTACAATAGCAACTGCATCATTGGATCCAAGCAGGCACTACTTTTGGGGGAGAGAAAAACAGAAGACAGATTATGTGTCGTTATCACATGAAGAAATGTATATAATGTTCGCTGAAGCTCCTGCAATTCGCGGATTTCCTACCAGAAAAAAGGAGTCAAGGCATAAACAGAGTAATAGAAAATCTCACTAGTACAGAGTACTGGTACAGAAGTTGAAACTTAGTATGTAGAATGCATGAAGTGGATTTTCACTCTCACAGACATTGCAATCAATGTCCAAGTACAGAGTACTGGTACACAGTTGAAACTTAGTATATAGAATGCATGAAGTGGATTTTCACTCTCACAGACTTTGCAATCAATGTTCAAGGTGTAGATGCAGAGTAATTTCATAGCTAACACTAAAGATTAAGCATATAAAAACTACTCACTCTACTACCTAAATCTGTAAAGGAACTCATCACACTACCTGATGCAGCTTGTAGACATAAAGTTGATACGGAAAATCCATATCATAAAGCTTTTAATAATTGAATAGCCAAATGTCATAAATTCCCTAGTTTTGTTTTCATCTTTCCTTTTCTTTTCATTTTTTTTCTTCTTCTTTTTTTATGATTGGTAAGTAACACATGCACCCAATGTGTCTTAAACTCATGACCTCACCCTCTTCCCGCAAGTGCACCTCGGGTAATTCAAGGGGCAGTTAAATTCCCCCAGCCTAATGGTCCCAAAGGATTGAATGCACACAAGAGGTGTTGAACCTTGGACCTTCTAGGGAGCATACCTCCAAGACCAAGGCCTTTACCACTTGGGCCACCCCCTTGGTGTTGTGAACCATGAGAAAGTTAGCAAAGAAAGAAAAACAAAATCAGACAAAGGACAAATCACGTTCTCACTACAAGGCACATCCATATAATTTTGATTTCCGTACTATTTAATAGCTAATGAAATTCTAAAATTCATAATATTTTTCTTAAAAAAAAAAAAAAAACAATCGTTTTAAAGAAAAATATTTATAAAGTAAATGAATTTGATAAAAAAGAAATTGAGAATACTAGATTGAAATGCACTTTACTGTCCATACAATTTAAATCAAGTGGTAGCATAACAATTCGTTAGGATACAAAATTTAGTTTCAACTTTAAGCACTTAATCACCAACAATCATATCATAAGGCAATGTATAACAAACAAGTCATGAGCAGAGATTGGAAAGGCATTCATCACATAAAGAACAAGCACCAAAAAACAATTCAATGAATTGGTCTTCCCATACCTCAGTATTGGTTCCAGGTCCTGAAGGAAATGCATCTCTTGGTATAACATTAAATATCCTACCAGCAATAGCGGGAAATACTTCTTCCAAAATGTCACGGAACAACGTGTGGAACTTGCATATAATTTGATTAAGTAATAAAAGAAAACTAACCATCTCCTTTGGCTGCAACAAAACATAATCTAAAATCAAAACCTCAATATCACCAATGAAATTAATAAAGTAATGCAGAAACTTATAATCACCCTCAATCTTTTTTTTGATAGGTAACGATAGAAATATTATTAAAAAAAAAAAAATACTGCATAGTGTGCATAAAGTATGCACACTAGAGCTTCAAGAAGTTACATCATCATAATACAAAGACAGAAGAAATGAAATCAACAACATTGGAACTAGAGGTAAAACCCCAAGTTCTAGACCAATCAAAAGGAGTGAAAGTGAAGCAATCTAAAAGCATAACTGTTAGATCATCATCATAATCACCCTCACTCTTAATTTGCATAACTGTTACAAATGGATAAAGCATTCCTTCACAGCCTAACTACTGCCAAGGACATTCAAAAATAAAAATAAAAAGGCAATACATCAACAACAACAAAGCCCTAGTTGCAAAACCAAGGGGTCGGCTATGGATCCTCAACAGACTAATCAGGTTGTTCACATGTATTCTTCTCCTCTATTCTATCATATATCCCAAATCATACTCTCTATCACCTCCTTAATTAACTTGGCATTTTTTTACTACTTCTATTAGTGTTAGATTAGGTCTTCTTATACCTTTGTTCATTCTCTCAACTTGAATCAAATCACTCTTCCTCACTGGTACATTAATCGCTCTCCTTTTCCACATGAACAAACCATTTAAAGCAACACTCTCTCATCATTCCATCTATGGGAGCCACCATGTCTTTAATCGAATTTCTTCAATTCTTAGCTTATTTTCCTTGTATTTCCCCTTATTCATCTTAACATCCTCAAATTCAACTACACTCATTTTATCAACATGTTATTTCCTAAATAGCTCAACATTCAGTAACATAGAGCTTGAGCGGTCTTATAGCAGTCTTATAAAACTTTTCCTTTTAACTTAATACGCATTCTATGATCACACAACCTCTTATCTTATGATTTACATCATCTTCGATCTCACCATCCTTATGAATTATTGATCCAAGATATCGAAAGAACCCACTATTTGGTATCTCTTGACCATCAAGTTTTACATCCCTCCAGATTTCCAAATTTGTGTTGATTCCACGTCTTATTCATCCACTAGCACTATATTGTTTGCAAAAAGCATACACCATGAGACTTTACCTTGAATTGGTCTCATAAGTTCATCCATAACCGGTGCAAAGAGATATTGACTTAAAACTAAACATTGTGATAGGAAACTCACTTGTATGCCTCTAGTTGCTCTCACACTAATTACCCCTCCATCATACTGTCTTAATTAGCTTAATATACCTTATAGGAGCTTATTTCTTTTCTAAAACTTATTACATAACCTCTCTAGGTATTCTATCATATGCTTTCTCTATGTCAATAAAAATCATACGTAAGATCTTTACATGCTTCTCTATAGTTATTCATTAGATGTCTAGAAAGAGGGCGAGGGGCAAGGGAGATCACAATTTTGTCCACATTTATTTTCTCCCATATTCTAAACAAAATGAGGAAATTATTTTATAAATACATTAATGAGGTCCCAGATTAGAAGTACAAATGAATACCACTAAGGAAAAATACCCAATACAGAAAGATTAATGCTTTTCTTGTATTTAATTCAGATACAAAACAGAACAAGAGGTTGTATCCAATCACCCAAGGAAGCTAATTGAAGAACTAGAAATTACTCAATGTCCTAAAGCCAAAAAAAAAAAAAAATGGAAGCAGTTTGCTTCGATTCTAACAGCAATTTAACTACTAGATGGATTGCCAACTCATGCAGTAAGACAGAAAGGAAAAAAAAAAAAAAAAAGGTAAAATTCACAGTGAACAATCACCTCAAAATGGAGATGTCATCGTGCTAAAAAAGAAAACCACTCCCCTCAAATCTGTGACAGGATAGGGCAGCATGAAGCTCCCTTGGACACTATACTAATTAATTTATCACATTATATTCAATGCCATACCACAACGTATCCATGCTGTTTACAGAAAGGAAACCTCTACCAAACCCCATCACAAACCTGTGACAGTGAGGGCAGCGTGAAGCAACCCTGTATACTGTAACTAATTTAGTCATTTAAAATCCCTGTAGCACCTAAGATTCCAAACTTAAATTGTTGCACGCCATATGGACATGCCTAAAAAATTATTTCCAAACCCTACTCCAACAAGTAAAGCACCATCACTGCCAAACAGGGGCAAGGCTGAGCAGTTTACCCCTTGTTCCCATCTCATTGGCATCCCCTAGTACTGTAACCGCTACTTATGGAGAACAAGCACTCTTTAATGTATTCCGAACCAATGAAGATACAAATCAAAATATTGATTCGTTCTTTAATTTAGAAACAGGAAAAGGATTAAATTAACAAATCCAATCACAATTTTGTTTACCTCACTTTCTGCAAGCAATTGCTCCAATGCCTTTGGGAGGTATGGGAATACAGACGGTCCTAAAGTGTCCACCATGCGATGTATAAAGGACGTGACCTGAATGCCACACACATTAGCACAGGTAACAGGTGTAGTTTATAATATGTCAAAGCAATATGTCTCCGTCCCCATATCTGACTCTTACCTTAATCCGCAAAGGCTCTATCTTCGGATATACAACAAGAACTTGAAGGAGAATATCCAGTGTCTGCATTACCCCAAAAAATAAAATTTAGCACACGACAAACAATGACATGTTTCCCCCACGACCATTTCTACAGCAAAATCAGCTCCCATTTCTTTACAAATTATACATAAAGAACAAGGTAGGCATCACAGGAAAAGTTTCCGATTGAGCAATATCATACTTCAGTTTTTCGTAAAGGTACTAACAGCCGGGGTGTTTTGGTAAAGGTACTAATGGGGGTGTTTGGAATGTTGCACCCTTGTGCCCAATGTGGTGCTTATGGAGAGAATGGAATGCTCAGTGTTTCGAAGGACAGGAGTTGAGTGGGGCAAAGTTGAAGTATTTTCTGCGGAAGACTCTGTCTGAATGGACTTCGTGGTCCCCTCTGTTTTCTACTACAGGATTTATCGATTTCTTAGACTCGCTAAGTTCACATTAATATCTTGTAATGGACTTCTTTTTTTTTTTTTTTCATTCTTTTGTATGTATTTTTCACCCAATGAACATTTCATGTGTTCTTAGACAACTCTTTTTTCAGTTTTTAATAAAAAATTTATCTATTTACCAAAAAAATGAAAACTTTTTCCTATCTCATCCAAAGAAGAAACTATTGAAAGAAGTCTGATTAATTTATAGTTTATAGTTTTCCCCTTTTTTTTTTAAATTAATTTCCAATTAATCTAACAGAGGTGGAAGAAGAGTTTAAAAAGGTAGAATTTAATGTCATATCCCCTCCAAAATTATTATAGAACCCCGATGCTAAAAAACTAATGACAATGATTCACATAATCCTTGATAGAAAAATAAACATAAGAAAGATACCAACCTGCTTGAACATGAGACCAATTGCCGGGCGACTAGCAGTTACAAGACGCTCACTGAAGCCCTGTATTACAAACAAACATATTGAGGATAATTTGCATTTAATATTAGGTCAGAACTCCAAATTCTATTCCAAACATATGATGAACTACTAAAAAGAAATTATGTGTTCTTCCAATTTCACTATTGTAAAGTATGAAGAACAAAAAGAACGCGGAAAGAATTAATACAACGTAAAAATTGACATGAGCAGCTAAGCTTTTTTCTTTTGTTGATACGTACATACACAGCTAAATTACATGAACAAGTTCAAACAATTAGGTTGAGCGAATTTATGAAATCACAATTACATGATTCTATGCACTTTTAGTAAAGAGTTGTATTAGTAAATCATGGAGGGTTTTATAAACTGTATAAGGCAGTAAACAGGAAAGGGATTTTACAAAATTTTATAAATAAAAATCTACAAGGCAGAATGAAAAAGTTCCCACAAACATATTAGAAGGTAAAAAGATGAAAAATAACCTTGCTGAGAGAATTAATTGCCACGATTATTTGCTCGATAATAGCAATTTTGGCAGGATTCTCTTCTGGTGACAATAATTTTGTGTTCATGAGCAATGCCTCAACCTGCATTTGAGGATGACTGTGTCAAGAGCATATATACTAATATATAGATATATATATCAAATATTAATTTGTTCAAATTTTTTGAATAAACAGAGAAATTAGGTGGGCAGGGGAGGTGAGGAAGCTCCTAAGAAATGAAAGATTCTATAATCACAAATGCAATCACAACCTGTTGACAAAGAGGAGTGAGCAATGCAGAGAGATAATCAGATTGCTTTTCCAGTGGTACATCTTCCATCCCAATCAATAAACCAATTGCCTGTTAAGGTTGGTGTACAAATTAGAACAAAACAAAGCACCCGCAGTCTCCAGAATAAATATTTACTTCACACACATACATATACAAATAAAAACTAAAGAAGAACCATAAGGGCAAGATTACCTCAAAAATGTGACTACCATCTTCACTTCCTGAACGATCTTTTAAGGCATAATCCATACTTGTAAATCGAGCAACTGTATCTTGCAGACTCTGAAATGTAATAAAAATCAGGGGAGATGGAAGGAGAGAGGGAATGATAAATGGCAAACTCATCAAACAAATTTGAGAGAGGACGAATAGAGGATAGAAACTATATGTGAAAATATTTGTATACAACATACAATAAAAATTTATTTAAAAAAAAAAAATAGAAGAGAAAAGGATGACCGTTTCACTACCTGCAAAATTGTCTCTATAAAAGGCACAAGCTTCACTTTCAGCCATTTTACAACCCTCATGAATAGATAACTTGCCCTTCGGCTCACATTGATGTTTGGATGGCGTATTCCTCTTTCATCAAGAAAGGCTGTCAGAACAATAGGAATATATTGGGTATTCTCCTGAACATACTTCATATATCTTGTTACCGTCTCTAGATACACTAGTGCAACTAGCCTATTAGAATGGCAAGGAAACCTTGTTGATAAAAGCATAGCAACCAACTCGCTCAAAAGTCCACTTCCAGTTCGCATTGACTCATCGCTTATGGACTCACCTAGAGCATAAAAAAGAGCAAGTGCAGCTTCCACCTCTTCAACATTCCTGTCAGGTGGAGATGCAACAGCATTAACTAATACATCTCTGATAAATACCTGAGTAACATCGGGTGCAACACGGCCCACACAACGAAGCAGCACAAATAAATCCTTCCTAAACTCCACCATCCTATCTTGCTCCTCTCTCCCAATTCTATCCAATATATCAAGATTATTGCGGTATGTAGGATCGTAGCGAATCTGTGCACGGATCACCTCTAATATCTGACCCACATGAAGCAGCTGCTTCTCCCTTAAAGGGGAAAGGCTTTTCATTGTGCCAACATAACTTGAAAGAAACTGCACTATACTAAATGTTGCGTCCACCTCACAGTTCTGCATAACATAGAAAACAGAGGGCAAGGCTTCATTCAGAAGCTCCATTGAAATACCCTTTCCTTCTTCAGAATTTAACCGTTTAAAGCATTCTAGAACTTCTACCGCATACCCAGTAAGCAATGCAGCTATACTCGAAACCAACTCAGAATCACCATCCTGAGCTACCAACCCAAAAACCCGATTAATTTGAAGACTCTGCAACAAAGATAGTTTTGCTTGCGAATCCATCCGCTTAGACACCACTGCCAACAAACACCCAGCCGCAGCACCACGGAATTGTTCCGAGAGCCCACTAGCCAAAACTATGTCAAACAATAGCGGGATAAACACATCATTCACAATCAAACCAATATCAATCCAAGATATAAACCTCCTCATCGACTCTAATACACTAGTACAAAGTTCCTGATGTGAATTCCTATACAACAACACAATGTCATACCATGCTCTAACTATCTGACCTACACACTGCTGCCTCATTGAATCCTTAATCCGCCCCGCAACCCCCATCTCTCCAGAAGTTCGGGGATAGTCCAAACTAATCAATTCTTCATCCAAAGCATTCAAAACCCGACAAAACATATCAATCACCACAGCCCCTTTGCTCAGACGAGACAAAAAATCGACAAACACGGAGGTCCAAATTAAAGGGTAGTCGAAAGAAATCAAAGTAACCAAAACCTGAGCAAGCTTGTTCTTTATAAATGCAGGACCCTCTAACACCCTAGCAACATTCTTTTCATCAATAGCCTCCAAACACGCAATCGAAAACACCGATTTTCTAATGAAAAACTTCTCATCAAGATTCATAGACGTGTATCTAACCCGAATAACCTCATGAAGAGTCTGTAAACACCAAAATTGGACCTGAACCAAGCTTGTTAAACACAATTTGTCAATACAAATCGTACAAATTGATGGCTGTTCCTTGATTTCATGACAGTAATCCTCAGCCTTCTTTTTCAATCCCTCATCAATAGGACCACCCCATTCATCAAACAATATAAGTATAGCCTTTTCCAAATCATCCATACTTCTAAAAACCCCTAAAAAACTCAAACCCCAATTGATTTTCCTTCACTTTTTGCTCAAACAAAACAAACCCAGAAATCAAAATTATAACTTTTTGCTTCTGGGTTTTTCACACAATGTTCCAAGGGTTTAAGATTTGCATTAACGGGGGATTTGAGAGACTCAGAGATTCATGGGTTTGTGAAAGCTTACCTCAATTTTGATCAGATCAATGTGTGTGTTTTTGTGTGTAAGAGCTAGGGTTTTTCTTTGTTTGTGTGAGATTTTTTTTTTTCTTTTTTCTTTTTTCTTTTTCCACTCTCTGTGCTTGGTTTTCTGTGTGGAGATCAAAGACTAGGGTTTGGTTGGATTTTGGTCTTTATTTATAGTTTAGTTTTTCCAATTCCGAGTGTTGGGCTTATAATGAATAATGATAGCTAAAGTCTTAAGTTACTCCAATACCCTTGTTATTTTTATGAGAAAATTTGAAAAATATGTACAATTTTGGAATTTCAGATTTGGTGTGGGTGGTTTCCTTTGGTGAAAGGAAAACTAAAACTTAGGCATGGCTGTGATTTATAAGTATAAGTTAATGTGAGTTTAATATTTTATTTAATTATGAAAAAATTAACTTACATATAAATATAAAAAATAAAAAATAAATTCCAATTGCTTTTAATTTGTATAAATACTATTTATTAAAAAAAGAACATTAAAACTTATAATTAAATATTTAATATTTTTGATAGGTTTATGTCATTTACAACATTATTAAATGAGTAAATCTTATTGTTTGAGTTTAGATGCCAATAAATTCTTATGATGGATCCTTTAATGATAAAGAAAAGTAAATATCAATATAGTTGTGATTTATGCAAGATTTTATTACTGAGTGTCTTATAAGTACAAATTAGGATATATTTAATTTTTTATTATCTATTTTTATTTTACTAAAAAATAAAACAAAACTCTATGCTATATTAAGATTTTTTTTTTTTTATTGTGAATAAGATAATATATTAGGAGAAAAAATTGGAAACCAACCCATCAAAGTATCAACAGAATTCAAAGGCAACATGTTAGGCGAAATAACTTTAAGGTATAGTGTTTAGGCATTTTTGCCTAAGCACTGTAGCTTAGGCAAAATAGTATTTTATTATACCCTTTATTTTTAATTAGTTTCTCTTTCTTTCTCTTTCTCCTTTTATTGGGTTGTGTGTTTGGATATTTTGAATGATATAATAAAAAATAAATAAATAAATAATATTATAATGAAATAGAATTGAGAATAGATAATCGGATATGGGTGTTTTAAAAAGTGATTAAACAAAATTGAAAAAGTAGTTCCTAAAACTAAAATTTGGATATAATTTTAATTATACCATTGGGAATGCTCTAAGAGGAATAAAAAGAAACCCTACTCACAAAATTATGGACCAAGCCTTTAGATGTTGTCCGTACAAAAAGAGAACTTAATACATTCATACCGTCAAAGTTACACAAAAGAGTGCAATATTAAGATTTTATGCAAACACAATTAAAAAAATATATATTTGACGTGCATTCTATAATAATTTAACATGTAATATTCTTGCAAACAAGGTCATAATGAGTGAATCTTATAGTGCTGAGTTGGATGCCAATATCTTCTAAAAAAAAAAAACCTTGAATGCCAATAAGTCTTGGGCATGTGTGAAGTTAAATGAGCAACGTAGTAAAATATTTGTGCATGCATATGAGATGATTGCAACTCTAGAAGACCGCAAACATTGTAATAAATTCTATAAACCAATTTTGTGCTTTAGTGAGCAGAACAATCATTTGTTATTAGTCAGAGTATTTGGTGCAAACTTTGAAGAACACATGGTAAAAGTTTTTTATAAAATAACAGGCCCGTTTTTTCTCAGTTTCAAACCCAACACTTTTCCACCGGGGACCTATCTTAGACAGCACATGAGGAGAAATGTAACACCAAGTTTTCCAAGTTCAATCCAGTCAGCACAAAGGAGCAATTTTTTCAACTCCACTCTCAAGTTTCCAAACTCATCTATTTTATCTTTATTTTTATTAAAATAATATTTTTATTATTTTATGGAGGGTATTTTAGGTAATAGCCTTTGTGATGGGTTGAGACTAGAACTCTAGAAGAAATAAGCTCAAATTATGCGAAAGCCCAAACAGATCATAATTTGGGCTTGATCGCCGCCCACCGCAGATCAAATCAGATCTGCGGCGGATGAAAACCATCAGCTCAGCCCCAAACATTATTCTGTCCAATCCCAGCCTCTTTATCCTTTGGTTAAGCAATGATCCTCATGATGACGAAGAAAACAAATCAAACCATTAGATACAAACACCATTATAAAATAGGGCTAGGAAAGAAGAACAAGGGGTTGGCTGGTCTGAGAATCCACATACTGAAATTTCTCCATTAGAGCTGCTTTCAAAGCTCCAGAAATACACTTAGCCAACATTAGTCCACGGGACACTTCCCGTAGGTCCACGGTGGACTAAAAGCACTCTTTTAGTCTGCCACAACAGCAAACTCCCATCAAACACTTAACCCAACACCAAGTACTGACTCATGTAAGTTTTGCATAGTAAATAGTTATCTTCCTACTCCAAATCTCTTAATATTTGCTCTGATTTGTTATGCTTCTTTGCTCTGCTTCTGCCTTTCTTGCAAGTTATAGAGGAAATCAAATGCTTTGTACTCAGTACCCTGATCCACGGGACTGACTCTTGATTTGTACTACTTGTTATGCACATTGTATTTTCTGCCATTGGTTATTGCTTCTTGAAAAGGTTGAATTCCTTTTAAGATATTCTCTTTGTCATGTGTAAGTTTGTAATACATTTTTGGTTATTAACATTACATTGCGATTACTGAATGTTCTGGTGGAAGTAGAGTTTAAGATTATCAGCTTGTCTTGATCTGTGGCATCAAACTCGTTAATCCACCGTAACCCCTTGTGTGAGCATTTTGACTTGGTCTGCGGCAGCAATTTCCTTAGTCCACCGTAACCCCTGAGTGAACATTGTATCCCGGTGGATCAGAGAGTGTTAGAGGGAAATGCACCATTAGCCTCTAAGTGATCTACCGCACTTGGAGTCGAGTTTTGGGCTCAACATCCCCCCCACACACTAATCCGGCCCGTATCTAACCTTCTCGCGGATTGGTACGCGGCCCATCGGTGCAAGAAATTTTGTGCATCCACAAAGATTTAAGGCATGGACCTATTACGAAGTCACAAATATTTGTTGGATATGAAACACATGCATCCCAAGAAATAATTGTGAAGTTATTTTTTCTTTTCTTTTTTCGGCCTCAACACCTGTCGCCTTGATAGATTGAGCAACCTGTGGGCCGCATTTATTGGTGGGGTGGTCAAACCCGATATTTCTCATAAAATGGGCTTTCTTGCCTTTTCTGCAGCTATTACCTCAAAGTTCGTAGGGCCAAAGTCCACGCCAATCACTTTTAAAAACATGAAAAAAGAGGATTGGGCATGTAAGTGTAAATGAGAAACCCGAAATGTAGTAAGCTTAAAAAGTTATCATTTTCCCTCCATGGAACACAATTTCTCAAATTTGGTTTGAATTGTCTTAGATAGTGAGCTTCAGGCTCCGTTTGTTTCGACGTAAAATATTTTTCATAAAACATTTTCATCATTTGCGAGTGTTTGTTTCGCTGTAAAATAAAAGTAAAACTACAAACCATTTACGTTGACCGAAAAACCCTTTGGAAAAAAACGGAAAACGGTTTACGAAATTTTTTTCCTGATAAACCATTTTCCAAAACACGCGTTACACTCCTCACCCTCATTCACGCCTCTTCTCTCTCTCTCTCTCTCTCACCCAAACCCCTGCCTTGTTCTCAGCCCGAGCCTCGAGTCAGCATAACCCCCACCCTCTCCTCGCACAACCCCCTCCCTCCCCACGCCTGGTCTCCCTCGCCAGAAACCTCCCTTCCCTTCGTCTCCCTCGCACAGAAAGCCCCCGCCGTCATCTCCCTCACACAGCAACCCCTCCCCCCGCCGCTGTCGGCCAATGCAACCTTGGAGATCTCCGTTGCTTCAATCTCTCCGACGTGCTCGTGCGCCAAGAGACGGTGTGGCTCATGATTGTGATGATTTGTGGGTTTTGATTTGTTTGTTTTGGTTTGTTCTTGGTTTTGATTGAGTGGGTTTTGCTGTGATTGTGGTTTCTGGGTTATTTTATGGTGGTTTGCGGTGGATTTATGGTGGTTTCCGGTGGTGGGTTTGCACTTTGCAGTGGGTTTCTGAATTTTTTTTTTTTGCAGGTAATTGTTGTGTTTCTGGTGATTATTCATGGTTGTAGAGAAATTTGAGTTTGTTTATGATTGAAATTTGTGGCTGCTGAGTTTAATTTCTGATTTTTTCTTTTTTCATTTTATGTTTCTCCAAACATTGTAAAATATTTTTCAGACTATTTTCCGGAATGCAACCAAACACGGAAAAAAAAAAAAAAAAATCATTTTCTCTGAAATTATTTACATTTGAAAATATTTTACTCTGAAAAATATTTTACAACGAAACAAACGGAGCCTCGGATTGGTTTTCGTGGCATAAACTTCGTTACTGAGATTAGCAATTAACAAAGGAAAAGTGGTTCAAGGTACTAAGAAAATTATAAAATACTCCGGAAATACATTAAATGCGTATTATCTCCTCTCACATAAGTGATAGGTCCCACCATATATTTAATTAGCAAGAAAAAATACATATTTAATGTACTCTCGGAATATTTTATAATCACCCAATTAGTCCTGTAAGAGAAAATATTCTCCTATTCTGTGGATTTGAACAATGTCATGGCAGATTTCAGAAGTTTACTAACTTTTGAAAGTTTTAGGGCCAATTGGGAGTATTTAATGCCCATGGTCATTATGTCGCAAGTTTTGTCCCTTGGTGCATGCGTCCCCCAGTGGACACAAAGACCAAGGGGCATGGCAAACAACCAATCACTTAAATTCACTCCTAATCCAACTGAATTTATCCTTCCTTGGCGTGAAGTGGCCATGAGTGGTTTCAGTGCCTGTTTGCAAGTGGGCATGAGTGTCATAATCTTGGGTTACCTTGTGGCGGACTTAGGGGCCACTTGGCCCTTTTGAAGACTACTTTTGCACTACTTTTGCTTTGGGCCCTATGTTGTTATCATTTTAATTAGTCATTATGGGCCTCAATTTGCTTGTGATGAAATTCTTAGCTTTGATGGCTCAATTTTTATGTCCGTGAATTCAGATTTTTTAAGGCCTAGGTCTTGAAGCTTAAAAGAAGAGGGTCTTGAGCTTATATAATAGGATTATTACGAAAACCGACTCAATTTATTTCCTAAGCTTAATAGGATTACGAAAACCGACTCTGTTTATTTCCTAAGCTTAATAGGATTACTATAACCGACACTATTTTCTTTTTCTATATAAACATCACTCCACTTCAGTCTAGTCCCATCATTAGCATTCTTCAATTTAATTAATTTCGATGTGTTTTGCATTAAAGAATTAATGGCGTTCTTCAAGAGTGGGGATGAAGTGGAAGTTTGTAGCAATCGAGATGGTTTTGTGGGTTCATACTATTCAGCAACAGTGATCAAGAAACATGGGAACGATTCGTATGAAGTGCAGTACAAGAATTTGATCACTGAAGATGAACCTCACCGCCCATTAATTGAGACGGTCAATGCAGAGGAGATCAGGCCAAAGCCACCTAAAGTAGTTTTGGCATCTGGGTTTGGTTCAAATGATGTGGTTGATGCGTTTGATAATGATGGTTGGTGGGTGGGCAAGATTTCTAGGAAGAAAGGCTCTGATTATTATTATGTCTTCTTTGACACATATATGGTTGAGATTCCTTATCCAAGCTTTCGGTTGAGGGCTCATCTTGATTGGGTTAATGGCAAGTGGGTTTCTTTAAAGGAAAGGGTGTAATCACTAATGATGTATTCTTAAGTTGGTCTCTGTAATTTGTTTTCTTGAGTACTTGGAAGAGTTTCTTTCTTAGGTGTGTTAGAGTTTCTTCAGGTGTTACCGTGTTACAAGGTGAATGTAATTGCTTGAGATGATCTTGCAATATTTTTGGGTCTTTTTTAATGTAATTTGCTTTTCTAGTCTACTTAATGTTCTTAATCTTTCATGAAAATTTGTATTTCTTTTGATTGAATATCAATGGTGTCTCTTTTTTAATGAAATTGTGCTTAAAGCAAAAAGTTATTATCGTGTCTTTCTTTTCATTAAGGAAACTTACAATAGGCTTGGATTACAACTCTTTTTTTTTTTTTTTTTTTTGGGTAGCTTTCATCCCAAGCAATCCAAAAGCAATAAGATCAAATAACTCAAAAAATTAGAAGTGTTCTTTTGGTTGGGTTAATACTGTATAGGCTTATTAATGTGCCCCGCTCATGTACTCAAAAATTAGATCTTCCTTATTCCTTTGCTCCAATCCAAGACTCCCTTGGGTTTATTTTGTAATTCTGGTTCAATGAAGCCTTGCCTTTTAATTTTTTTTTTTTTTTAAGAGACTAAATAATTCAAACAACTACAATTAAAGAAGAAATAACACCTTAACCTGAAGTATTACTTAACATTTCAATTTGACATCAATACTTGATCAAAGTGTATGTTTTCCTATGAGCTTATCTTCATTGGGTTATTATACCTGAAAAAAATATTAATCTTCTCAAGACTAATTTTAGACCCCTTTGGTGATAGGCAACGAAATATTAAATTTACTAAATTTGCATTAATAAACCGAACAATGAAAATAACAAATAATATATATATACATATATACCACAAATAAATAAACCAAAGCAAAGCAATAAAAAAAAAATGTGACATAGAGATTGGTCACGGGATAGAAAACTAAGAGAAAATCTTTCCAAAAAAAAAAAAAAAAACACCACCGGACAAACCATGACCGGCTGAAAATTATTAAAAAGGAAATAGTTACAAGGAGTCTACTTACAAAACCTTTGCTAAGCCTAGACTTATGTAATCTGTGTAGACCATCAATTTGTCTTTCCACCCCAATAATTTCAAAACCTCTTTAAATCCCTTTGTAGTGATCTCCATTGAATTGGACCCTCCATTACTCTAAGAACCTCTTGAAGATTTTTCTCATCAAACTGGATTTCTGCTCCATTGTACCTCACTTTGCTTACAATGGGATTGGAATATTTGTGGAGTATATATGATAACAATGCTCAGGGGTGGCCCTCGACAAGGGCAAGGTAGGCGACTGCCATATGCCTCATCTCAAAATTAGTCTTCATCCCAAAAATTTATAAGGCCCTTATAATTTTGAAAGGTATAAAAAGATAATTACAATATAACCCTATATAAAAAGAAGAAGAAAAAATTGAAAAACCATATATTAAAAACAAACCTTTAAAATAAGTCAAATAATAATTTATTTCTCTAACCCAATTCCTATCATTATATAACCCTAAAATTAAAATAAGTAAAATTAAATAAACTTTTCACTCTCTTTATAACTTAACTGTCTATCACTTTGACAACCATAGTTTCAAAAGTCATTTAACTCATTCTTTTACTCTCTCACTCTTTACTGTTTACACGATACTTGTATTCTTCTATACTAGTATATATTCTCTCATCTCTTACTCTTTTTCTCTACACAGCACTATTAGTCTTCTATTCTAATATTTTGTCATCTCTCTATATCTCTATTACTCTCTACTCTCAATTTCTTTTATCATTCTCTCATCTTATTCCAAAAGTGAAAAGTTTAAATCTCCAACAAGTTTTTGAATTTTTATTTTTGAGATATGTATTTAATACATTTTTTATAATAGTTTATGAGTATTTTATTTTTTTATATACTTCTACTTTTTAAAATGTAAAGTGTGTGTATATATATATTATTAATGTGTCACAAGAAATATTAAATGAACGGACCATATTATTTATGGAATATAAAAGTTTAATTAATAATTTTACAGTACAAACCCTGTGTAGAGTAATTTTTCAATGATATTTTTTTTAAAGATAGAAGGCCTTATTTTTTTTAACCACTCCATGCCTTATAATTCCCAGGCAGCCATGAGTCAATGCTTAAAATCTTTCCATAATCAATGGAGTGAAAATGCAATGCAAAATCAAGAGAAATAAATGGGAGCTAGAGGACGAATATTTTTCTCCAACTCTAAGCACTCAACTCTCTCTCTCAAACTCTCAGCAGTGCTGTGTAGGAGCTCAAGCGAGAGAATTTTTGCTCTCTTGGCACTGTGTACAAAATGGCAGCAGCAACCTCACGTAATATAATAAGTCAAGGACTTAGGTACAGTTCTTTTAGGTTTTTCAATTGAATTCAAATATATGGTTGCATTAACTAATGAAACACAAACAATGTTATCTTTTTCAAGAATATTTAAATTTAATGTATTTAAATTCAACTAAGAACTTAATGTACTTGATCTAAGGAACTGTACCTAAGTTTTACCCATTAATTAATAACAATGGCTGCTATAGCCACACTTGATAAAACCCAACCTTCCTTCTCTTTAAGCACAACCACCCCCAATTAAATCATGGCACTCGAATCCTTAATTATTTGAGCACTCAGCTCGGCTAAAAATTAAGCAGCCCTCCCATCACTCATTCTCTAATTATTGCGGTTCACGTGATAAGAAATCTCATCTGGCTTCTTCAATACACTTCCTTATTTTCGCAAAAACGGAAAGACTTGCTCGAGCAAATTTTTTGGTGGGTTTGACAACCTATTTTTTAATATTTTTTTTTATTAAAAACACATTTTGATTTCAAAAACTGAATTTTCAAGATTAAAAATTTTATATATCATGTTTTTTTTTTCTTATCAAACATAAATTTTGGATTTTACTTTTTTAAAATGTGTATTTTACCTTTTAAATAGGATTCCAAACGGCACTTTACTTCCTTTCAAACCAAGTATGCGTTTGGCTATGAATAAGAGATTTTTTTTTTTTCTTTTTCTCGCACTCTTATTTTCATTTTGTGTGAACAGTGTTTTGGACTTTGCGGAGAGCTTGTTGCTTAAGCATTCTTTAGGTGAGTAAGAGCAATTCCAGCAGTGGTTCAAATCCACTCTCTATCTCTATTAATAGACAGTAAAATAGAGATAATTGCTCCAGCAGTCCTTCAAAACCACTCTCTATCTCTATTAAATTCTCATTTTGCTACAGTAGCTTTTCATTTTTGAAAAGCTACCGTACACTTTGTATCAACTCTGTATCAATTAAAAAACAATTTCTTTCTCCGTCCTGTACCAACTATATAAATTTTATTTTTTTTCCTTTCTTCTCATTTGCTACGTTTTTTTCTCTCTCTTCCTTCTCTTTTCCTCTCTTCTCTCTGTGCTCTCTCTTCTCTTTGGGTTTTCTATTGAAGCACGAAACGGTGTGGGTTTGCCGGTTGGAAACGTGGTGGTGGTTAACAGCGTGGTGGTTGATTCGGTGGCTTGGGCTTGCCGATCTAGGCCTAGGTTTGCCGATCTCAGCTTGGATTTGCCGATCTCAGCCTGTGGTGGTGGGTTTGCGCTGCCGAGATCGGCCTGGGGTGGTGGGTTTATGCTGGGTTTGGGTCTTTGCCGAGGCTCACCAACTCGAGGACTTGTTCATGGAGCCATGGGTGGAGGCCACATGTGGAGGCGGAGGCGGAGGCGAGATCTGGGTTTGTTCATCGAGATCTAGGTTTTTTTTCTTTTTAATTCTTTAGTTTTGGAACTTTGGAATTTGACTCTGTTTGGTTGCTAAGAAATTGATTTTGTAGTGGTTTTTGTTGGGTTTGTAGCGATTGACAGTTGATTCACAGTGGTGATTGCGGTGGGTTTTGGTTGCTCTGGGTTGATTCACGGTGGTGGTGGTGGTGGCGGCGGTGGGTGGGAAGGATTTGGGTTATGGCTGTTGGTTATACGGGTAATTGTTGGCGGTAAATAATAATAAAAAATATAATATTTAAATAGAATAAAAGAATAAAAAATGTATATTTAAATAGAGTAGAGAGTGAATAGAGAGTGCTGCTGGAGAGTTTGTCTGAAAAAATAAATAGAGAGTTGCTGAATAGTGCACATATAGAGATAAAATAGAGACTACTGCTGGAGTTGCTCTAAGAGCCAAATTTTTAAAGAGCAATTTTTCTGAGCAGCTGTAAGATAAAATTTTTGGACGAAGAATCACAACACTATTACAACTTAAATACATTGTCACAAATATTTGCCAATCTAAATCTTAACGTTGCTTATGGAGTATGGTCCTATGGACCAAAAGCAATTGCAAATCTGTATCATATTTTAACAGTCAGAGGTAGGAAAATCCAAAACAGTTGTTTAGGCAAAAATACATTTTTGGTCTCTATATTTTGAGGGTGGTTTCAATTTGGTTCCTAGATTTAAAATTTTTTCAATTTAATCCTTATATTTTTAAACCGTTTTCAATTTAGTCCTTGACGTCATTTCTTTTAAAACCAACATACGTGACAGATAGAAATTACTGAGATGACAAACTGTGTCATTTAAATATAATAAAAAATTTATTTAATAAGGCCACGTCAGCTACGTATTTTTTTTTTTTTTTCTCTCCTCTCTTATTCCTCACCGATTCCTCACATCTTTTCCTCTTCTCTAAATCCATCTCTCCACCACTAACCCAATCCAAAATAACAAAACCTAATCCCATCATTTCCCACAATTTTGAAAAACATAAACTAAATATTCCCTCTACATTGTTGTAATAATGATGTAGCTTTGCTTGATTGAATAGATTTTGTTCTATCACTTAAATTTATTTATTTTATTTTATTTTTTTTAAGTGAGGAAATAGGAGGTTACCATCTTATGAATAATTTCCACTAAAGTCAAACGAATTAGTTCAATTTTAGAAATTTCATTTCCTGCAAAGTGTACTAGCTAGTAGATTTTATTGCCAAAATTAGGTTCGAAAACAGTCATTATCAAGTTCTTTTTAGCGTGTTTGCAAGATTCAACAAGCTCTATTTCAGTTGGCTTGCAAGTTTCCACACGTCTTATGTGAAAATCATTGAATACACGCAAGAGTACAGCATGTTACATTGATACCAATTAACAAAATGAAAATCAGATGGAACTATAGGAAGAACAATTCTAGCGATTCAATCTGAAAAAGAAAAAGAAAAAAAAGCATTCACTAACTATTCAAAAGAATTTATTTATTATTTATTTTTATCTTTGTTGAGGTCACAATGAAATAATCAAATATTTATTCCAAAGTATTCATGAAGAGATTGAAGATAATGAACAAGAGTATGTGTTTGGGTTAGTTTTTTTTTTTTTAATAATAATTTATTTGATTAGGCGAAACTTTTTTTTAAATTCTTACATTTTTTAGACCAATTAGCCAAGAAGCTAGTACCCCTCAAGTAGGGGTAGAGCTATAAATTCAATCTAGAGTGGGCACATTTTGATCTTAAACTTTAATAAACATAATACCAAAAGAAGAATATACATTATTTATATAAAACAAAAAGTAACAAAGAATAAGCTCATTATGGCCTTTTATAATTGGTTTCGACATGTTTTCATATTTTGAAACTGTTGCATATATGATTACTTCGTTATTAATATTATGAAAAATGTATTTCTCTATGTATATTAGTAAGTTGTCATTCATCCGACTTTATTTTGAAGTATTTCTCCATTACTGTTTCAAAAATATTAAAAGAAAAACAATGTTTATAAAATAAAACTAACACATCATAAAATATAAAATTAACATTTTTTAAGTTTTTCCTTTTGTTTTTTTTTACATTAATAAAACTAACAAACACTTATATAGTAACAAAACAAAAACCTAGTTTAGCAAAAAAATAAAAAATAAAAACCTTGATTTACTAAATATAAAAACGATCAATCATATTATAAAAATAAAAATAAAAAATAAAAAATCAGTCACAATAACACAAATACATTGATGTTAGGCTGATGTTGTTGTTATTTTATTTTTAGGCTAATTTTTGTTGATATTATTTGGTCTTTTTTTTGGGCAGCACTATTTTCACACCATATTTTGTTATTTCCGCACCAATGGTGCGGAAATAACAAAAATTGGTGTAATTTTCACACCAATTTTTGTTATTTCTACACCATTGGTGCGGAAATAACAAAATATGATGTGGAAATATAATTTTCCTTTTTTTTTTTTGCTAAACTATTGTTTTCGTCCCTAAACTATACATGAGTTTCGTTTTTCCTCCCTGAAGTTTGAAAAAGTTCGTTTTTACACATGAATTTCGTCCTTGGATTTTTTTATAAAATGACGAAATTCATGTGTAAAAATGAACTTTTTCAAAGTTCAGGGACGAAAAACGAAATTCATGTATAGTTTAGGGACGAAAACAATATTTTGACCTTTTTCTTTTATGTTATTTGGGCTTCTTCTTTTTTGTCATTGGATTTTTTTTTTTATTTTTTTTTTTTTTATAGTAATTTACCTAGAATTTTTTTTTTTAGGATTGACACTTTATCAATTTTATCTATAAATATACCTATTAAATATTAAAAAAAAAAAAAAAAATTGAGGACTGGTCATTGCTTAGATCCGCCCTTGCCCTAAAGGTTCCGCACAGTCCACGGTCTCTATGATGGAAAAAAGATCCTTCCAAGATAGCATTCTAGGCTCTAGCAACTTCGTTTTAGTTAAATTTTCTTACCAACCATTTCGTCCGGCATATAGAGTCTGCACCTAACTCATGCTAAACATGATTCAACCATTCTCTTTTCATACTTCATATTCAAAACCAAATTTCACATTTGTTTTGCCGCCAATATTTCTGCATGAAGCTGACGTTCTTCCATTTAAAAAAAAAAAGTGGTTAACTGTCACTTGTTATTGCCTTGACGTGAAACATATTTCTTGTCCTCTCCTCATTAACGAGTGAAAAAAGATATTGACAAAATAAAAGGTTTTGAAAAAAAATAAAAAATAAAAGATATATGAACTACCATATTTCCTTGGGTTTATGATATATTGCAATAAAAATTAGCACTAAAGTTCAATTATAGAATTTTGTTTTCCCAGAATATACAATTAGATTTAATTTCCAAAAGTCACTGTCCGAATTGCGTGCCGCAACAATATGTAACAAAGCTACTTTCCAACAAATTGCGTGGTCCAGGCTTGCACGGTTCTTGAAGTGTCCAATACGCAAAAATAAAAACTTGCTTTAATGATTACTCACGCATTGACTTAGTGAGCCTTCGCATGCATAATTCATGCATATTGGTATCCCACAATTACTTGAGTGAGTTTTTAAAAGGTTAGAGCATATTCAGTAATGATGTATTTAATTTTTTATCTTCACATGTGAAGAGTCAAAATGAAGAAATAATACTTCAATAGTTTTTCATTTTACTCTTCAAATTGCCAAAGTGCTATAAAAAACTACTGTAACTCTTCATTGAATAAAAAATGTTTTAACAGGCCCTTTTTAAGTTTTTTTTTTTTTTTTTCACGATTTCTTTCTCTCTCTTTCCTTTTTTTCCTTTCTCTGTTCTCCCATTTTCTCCAGCCCGCTCTCCCCTATCCTCTGTTGAAGATCCCGCCATCCCGTCTCCCTCTAAAAAAAACTCATTTCCACAAACCCATTTCTTGGTCATTTCATCAAACCCAACAAGTACCCATCTCGGTCTGGTCTTGTGTTGTCGTTCTCTATCTGGGTTGGGTGTTCCGATCTCGGTCTCGGCCTGGCGTAATGGTTGACAGCACCGATCTTAGCCTTGGCCTGGTGATTTTTACCGAGAAATTTGGGTTTTTTCTGGGGTTTTTAAGCCAATCTCGATCTTGGCTTGGGGTTTTTGCATCGCCGATCTCGACCTAGGGTGGTGGAGCCGTGGTTCTTTCGGTCAAGTACTTTTCTCACTCTTTTTGCTGTGTTTGTCTGGGCTTTCGTGACTTGGTGGGTCTAATGTTTTTCTTGAGTTGCTGAGATGTAGTACTTGAGTTGCTTGACTTGGTGGGTCTGATTGTCTTGGTAGGATGGGTATACAGTAGTTTATTGATGATTACTTGACTATTTTTTTGTGGGTTTTTTGTTTGGGTAGAACACGTTGGTGGCTGAGTTTTGCTGATGAAACTGTAGTGATAATGGGGCTGGGTGGGTTCAATGAATGAGGGTGGTTTTTGTTGGAAAATACCGAGTTTGTTGTGGTTTGGGTTTGGGCAGCATGCATTGTGGGTTTTTCTTATGACCGTTGGAATATGATCATTGGAAAAATATGACCATTGGAAAATATGACTGTTGAAAAAATATGACTGTTGGAAAATATGACTATTAGAAAAATATGACCGTTGGAAAAATTGTGGTTTGGGTTTAAGCAGCATGCATTGTGGGTTTTTCTTATGACGGTTGGAATATGATCATTGGAAAAAAATGACCGTTGGAAAATATGACCATTGGAAAAATATGATCGTTGAAAAAATATGACTGTTGGAAAATATGACCGTTGGGATCTTTAAATATTAAAAAAGAAAGAATAAATAAATGATAAAGAATGAATAAAAAATATAATATTTAAATGGGATAAAAGAATAAAGAAATAATAAATAAAGTATATTTAAATAGAGTGGAGAAAGAATAGAGAGTCTGCTGAAGGTGTATCTGAAAAAATAAATAGAGAGTGACTGAAATCTCTAAATGTGGAGGTGAAAATGAAGAGCTTTCTGAAAAAATAAATAGAGAGTGACTATTTTTTTGTGGGTTTTTTGTTTGGGTAGAACACGTTGGTGGCTGAGTTTTGCTGATGAAACTGTAGTGATAATGGGGCTGGGTGGGTTCAATGAATGAGGGTGGTTTTTGTTGGAAAATACCGAGTTTGTTGTGGTTTGGGTTTGGGCAGCATGCATTGTGGGTTTTTCTTATGACCGTTGGAATATGATCATTGGAAAAATATGACCATTGGAAAATATGACTGTTGAAAAAATATGACTGTTGGAAAATATGACTATTAGAAAAATATGACCGTTGGAAAAATTGTGGTTTGGGTTTAAGCAACATGCATTGTGGGTTTTTCTTATGACGGTTGGAATATGATCATTGGAAAAAAATGACCGTTGGAAAATATGACCATTGGAAAAATATGATCGTTGAAAAAATATGACTGTTGGAAAATATGACCGTTGGGATCTTTAAATATTAAAAAAGAAAGAATAAATAAATGATAAAGAATAAATAAAAAATATAATATTTAAATGGGATAAAAGAATAAAGAAATAATAAATAAAGTATATTTAAATAGAGTGGAGAAAGAATAGAGAGTCTGCTGAAGGTGTATCTGAAAAAATAAATAGAGAGTGACTGAAATCTCTAAATGTGGAGGTGAAAATGAAGAGCCTTCTGGAAATGCTCTTAAATAAGGAGTTATAAAACGAAAAGAGTGATACAAATTAAGGAGTCAGGGAGCGACAAAACTCTTAACAAAAGAGTAGATCATTAAAAAAAATGAGATGAGATTGGTAAGTGTTAGGTGTCCCAAAGATAATCAAAATGCATAGATTTTGGGCATTGCCAGTAAGTACAAAAGGAAGAAAAAAGTTGAATACCCATGTTAGCTCCGCCATATATATATATATATATATATAGAAATGTATGTATATATGCGTTGATGTCCTAGTGAGAAAGCTCATGCAATCATCATAAACCAAGTATTTCAAAGGTTAAATATAAAGGTTAATTTCATTATATTGAAAGAATGTTGGTATTATAATTTTATTTGTATTATTGATCAAAATCATAATCGAAGTGCCTTTGGCTAGATTGATCAGAACCCATCAACATATCAAGATTGGAAAAAATAATTAATAGAAAAAAAGAAAAAGAAAAAAAAAGAGAAGTAGCCATCAACCAAAGCTCTTATTTTTTGTGTGGAAAATAATCATAAAAAGTAAACGTTTAAACCGTGATCTGTACAAAGGGCTTTAGACCACGAAATCCAACTGTCATATTGGAAATTTAAGTACCAAAACCAAAACATCTTAATTAAGGATCAAATTACACACCCTTATCTTGCATGAAGATGAACTTTGTTAAACATGATATGCATAAATGTTAATTACTAATGAAGGAAAGAAAGAATAAATTTCATGCGAGGCAGTAACTGAATACAACTCAAAGTTTTGTTAAATTTGTTTAAATGAAAAAATTCAATTTGACAAATTATAATTAACACAACATCATTTTCATATAAACTTATTACAAACATAATTTTTATTATTCATTAATCAAAATATACCATTTTATTGAAAAATAAAATAAAATTAAAGTTAATGAATTTTGATATAAAAATTTACTTCTAAAGATTTAACCCACCAGTAACCATTCCAATCCACAGCAACGAGCAACCTAAGGATTGATCCACATCAAAGAAGACTAGGTGTGAGTCACTAGCAATGAAAAACCTAACGTATTTTTCTTGACTTCTTGATGTTTGACCTCTCCAGGGCAATTGTCAAATACGGACAGCTAATCATATTCCACATATCAAACAAAGTCAGAGCTCATACCCACCGTCCGATTCGAAGACAAAAGACGCCCACAAAAAATAAGACTGAGTCGGCACAGTAACACAGCACGTGCTTAGAGTGTGACACCCCCGACGAACTGACTGTGATCGTGTCTAAACGAATGCTCAGCTAATAGCCGTCACGGGAAAACACGTGTCCGCCGCGTTCGCTGACCATGTGGCTTTGGTCGCTGCTTGTGACATGCCACGTGCTCACTCGGAAGCAAAGAATCTAACATAAAAAGACAATTTTCATTTATGTTTTAATTTTTTTAAGAATGAAGGTGGTCATTATCAATAATCATGGACTGCCATGTTCTAGAGCTTCTCGAGGAAAGTGGAAAATTAAGATTCACTCACTCCAAAGGGAATTGTCATTCATGCCCTTTCATTTCATAGAAAATATGAAATTTAGTACAACTATGGGTGTGGGATCCACCTCTCAAAAAAAATAAAACCATTAAATCCAGAAGGAGGAAATTTCCATTTTGTTTTCTCTCTCTCTTTGTTTTTCTCTTCAGTCACACTTTAGACTGATCCAGAGGCAGCTAGTACCACTCGAGATGAGTTTTAAATTCAAACATTTTGAGTTTAGTCCTTATTTGAAGCTTTTTTTGGATTAGTCAATATATGAAATCGTGTATTTAGGGTTTATTATCTAAGGGTTGATTCCATTAGATTTGCAAATTCATATTAGGTATTAGGTATGTTACGAATTTTGGTATATAAATCTTACAAATTGATAAGTTGTTTTTTAAGCACAAAACAAACAAATAGTAATAGAATTTCTTTAGAAAAGTGTTAAAGTTGCTTTCATTTACTATAAAAAGGTTTACAAAGTGGGGTAACAATGAATGTGATAAGTCACACTATTAATATAATGAAATTTTATTAATTAATTTTTTGTATTGTTTTGACACATTAGTTTGTTGAGTAATTATTCAATATTCCAAGAAAAATAAATGATATTCTCTCTTCTCACATAATACTGGATTCCACAAATTTTTTTTTTTTTTTGGCTAGATAAAGATAATATATAATAGCAGCAATTAGGAAACATGGGCAGCGAACCTTGTGCCAACCTCCAAACCTTCCAACATCAAGGAAGGAATGTCAGTAATGGGAATGCAACCAGAACAATTACAAACAAGAGCCCATATAACTAAAGCGTGGGCTAGAGAGTCTAGTTCCCTATATACATGAGAAATGAGAGATTACTAGCTCAATCGTATAAGTACCTAATAACTTGCCTAGTTTGTAAGGTATATAAAGTAAATTTGTGCTGAGAGCCTTGTAGCTCAACAGGTTAGCATCTCTTGGTGTTCTTCAATTTAAACATATATGATTTAAATCTCCACTCTTCCAATTACTAAATTATCAAAAAATGAAAAAAAAAAAAAAAAAAAAAACGAAGAAGTAAATTTGTAATATCCATAACATTACTAATTTGTTTATTACGTTTTTGAAATTGCACAAATCACACTAATCGATACATTAGTTCATAAGTTTTTTTCATTAAAATTCATCATATTTTAAATATATTCACTCTTTAAATTTCAAAATTAATCAAATAACTCTTCTTGGTAAGTGTCAATCAAAAAGTTCAATGAGAGATTGAGAGAAGAATAAATAAATATGCACAGGATGAGCTCAATAATCTAGATGAATCCCCAAGCTTACTCTAAAAACAGAATGTAGAATGGAGTCTTTCAATTATTTATTGGTATTATAGTATAGTTTATCGTGTAATAGCATATATGTAATTTCAAATGTGTCATGTGTGGAATCCTACCAACAATGATGAATATAGACACATAGTTCTATTATCATATTGGGTTTATTCCAAGCCAAGTTGGAGTAATTTAATTTTACAGTTTAGTGATTGTGGACTTACCTTTAGAAAAAAAAAAGGGATGTAAAAGTGAAATAGTGGTTGATTGTGGGAATGATATCTTTTTTTTTTTTTTTGGATAATCTGTGGGAATGCAATATCACATAAAAAAAATCAGGAATATTATGAGATTCAATCGATTCCTCATCCTGATATGGATTCCTGCATCTGGGCAAAATCAAATAGTACTCAGAAAATATAGATATCAAATGGTGGACCCCGCTTTATCTAGCTGCATCATATTCATATGGGGCACACGCAAGTGGGAAAAGATTATAATACTGTGAACTTTCAGTTTCAATGTTTTGATCATTCCAATAATGTACCAAGTAATATAAAAAAAAACTCAGGAAAAAAAAAAAAAAAAAAAAACAATAGAAACTAATATTAAATTTTAAGGTGATAAGTACAAAATAAAGTATTGTAAATCAAAGAAAAGATATATGGAGCCCTGAATAAAATAATCAACCAATTAATTAATACACTCCCTTGACTCAGGTTAACCTTACTGAGTTCTTTTGTTAATTTTTCCATAAACTTCATCATCTAGCACTTGTTGAACCTATCTTTTGGTAGTTTGTTTTTCTTTCTTCAGCAAGATTGTATTAAAAAATTTGATCCTTAATAGAAATCTTAGAGTGAAGCTTGATTCAATTTATAAATACAATGTCACAAGCATGTTCAGTACCAAATCAATAAATCTAAATTCCCAATATTTTTCACAATTTTATTTATAATTATAACATGATTTATTGTGATTAAAACATAATAAAAATAATATAAAAAATTTATATCAACAATTATGAAAATTATTACCACAAACAATGTTTTGACTCAGTATCAAAATAGAAGTGACTAAAACCAAAATGTCCAAGTTGTCAATGGCCGAAGTGAGCAAGTGGCCTAACATCTGTCGGTTCCTAGCTGGACCCATTACATGGAATGAAAGAAAGGTTGGGATGCCAACAATTGTCTTTAATATTTTCCTTTTTTTTTTTTTTTTGAGAAAATCTTTAATATTTTCCTAAATTAAGAAAGTTTTATAAATGTTGTTATTGCTTAACTGATGGTACTGTTTAATATTTGATCATAAAAAAAGATACTAAAACCATTATAATTTTTTTCATAAGGAAATTTATTAAGTCAATAGAACAACAATCACATTCATTACTAATTACATAAATATATAATTTTTTTAATAGATTTTTTACCATTTTTGTGAATGAGAATCATATTAATCCAAAAACCTTCCCAATATTCCCATCCATAAAAAATTAATTCCTTTGGCTGACATGGATCCCAATCAATATCCAGTCATTCAATTCTAATTCTTACAATTTTCCCTTTTTTTTTAACAATTACATAAACCCATCCAGGTTCATTAAAAGCAGCACCTTAATTAGCTTTTTAAAATGAACTAAATCTAGATTTTCGAACAATCTGCGACCAAGTGGATAAAAAAGCCAAAACACCAGCTTGGCACTTGAACCTTTCTGTTATTTCAGGTAACCCCCAAGGCCAATAGTGTAATTTCACAAATACCCTTTCCCTGGCTTCCAAGCAATAACTTGTTGAAGGACACAGAAAGAGAAAGAGAAATGTAAAAAATTCTCAATGAAGTAAAACCAAAAAAATCTCTCTTTCTCTCTGTCAGAGCAATAGTAAGTCATCTTTTTGACTCTCTTCCTTTGAAAATTCTAGGGTTTGTATATTCCTTCTCAAATTTAGGCCTTTCTTGTCGTGTTTGTACTTTGTGACTCCAACTTGTTGTTCAATTTTCTATAAATTTGTACAGACTGTAGCTCAATTTCTTTCCCTTTTTCAACACAATCAAAATCCTTTCATTTCTCACACAAATTCAATTCTCTGACCTGTGTCTCTCTCAAATTTGTTGTTTTCTCTTTACTGGGTCTCTGATTCTAGGACATTTGTTGGGGGATTTTTTTGTGTTAAAAAAATCACTGATTTATTTGGAATTTTCCTGGGTTTGAATGCAAAAGCCAATTGGGTTTCCCGAGTAAATCACTGTGTCTCAGAAAATATTAAAAAGAGCATTTTTTTTTTTCCTAAAGGGTCCCTGGTTCTTGAACATTTATTTGGTTTTTTGTGTAAAAATCTCTGATTTATTTGAACTTTTCCTGGGTTTGAATGCAAAATCAATTGGGTTTCTCGAGAAATTAGAAGGGTCTCTGATTCTGCCACATTTATTGGGTTATTGTGGGAAAAAAAAGTTAAAAATCAGTGATTTTTTTGTTTGTTTTTGGGGATTGTTCCTGGGTTTGAATGCAAAAGGCAATTGGGTATTCGTCAAAATTCGATTTTGATTAGCCTATTGAGGCTTTTGTGTGTGTGATCTGAGACCCATCACAGAGAAAAAGAAGCTAGCAAAAACGAAAGGCCATGGCGGTTCCAACCATTGCTCTATACGCAAGCCCACCAAGCACTGTGTGCTCCACACCACACTCATCCTATGATTTCGAGCTGAACCCATCTCCACCGTCCACGTGTCAGAAGCCCGTGATCGGAGGCCTCTCGTGCCTCTTCTCTTCCTCCTCCTCAGTCCGGTCATCTTCCAGCCTTTGTAGCGAGGAGTTGAAGAGTGAGGAATTGAAGGAGCTGAGTAGCTCTTATGGTTATTCTCCAAGCAAGTTTTCTGGGTCTTTTTTGAAAAAGGATTTGAGCCCTGTCTCGGTTTTTCAAGGACCAGTTTCTTGTTGTAGTAGTGGTAGTAGTAGTGTGGTGGTTGGTTCTGGTAGAAGTAGTAATACTTGTACTAATACTAGCAGTCCCACATTGAGTTTCCAAAGTGGTTTGTTTAATGGTTTTGTGAGGAACGCCTATGGTTCTTGTTTAGATTATGGTTCTTCTACCTCAGGTCTTGAGGTTTGTGGGGATGAGTTAAACGTGGAGGAACTGGCTTTTAATATAGAGGTGGAGGAAGGGAATGCTGAGCCTTATGTGAAGGAGTTGTTGTTGGGTGCACAGTTGAGGCACAAGATATTTTGTGAGGATTTTGTGATCAAGGCTTTTTATGAGGCTGAGAAAGCTCATAGAGGGCAGGTAAAGATTGAGTTTTTATTGGTTTTGTTGTTTTTGTGAGGGGTTTTGGTGATTTGGGTTTTGAGAGTTTTTTGTTGATTGTTGTTGTTGTAGATGCGTGCTAGTGGCGATCCTTACTTGCAGCATTGTGTGGAGACAGCGGTGCTGCTGGCTTTGATTGGGGCTAATTCGACTGTGGTTGCTGCAGGGCTTTTGCATGACACACTGGATGATTCTTTCATGAGTTATGACTATATTTTTGGGACGTTTGGAGCTGGGGTTGCTGACTTGGTTGAAGGGGTGAGATTTTCAATTTTGTAACTAAATTGTTTACTTGGTGCTATAATTTGGAAAATGGAAATTGTAGGTTCAATGCTTGAGATTGTTTGTGTTGTTTGCACATGAAAAGAAGTTGTGGTTTTCTTATTTATCAGTTTAAATATGGCATGTATGATGAACTATTTAAAATTTGCTATTTTAATAAGCAAGCAAGAAGAAGGCAGTTTTGATGGGCTAAATTGAATATCGACAAGCAACAGTTTTGTTACTGATGTGACACTTGGTTAGATTCTCATACAGCAGGTCATATGGTTCTGTGTTGTTCGTTCTTTGTTGTCAAATTGTATGTAAAGGAGGTGTAGTTGCAGTCATATGATCACCTTTATAAATGCCGCTTTTGAATGAATTTATTGGCCTTGACCATCATGTTATTGGGTGTTCTGCCTCATAGTTGTAAGTAAAACCCCAGCTTTTAAGATTGAGAATATACTACTTTGTTGGTTTGTAAAAGTGTGGATCAATTTTTATATTGTTCTGAAGTATGGATAATGTGTTCAATTTGCTTTTGTGTTCTATGTGATTTTCTAGCGACAGATATCAAAGATCTGGTGTACCTTCATGATCCTATCTCAGTTTTCCCCTGAGTATCCCTCCCCCCCCCACACCCCTATTTTTCTATTTTTGAAGATGCTATGCTTTCACCCTTGTATTGGTTGTAATTCATTTTATTATTTATTTTTCTTTTTTTAGAATACGTATTCCAGATTTAAACTTCCGCTTATATGAGCCTACAGTTGTTTAGGGAGTATTATTATTTTTGAAATATAGAGGTAACTGGCATATGGTTGCAACTTGTGGTGACTAAGCTTTCCTTTATATGAATTATGAAGTGCTTATTATTTCTCAAAGCATTTGTGTGGTTGATTAAAAGTTTGAAAATTGATTCTTGCTCCCCCTCCCCCCCCTCCTCTTTTCAAGTAACATCTTATGTAGCATAGAATTTATCAGTTGGCTTTACTGAAATACATTATCTTGACATTTTGATCTTATGAGCTTCTACTTCTGTCTGGCATATGTTTAGGTATCCAAGCTAAGTCACTTGAGTAAGCTTGCACGTGACAACAATACAGCTAGCAAAACAGTTGAGGCAGATCGCTTGCATACCATGTTCCTTGCCATGGCTGATGCAAGGGCTGTCCTCATTAAATTGGCAGATCGATTGCATAATATGATGACACTAGATGCATTGCCTCTGGCTAAGCAACAAAGGTTTGCGAAGGAGACCTTGGAGATTTTTGCACCCTTGGCTAATCGTTTAGGAATCTCTACTTGGAAGGAGCAGCTGGAAAGTCTGTGTTTTAAGCATCTTTACCCGGACCAGCACAAAGAATTGTCCTCTAAGCTTGACCAGTCGTTTGATGAGGCAATGATCACTTCTGCCACAGAAAAATTAGAGTGTGCTCTCAAGGATAAAGCCATTTCTTACCATGTCTTATCTGGGCGGCACAAGAGCTTGTATAGCATTTACTGCAAAATGTTGAAGTATGTTCTCTCTCTCTCTCTCTCTCTATAAACACCCATGCCCACAGATAATTAAAATTTCAAATCTGGAGCAGTTTGTCCATGCATGTTTTGTAGAACTCATCTGCAATTTTGCATCTAGAAGACTAGAATTCATAATATAAAAAAAAACTGACTCAAGTTACGTTATTGTTTCTGATACTCAACTAGAAACTTAATTATTAATTAGTGAAAAATCAATATGTAACCACGTTGGGTATGGGACTAAAATTTGATTGGTTGTGCTGCAATGATTCATCTAAATGTAAGATTTTGTGTTCGTGGTGTGTGAAATTATAGCTTAATTTTGTTAGATATTTTTCATATCATTGAAGTGAATTGCAGGCTTTATACTTCTTAGTCTAACTGAGCTGTGACATGTACTTGAGAATGTTTTTTTTTTTTTTAAATTATCATTCCATTAGTTCTGTGTATGTTTTTGATTTCACATTAATGATGCAATATTGTTTTCTTTCTTTGGCAGAAAGCAGCTAACCATGGATGAAATTCATGATGTCCATGGGTTACGATTGATTGTTGACAATGAGGAGGATTGCTATAAAGCTTTGAGAGTTGTTCACCAGTTATGGCCTGAAGTACCTGGAAAGCTCAAGGACTACATAAGTCATCCCAAGTTTAATGGGTCTGTAATAGCTTAAAAGTGGTTCTCTGCTCTTGTTTACTTTTATCTTTTCCTTTTCTAACATTGATTTCATAATTATAGGTATCGATCTCTACACACTGTAGTGATGGATGAAGGGATGGTTCCACTTGAAGTTCAAATCCGGACAAAGGAGATGCATTTGCAGGCCGAGTTTGGATTTGCGGCTCATTGGAGATACAAGGAAGGTGACTGTGAACATTCTTCATTTGTGCTTCAGATGGTTGAGTGGGCTCGATGGATTGTTACCTGGCAATGTGAGACAATGAATACATCTATTGCCTATGCTGATTCGATAAGGCCACCCTGCACATTCCCTTCACATTCTGAGGATTGCCCGTATTCATATAAGCCAAACTGTGGCCAGGACGGGCCTGTGTTTGTGATCATGATTGAGAATGATAAGGTTTGTGTTTGATATTGTACTATTCAATACTCCTTTGTTTGTTTTCCTTTTCCCGTTTATTTTGATGGTATGAAACTATATGAGCAAACTAATCTTGTGACCAGATGCTGTTCCTAGTCCTATCCAACTTGGGCCCAATTTGGTTGATTTAGTAGCTTGTTTCATTGCCAGCTTTCTCTATAGTGATATTGATCATTTGTGCCACCTTGTTTAATGTCAATCTAGTGAACAAAGAAACAAACAGAATTACATCATGTGTTCTCACTACCCTTATCATTATCAATGGCTTTTGTCATGTATGAAGTTTTGGATTTACTCAGTGAAGAGGCCTTGACATGCTTCTTATTGGAATATTGCAGATGTCAGTACAGGAGTTCCCTTCTAACTCGACGGTAATAGATTTGTTGGAAAGAGCCGGACGAGGAAGCTCAAGATGGACCCCATATGGTTTCCCACTGAAGGAAGAATTGAGGCCAAGGCTGAACCATCAGCCGGTGAATGATCCCATGTGCAAGTTGAAGATGGGGGATGTGGTGGAGCTAACCCCAGCCATACCTGACAAGTCTTTGACAGAGTACAGGGAAGAGATTCAGCGAATGTATGATCGTGGCCTGACTGTGTCAAGCACCGGGCCTGCTGCTAGCAGTATGGTTGGATGGAGGAGTTGACCTCTGTGTGATTGTCCCTTTCCTTAGTTATATGTACAATTTAGTGACAATCAACCATTCTTGTACATATAAATCATATATATATATATATTGTACAGAACATATGTATCGTTCTGTTATGAAGAAATGACGACTAACTGGGTTCAACAAAGTGTGCTAAATGATAGATATTCTCTGTATCTCATATTTGCTTTATTTGAGTTTGGTTCTTCATTGTATGCCTGCATGCGTGTTTTTAAGGACGACAGTTTCTAGTTGGAAATTTGTCAGTCATGCTCTCGATTGTGACATTGTCAAATAGATAGCCACCTTAGTTTATGTCTGGGAAACAAAACAAAAGAATGATGAGAAAAGCATTACCTGCTGATCACTAACAAACCGCAGATATGGGGTTGGTTACTAAATTAATTCAGAAACTTCCAAGTGGATAACTAGCCTATAACTCATTTGTTCTGTGTGGTCAGTGGTCACTAATCATTTTGCCAAACGACCAGCAAACAAGTCTAGTGCTTTTATAAAGGGAGGACCTTTTCATAGCACTTGAATACAATCATAAACAATTGTGCAATTTGAATATCTCTCCACTCTTATAATGTTGCACTTTACCGGTCCCTACACCAACAAAAAGCATGATGGCTAAGTGTGCATTAAGATTTTTTTTTTTTTTTTTTTTCAATTAGCTTATTATATTAGAGTAATGCCCCGAATATACTATTTTTTTTTTCACAACCGTTGGCATAGTTTATTGATTGAACAACATTAGAACAACATTATTGTTGACACCACTTATATTATAATACTAATTTTTTTTTTTTCACAATCATTGACATAGTTTATTGTGATTAGAACAACATTATCTTTACGTGGATCTACTGTTAACACCACTTTTATTATATAATAATTTTTTTCACAATGGTTGACATAGTTTATTGTGACTAGAACAATATCATCTTTACGTGGATCCATGGTTGACACCACTTTTATTATATACTAATTACAATAGGTCATGTTAGCAATTGTGATAAAAAATTGAGTGCCTAAACTTGTTGATTATATTATTTGCTTATGCATAGTTTTTAAAGGTCTACTTTTTTAGGTACAACAGTTCTTTTGCCAACTTTCAACAAATAAGCAAATAAGCTTTTGAACAAAAAAATTATCCAATTGTACACTTTCGAGTTTAATAAAGAGAGGTTGTGGCAATGTTCGAACCTCGAACACAAAGTTGTAGGTCAATTACTATGCAATCTGAAACATTTTCTAATCTCAACATAATGAGTGTTGTAGCAGTGTTTGAACTAATAGTTGTCAATTACTACACAATTAGAATTACTATCTAATCTTAAACATATTGGAATTCTAAGTGAAATCAGGCACAATCTGCTTCAAATAGAATATTCAGTTACACACCATCCCAAAACAGATCAGCATTACAATGGATGTACCATTGACATTTTCCATTTCTTAAAGTTGGATCCATTTGCTCTTACAATCATAAAGTTTTCACTTGGGGCGTTTTGTGAGGGGAAAGGACACTCTTTGAGGAGTATGCTGTGGCACATCTGTCTTCTGTTCTTGTGATGGGTTAGGATCAACAGCTTCTTCGTCCTCCTCTGTTTCTTCAACTGCTTGGGAAGATTGCTTATTTGGGATTGCAAATTGGTAGTTTGGTTTGATCAGTGTGTCCTGTTCAGGTGGGAGAGGAATCCCAGGCCCTGCTATTGACTTTGGTAATGGTATCTTGTTCCGGTTTCGAGCCAACTCTAATAAGACCTGATGGATGATAAATTAAATATATGACACATCTTTCAGCATGGAAAAACACTGTTCATTGAAGGGAAAAGGGGAGGGGGGGGGGGGGGGGGGGGGGGTGGTGAGAAAGCTGAGTAAGAAAATCATGCATCAAAAGCTCATATAGATCTTATTGTTACAAAATATTCAAGCAAAATCCCCAGGTTTTCTGCCACATAAATTGTGGCACTAGCAATCATCTGACCTGCCACGAAAAATTATGAAAGAGAAAACAAGAAAAAGAATGAAAAACTCCACAAAACAAATCACAGCAATGCTTGTACATAGTGCACACGCAATTTTTTTTAGCTTCCATTAGTTTTTATGTGAAGATCAGTGACCTGTGCTTTGGCAAAGTAAAAGGCATTGCCTCTGGCTCAAAATCCAAAATGATAGATTCCAACAATACCTTAAGACCTATATATAGGAAAGGACTTTGTCTTTAGTAAAATGTTTTGAACTACTGGCTTTCAAATTTGTCAATCCACTTGTAAATTCCATGAAAGCTGTCCCCAAGGAAAAAGTTTTAATAATTTGAATCTCTTAAAAGATTGTTGGCTTTTAAACCTCAACCAACTCTCATATATCAATTCCAAAGTCCACATTAGATATATCATACTTCAATTAAGGGTATTATCTTATACCTTAAATCAATCTCAATAGACCTTCCATTGGAGTTCAAAAGTTAGTTCAACAACAAGAACATAGATGGTTTAGCACACCATATGCCAGATTGTAAGCTAAAGTTACCTCTCGTGGAGGTGGTTGCGAGAAGCTAGAATTGACTTTTGATTGAATTGCAAGCTTGACATCATCACAGTCTATTGCACCCTTGCCAGCATGCTCTGAGTAGACCTGTGCATCTGTCAATACATCAACAACATATCGATACCACAGTTCTAAAAATTGGTGTATAACACGAGGTTCATAGTCCTCAACACCCATAGATTTCAGCAGTGACTTCACAATCTTTGCATCTCTCGGCAAGTCCTCTTCTCCTTCTGCCATTTTCTTTACTGATTTGACCTATATCAGGAAAAGTATTAGGGTTCTGCATGAAGCTTTCAAGAACAGATGTCAACTTTCCCAGCCAAACAAATTCTTAAACCAACTTTTGGCCTCATGTAGGACTAGGACAGCTGATTGATTGACAATTCCATATTTAAAAAAAAAAAAAAAAAAAAAAAAAAAAAAAAAAAAAAAAAAAAAAAAAAAAAAAAACTGAATTATTCATAGGACTCAAAAGCTAAATAAGAATTCACAAAACATACATAACTTTTAATTGTACAACAAGTCCGACAGGTATAGAGAGAACTCATAATAAAAACTCAAAAAAGCGAAAACAAGCTTCCAGAGTACAACAGGCAATTACAAGGCAGAAAAAAATTTGTAAAAAAAAAAAAAAATCCTAAACTAGCAATAGGGATCAATCAGTTTATTCACCAAGGCAGTTGTGGATACATAGCAGGCAATTGAGAAAATGAGTATGTCATGACATGATGAAGCGCTAGCCACATCTATGAGACCCTCAACGGACTAGTCAAGTTACAATTAAGACTTATCATAATTGCTTATATAGCTCCCTATTGATCTAGTGAACACCTGATGTGGGACTCAACACAAACCTGTGCAACACATTCACAATCCAATCCACACAAATTTAGACAATTTGGGGTATTACATCCTAAGCTATTTAAGTTTAAAATTTTAAATGATTTCATGTGTCCTAAAGGCTAAAAGCATATACCCTCTAAACCGAGACACCAATTAACATGAAGATTTTTCAGATAAATATGGGCAAATCAACAAATTAATCAGATTAACCCAATGAAACCAGTTTCTGCTTATAGTCAAAACCCACAACCCCAACCCCAATTCCTATAACCATGTACCCTCTAAACCAAAACACCAATTAATATGAAAAAATTTAGATAAAACCAAAGTATGGGCAAAATCAACAGAATTTATCAGATAAACCCATTTAAACCAGTTTCAGCTAATTCTCAAAAACTCACAACCCCAAGTCCTAAACCATATACCCTCTAAACCAAGGCAGTAATTAATAACAACAATTTCAGATAAAACCAAAGTATGGGCAAAATTAACAAAATTTATCAGATAAACTCACATCACCACGACAAACCCACGTACCAACCACCACCAACACCTGGACACACGCACACACAACCCCATCACCAATCATTGTTACCACTACTTCCTCAATTGGGGAGTTCCTAGAGTCCCTTAATTCTCTTACTTCTATTCATACTTTGTAATTCTTTTAGCTTCCGCGTGTTCATACTTTATGCACCCTGGTTAGCTCTTTTTCAATAAAGTTATCTCTTATAAAACACAAAAATTTCTATTGTCTAAGTAATTCCAAACAAGATAAATTATGGATAGCCTATCCAAGAGAAATTACACCTAAAATTTAACAGCTTGCAGTATTCATAATGTCTCCAAGAAGATAAAAAAGGCACATTTATAGTACAAAGAGAGTATATAAAAGAGAAATCCAGCATATGAAATTAGCTTAGAAAGCTTAGAGTATCTGAAAAAATCGAAAAAAAAAAAACTATGCCAATCTTTTTTTCTTCATCTTCTTAGGCAATCATACAAACATATGGAGGGCACAAGTCAATTGGGCTTTAGGGATTGATAAAAAAAAACTTCAACTTTGCTAGAATTAGCTGTAAAACCAGCACAGTCAAACTATCATAAAGCAATCTAATTCAACATGCATTTAAGGTGAAGAAGAATCTGGTTACTTTTGAGATCGGAAACAGTGTTGGAATCAGAGACAGACAATGAAGCCAAGGGGGTTTTGAGGTACTAAACAGCCTTCCAAGGTCTAGTCGGAGCTATGAAACACCGCTTCCAAAGCCTCTTCGGAGCTACGATTGCGTTGTGGTGAAGAAAGAGTCACTGAGGGAGGAAGCAATTTCGGGAGGAAGGAGACTCAGGAAGAAAAGAGAGAGAGACTGAAGAACAAAAAGTACCAAAAAATGAACCTACCTTGCCTCTATAACTTTATTTTATTTATTCATTTAAACCAAAAGATTTTTAGTGTTCTCTAAAAATAAAGAATTAATATAGTCAATATAATATATTTTTCTTTTAAATTTTTGGTTTATTAAGAATATTTTTTTTGACTCAAATATTTTTATGAATAATGCATTGTGAGTATATTCTGGCTAAAAAACTGAATTGGGTATGAGTTATTATTTTTATCCTTAAAGTTCAATTTTTGTCATTTTGCTATTTAAAATTTAAGATTTCTATTAATTATTTCATCTATTGTTACTTATAAAATTATCGTTAAGTTCAATAAAACAATGTCGTATCACATATGTAAATAGTGCTAGTTTTATAAAAGAACAAAATGACTAATTTGATAGGGATGTTAAAATTTTAGGAGTAAAATGATAAAAATTAAATTTTAGAGACGAAAATGATAATTTATCTAAATTTAATGGTTGCAATTTGGATTTTAACTTTTTATTTTATTTTTTTATTTAACAAATATGATAAGATTTCAAACTTATTTTGGCTTCCCTATAATCATTACTCATCACCGTGACTAATATTACTCCTGTATGAAACTTATTCCGCACAAATCATTTGGCTTAAAAAATAGATCACCAACAACATCTATGTGGATTTTCATAAATGTTAGGCGTGAGGCAAACTCGGTAACTCATGAGCTAGCTAAGTTCTTTTTGCCTTTTAGTCCCCCTTTTACCTATAATTCGGACTCTCTTTCTCCCTTGGTTAAAGAGGCTTGGATAAGAGACATATTTGCTGTTGGTTCTGCTTCTTAATGAAAAAAATCTGATATTTTTAGCACACAAACAAAAAAAAAAAAAGCGGATTTTCATTCTGAAGGCTGCCAAGACGGTTCTTTATCTCTGTCAATAAAGTAGATGTTGGATCTAGAATTTATCTAGTCAAGCTAGCTAATTGTGGACATATGTGGTCTAATTGAAATCCAATAGCTGCAAAGGCTCCACTTTTATATGGTTATCTTGTGCAATTTTCTAGAATTGAATATAACTGGATTTGGCCAAGTATTACCATTTATACTGTGATCCTTTCAAAAAGACCAAAAAAGAAAGATTTAATTACTACCATCTCTATCAAATTATTTGATATATAAGATAACTAATACAATATAAATGAAATACAATAGACTTAGATAAAATGTGGAGCTCGTCTCTATCTCCAGAAGAATTCTTGAACAGAAGCTTGCCATGATAGCACAAGCAACAGCATCACCAAGATCCCAGCAAGCCCCCAAGATGAGCTTCCAATTCTAAGCACCCATGAAGGGTCTGGAGATGGGATTATTGAAGCTCTAGCTCCTCCTTGTGCAGACATGGATGAACATGATGAGGTTGTTCTAATGGCAATAATGAGTCCAACAAGAACCATAGGTAGAACAAAGCCTGAGCTCCATTTTGTCTCATAATAGCTCGTGTCATTTTTTCGCCTCGCATATAATGGCGATAACACTATTGCAGAAACTAGAGACAGCACCATGGCTACTGATCTTTGAGATGAGTATTGGCCTGTGTAAGTATAGGTAGCCATTGGTTGGTCTTGGTTGGTTGGTTCAAATGGTTATCAATGTTGGTTTTTCTCTTGTAGAAGAACCAACTTGATGAGCAAACTTAAGGTGGATTGGTGGATATATAAGGGGGGAAGAAGATGAAATTAGTGAAGGAATCTAGATGGAAAGCTTGTTATTGGATGGCAAAAGTGATAGACAGCCGTCCAAAAAGTGGAAAAGGATAAAGTTAAATTAAACTATGGCCAAAACTTGTGGAAAGATGAAAAAGAGGGTAAAGAAAAGAGATTGCAAGGCTCATGAAGTAAGGTATATCCCTATCTTTTTGTCTGTGTTCATACAACACCATAAGTAATGTTCTAGCTGTACTCATTTTTGTGGGAAATAGCTGTTGCTTGTTTACATTCCCATCAAGCAAAATAGATTAATGAAAAACAATGTAGACTTGATGACATCTTGTAATGTTTTTGGAAAATCGAATCTTATTGCTTGTTTTGCACACTTTTTGAGTTCAATTAATTTGTTATTACATGGAAAGTCCCTCTAGTTCTTTTATGGATTATAATTGTAACACAATTTTAGGATACCAAAAGTCTGTAAGTTAGTGGACTTTTGTGTCCATTTGATATTGCTTAGGAAGTAAAGTTTCAGTTATAGAGTTCTTACAATAAAGAGTTTTTAGAGTATTTGGCAAACTACAGTGTTAAAAGTGCTTTAAAGCTGTAAAAACTGTTTGATAACAAATTGTTAAAAAAGCTTTTTGGTGGGAGAAATGACAAAAGAGGCATATTTGGAATTTTGCTAATATTTGTTTTATTGTTATTATTATTATTAGTGCTCTCTCTCTAAGTGGCATTTTGCAAAATATGTATAGGCATTTATGTCAATTTATTATTTTAATAAAAAGTTGGAACATTGCACTAAAGAGCTTTAACACTAAGCTCAAAATTTCAGTTTTAGCTTTAAACCTCTGTAGGCTCTTTAGTGAAATTGCCAATAATTTGGTAATTTATGCTAAATGAGCTTTAACACACTAACAGACACACCCTTTGTATACTCCCTTCTTTTCACTCTTATCTGGTTGTGAATATAAAGGTTTATGTGCCACAAATTGGCCACACTATAAATAGGCATAAGATTGGATAGGACTGAAGGTTGAGGTTGTGCAGACCTTTTTCACTTTTGTTCTTTGTTTGGTGTTACTTGTTAGTGGTCAAGTACGCAGTCATTCTCGTCCAATGCAAATTCCACATATTTGTAACATTGACAACATGGCTAAAGTAGAGGAAGTCATGCCCAACACTTAATCAGAATCCAAGACTCGTACAACTTTACTTCTCTTTATCCCCCAGTATTTATAGTCTCAAAGAAGACAAAACCAAAGTCTCACTTGAATCACAGTATGGACTTTTTGCAATTGTTGAAAGCTATCTCATCCTACATCTCTACCTTACTATCAATTTTACAATGCTAGGTCTAGGTCTTATCAATTCTAGCAAGAGTTTTTGTTACATTTCTTGACACAATGTTATCTCTGAACTTCAGGTTATGTAACATGTCCCTATGTACCATTTCTCTAGATGACCAAACCACAATGCATTTTTGGACCCCCAATAGGCAGCCTAATAAACCCAAATTAGTCTTAGTCCATGGCTATTGTATAAGACTTTTGGAAAGTCTTATACAAATTGGACTGACCGGTCAGACATGTTTCAAGCTAGGTGCATTAGAGAAGGATTTTTAAAGAGCTTGGGTGCTAACAAGTTTAGTGTAGTAGGGATTAATTATGGAGGGTATGTGACATATTGGCTGAAATTTATCAAGAGGAGGTGGAGAAGGTTGTGATTATGAGCTCTGGGATATGTTACAAGGATGATCAAAAGGTGGAGAATATGAGAAAGACGGAAGGAATGTGTTTGATCTTATAATGCAGAGAAAGCAGAAGATATGAGGTTCTTCCTGTGCTAGTGTATATACAAGAATAATCCATTTAAATTGCTACCAGATTTTCTCCTAAGGGGATATGTCCAAGTAAATTGCTTAGTTTTGCTGGAGAATGGTGGTTCTCTCCTTAAATTTATTTTGAAGCATAGATCATTATGCTAAAACCAATTTTGAATAAGATTTTTAAGTATGATTTGATTAATATAAATTTTGCACCATATGGAAAAAGGAATATAACAGTGTCCGCCATCTTTGACAATTATAGCAAATTGTGTTGGCTTAGCTAGTCAGACAGACATGCTGTGATAAGTACCTGTTTGAAGTATACAATACAAGACAAGAGAAGAGTCAAGGAAGCACTGTGTAAAATATCACAGCCATTTGAATTTTTTTTTTTTTTTTTTTTCAACTTAATTTATGTCTCAAGGGCTCCTAACTCTGAGTTTGCTCACCATATACTTGAACCTGTGAGATATATACACAAAATTGCTCTTTTTTCAACCCAAAATCTTAGTACTTTATATGCATATCAGCATATGGCATAAGCCAGAGGGGTGTACTAAGATTGGTAAAAGAGCAAAATCTACTAAGGATGTGTCATTGTTTAAACTACAACCCTTATTTTTGTCTAGCTTCAAACTTAGTTATTGTCACTTCATTTATAGAACAAGAAGCTCCTCCTGTGACTGAGTCCAATTTTTTGGAAGGTCTTCTGAAAATGTATGCAGGTTGTTTAGGAGAAGGCATAGTTGTTTCACTACTCAGCATGAGATGAACTGCAAACATAGTTGGTCGATCCACTACTTCTTCTTGCACGCATAAGAGCCCAACTTGAATGCATCTCATGACTTCAGCGGAAATATATGACTGCTTTATCGACGAATCAACAATATCCAAGGCTCTATCTTCTCCCCATAGTTCCCAGACCTGTGTGGTTTGTAGCATTACCTATAAAGAACTGAACTGTAAATGCAAATGGTAAAAGATTATTGCTTTCTGTTACTTACATGCCCTATCAAAGTTAGGGAAGGGTGCTCTTGATAAGAATCACTATTCTTCTTGCCACTTACAATCTCCAATAATATGACACCAAAACTAAAGACATCTGACTTTGTTGAAAATTTTCCAAATACTGCATACTCTGGTGACATATAACCACTGCAGATAAACAGTATTTAAGGTAATCTTAAAGTTTGCATAATGATTTAATATCTCTGAATGTGTGCAAGCCTGCAAGTCTAAGAGTGTGTGTCTACGGTTGTGCATATGTTATACTTACTATGTTCCAACAACTCTGCTTGTCTTGTCTTGAGTTTGGTCCTCTTTGAATATACGTGCCATGCCAAAATCTGAAATTTTGGGATTCATCTCGGCATCTAGTAGAACATTGCTGGTTTTTAGATCCCTATGAATAATTTTCAATCTTGAGTCTTGATGAAGATACAAAATCCCCCGAGCAATCCCAAGGATGATTTCAAAGCGTTTCCTCCAATTTAGTAATGAACTTCTTGTATGATCTACGATAAAATTTTCTCAATACTCAAAATGTGATGTAATAGTGTTGAAATATTTGGTTTTAGATACTTCAAATATATTCTTTTTTGCACATAAATAATTAAAGAACATAAAACAGGAAGGCCATAGATTTTTAGAAAGAAGACATACCAAAGATAAAGGAGTCCAAACTTCTGTTGGGCATGTACTCATAAATCAACATCTTTTCCTCCTCCTGAATGCAACAGCCTAACAGTTTGACAAGATTCCTGTGTTGAAGTTTTGCGATCAACATAACTTCATTTTTGAATTCTTCTATTCCTTGTCCAGAACTCTTGGACAATCTTTTTACTGCTATATGTTGTCCATTAGATAATTGACCCTGAAATCATGATCCAAACTTAATCTTACTCATAACTATTAGTTTTAAGCAACTAAGCTCTATCTGCTTCATCAATTACTTTGGTCCTACCTTATGAAACCCATTTCCTTTCATTTACACCCTTACAGTAAAGGTATATGAAACTGTAAAAAATGTGCAAGATATCAACAATGTCTAATTGTACCTTAAATACAGAGCCAAAACCACCTTGCCCAAGTTTGTTGGTAGGAGAGAAATTTTCTGTGACAGCAACTATGCAGCTTAGATCGAACATCAGTAAATCTGGATGTCTACTACTGTCTTCAAGCTCATTCCTCTCTAAAGAGCCTTCGGTACCATTAAAATTTAATGATTGATTGGGCACTTTGCTCTTCACTGTCCTACAACATATTTGATAGGCATTGCTTAATAGAACTTTGTAATTGAGCATTAATATACCTCACATCATGTGGAGGACTAATCTAAATGATTCCTGATATATGGGACATTTTGTCACAACTTAGCAAAACACATGTACAAGTGAACAATACAATGCACGAGTTACTTTATTTACCTTTTGTTTTCTTCTTCTTAATTAGCCACACACATGCTAGTAAGGATACCAGAAACAATAGAGCAACAATAGACATTATTGCAATCGCTGGCTTCCTCTGCTTGCTAAGAAAACCTTTGGATTTGGATTTCCTTATATACTTAGCTGAAGGAAGAAAAAAAACCATGATTCTAAAAAGTGAAAAAGAGAGAAATGAAAAATTTATGAAATTGCAAGGAAGTGAAGAAGGCTACCTAACTCAGTCGCATCCACACGAACATTTAGATCCAACCCTTCATCTGTATACTCTAAAATGTCCCTTAATTCACCATACCATGCCAAGCAACCGGTTCCCTTCCCATCAATATTCAAGCTAGTAAAAGCCGTGCAAGAACAATTCATCAAGCATGCCTGCTCACACTCTGAGCTACTCATACTCATGCCGATCCAAGCTGCATCAAATGATGAATCGGGAACCTTCAGACTCTCCACCTTCACAAACCCTTCTCCATTCCTACACATAGATAATCCCAACTTCTTCTTCACACACCCCTCAGAACCATCTCTGAGATTCCATTCCCTTGGAGACTTAGGATCATACCCTGGCAAACACATACACTCAAACCTATTGATATTATCAGGACTGCATTTACTATTTGAACCACACTGTCCATACGTGTCACAACGGTATTTAGGTGCTGACCATAGTTCCTTCCATTGATGAACACCATCATCCCACATAAGTTTCTGAATCAATCCAGTGTTGTCCAACACTACCCTTGTCATGATGGAAGGGTCATCAATAATATATGTGATAGATATCTCATCTTGATTGTTAACAAAAACAGTGACGTTATAACTTGATGAGGCAGTTGTATTTGATACACTATTCCATGGCCATGGACTTGTTCTCCAATATGGGGTTGAACCATTATACAAAAACACTTGTGGAGAGCCACTAGGATTCATCTTAAAGATGTAATTCCCAGTTCCAGGGTCATCTTGTGACTTCCAAGATGTTAGGAACTTGTTCATCCCAGTTATAAGATTCAAGCCAAGCTTCATGTTTGGAAGCAAAGTGTCTGTAGGATAGTCAAAGCTTTGCCACAACACTTCTTTGTTACTGTCTTGGACTAATACCAAGTTTCCTGAATCTTGAAGCTGAGCAAAAGAAAAGGTTGTCCCGTGGTCTTGGACAGAAACATTTGTTGACCAAAGTAGACGGTTATAACCATCATGGAGGACAAGGTCTCCATACTGGTTGAATGAGAGAATTCCAGAGGAATCATTTATAGGATCATTCCTATTTGCAACCCACACAATAGTTTGTTGTGTCACTTTGACATACCAAATACCAAGATACTTGTAGCTAGAGTTGCTGGGGCTGAAGAAGCCTAAGGCAAAAATATTGCCTTTGGAAATCAAAGATTGGCCATCTTTGATGGATTGGTTTTGTGTTAAGGTGTCAAGGGAAGTGCAAAATGGGAAGAAGAGAATGATTAGAATCAAAGAATTGAACATTTTTTTTGCACATCCTTGTTTGTGCAAATGATCTTTAACTTAAAAAACATTTCAAGTTGTGGTTGAAGACAAAAAGAAGAAAAAAAAAATGATATTTGGTTTGACTAAGGATTGTGCGTATGGACTGAGAATACTCTAGTCATCAATTTTCAGCGAAGGCTTTTAACGACTTTGAGCTAGTTTGACCCCGCGATTTTGCTGGGTAAACGCGCGATTTGCATAGAAATCGCAAATCTTAAGACGTTTGGTCCGTGATTTTAAAAACACAATTTTACTAAAATCGCCCAAATATAGCGTTTAGAAACTGGAGGTGATCTGCTGCTTTTTCAATAGGCGCGATTTGCACCCCAAATTTTGTGTACGCACCGCTCTTTTGTTTTGTATAAATATCTAAACTATCCTCAACTTTATTATTTATAACCAAAATATCAGGTAAAAATCTAACTCACCTGTTCTCTTTTTCTCTTCAACGATGTCTACCTCTGCTCTTTCATGCACCTCTCTACTCTTTGTCATATCTGCCTCTTGATTTTGCTTGGACTGACCAGTAACTTCTTTGCTCCTCTTAAAGGAAGACCTGTGCCTGGTTCTTCATTAGTTTTTTCTAGGACCAACAACTTGTTGGTTGGACTTTCTTGTACCAAATCTACTTCTTTGCTTGGATTTTCTATGACTAGTAGACTTGATATTTGCTTTTTGGCTTGGAATTTCTAGAACCTTTCTTTAATATGACTTTGACATTTGCTTTTGGTTGGAATTTCCAAGAGCCCACGTGAAGTCTGCCAGATTTGATAGCATCAGGCCACTATGGGTGGTTTGAATTATTTTGATAGCATCAGGCCATTAAAAGTGATGTCTTGCATCTTTAGTACATTTTTTTAGTACATAGGCACATAGGCATAGCTAAATATATTATTATTATTATTTGTTCTTATTACTATTCCTAACATTCACAACATTTGAAAAATAGCATGATAACCTAAAAGTATAGTCAAGTCTTTTTTGTCATTTATACCCGAAACAACAATTTTAGATTAAAATTATCCAAATGTTTAATTGTGATTTTTAAAATCGTGTTTTCTAAACACACTTTTTAAAATCGCACTTTTTAAAAAACGCACTTTATCATAATGATTACCTAATTTTTTTTTTTTAAAGAAGAATAATGATTACCTAATCTAAAATATATTTTCTTTTCTTTTTAGTTTTAGAGCAACTTAATGGATGGCCAGAGCAAAATGTTAAATTTCATTGAGACTTTAAGAGACATTCCTTATTTGAGTAGAGTAGTAGTTTAATGAGGTGCGGCCCAACTGAGATTAGGTTATTGGGATCAAAAGAGTTGCCAAGGCAGCACTAACCGGAAAAAGATTCCCAATATTTAAAATGAATCTATTTTTTGGTCTACATTAAATATTACAAATCATAAGTTAGATTTATTATCATATCATTTAAAATTTTAAATGAAATAATATGATACTTTGTATACGGATAAAATAAAATAAAATAAATTCGTAATTGTGAAATGTAATTTTATTTTATTCAAGGGTTGAAATTAAATATTGTAACTTGTTTCAGTATTGGGTTGCAAGAAAAATACACTCTTAAAAGCTTTATTAAGACAAAACTTAAGACCAATTGGTATTTAATATCTATACAATTACTAGTAGACGAGGCCTCAAATTTATTACAGCCTTCTTCCAACAAATGCCACATCAGACTCCCTCTTCCCACACAATTCCACATCATAGTTAGCCCTACCTCTCCATGCTCTCTCTTTCTCTCTCATGAACGACTCATTAGGCTCCCTTTTGTCCTTTTTTCCCTTTGTCCCTTTGTTGACACCCCATTTTGTAACCATTAATTTTACTTTTTTACACTTTAGTGCATAAAGGGTAAAATGGTAATTTCACAAGCTTGAAAATTCAAAGTTGGTCCATAAATTTAAAATCATACTTTAAGTGATCAAAATTGAATTAAGAATGAGAGTGCATTTTTCGGATTGGAAATCGGATAAAAAACCAAGATTTTATTAAGGAAATAAATTTGATTGGTTGAAATGATATTTACCATAAGCTCACATGCATAGGATTACTTGTTAATTAATTTGATTGGTCCTCTAAAGGATTAAATTAAAATCAATTAATAAATAATTTCTATTGGTTTAGAACACCTTAAAATGGTAAGTATTCATGCACAAGATATTCATCCAAGGATAATTCTTAAATTTATTTATTTTTCACTAATGAGATAATTATTTTGACTAATAATTATCATATTAATTATTAAGAAATTGATTAAAATCAATAAATCTCGAATTCAGCCAAAGAAGGACTTCTAAATCCACTAGAAGTTGACCAAAGGTGAAAAACCCGGAATTATCCAAAGCCCAATTCGGATTTGAATTCCAGCCTGTACACTGATCAGTATTTTGACTATAACTTTTGACTCAATTATTCGATTGAGTTGATTCAAATTGGGCTGGAAAAATAACATGATGGGCTACAAATATGCATGAAATGACCATCTCCAAATTCGAACGTTTAGAGGGTCAAAACGGGCCCACAATCAGGGCCTAAAAATCAGTCAGAATTTCAGGATTTTCATGAAGTATATCCAATTTCCAAAACCCTAATGCACTCCCATGAGTTCCAAAATGTGGGTAGGTTCATTTTAGGGCTGCCATATAAATAGAAAATATTCTCATTTTACCAGGAGGTTGGAAAAATTAGTCAGAGCAATCCTAAGAAAAATTCAAAAGAATTTTTGCAAAGGGTTAGACTTGAGAATAAGAACACAAGTGTGTTCTATATTCAAGCCCAGAGATTACAAAAGCCATTTTTGTAATCTCTATTTCCAACCTTTCAATTCCATTTTTAATTTCTTTCAACCAAATTTAACGGTTTTTCTTAAGAATCAATTTTCAGGACCAGTGGTATTCTCAATCAAGAGGCCGCATCCCATCACAATCAAATTCAATTCAGGACACTCATTCAAGAGGTTGCATCCCAAAAGGTATAATCTTCTCTTTTTTAATTTAATGCAGCAACTTTAATTGTGTAGAATGCATGATTAGGTTTTAGCTTCAATTGTTTGATTAATTTTTAATGCACAATTGCTATATTGCACTATTTTCGGTTTATGTTTTGTGAATGATGCAAATCTGATTTTTCTAACATGTTATACTAAAATTACAGCAACTATAAATTATTTTTTTTCATGTGAGATGCATGCTTAAATGATTTTAAATGCTTGATGATTAATCATTGTTTAATTTTTTATTGCATGTACTGTTGTGATGCTATGAATCAAATGCGAGTATGGTTTGTTTGAGGTTGTGAACTTAGATTAATGGATCCTTAGAGACTGACCTAGGTCAGGTTGGATGGGTGTTTAACACCTTCCCATCCAATCCCCTAGCCCCCGAATCCTAATCTTAGGGGATGTTTAGATTAGTTTATGTATCCTATTTACTTTCTTTTTTAGATTGTATTTAGGACCAAAGCCTTGTATTTTGTTTTCTTAGATTGTATCTAGGGCAAAATATTGTAATTTGTTTCTTTTCCAAACAATTGTATTATTTATTTCATCAATAAAAGATAACATTTTTTTTTCTTAGCTTTTTGTTATAAAAGTTAGGTGGCGACTCCATTGTAAATTCCCCTAGTGATTAGGATGGAAAACAGTGAAAGTCTCCATTTTGAGAATCATGTTTAGGCCTTTACATTGGGTTAAAGGTCGTGGTTCTCACAGTGGCGACTCCACTGGGGACTTAGAGGGCTAAACTCTAGTATAGGATTCCTTAGTCTATAGTTCACAAATTGTTTGCATTGTTTGTTACTCGCTTTGATAATTGTCATCTTGTATGTCATGCATTGCATATTTGATATTGCATTGTGTGTTGTTAGCCCGGAAGCCACGGTAGTAGTAGCCTTGGATCACGGTCCCCCTCGGATGCGGGTACCCTTGGCCAACCTACCACCCCACGAATATGTACCCTCGACCCTCTCGAGTTGGTATAAAGTGGTGAAACATACTGAGAACCATCGATGCCCCTCGCATGCGATTGGTGGGTATGTTGAGCCCAAGTAGTGGGGAACCTTTTAGCCCACCTTTTACCCTCATGTAAAAGCCCATTTAGATCTTTCCTCTAGGATGGCCCAACCCGATAAAGCGTGCATTCATGATTGCTTTTGTTTGAACCTAGGCCCAAGTCCAAAGCTTGAGGCCTTGTTTGCTCTTGTTTGAACCTAAGCCCAAGTCCAATGCTTGAGGCCCACTTGGAATGTTGTTTGAACCCAGGCTCAAGTCCAATACTTGAAGCCCACATGAATTTAAGAGAATTAAATCCATCATTGAAGTGAATCAAAGGCCCAAAAAAGAAAAGTTTCTTAACTAATTACTTTTTGAAGGCAAAAATCAATCAAGTCCAAAGTTTCAGGCCCACATGGCTTTAAAGAGATTAAAAGTCACATGATTCTAAGAAAATTCAAAGCCCAAATTCAAAAATTAGAATCCATCTAGTCATGTTGAAAAGAAAAGCCCAAGTCCTATACTTGAGGCCACTTGGTCATTTAAAAAAAAAAAGAGCCTAATTCCTGTACTTGAGGCCCATTTGGTCATTTTGAAAAGAAAGAGTTCAAATTCCACTCTTGGGCCTATGCTTAAAGAATGGTTTAGGAATCCAAAATAACATGAAGTGAAAGTCCAAGTCCAAAGCGTGGGCCCATTTTTTGAGAAAATGATACCTAACCCAACAAGACATTGATTGGATCAAAGGTCCAAACCCAAGGCTTAGTACCAACATCACTTTGCTTGAATTGAAGCCTAAGCTCAAGGCTTGAGGCTCACATGACTTTTCTTGAACTAAAGTCTGACCTTGCACAAATTAAGGCCCAAGCCCAAGGGTTAAGATTCACATCACTTTGCTTAAATTGAGTTTGAGCCCAAGGTTTAAAGCTCATCTAATTTTTCTTGAATGAGTTGAAGTCCAAACCCAAGGCTTAAAGTTCACATGACCTTTGTTTTTGAATCAAAGCCCAAGTTCAAATCTTGAGGCTCTCATGACTTTGTTGGAATCAAGACCTAAGTCCCATGTTTGAGACCCAAATGACTTTAATAAATTCAAAACCCAAGTCCAACGCTTGGAACCCATTCAGTCATTTTGAAAAACAAAAAGGCCCAAGCCCAAAAACTTGAGGCGCACATGGTTCTTTTCTTGAATGAAAGTCTAAGCCCAATGCTTGACTTTCACATGATCCTATTGGATTAAAGCCCATAGTCTAATGATCGAAGCCTTCATGATTTTGTTTGGACCTAAATGAATGAAAGCCCAAATCCAATGGTCCACGCATGAGATTTTATGATGAATGCCTAAGTCTGAAACTCACAGTCCATTGACTTAATGAATCTAAGTGCACACAATGTTAAGGTTCAAATCATGTACAAAATTGACAAATAGATTCACTTCACAAGAAAAGTCAAAAGCCCAACATCATTGCTCCAAGGCCCACAAGAATCAAATTTAATTGTCGAAGGATCAATTCGAAGAAAGCCCAGCCCAGTTTGTTCATCATTAGATTTCTCCAAGGACCAAAAAGACTACAACAATGCCATGGAGAACTCAAGGGCTCGGTCATGCGATCCGAGACCTCATTGACCAAAAGACCATTGCTCCATCTTCACCAGGTGGCTAATTCAACTCCTCTTGAGCCAAGTGATCACTCCACAAGCTCCCAAGCCAAGATCTCATCCATGGGTTTTTTCTATCTTTCTTTTGTTTAAGTTCATTATGTTTACTCATTTGAATTCTTAGGAACATGTTGCTTAGGTTTTGATTGTAAACTCATCATAGGAATGTTTGTTTGAATTTATTGTTTACATTTTTCACTTCAAGCAAAAAAAAAAAAAAAAAAAAAAATCAAAAAAGCAAAAAAAAAAAAAAATCTCTCTGTCCAACTAAAGGCATGGGCCCTTAAGTTGCCTTCAATGAAGAGTCCTAAACTAGGGACATGGGCCCCTAATGACTCCCAATCTCCTCAAGGCCCAAAGCCTAAGAGTCCATCCATTCATCCAATATTCAATGGTCATGATCTCCAAACACTGCTGGTTTTCAAAATGTGCATATTCAAAAAGAATAAAAGATTGTGGATTGTTTTTCAAAAGAAGGTGTTCTTTCAAGATCAAGAATTGCTCTTCTTCTAGAGTGAGTAAAATTCAAAATTTTCAAAACATATTTTCAAATTGTGCATAAGGAAATATCTTTGATAAAATCTTTTTGCAAATCATGAGATTCCATAACCTTATCGATCAATTTGCATAAAGAAGGGATTAACTTCATTTAATTCATGTAAGGATCTTTGTTCACAATTTAAAACAAAAGGGAAAGAGATCCTAAATGCAATCAAGGGAAAAATCACGTCATTTGATTAAATTACAAAATCTTGTTTTGAGAAATTTTGATGTCACAACAACGGGTTGTTACTTCTTTTTACTCTAAGAGAAGTCTATCAAGAGGGGTCATATCTTTGTGCCGATAAATTAGCATTACTAGGGATTGGAGGCCATCTTTGGTTAGACAACATCATCCCAGAATTAACCTGTCACAAATTAATTCATTGCTAGCTCATTTGAGCCTACACAATTAGCCTTTTTTTCAAGAACCAATAATAAAAACTTGAATCCAAGGGGGGAAAAAAACAAGTGTGCACATACTCAAAACTCATTCTGAGGAGAAGTCTGTTACTTCTTTTTACTCTAAGAGAAGTTTATCAAGAGGAGTCATATTTTTGTGCCGATAAACTAGTATTACTAGGGATTGGAGGCCATCTTTGGCTAGACCACATCATCCCACTTTAAATTCATCTTTTTTTACTATTTAAAACCGAATTAAAATTTCTCATTTTTCAACTTCCAATTTACGTCGTCATCAAAAGAAAATGGATCAGATAATGTACTAAGCTACTAAACTCATTGCAACCCTTCTCATGTGGTTTAATTGGATTAATATTGTAAGGTGTTAAACTCATCGCAATTCTCATTTCTTGTTTAAGCATTGATCTAATGTGGTTTAAATTTAATTGGATTAATATCCTTAATTGTTGAACTTATCACGGTTCTCATATCTTTTTTTTTTTTGGGTTAAAATCACGGTTCTCATATCTAATCTAGCATGTTATTTCACATATCACATATGTATAGGTTCAAATCTCGGGTTGTCTAACTTTGAAATTTTGTTTGCTTTTTAATCAAGTAAAGAATTATGAAAAAAAAGAAAAACAAAACAAAAAAGCAAGGCATAGCAAGTTAATTACGATAAAACCCACATTCCTCAATCTAATTGACCACACACTCCTTTCTTTCCCACGCACTGTACTTTCCTCTACCCAGTCTTCAATTCTCTCTCTGCAAAAACTCTATCTCTCTATCATCACGTGCTCTCCATGCTGCCCTAACCGAATCTAACTACCCCAACCACCACTTCCAACACCAACAAATGTCGTCGCCTGAGCAAGCCCTAGCTTCGCTCCTCTCCCAACTCGCTCTCTCCTTCGACGGCGCCGTTTTGGGCGTCACCTTAGCCTACGTCGCCGTACGTTCACTCCTCAAATACTCCTCCGCTTCTTCCTCCCTCCGAAAAATCAGAAGTGCACCATCGCTCCACGTGTCCGACCTCCGCTCCATCCTCTCCGTTCAAGACTCCAGCCAATCACAGCCGCTCGATCAGAATCTCATCGTCCTACGTGGCACTGTCGAGGCCAAATCCGCCTTCGATTCCAACTGGAAGACCTTCAAGCCCAATGTCCTCGTCTCACAGGAGTCCGGCGACAAAGCCGTCGTAATTCAACGAACCCAAACGGTGCGTTTTCTACTTTTTATTTTGTATTTCTTACTTTCTAATTCCATAGTCTTCTAGAAGCCTCTGTGTTGGTATTGTTTTTAATTTAATTTTTAATTTTTGAATTAATTAATGACCTGTTTGGTTAGTGAGATAGTAAAAGAAAGTAGAGGAAAATGAACAAATTTTTTAATTAGCTGTTCTGAAAATCCGTGTTTGCATGCTGAGAAAGTGGGGGAATAGGAAAGGAAGCAATTCAGTTCAGAAGAATTTTCGTGTTTGGGAGCCAGAGCGCTGTGTTTTTCTACTATGATCTGTTTGGTTACTGAGAAAGCGGAAGAAAGTAGAGGGAAAATAAACATATATTGAATGTGAATTTGAAACTAAGTTAGATAAACTGCGTAAAACATGACTTTGAATAGAATTCTTAACTCTTGAACTCGCTGCAGCAACTCTGCCTCTAACATCAAACATTACGCAATTGAGAATCTCCAAATTTCACTCGCTAGCAAGTCAATACACCACCTGATCCTAGCTGCAATATCTTTGTCAAAGAGGCATTTCAACAGTCACTTGCTTCCAAATTTCACTCACTTACCGTTGTACTCATGAAAAGTGAGGCGTTAAAAAGCTGTATATATTGCTCCTGAGCTATAAACTGCTTAGCCCGTTAGGGGTGAATGCCCCTGGATTACCTGGCAACTAGTTCTGGCGGGTGGGGTCAGTTGCCCGTAAGTTTTACTGCCTATAGGCGAGTCCAAAGGCTCTTCTTTAGAAAGGTTCCCTATGTTATCAAAAAAAAAAAAGCTGTTGATATGTAGATTGTGAACTAAGTTGGCATTTTAAGCTAAAACAAAATGACTAAATCGTCAATCTGCGTTTTATAGCCAACCAGTGATAAAGGCATGTTTTGGAACAAAGCCAAGAAACCTACTTAGCCTCCATAAACTAACAATTGTCACCCTATTCCTAATTGCATTTCGAGTTGCAGAACAACAGCTAAATGTCCCATTTACAGAAGGCAGCCAATGCACTTCATCAGCACACTGACTTATTGGAGCTCCAAACAAACCTACTTTGGATTAGGATAAGCTGCTCTGACCTTGTTGGAGGCCAAGAGCATGTTTTACTGCCTATAGGTGAGTCCAAAGGCTCTTCTTTAGAAAGGTTCCCTATGTTATCAAGAAAAAAAAAAAAAGCTGTTGATATGTAGATTGTGAACTAAGTTGGCATTTTAAGCTAAAACAAAATGACTAAATCGTCAATCTGCGTTTTATAGCCAACCAGTGATAAAGGCATGTTTTGGAACAAAGCCAAGAAACCTACTTAGCCTCCATAAACTAACAATTGTCACCCTATTCCTAATTGCATTTCGAGTTGCAGAACAACAGCTAAATGTCCCATTTACAGAAGGCAGCCAATGCACTTCATCAGCACACTGACTTATTGGAGCTCCAAACAAACCTACTTTGGATTAGGATAAGCTGCTTTTTTTTTTTTGATAAGTAATAAGGTTTTATTAAGAGACGCATCTTAGTGCACAAAGTGTGCACAAGAAGGAAAACAGCATACAAAGGATTAAATAGAAAAAGAATAAGCTGAGTGCCATGAAGCGGCAAACTCAGTAACAGTTACAGCAGTAGTAAAACCCCATATCCTGGACCAGTCGAATAAAGAAGTCACAAAGGTGCCAAGCAGCTGATCCGGAGAGCTCGACAAAACTTCAAAAGTTCTCAAATTCCTCTCTCGCCACACCGTCCACATTAGACACAAAGGAATTAGATTCCAAATGTGAGAATGATGCTTACCAAACCAATTATGCCACCCAAATAGCACATCCGCCACCTGCCTTGGCAAAACCCAATGGACCCGGAAATTACGAAAGACATAATTCCAAAGTTTTTGAGCTGCCTTGCAATGCAATAACAAATGGTCCACATTTTCCCCATCACTGCAACACATGCAACACCACCCCGTCATCGTATATCCTCGCCGCATAAGATTATCACAAGTCAAAATGCGACCCCAAGTCGCTGTCCAAACAAAAAACGCCACCCTAGGAGGAGCTTTAACCCGCCATATGCTTTTCCAAGGGAACATCACCCCCCGCCTATCAATCAAAGCATAATAAAAAGAACGAGAAGCAAAAGCCCCATCCTTACACGGCTTCCATCGCAATCCATCAGGAGCCATATTAGGAACAACAATAGGGACCTTATGAGAGTGAAGGAATTGGAAAAACTCCGCTACCACAGCCACCTCCCAATCATTAAAGTCTCGCACAAAAGTAACATTCCACTCCCGAACTCCCGCTGAATCTGGACCACTCAAAACTTCAGCAATTGTAGCTTCTCTATTGGCAGAACAAGCGAATAAGATAGGGAACTGAACCATCAAGGATGTATCCCCACACCACTTGTCTTTCCAGAAACTAATACGAGTTCCTTGACCAACCACAAATTCCACATGTTGAAAATAATCATCCCAGCCGGACATAATTCCTTTCCAAAGCCCAAAGGCGGACCTCGAATAGACTTCGCGCCAACCTCCCAAATCAGAACCAAACTTCGCCACTAGAACACGCCGCCACAAGTGATGACCCTCCAACCCAAACCTCCATAACCATTTCCCCAAAAGGGCTTTATTAGTCAAAACCAAACTCCGCACCCCGAGACCCCCCACTTCTTTAGGAGTACAAACCTTATCCCAACTCACTAAGTGATGTTTAACCTCATCTCCCAGGCCAAAAAAGAAAGTCCCTTTGCAATTTCTCAATTCTGCGCAACAACACTAATAGGGATAGTGAATAGGGAAAGGAAATAGGTTGGAAGGCTAGATAACGTACTTTTCAGAAGGGTTAGACGACCCCCTTTAGATAAGTACAATTGTGCCATCCCGAAAGACGACGCTCCAGCTTCTCAAGAATAGGATTCCAAACCGCCACTGCTTTATACGGGGCCCCCAATGGCATACCAAGGTAAGACAATGGCAAACCGCCAATTTGACAACATAAGGAATCCGCTAGTTCTGAAATATTCTGAACCTCCCCTACCGGAACCATTTCACTCTTTGCCATGTTCACCCGGAGCCCAGTTACTGCCTCAAAACAAGTAAGCACCATCCGAACATATAGCAATTGATCCGGATCCGCATCACAAAAGAGAATGGTGTCATCAGCATAAAGAAGATGAGAAATACATAAGCCATCCACTGCATTACTACCCGCCCTAAAACCCTGAATAAGACCCTCCTCCTCCATTTTACTCAGCATCCTACTCAAAACCTCCATCATTAGAAGGAACAATAATGGGGAAAGAGGATCCCCCTGGCGAAGCCCACGGGAACAACTGAAAAAACCTTCAGGAGACCCATTAACCAGGACTGAAAATTGGACCGAAGAAATGCAAGCTTCAATCCAAAGCATCGACCTCCTGCCAAAGCCCATCCTCTCCATAAGGTACAAAAGGCAAGACCAATTCACATGATCATAAGCCTTTTCGATATCTAACTTGCAAATGACCCCCGGATTGCGACTCTTAAGACGACTATCCAAGCATTCATTCGCAATTAAGACTGAATCCAAAATCTTCCTCCCTCCCACAAATGCATTTTGAGACTCAGAAATCAGCTTATCCAGGACACCTTTCAACCTATTAGCAAGCACCTTAGCTAACAGCTTATAAATGCTCCCAATAAGGACTAATCGGACGAAAGTCTCGAATATTAGAAGCATTCTGCCTCTTGGGGATTAAGGCAATGAAGGAAGCATTGAGAGATCTCTCAAACTTACAGTGATGATACACCTCGTCAAAAAAACCCATAACATCCTCCTCAATTACCGACCAACACTTCTGGAAGAAAGCCATAGTGAAGCCATCTGGACCAGGGGCCTTATCACCCTGCAAATCCTTAACCACCTGAAGAACCTCATCCTTTTCAAACTTATGCTCTAATAACTCACTCTCAGTTGTAGTGATTCCATCAAACTCTAACCCATAACCCATCAAACTCTGACCTTGTTGGAGGCCAAGAGCATTGCCCATCGGAATTGTTTGCTTCTGATTTCTTTAAAATTATTAACTAATTAAAATTTATACTTATCAAAAAAAAAAGATTTCTTTAAAATTATTTGTTAATTTTTTGAATTCATTAGTGATTTGTTTGGTTATTAAGAAAGTGGAGAAAAGCAGAGGAAAACTAACATATTGGGAGAGATATTGAATAGTGATTTGAAACTGTGTTGGATAAGAGGAAAACTTTTGTTTTTTAATTAGTGCTTCTGTTTTTAAAATTTCACTTGAAGTCCATGTTTGCTTGCTGAGAAAGTGTGGGGATAGGAAAGGAAACAATTTGATTCAAAATAATTTTTGTGTTTGGGAGCTCAGAGAGCTGTGTTTTTTTACTTCAGTGTTTTGTGGAATTATTATTCTTTTTTGAAATTATTATAATAATCTGTTGTTCTGTTGGTGGAATTGGTTTGGTAAGCATGATTCAGGAGTTTGGAAATTAGTCCCCTCGTGCTTGATGTGGACGCTTTGGACGGAGCACAATCGTCGCATCTTTGAGGATAAGACTAGTTCAGTGGATCAACTTAAGGGTGCTTTGGTTAATTCTTTGTTTGATTAGGCTAGGGTGTGGGGTTTAACTCAGAGAACCCTAGTAACTGACTTTGTAGACTCTTTATACTTTCCTTCTTCTCTTTAATCTTTGTTGTATTTTCTTCCTCCCCATTGTGCATCCTTTGTGCACATAGGGGGGGTGTCCTTTTTCTAATAAAATCTTATCTTACCTATCAAAAAAAAAAAAAAAATTCTGTTTGGTTACTGAGAAATTGGAGAAAAGCAGAGGAAAATAAAAATATTGATAGGGATATTGTATGGTAATTTGAAACTATGTTAGATAAAAACGATTATTGCTCTGTTTCACTGTAAATTGAGGTGAAAAGAAAAGAAAATAAGGGTATCAACATCATGAAGATATTATCTTCTGTTGCTTTTATTTGTCAATTTTGTAAAAATGTAGAATGCCTAAGGTGGTGAGCTTTTGTACTTACATTTTGAAAGCAATGTATTTTCGTGTTCTCTGTGATAAGGAATGTTTGTTTCTTGTTTGAAAGCAATGTAGAATGCCCAAAGGCGATGACCTCTTTTTTTTAACTGTTTGTGCTCATTGTGTCTAGTTTTGATACACTAATATTAGCTAGGTTGTGAAAGTACTGTTGTATTGATTATGTGATTTTACTGTCTGTGATGAAGTGTATATACAATGAATGGAAGGGCTTTTTTGGATGGACATCTGATTTACGCACGATATTTGCGAGAACCCGGAGAGAACAAGAATCAACCTCATTGAGAGCGGTAAATTCATATCTCATCTTTGTTAGTTCATGGATATTTGGTGAAGTATTCATTTGTTTGTCCACTAGAGACACGCTATAAAAGAAAATGTTATATCTTTTTGCTATAGAAGCTTTGACATACATAAAGTGATACTAGTATTGACCTCTTTGATGTAATGGCAATCAACTGTATTGTACAATACTTTGTTACAAATGTATGCTTTTAGTTTGGAGACAACAGAATATGTGTGCTTTTTTATTAGGAGTGCTAGTTCCAAAAGCCAATTGGTTGTTTATAATGTTGATGAGATGTAACCCATTTGAATATACTCTTATACTGTTGCAAGGTTACTTATAAAAAAAAAACTATTAAACTGTTGAAAGATGATCTTTATGTGTGGTATCAAAATTAGAGAGGATTTGTTGTCAGCTTGGTCATCTAATAGGATTGGCCAAGCACTAGAAGAGGATCTACAAGCTTATTCTGGGAATCAGAGTTAGCCTAAGAACCTCTAGGAGGCTTGGCTGGCCAATCTAGTGGTTTGGAAGCCAACTAGCCTCAGATGAGGTTGTTATATGAATTTGAGTTTTTGTTTGGACGTTGGTGTGTTTCTACACGGTAGTTTCCTGTTATTTCCAAATATTAGGGCTTGCCAGCCTCACATGACTTTTCTCTAATGTGTACCTATGTGGAAAGGTATTTGCTTTGTTGTGGTTGGTTGAATAAAATTAAGGGTCTTCCATCTGATATTCTTTTGTGTTTGTGATTAGTGAAGCCTCGCCTCTTTTATTTCTTTCCTTTTTACAGGTTCCTTTTGTTCTAGTTGATGGTGGTCGGTGGCCACATTCTGATTTTGTTGTTGTGAACATGGATGGCTCAAGGCATCCCCTTCCTCTCACGACAGTTTTTCATCAACTGCAGCCTATTACTGCTTCTCCATATACATTCCTTCAGGCACTTTTTGGTCATGAGTACCCTGTAAGTTTTCAAATTCTGATGTTTCTTGATGTGTACACAAAAAAAATGGTTTTTTTCGTTGTATTGAAAAATCACTTTTGGTCTTTATTTTGCAGTTCCATTTATTTTGGGCTTTTTTGATATTGTCAGTTTCATGGAAAATGTTTGACACCATTACTTGTTCTTCTTTGGAAGGTTGGTCTTCTTGACGAAGAGAAAATCCTTCCATTAGGAAAGGATATCACTGCTGTTGGGATGTGCAGTTTTAAAAAAGGAATTCCTGAGATCAAGTCTTGCAAGGATCTTCCCTACTTTTTGTAAGTGACCTTGGTTTTAACACAGGACACCAATTTGGACACTATTATATTTGTGCTTTCCATATCTTACAGCATGTTCACCACTTAAAATATGGTCTATGTGCCAGCTTTCTGTTTTGAATTTTGTATCAACTGCCCAATTGATTTCTAGGCATTTTTATACCTGTTCTTTGAGATGCTGCATTAAGTTGAATAATTGGTGTCACGATGATCTTTTGCAGGTCTGACATGACCAAGGATCAGATGATTGTACATCTTGCCTTTAAGAGTAAAATACTTTTGTGGGGTGGTATTGCTTGTGGTTCCCTATCAATTGGTATACTTGGCTATGCTGTTATGAGGTATGATAGTTTTAGAATTTTGAGCTTTATGCTTTAGATATCTTCTTTCCTGGTTAATGTCCATTTCCTACCCATCTTCTTGATATGACCCTTAAAACTAGATATTTTCATTCTATTTTACCTAGGTTTTTGAATACATCCAAACTAGCATGAAACAGAATCAATACATTTTTCTTTTTATAATGCAATCCAAATTGCTTATACCTCTTTAAAAAAGCTTAAGTCACACCATTGCCTTATTCAGTTGGATGCCTCATTCCCATATGAGAAACAAGATTAAATATAGAAAAAAAGCATTTATCTGATATAAAAACTTATTGAAAATAAAAACTAATTGGTTCTCAATACCTTAATTTATAATTGTCTTCAGGAATTGGAATAGATGGAAAGAGTGGAGGCAAAATAGACAGCTCCAGCAACAAAGACAGGCTGCTATTAGTGATGCTGACACTCAGAATGCAGCAGAGGAGGAGGAGACTGGAGATGTTCCAGACGGAGAGCTGTGTGTGATCTGTCTGATGAGGAGAAGGCGATCTGCATTCATTCCGTGTGGGCATCTAGTGTGCTGCCAACTCTGTGCCATCTCAGTTGAACGTGAATCCACACCTAAGTGTCCTGTCTGTAGGCAGGAAATACGTAACTCAGTGCGGATATATGATTCCTGAGGAAAAGAGTCACTATTTCTTGAATTAGCACGCTGTGATGAGGAGTTAATGGAGAGTCACCATATTTGTCAAAATGACATGTAATGGTTGGTCTCTCTGTTTATGGGGTTAAGAGTTTTAAAGAGGTACAGTAAATTTTGTTTGGTGAAAGTTCAGTTTTTAGGGGCGTCTGATGTGAATATATCTAGCAGAGTGATGCTTATTGGTTTGATTAAATACTGAGGTGTGACTTATAAAAAAATCGAATTCTATAATAAGTTGGGAGTTGTAAATTTTGTAAATTTAGTTTGTTTCCCCCTTTCTCTGCAACATGACAACTGACAAGAATTCTAAAGAAAGCCGTTAAAGGGTTTTTTAATATTATTTTTGTGTGATTGGTCATTGGAATGATGAAAGAAACAGTGAATCTGATAAAATTTGCATGGAAAAATCGGTCTAGGGACATCTCAATGGCTTTTCATGTGGTCCAAGCCTCAAAATTTGAAGCTCTATGCCCCATAATAGGCATCTGAATGGCTTTTCAAGTGGTCCAAGCCTCACTATTCATGCTATATGCCCCGAGGACCTAGCATTGGGTTCCAGGATAATAAAAAACGAAACAGGGATAAATGTCAAAAAGTTCTTTGACAAATGGGTTACTTCATTCATTTGATTTCATTTGTTTTGGTTGGATGGTTGGTGTTACAATGGCTGGAGAAAACAATGTATTTGTTATTACTTTTTGAGATTTTATTGGATTTTTGGCACTTTCAAGTATATGGCGGTCATGTTAACCATAATGCACTTAGAAATTCAGCATTTGATTGCAAGTTGGGACTTGGGCAAAGGAACACAAGTGCACAACCCTTCACAAGCCAATGGTGGAGCTCATACCTTTAGATTCTAATGATCCTTATTACTCGCTTTCAGAATACGTCTTTCTTGATAAGGAGTAAAATTTTTATTGAAGAAAAAGGAGGACAAAGCCCTTGTACACGAGGACTATACAAGAGTGATACAAAAAATTTAAGTTCTAAAATTACGAAGATCAAGGAGTTATTTCAGAATTCATCTATCTTGTGTCCTCAAAAGTAAAAATAGAAGTTTACAATGCTATCATTTTTTCAGCTAAGGAGCTGCAAAACAAATCAAGCACATTGCAACAACAAAAGACTGCTTAAGCAGCCTTTTTACATACATAGCTTAATACTCTTTAACGGTTTACATGGAATATCAGGAAAGAGCAAAAGAGAAAGCTATAACTGTTTTAACCGTCGTTGGCTTTCATATCCAACTTCCACAAAGAACAAAATGAAACTGGCTGCCCTTTCCACCATAATCCCACACAACCATCTTTCTCTTCCACCCTCATCTCCCAATTACCATCATACTTCCTCAACAAAGCTCTACCCCCATCAATAGCATCCTCTCCAAAAGCCTCTACAACAAACGCAACTCCTCTCATTCTCTCACACCACTTGTCTTTCCCTTCATTCATCACTCCCTTGTTGGTCAAGGCCTTCGCCGCCTCTCCTTCCATCACTTTCCTCTCGTCACTTACTCGCCCCTTGAAAGCTGAGCTAGTTGAGTCCAAAAACCTCCATAAGTACTCCACTCGTTGTGAGAACCCGTTCGCGAAATTCCCACAATTGTTGCAGCTGCATTCCATGTTGTTCTCGCTTAGGATCACGTGGTGCGGACACTAGGATCATACCAGATTATTTCATTTTTTTCATTAGTTGACTTGGTATGATTTGATTTCGTATTTCATGTTGATTTCTTAATTTATGGGATTGTATCTTCCCTAATTGATTATTTCCTTTTGATGTATTTCTGATATGGGATTGTATCTTCCCTAATTGATCATTTCCTTTTTGATGTATTTCTGAAGTCTTTTTAAACAAGACTCCAGGAAAGGTTTAGGTACTTGAATTTGAAATAAAAATTATTTTTGAGAAATATTTTCTCTCGCTTGGTGGTGATTCCAGGCACTCCTAAGGTGGTGAAGCCTAGGGCTTGTTCTTTTGTTCCTATTATCCCCCCTTTCAATAGCCGTCCGGCATCAACTTGGTATCAGAGCAAAACCCCGATCCCCACACCCGCTGTTAACACAAACAAAACCCATCGCAAAACCCACCATTCCCCTTCGTCCTCGGCTGTGAAGCTATCCTCAGCCACACACAGTAACCCGAAACCCACAAATCCCCATCATCAATCATCCATCTTCAAGATACCGTAACCCATAACCCTCAAATACCGAACAAAACCCAGCCGTTATCAACCCACCCAAACCTAGGAAAACATGGAGATTATCATGAAGGCCCTTCAGGATCTTAGACAAGATAATCTTGAGCTTAGACAAGATAATCTTAGGACCAATGCCCGGTTAGATGACCTAACAACATCCATCCTAAGACGGAACGAAGCACCCCACATGGAGGACACTGAGGAAGGCCATGATGCAATTCCCAATAGGCCACCCCGTCAGGGTCACCCTTATAGAGGCCAAGATCATTTCCATAGGGACCAGGATGAAGGGATGAGAGGAGTGAAAGTAGAAGCCCCCACTTTTGATGGTTGTTTAGATCCATGGGTTTTCACTGATTGGTTACGTCAAATGGAGCATTTTTTTCGAATGGTATAATTGGGCTGAAAATAAGAAGGTTCGATTCGCAAAGATGAAGTTAATAGGTAGAGCCCAACTTTACTAGGATAAGATCACCAATAACCTTGCGAGGAGACAGGAACCACCAATTTCTGATTGGCCAGAGATGAAGCAGGCCCTATCACGAAACTATCTCCCCACAACCTATAAGAGTACCCTTCTCGAGAAGTGGGATAACCTTAGGCAAGGCCCTAGGTCCGTCATCGACTACATTGAACAATTTCAAAAATACAAGAGGCGTTGTCAAATAGTTGAGGAAGAGGTAGTGACATTTGGTAGGCTTAAGAAAGGATTAAATGACGATCTTAGGAGAGAATTAATCATTAGAGGCGTCACCTCCTTAGACCAAGCCTATGACTTAGCAAAGAACTGCGAGTTGGCAGCCAAAACTCCTTTCATGAGACGCTCAGACTTTAGAGGAACCACCAATAACCTTCACCCTTCGAGTAACCGACCTCCCAAGACTGGACCAACTCCGACACCCATAGGAAAGGATGTTAAAGGGAAAGAAGTCGCTCGTGACCCTTCCAAACCCAACACTCGTACCCAATGCTTTAAGTGTCAAGGTTTTGGTCATGTCGCTGCTCAATGCCCCAACCGCACCCTTTTCATTACAGAGGATGAATGTGAGGATGACTTGGAAGAAGAAGTTTATGAACCTGAATGCCTTGAGGATTTTGATGATTATGAGGGCGACACAAAGTGCTTAGGATGTATTAGAGTCATATCACTCCATGCAAGCCTCCCTGAGGATGCCACTGATGGGCCAAGACTAATTGTTGTCAGGTGTGCCCTGACCCTACCTAAGGAAAGTGAGGATTGGCGTAGAAACAACATCTTCCACACCTACGTCAAGTGTGGTTCCACGAATTGTAAGGTCATTATTGACAGCGGAAGTTGCATTAATGCTGTCTCTTCAAGCCTTGTTACCCGTCTAGGAGTAAAACCCATCCCTCACCCCAATCCCTACAAGGTGTCATGGGTTGATACCTCTTCCATAGACATCAAAGAGAGATGCCTTCTCCCTATCCAATTCATGTCATATAAGGACGAGATATGGTGCGATGTGATTCCAATGGATGTGGGACACGTCATTCTAGGTAGGCCTTGGCTCTATGACTTAGATGTCACAATCTATGGACGAACAAACTCGTGTTCCTTCACATTCAAGGAAAAGAAAATCAAGCTTAACCCCTTGCAACCAAGACATATCACTTAGGGGAAGAAGCGTGAAGAAAGCAAAGGGAAAGGCTTGCACATCATAAGCCCAAAAGTGACCAAAAGACTGGTCACAAAAGGGGCAACCATGTTTGCCTTGATGGCCAGAGAGATTGAGCCCATTGTTCATGAGGATCCCTAGAGGACGCACAGCCCATACTTAGGGAGTTCTGTGACATATTCCCTAATGAGCTCCCCAACGAGCTACCTCCGATGCGTGATATTCAACATGCTATCGACTTCACTTCGGGAGTAGCCCTCCCAAATCTGCCTCACTATTGAATGAACCCGACTGAGCATGGTGAACTAAGGCGACAAATCGATGACTTACTTCACAAAGGATTTTTACGTGAGAGCTTGAGCCCTTGTGCTGTGCCTGCACTTTTAACCCCAAAGAAGGATGGATCTTGGCGCATGTGCGTAGATAGTTGCGCAATCAACAAGATCACAGTGAAATATCGTTTTCCTATCCCACGGTTAGATGACATGTTGGATATGATGGTCGGGGCCACAATATTTTCAAAGATTGATTTGAAGAGTGGTTACCACCAAATTCGAATCCGTCTAGGGGATGAATGGAAAACGGCATTTAAGACTAAGGATGGTTTGTATGAGTGGTTGGTCATGCCTTTCGGATTATCAAATGCTCCTAGCACGTTTATGAGAGTAATGACGCAGGTGTTGAGACCCTTCATGGGTAAGTTTGTTGTGGTGTACTTTGACGACATCCTCATATATAGCAAGTCCAAAGATCAACACTTAACCCACCTGGAGCAAGTCTGTACTGCCCTTAGGAAAGAAAGCTTATATGCAAACCTCAAGAAATGCTCATTCTTCACCGATAAGGTCATTTTCTTAAATTTTGTGGTTTCTTCTGAAGGAGTATCTGCTGACCCTCAAAAGATCAATGCCATAGTGGACTGGCCTGAGCCTAAGAATATTCATGAGGTCCGGAGTTTTCATGGTCTAGCCACATTTTATAGGCGTTTTATACGCGGGTTTAGTACTATAATGGCTCCCATCACTGACTGTATGAAGCAAGGCGAGTTCAAGTGGTCTAAAGCTGCTACTCGAGCATTTGAGGAAGTAAAGAGGAAGATGACTGAGGCGCCTGTAATGCGTTTACCCGACTTTACCAAACTTTTTGAGGTGGAATGTGATGCATCTGGTGTAGGCATAGGCGGGGTACTCAGTCAAGAGCGTCACCCAATAGCCTATTTCAGTGAGAAGTTGAATGATGCTAAGTTGAAGTACTCCACCTATGATAAGGAATTCTACGCAATCGTACAAGCCTTACGACACTGGTGCCACTATCTACTGCCTAAGGAGTTCGTCATTTACTCTGATCACGATGCCCTTTGCCATCTCAATTCCTAGAAAAAGCTCAATTTTCGACATGCTAGCTGGGTGGAGTACTTACAGCGCTACTTTTTTGCCTTGAAACATAAAGCTGGGATTGAGAACAAGGCCGCGGATGCTCTTAGTCGTCAAGTCACTCTACTTTCTATGATGAGCACGAACGTTACCGGATTTGACCGACTTCAAGATGAGTATGAATCTTGCCCCGACTTTGGAAAACTTCATGCAACCCTTAGTAGCGCGCCGCATCCTACCATTGAAGATTATACCATTCAGGATGGCTACTTGTTTAAAGCCAACAAGCTTTGCATTCCCCGCACTTCAGTGAGAGATTTCCTCGTGTGGGAATTGCATGTAGGTGGACTTGCTGGACATTTTGGTCGAGATAAGACCATTGAGGAGGTAGAGCGACAATTTTATTGGCCAGGCCTTAAGCGTGATGTCGCGAAGATAATTGGGCATTGTCGTTAATGTCAGTTAGCCAAACACCGTAAGCAGAATGTCGGTCTCTACACCCCTCTTCCCGTTCCTGACAGACCGTGGCAAGATGTGAGCATGGATTTTGTGCTAGGTCTCCCCCGCACCTTGAAGAAACATGACTCTATTTTCGTAGTGGTTGACAGATTCTAAAAAATGGCTCACTTCATCCCTTGTTCCAAGACTTCGGATGCTTCTAAGATTGCCCAGCTTTATTTTGACGAGATTGTCAAACTTTATGGTCTTCCTAAGACCATCGTGTCCGATAGAGATGTTAAGTTCATGAGCTACTTTTGGAAAACCCTGTGGCACTTAGTTGGTACAAAGTTGAAATTCTCTGCAGCTTATCACCCCCAAACTGATGGTCAAACTGAGGTTGTCAATCGGAGCTTAGGGAATTTGTTAAGGTGTCTTGTGGGCGACCATGCTAGGACTTGGGACTCTATTCTTCCTATAGCTCAGTTTGCGTACAATAACTCTGTCAATAGGACCATAGGCATGAGTCCATTTGAGGTTGTGCACGGTTACAAAGCTAGGAAACCTTTAGATCTCCTTCCTATGTCCCCACATGTTTGCATGTCTGAATCCGCTGAAGCCTTTGCTCGGCACGTCCACGATTTACACAAGGACATTAGCAATCGTATCCACTCGAGTAAGACACGATATAAAGTTCAGGCTGATTCCCGTCGACGACATCTAGAGTTTGCTGTAGGAGATTACGTCATGATTCGTATTAGGCCTGAACGGTTTCCCTCGGGGACCGTTAAGAAACTGCAAGCCCGTAGTGCTGGCCCGTTTAAAGTGTTAAAACGGATTGGTTCTAATGCGTATGTTATAGAACTCCCATCTGACTATGGTATAAGCTCAACATTTAATATTGAGGACTTAGTAGCCTACAAAGGTCCAACAACCATTCCTGATGACCCATTTACTGAGCCTTCCCCTACCCCCACCATTAGCCCTGACTTCGACACCATCCCCCCAAACATCCCGCCCACACATAAAGAATCTATTGATGCTATTTTGGATGAGCAGGTTATTCTCACCAGGGATGGAACAGTTCAGCGTTTCTTGGTTCTATGGCATGGATGACCAGAGTCAGATTGTACATGGATTGCTAGAGAAGACCTACAGTAGCTCGACCCAGACCTATTGGAGTACCACTAGAGCCGCACTGATGCCCTTCCATCGACGAGTTATCGCCCTCCCACTACACGAGTTTACAGGCGCAGGAAGAAACATTTAGTTCCTCTTGTAACCTTATGGCTGGACGACGACAATTCATTTGCTGTTTGACCGAGGACCATCTTGTTCTACTCGACAGGGTCGAGTCTTTTCCACCTCGGGAGAGTTGGTGTGGACACCAGGATCATACCAGATTATTTCCTTTTTTTCATTAGTTGACTTGTTATGATTTGATTTCGTATTTCATGTTGATTTCTTAATTTATGGGATTGTATCTTCCCTAATTGATTATTTCCTTTTGATGTATTTCTGATATGGGATTGTATCTTCCCTAATTGATCATTTCCTTTTTGATGTATTTCTGAAGTCTTTTTAAACAAGACTCCAGGAAAGGTTTAGGTACTTGAATTTGAAATAAAAATTATTTTTGAGAAATATTTTCTCTCGCTTGGTGGTGATTCCAGGCACCCCTAAGGTGGTGAAGCCTAGGGTTTGTTCTTTTGTTCCTATTATCCCCCCTTTCAATAGCCGTCCGGCATCATCACGCCTTTCAGCTCCATACTCTTTAGCACTCTCAAGAACTCTGTTCTTTCATCCGAGGTGTTGTGATTCAATCCGTGAAACCTAAATTGCGTGCAAATTATTAAGGTCTCATCAGAGACCATGTTAATAGCTTGCAAATTTAGACATTGGAATGGATAGTTATCGAGCCGGTTGATTTGCAAGTTAACATTCATGGACTTAGCGAAAGCGAGAAGCTGAGTGGAGAAGTTGTCACCTGGGGGTCCTATCGAAAATTGGGTCTCTTTGTTTTGATCATTTTCAATGGTTGGAGCCATGATTGTGATTCGGACTAATGAAGGTGGCCCTCCTGGCTTGTGAGTCAAGGCCTCAAGCATTGTTGGCCATTGCACACCATGTGAGACCCCAATATCAAGAATGTGAAGATTACTGCGCGAGCGGTCAGACTGTTGAGCTAGAATTTGGAGGATACAAGCGTTTGCTATGTTGTTGGGGAAGGCAAACCAAGGACTAACCTCATAGAATTTGAGCAGTGATCTTTGGAAGAGGTGTGAATCCGTGGAAGCAAAAGTAGGAACATTTTGGGCTATTGATGATGTAGTACTACTAGAAGAGGAAGTGGTATAAGAGGAAGAAGAGGATAGGTGTTTTGTCAGCACTTCGAGGCCGTGCCAAGCGAGGCGCTGGTTGGCATCTCCCGTGGCGTTGTGGAGCTCCTTGAGGACACAGAGAAGGTGTTAAACGCGTGACAGGTGGTTGTCAGTGATTGCGGTGGCGCAAGGATTGAGTAGCTGTTCAGCCCATCTGCCTTCCTTGTTGTTACCGTTATGCGTTATGACAGTTATTTGCTGTAGACTTATTAGTACTTCTCTTGTTTCCAACTGATTTCTTAACTGTCACAGCAACTTCCTGATCAACTGCTGCTGCTGCAGCTGCATCATCTCCACCCTCAGCCTGCAGGCGGATTCGACAGCTGTGATTCTTCCGAGGATGAGTTAGAGATGGTTTGGGAAGTGGGTCAGAGGAGGTTTTTCTTTTCTTGGATGAATCTTGGGATGGTGATGGATGATTGGAGATAGTTGGATCCTCACTTTGTGTTATACTTGTGAGAGTGGCAGTGTTTGTGAGAGAGGTGAGAGTAGTAGAAGTATCAATCAGATCGTGGCTTTCATCCCACCAGCCTGGATTGTATGGGTCATCCAAGAAAGAAGGAAGGAATGAAACTGAATTGAGCCAATCCATGATGTGATCTGAGGTGGGGTTTAGCTCTGGTGGTTCTTCTATAGTCATTGTGTTTGATAAAAAGAGAATGTTTCTAAGATAAGGAAGAGAAAAAAAGAAGCTTTTGTTTTGTTTTTTGAGGATTTTTAGGGGAGTAGTACAATTTGATCATTGACCAAATATGGTGATAAGAGTTTTTCAGATTTAAGTGTTTAGAATAATGTATTGAGGCAGTGATGCTTTTAGAAAGCGACAATGAAGAGCATTTTCCAAACTGTTCGGGTACTATTTGTTTGGAAGATTCCATGGCCTTATCATTGTTATTAGCTTTTCTACCACTTGACTATTCTTTTGAGTTTGTGTAGTCCTCTTCTTCTACACATACAAGGTAATTACATTGTAAAGTGCTTGAATTTCACAAAACCTTAAAAATCAACAACCTAAGGTTATCATGGTTTATTTATTTATTATTTTTTATTAAAAGAGTTCCAAGGAAAGCAATAAGTGTAATGTCTCTTGTCTACTTTGGGTGTTTAGCTTATTCTTTTGTTTGTCATGGTGGTTAAAGTTTACAAATAAGTATGGAGGACAGGACGGGTTTCCTGTTTCATTATTTTAAAATTACAAGTTGGTACCATTTTGTGCACTTATAGAGACTATCCCTAGTTAAATTTAATGGGTTTCCCCCAGGATCAAATGTTTATTGTTTTTTATTTATTTCTTTTAACCTAAATTATTAACTCTTTGAAAACGGAATCATTGATTTTTATTTTCTTGATTGTTGTTAATTTATAATAAGTTAATTTCTATTTTTAGATTTCTTTTTTATCTGAGTTTGGATTCTTTTTTTTTTGGGGTAAGTAACATGTAATCTATCCATTGTATGTTCAACATTCATTGATTTCATCATTTTTAATGTGAAAATTATGTAGTGCGATATGCTATGATCACTCAATCTTTAGTTAAATAAACAATCCATGCTACGAGATTGAACCTGTAACCTTACCTAGTACCTTTTTTTTTATTTATTAATTTATTTTATTTTTTATGGGCACTAAATACCTTACCTAGTACCTTTTTTATTTTTTATTTTATTTTTTATGGGTGCTAAATACCTTACTTAGGACTGAATAATTTCTCCTTTTATAGTGGAGGTGATGCCCTTTTATCCTAGAATCATTGGAAATCAACAATTTTCTAAGGGCGTGCATTCAAACCCACCAATCCGATGCTTGGATTATATATTGGGTTGAGTTCCTGATATATATATAGGTTTAGGTTGTCAAAATTTCAGACCGAAGTGCCCAACCTAACCCACACTAATAATAATTAAAAAAAAGTATTTTAAATTTATTAATTTGATTTATTTTGGATTTTATGTCTTAGTTTAAATTTGCTAGTTTGATTTATTTTGATATTTTGAGACATAGTTTTGATGAGATTGAAATATTAGGCTCAATTATGTAAATTGTAATCACTCAATTGATATGTGTTGTGCTAAGTAATTAAAGAGAACAAGAGCACTAGATGAAGACCTTATAAGTGTCAGCCCTTTGTGGGCTTTGTCTCACATTGCCAATTATGAGTGAGTTAGATGTTAGTTTTATAAGTGCCTAAGCTACCTTAAAAGTTAAGAGTGCTTTTATTTTTTTGGGGTGGGCTTGGACCTTATACCAGAGTAATTGAAATTTAAAAGACTAAAATGACAACACAAAAGTTGGAACTTGGATCCTTTATTTATTTATTTTTGGATATATTTTAGAAATGTTTTATAATTTCGTGATTATGAAAAATTTTCCGTTTGCCTTTTAGTGCTATTTTTGTTACCCTTTTCATATGTTTTAGCGGAAAATGTTTTGTTTGAAAAATGACTCACTTTCTTAATTTTTTCTTATAAAAAATTAATTCGTTTTCTTGTGTTTGGTTGCAACGTAAAAATAAAATGGAAAATATTTTTTATTATTTGGCTCGCACGAAAAATCAAGAACTTTCATTCACAAAAACATGTATATATATTTTTTGATAACGTAGGGAACATTTTTAAAAAGAGTCATTTGAATTTGCATGAGTTGCATCTAAACAGTAAAACTTACGAACAAGTAATCCTACCCTCTAGGACTAGTTATCAGGTAATACAAAAACATTTACTTCTGATGTACTCAGCAATTTATGCTCATACCTAGTAGCAACGAAAACATATTCAAAATAAGATTATTCTTTGTATCTTTTTGGGCCACTTGGAGCCTCAAATGAGAAAATAAACCCCAAATTTAGAATTTATGCACAAAATTAAGCTGAAATGTCATTGGTTTGAACATACAAATTTATTTAGAAAGAAGTTAATGGTTGATCAATGATAGTCAACAATCGGTACGTGGATAGAGAGAGAGAGAGAGAAAGGACGCAAAGAGAGATGTGTCACTATTTGGTGTGTTCTTTTTTGGGTGACATGGAGCTCATTTGTGGTGGTCGGTTAATTATGTAATGATTCGGAAAACGTTTTCTGCTTTATTTTAATTATTTCTATTTTTTTTTTCTCTATTGACAACAAAAAGTGATTTTTATTTTTTATGTACATTTTTCATTGTACCAAACACTAGAAAATATGAAAAACGCTTTTCACCAAAACAAAACAACGAAATCATCATGAGATGCTATGAAGATTACATGGAGCATGCTATCAAGATTGGGGAGATTCTACATGTATGGAGACTAACTAGGTGTTGCTATTAGCCTATTAACGTTGGTAACTCTAAGAAAGCACTTGAGATTTCAATCTGTATATTGGTTTTTGTACGTTGTTCTATATAATGATCTGTGGAGATTGGGGATGAATAACAATCTCTTCGTAACATACTGTTGAATAAGTAACCAAATCTTTCTATTCCTGTAACATGTGCTTTCTGTTGCTCTTTCTCCTTCCTGGTCTTTGCAAGACACAAGAGTGTCTTGAGCCCTTAAAAGCACCAGCCTATATAATAATTTTATCTTTATAATCATATTTAATATTTATAAATCTTATATGAAATAATGTCAATTATTTTATTACCTTGGGAAGCCTGAGCCAGGCCTTGCTGAGTTAAATTTGAATGAATAATAAACTACATGGTTTTGAGTTTGCTATGAAAATTGTCTCAAATTCTTATTTGTACTTGGTTATCTATTTGGTTTTTCTTAGTGTGCAAGGAAAGGTGACTTGGTTACTTTTTAGGGATATGATTTAGAAGAAAAGTCTCTTAGACAGAAGTGACTAAGAGATTTGAGTTCTATTTTTTTATTAAGTATAGAGGATTTGTTCTCTCTCTTTACAGTTTGCCAAACCATGTAAATTCTTGTGATTCTAACGTGTGCTTGTTGTTCTTTATTTGCTTTTACTATTTTCTTGTTCGAACTTGAGAGTATTATTGCACAATAGGTGGTATCAAAGCTTCCGTTTTGACAACAACTATAATATTTCTACACACATTTGACTGAAGATTATAATACGATGCAGTTGGAAATATTCCTTGGCTCCTTCGATGAATTGATTATTATTCTTATCTAAGTCCATTTGGTTTCAAGAAGAACTAATATATTAAACAGCTGTTAGCTAGTCTAGATAAGGAACAATAAATAGAGCCAACAAACTGCCAAAAATTCAAGAAGATAAACCACTGTAACAGAGTTCACCATTGAGAGACAGATACATTCTTCAGAAGAGGAAAAGTACAAATATCAACAAAGGAACCAACATATGGAAGAACTTCTTATTAACCAACACTCCCAATTTATTCAAGTGGTCTGCATAACAAGTTTTTTGCTTATTAGTGATCAAACACCTTAGAAACCAAGTGACATGTGAAAGAAAAATAAGTGCCCTCATGGTGATCGAAATAGAAGATTGATATAATCATCCACCAACAACTCCCTCCGGCTTTCGTCCAATGCCACATTAAAACTAAGAGACAGATGATAATGAAATCTGTTACAAGCGGTGTTAAAAGTTTCAGCATTTGTTTGAAGGACAGAAAAAATCAAAGGTAACAAAAAGGAAAAGAAAGACATACCCAGAATGCATAAATGCTTGAGTTCCATTCAGCATGAACTACCAGTTATCTTTGATGATCATGGGAGACAAGGCAATGTCATTCCAAATTTGCCACTTTTTTCTCTCTATTATTGCCGTAAAAGTCTCTGGCATATTTGTTAACTTCAATTCCTGGAGACTCTTTAAGTGCTTCAACCCGGTGAGGACTTCCAATTTGTTGCAGCACCTGATCTCTAGCTCCCTCAGATTTTGCATTGCTTTGTCCTTCACTTCCAGCTTTTCTAGCAACTCTAGTTTCCAAAGTTTCAAAACTAGAAGCTGGGGAAAGCCCTCCCAGCAAACCATCTCTATCCCTTTATAAGAGCCAGAGTAGAAGCTGAGTGATTTAAGGTTGGGGAGCTTCCCTAAAGTTGGCATTGGATCATCCTTAAGCCCAGAAGCAGACAAGGTAAGATAAGAGAGCTTTTCTGGAAACTTAGATGTGATAGATGGAATTTCTAGCCTTCCAAACAAATATAGGTTGGAGAGATTTGGAAGGTTTTCCAACGACTTCAAGTACAGATTTTGAGGCTCACCCGTTTCGTCGATTGATCTCAACTCTAAAGATTTAAGTTTGTTCAGTCTCACAATACACTCCAATGTTTTTTCCTGTGATGATGTCAACTGGAATGCCAGTCCTAATTTCTCAAGGCTTGTTAACTTGTCCAGCTGATCCTTCAGGAAACTGACCTCATCTATGAAGACACCCCATAAGGTTTGCAGATTCTTTGGGGAATTGGATCTTGGTTGACGCATAACTATTGGCAAATTCCTCAAGGGTTTGGCACTTCGATGATGCACAATTTTACTTCGATAATTATGGTTCAAGTATAAGTGCTGAAGTTTCTTCAATCTCCATATTGAACCAGGAACTTCGCGGATATAAGTATGCTTCATATCCAGGGTTTGGAGGTTTGTCAGGTTTCCTATTGATGATGGGATGCTCTCAAGGTAAGTCCACCTTAAGCCTAGGTACCACAGATCATGTAAGTTTCCTATATTATTGGGCAATTGAGGTCTGAATACATGTTCGAGATCAAGAATCCGTAATCTTTGAAATGACTTAATGTCTATACGCAGTTTGTTCCCAATTAATTCTCCAGGTTTATTTCCTTCTCGAGTATCAAAGGAAAGAAAGGAATTGTCATCAATGTAGCTTAACGGCAGACTTGGCCTACTTGTGTCAGTATGATGACCATCTTGAAGACTCAAACCATTTCCATCAGAATTATCAAAGATTTGTTTCAGAGCACTGGGCAAGCAGCATTTCTTGACTTTCCCATTAAGTTTTCTTTCTACTACTTGAATTATGTTGTGGCCAATCAACTCTTTTAAGTACTCCTCTGCAACAGATTTTTCCAACCCTTTTGCAACCCCCAAAGCGACCAATCTCCTTGTAGGAATTTCATAGCCAGAAGGAAAGAGCTTGATGAAAGAAATTTTTTTTCTCAGATTCCATTCTTTAGTTTTGCTCAGATCATCGCTCCAGGCTTTATCTGCAATTTCATAAATTTCGTGCCATGGTTCCGGGTCCGGATTAATCTTCTTCAGCACATTTGGCAACTCTGGATCATTCACATCAGTCCCTGACATTAGATACCCAAAACGTAGAATTTCACGTGGCAAGCCCCCACATCTTCTGACAAAATCTTTTGCAAGTTCTTCCACCTTCTGGGGAAGTGCAGAAGGAAAGTGTACCCTCTGGATAAACAATCTCCAGCTGTCTTCTTTGGTTCGCAACTTAAGTTGATGGAGTTTGCTACTTGGATCAACTTGCATAGCTACATTCCTGTAGCGTGTGATGAGTACAATTCTACTCCCATTTGTCTTTGGTAATGCTGTTTTTAGAGTTTCACAGGCATTGTCTGCTTTGAAGTTGTCCAGAACCACGAGGTACCTCTTCTCCTTCAAGAAATCACATACCTATATAGTTTGCATGAATTAGTATTTCATTCAACCAAATAGAAAGTACAAGGAATGTTACATTCCAACCCATGAAAGGATAAGTTTGAAGGTTTTCTTATGGTTTTGGAATTCAAATTTAAGAATAAGGAGGAGGTGTCTTAATCCAATTAGGAGTATCAGTCACACATTGAAAAGAACACTAATCTTATTAGGAATATTAGTTCCACATTTAAATGAAAGGTAGGGAAGGGTGCTAGTCTACATAAAAAGAGTGGTGCTGTAGAATTGTTTCTGTGTGAGTTAGAAGATCAAGCTTTGTCTTGTGAGAGTTAAAGACTAAGCTTTGTTTGTGTGTTAGTCTGAGGGCACCTTTAGGTGTATTGGGGTTTTGAATTAGTTTTTGTGGGAGTTCGTAAAACTTTGTGAGTGTGGTTGTAATCATTTTTATTGACAGTGGATTTTGATTGGACCTATGGATGTAGGCAGGCTTGGAGTTAGCCTGAGGGAACTTTTAGGTGTATCGGGGTTTCGAGATTGTTTTTGTGAGAGTAAAACTTTGTGAGTGGGGTTGTAATCCTTATAATTGACAGTGAATTTTGATTGGCATTACGCATGAATGTAGGCAGGCTTGGAGTTAGATAAACAACGAATCAAGCTAACTTACTGTACTAAACACTACACTTAAATTACTGTACTAAACGCAACACAAGCAGAAAACATCTGCAGGCTGAAAAGAACAGAACAAAAAACTTCATCTACTATGAATAATCATAAAAAGGAACTACATACAACATATAACCTTAAAATACATACCTTATTCATCCAGTATTCTCTTCCATTGAGTTCCTCCTGGGATCCATGAGCCCCCAAGACCTGCTTGGCTACATCTATTGAAAGAGCATCACAGTCAGCCGCTTGAGGTACAGACACCCAAGCACGGCAGGGAAAATGTTCCACAATATCACTGTGTTCATATATTTTCTTCGCCAGAGTGGTCTTACCGATGCCCATCATCCCCACAATGGAAACGAAAGAGAAATGTTCACTGTCAGAGATTAGTTGTGAGACCAGTTCATGTATGTCTTCCTCCAAACCGACTACTGAGCTCATCTCTTCCTTTAGTTCAATGCCATATGCTTCGATACTTCTTGCAAGAATATCCAAAGCGCCATCGATTTGTTCAAACTCCTTGTAAAGCTTCTTCTGACATTTTGTTTTGAACATAAGGAATTTCCAATCTTTCGCTGAATTCTCTATATAGCTAATTACAGACAAGTCTGCTTTATTAGCCAATTTCTTCATTTGCTTCAACCTTTCCTCTGTTGAACTATTTATGCCTTCTTTTGTTTTTGCCTTTTCAAATTGTTCATGCACCTCCTTAAATTTTGTGAATACCCTTGTGAGCTTTTCAGACTCTATGGTTTGTAGACGAACCTTCTCTTCGATCTTCTTTAAATTAGACATAATATCATCATCTAGGGTCTGAAATTCTGATGCCTAATGATCTGGGGACTCAGATTTTGGTTGATGTCTTCTGATTAACGATTTGCTAAATTGAAAACCGTACCTCTTCTTTCTTTCTAGGAAGTCAGAGAAGTCTGTGTTGCTGCACTTCATTTCCTTCGTAAGCTCACACCTTGCTCTCTCAGTACTACTAACGACACTTGAAAGATTCCACTTCTGATATCTGGTTTCCCTGTTTGTCGATGGCATGCTGTGCTTCACCAACTATCTCTTTTGCTTCCTCCAACCAGGCCTTTTCCAATTCAGTTTCGAGACCAAACCCTTTTAAATCGGTAAGGAAAGTACGGATTAGCTCCAAATGCAATAACTGTATTTCCTTTTCCATTTCATGTGCTAAACCCAGGTTTGAAGCATCAGCTATGAGCTTGTTTACTTCCTTCATAAGAGAGTCAATCAATGCAGCTTCAGAGCCAAGTTGTAGTTCAGAACTGATAGGCTTTTGTTCAACATCAATAGGTCTATCCTGCAGGCTTCTGATCTTATACCTTAACTTCTCTAGTGTTCCACAGATTTCACTGACAGACTCTGTCTTAAGGTGGCCTTCTATGTCACCCTTGACTTCCTTGACCTTAGTGGTGTCAATCCATTTGAAACTTTTTCCTTTGCCCCCCCTTCTCTGCTCAACGTTTGCAATGCGATTCGTTGATTCTTCAGCTAACTCTTTGGCTTTCTTCAACCACTCATCGTCAGTTTCTTGTAGTCGTGCAGTAATTCCTTTGAGTTCTTCGGTAGGCCAGCGCCGATGGGCTTCTTCATCTATTTGAGAACTTGATTTTCTAACTTGTTCTGCATCCTTTAGAAGAGAATTCAGCAATCTCAATTCTCTTCTAATCCACTTGTAATCGTTCTCTAAGTTGCTGTATGGTAATACAACAAAGACCCAACGGAGGATAATGTAAAGAATGACCAGGAAGACAATGAAAAGAGGGACCAGGAAATGAAAAAAGGCAATAGATATGAAATCAGAGACAATATATAGAATGGTAGACAATGAAATTTCCATGGTTGTTGTGCATTATACAGAAAAGTGATGAGACAAATCAATCAGGAAGTTTTGAGTGGTGGGAAGTATGTCTTAAATGAAGCTCTGATGAACAAACTGTAATAGAAGAATCCAGTAATGAAGGCAGTAGGCAAGTTAAACTGCTTTTTGGAATGGTCACTTCTGGCCTTTAGAATAATTTATTTCCTTAGCCCTTCAGAGTTCAGAGTATGCCTCGTTACAAAAATTTGAAAAAGACATTTTTTCTTTTTAATAAAAATTGAAAAATCCTTCAATGTGTCACTTGGAATTATTTGCTTAGTCCTCCTGGGCCATACACCATACACAAAGAAACTGATAAGATAATTTCCATTTTCTATGGCTCGTCTTTCTTCTATCTGCACTCTCATCACTAGGATTAGTCTTAGATGGATGTGAAGAATGTCTTTCTAAATGAGGATCTAGTAGAAGAAGTATATATGTAGCTACCTCCGAGATTTCCTCATCTTTCCAACAAAGTGTGTAAACTACCTTGAGCACTATACTGGCTTAAGCAAGCCCGCGTGCTTGGTTTGCCAAATTCAATTCTACTATCTCACAACTTGAATATTTAGCCAACTCATATGACTTAACCTTGTTCATTTGATGCACAAACCATGGTATCATTCTCCTTTTACTATATGTGACATAGAATAAGAAGCCACGGGATCTCACAATCATGAGATGATTTTTAATATTTTATATAATTTTCTTTATTTTAGGAGTTATGATTTTTTTTTCTTGATTTTAGGTATTTTTATGACTTTCCTAGTCAAATTAGAGTTTTGTTATGGTACTGTATCAATTAGAATATGTTTAAAAATATTCTTATTAGGAAAATAGGTTTTCTGGAGCCTTTAAATAGACTGGTAATATGTAAAACGAAAATAACAATTATCTTTTAATAAAATTGAGGTTTTCTTTATTTCTGTTGGATTTCAGAGTTCTTCTTTGTGGATTCAAGGAGCCACTAATGGATTTAAGAGTTTGTGTTTAGCTAGAACGAAATCTAGCCCTTTGACGCTTTCCGTATTGAGTCAATATGTGAATGACATGATCATTATAGGTGATGATTTTTAAGAAATTTAGGAGCTCAAATAATTCCTTAATCAGTAGTTCGAGATGAAGTTTGGGCCTACTCAACTACTTCCTTGGCGTTGAGATCTCCTCATCTTTTGATGACTATTATCTTACTTAGGCCAAATGCACATAAGAATGATTAGATCTTCTATCTCGAAATGGTATCTTGTACTACACCTGTAAATTATAATGTACTTCAGTACTATATACCTGTTAGAGCCCCTTTCTATACCGTTTAGATATGAAATGCAATTACAACATTCAATCTTTGCAAGAGAAAACGTTCCTAACCATTTCTATAAATTAGTGTTCATTGAGAGAAATGAAATGATCCATATTTCCATCTCTGCTTAGTTAGATATGGTGGGTTCTGTGCTATTTTGACCCTTCAAAGTGAACTAACATATATGGATTAAACAGAATAGATTTATTTTTGTGGGGGTGGGTGAGGAAACATAAAAGGGGGAAAAATGTGCGGATGGTATATTTATTTGCTTTGTAGTAGGTTGGAAGAGGATTTCTTCTTGCCGAGTTGGAGGCAAACTATTTCCTATTAATATAACCTTGAATAATTGAACGAGTATCCATAATTATTTAAGCATGCTTAAGTTGAACATAGTTGACTCAAATAATACATGATATGTAAGAGGAATCCAATGTCATTCGTTTTCTTTCTTTTTGCCAGATGGGCCATAAGCACTAATAGAACAAGCAGACTACTAGGCACAAAAGATAGCTACTAGTATTTGAAAAGTCGCAATTCAAGTCCCAAGAGTTACAAATTTATTGCTAAGAGAAGCATCAGAAAGGCCACCATGGCTATTCTTAATAAACAAAAGGGAAAATTATATTATACTCCGGAAGTACATTAAATTTTGTTTATGGTTCTGATCTTAATATTTGCACTAAAAACAACAAAACTTATTATTAGTCACTGCACAATCAACTTAACCCTTGCATGACCCTGTGAAATTTGAAACTGTTCAGTTAAACCAAGATGAGCCATAAGAAGCCAGACATGAGTGAGCAGCTCTCCTCCTCGCCTAAGCTGTTGAGCATGATCACTCCATCCACACTGACTTGCAGCATAAGATAGCATTTCCACCCAAACTTGACCCACAAATTCCCACATTTTTTCATTCCCAGGTTCCGTTTTCAGGGATTGCAAAGATTTAGCCAGCCTACAAGCATCAAATAGTACTGACTTGCTTCTATCTCCTTTCACTTCAGATGGAGGAATTTCAGTTTTGACGTCAAGTAACTTTTTGCAAGCTTGGTTTCTATTCGTTATGGATTTCCTTTCCTTGATAAATTCACGGGCCTCAGCACATGTGTCTCTGAACCTGATCTCCCCAATCCCATTGGGCAGCATGAAGGGGCACATAACAAGAAGATTCAACATATAGTCTGATAACAACTTGCTCGCTTTACAATATGGATCATAAATAAAGGGATTGTTGTCTTTCTGATAATAGCAGAGATCTGTTGCAATGTGCCAAATAAGAATGCTTTGGTCAAATTCTACCTCAAAGCTCCATTTGAGTATATCAAGATTTTCTTTGCTTATCATACCAATACTATTTTCATTTGCTTTAAGCACCCCGTTACCCCTACAAGCACATAATTTCTTGAGAGTGCCTAGATCTGAACCATTAGCGCGTATTTTCTTTAGAAGTTCCTCAAAGATCAAGTTCTTCAATTCGGGAAGAACTTCCTTTGAGTTCTGGTACCGATACTTCTCCAATAATTTGGAAGTGCACAAGACCTTCTGGATAAATCTGCACTTGGCAGGCTTGTCTTCAAGGCAGTAACTTATTAGGTTGTATTGTCCAACTGAATTAGACCACCTCTTTTCTCTAAGAAATGGAATCAATGAGATGACACAATACAAAAGATAAACCCCAAAATTCCTGTACTTACTCAGCCATCGTATTGTCCAGTCTGAGCAAACTAGTACTAGTACTGCATAAGTCTCTAGTAAAATAGCTCCAACCAGTAGTATGTAAGTAATAATTACATCCACCCTCAAGTAGATATGCTTCTCAATCATAAAGAAGGCCACAAATGCAGCAATAATGCTAGAAAAAGTGATCAAACGAAGAACGCAACCCACAAAAGAACGAACCAGAACTGCCTTTGTATAGAACACATCATACATGAATCCAAGCTCAACCTCAATCACTTTCCAAGCTTCATCACAAGAACTTTCCTTGATGAAGTATTGGCTCTTCTTGATATCATGAAAGCTGAGGATGAGATCTGCAGGTAACTTTTTGAAAATTTCAAAGAATATGTAGGCATTGCTTAAAAGGCCTGCTTCTGGAATTTTGCTATTATTTTCTATAGCTGCATTGGAATGATCCTCTTCTATGAGAGTGTCGAGGTTTTTTTCTGAACAAACCTTGAACCCCTCATCTTCCTTTGAGTGATACTCTTCCATGAATCTGGCATAATTGGGGCCAGGATCAGGATCAGGAAGCATGGAGTCTCTAAAATGCTCGCTGCTCGCAGACCTCAGAACCCAAGTCCTTTCTCCATACTTGATGATCCCAGCAAAAAATATTGGAATTGCAATGATATAAAGTGAATTAGTACTTGTCCATGCTGTAAGGAAAACATAGATAGCTCCTCCCACCTGGACAAGTAAATTAAGCAAGTGCCTTAGCCACAACTCATTGTCTTCCAAGGAGTATGCAGTAATGGTGTCCGGGCCACCAAGGTGCAGAAGAAGAAATGGTGCCCAAAAAACTGATATAACATAGTGTGGGTCTACAAAAACACCTTCAGATTCTCCTTGGTTGCTGGAAAGCACGCCAAGTGAAGCTGTTGCAATTGTATCTGCCCACAAGTAAGCAAGCCACAGAATGATTCTGACCCAGTTCTTTCTTGAGTGTTTTCTACTATTGCCAATCACCATGAGGATGCTTTGTAAGCAAAAACTAATTATAACCATACTACGGAGCTCCCACTTGCTCCAAAGTGTTCTCATGCTTTCAGGCAAGATTTCTATTGCCTTTCTCTTCCTTGAGAAGAACATACCGGCTACAACTGCAAAATGTAAAATGTAAAAACATTAGAACATCTAAAACAACATATTGAGGTATCACAATCCAATATTGCTTGAAAGATTACATATTATAGTATAGGCCATTCAATGAAAAAGAAATGAAGTCATAGATGAATTAGTAATCTTACTGGGAACAAACATCATCTAATTTCCTTTCAAAGACTTGATCAGTGCCTTATCGCTATCAAGACTTGCAGGAACAGGAGCTGCTTGTGCTGGTTTCACTCTTCACTAGTGGCCAGAAGGAATGCAATAGAGAGGGACATGTGTCCAAAAATAGGTAGAAGGAAGAGTTGAAAAATAAAAATAACAAAAAAAAAATAAAAAATATACATTTTATCACTGAAATTTGGTCCAAATTTAATTATAGTTCTTGACATTAAAGAAATCCCCATTTGTAGATAAGATTGTCTATATCTCTACAAAACTGTCTTGGGCCCTTGGCGTAATACTGTTTAGGATCCAAATATTCAACAAAGATGAAAACGTTTGGAAAAAGAATTTAGGAAAAAACAAAAGGGGGCTTTCTCTAATGTCTTACTATTTCAGTTAAAATTTGAATGAACGATTGGAAAAGCAATGTGAGACTTGAGGGGTGACTTATCACTAGCAAGTATATTGCAGGAGCTGCTTGTGCCGGTTTCACTTCTCACTAGTGGTTAGAAGGAATGCAAAAGTGGGGACATGTGTCCAAAATTGGGAAACATGAAGAGTTAACAAAAAAAATATTCTGTACAGGTCTGCTCAAAATCATATCATGTGTCCAAAAATGATCACCATAGTGCACCTAGAAGTTCAATTCAATACTTGATGTTCATAAAATGTTAAGGCAAACCTTTTGAGAGTTAAACATATTTTAAGCAACTGCAGGATTGACCTGGTGATTTTTAAGATCTTATGAAGTCCATGAGGTCTTGATTCGAAATCTCTAACCAACGTCGTCTATATGTGAGATAAAAGACTACATATATACGAGCGAATAATACACCCTAGTTAGAAAGAATACCATGTTATTAGGAAAATTTGTTCCTCACACGTATCACGAGTTTGTCTCTTCATTAGTATGACAAGTATCATTTAGAAAATTAGGTGTTCATTTACACTCGCATTGAAATTGGAGGGACCGATGGAGATAAGCCTTTATGGAATCCTAACAAAAGTGTCTTGGCCTGATTCTTCTGAAGATTCAAGAAAAAAGAAAAATCAGATTGAGACTGGGACACCTCAATTTACCAAATTCGTCCTCTTGTCCCCAAATCCACACACTCTCTAATCCTTCCATGCCTCTCTCAATTATCATTTTTCGTTACAAAGGCAGCGGGCCAGCCATGACACTAGGATTTCTTACTAACTTTTTTGAGTGGGCTCCTTTTTCAAAATTATATGTGATGGTAGGTGGGGCGATTATTCAGTGGTAGTTCAAAAGTACATCAAACACATGAAACACATGGAGGTGGGGCGATTATCAAAAAAACACATGGAGGTGGGGCAGTGTGATGTAATAATACTAGGCGTGACAAAATGGGTCATTACCGGCGAACATGACACAAAATTAGTAGGATAGGGTTAAAACTTGATGGGATTGTGCTAGATTTGGATAGACTTGAATTGACACAATTAAATAACGGGTCAATTTGGGTTGGTACGCATAACTCGCAATAATCCATCTGATCTGATTAATTTATCTTGGTAAAGTCTCTTGTTGTCGAGTAAGGGACCTGGGTTCAAATCCCGCCTACACCAAAAACCAATTGGTGTCTTGGCCTGATGGTAAGAGCAACCATCATGAGCGGACGCCATAGGTTCAAATATACGTGTGTGTGAGTTTAGATTAGAATTTCTATCATATATAAAAAAAAAAAAAAAAAAAAAAAAAAAAAAAAAAAAAAAAAAGAGTTGTAATATTTTTATTATGATGTTGGACTTCTAATTTGGTACTTGGCTTGTAATTTTATTTAACTAAAGTTTATTTTTGGCTCCTTAACTTTGGGGGTGTTTTCATTTTGACCCCGTAACTTTAAAATTTTATATTTTGATCCCTTACATTTAAGTTGTTTTCAAACGGGTCATTCCGTCAATCTTAGTTACTCTAAGTTAGTTCACTGCCACCTAAGCCAATATTTTAAATTTATTACCTTTTATTGTTATTTTTTAAGTTTTTAAAATTTGTTCAAACAAGTACTTTTAGTCTTTTATTACCTTTTATTGTTATTTTAAAAATTTTAGTTGTAAATATTTTAATTGTTGTACATGTATAAATAGGTCAATTCGTATCAGATAATCAAGATAACCTGATTTAATACACCTATTTATCAAATGGGTCATGTCAATCCTAACATAACCCGTTTATTAAACGGGTTATGCGAGTCCTATCATGCCAACCTATTTAATAAACCGGTCGTGTTGGGATTGAGGGATCATGCCACGATTAATAAACGTGTCGTGTTCGTGTCGACCCATATAGTCGAATACCAGTAGATCGACACGACACGTGAACAAAAATTTCCACCCCTATGATATATGTAGTATAGTATGGGAAAATGACATATTTCCACCCTAAAGTTTTACTCTATTTACAATGCTCCTACAAATTATCAAGTTGCTCGATTAACATCCCAATTTGAAATAATTGTATCAATGTATCACATACGGTCTAAATTGCATGTTAAATGAGACGGAAGTTTGGTATAATTATGAAATTACCTCATTGGTTGCAATGAAAAACCATAATTTACATCTAGTTTAATTTTAAATTTAGACAGTATAAGGTATATTGATTCAATTATCTCAAATTGAGGCATCAATCAAGAAAATTAATGGTTTTGAGGGTGACACTGTAAATTGGGTGAAAATTAAGTGGAAAAGTGTAATTACCCAATATAACAACTCAAATCATTACTTGATTTAGTGAAAGAACTTTCATAGAACTTTTAATAATTGCATTTTACCAATTATATTGTTTGTACCAAGTCAGGGTTACAAAATCACGATTATTACAATTTCACGAGTTTGTGCTATCAAGTATTCAACATCCACTGGAAACTTGGCCAAGCGGTGTCCTCCCTCCCTTTTAGTCACCATCCCTCTATAAGGGTGTGAGTTCAATCCCTCACATTTACAAATTAAAATTAGGCTAGAGTATGATTTCTATCCACACTCAAAGAGTGCCCTAAAAAAAGTATATATATTCAACAAGTCTATATGGAACACGCTATTATTCTTAATTGCATATACCAAGTAATTTTCAATTGTTAAACCAAAGTCTAAATGGAATAGCGTCTTACTAGGTACAACTTAGAAGCGGTCGGTAGTTTGAACTATACATGTTATATAATTAATGGTTTTGTAAAATAAAATTTTGTTTAAATATCGTTTTGGTCCTTGACCTTTGGCATTTGTGTCAAATTGGTCCCTAACCTTTCAACTGTGTCAAATTGGTCCTCAACCTTTCAACCTTATGTCAAAATGGTCATTGCCATTAAGTATTGGATGAAAAATGCTGATATGGCTAATGGTATATTTTTTTAATATTAAAAAAAATGAGAACATATCATCTGCAACAATGCAACCAAGTGGTCCAATAATAAAAGGCCAACTAATTAAAAAAAAAAATACATCAACAACTATTCATAATCTGAGGTGTCAAATACTAAAAAAAATTGGACTTCTTCCTTCATGTATCCAAACAACCCAGATCTACAATCCTTGACCAATTGCCGACCACCACAGCTAGCCACGACCACCACAAACACAGTCACGAAAATCCTAGTCACAGAGTGAGAGGAGGGTGTGGCAGTGGCGTTTGGGGAGGTGGGTGTGCTGGCGAGATCTTCTCGACCAACGAGACTGCGGTGAGTCGGCTCCGAAGATGGCTCAAGCTCAGCCCACTTTTGTCAACGTGATTTCATTATTTCCATGGTGTTTCAATTTTTTGGGGTTTTTTTTTTGGTGGCTTTTGGATTTCTTTCTATTGTTTAGCTTCTGTCATTTTTTGTTTTGTTTTTGGTTTCAAGTTGATTGCGTTTAAGATTTTGATATATAGTGCTTATGAGTTTGATTTAATGGTGTTTGGTTTCTTTTGGTGTGCGTTGTTTTTGGGCCCTTTTTGTTTCCAGATGTATTGGCTTTTTACCCCAATCACAACAGTGTCAATGGTGGTTGTGACTTATTGTGGTGGTCGGTATTTGGTAAGAGAGATTGGGTACCTTGGATACAGGAAAATGTTAGATTTGTTTAAGTGTTTGATACCTCAAATTATGAGTCGTTGCTAATGTAATTTTTTTTAATTAGTTGGTGTTTTTTTATTGGACCACTTGGTTACATTATTGGGATTGTATATCAGCTGATTGCAATTGATATGCTCCCAAAAAAATCGTTAGCCGTATCAGTATTTTCCATCCAAGACTTAATGACAATGACCATTTTGACACAAGGTTGAAAGGTTGAGGACCAATTTGACACAGTTGAAAGGTTAGAGACCAATTTGACACAAAGGCCAAAGGTTGAGGACCAAAACAGTAAACAGTATTTAAACCGAAAATTTTCTTCTAAATTCGGGTTGAAAAAAAATGTCTTCCAATCTATTACTTGGTGTTCAAATGACTATCCAAATTTATTTCATTTAGAAGACTTAATGAATCATCTGCAAAAGTTACGTGACTTTGAAATAGTTCAAATATTAGAAGTACATTTAAATATTTATTTGAGTCACCGTGGGTTAGATAAACTTTTCTTTCAAAATGGTTTAGAAGTAAACCATGTCATTGTTATATTAGTATGAAAGACATGTCGTATAATGTGAAACTGAGTAAAACCGATTGACCTTTGAATATCACCTAAAGCTACAGCCTTTTATGAAAAACAACATAAACCAATGTTACATAAACTTGCAAGTTCAATAATTGGAGGTGAGGGGATTTGAACCCTCATGGAGCTGTCATCTAACAAGCAAAAACTGCTGATATTGATATTCCTTTTCAAATGGAATTGCATAATTGCAAAAAGAAACATAGCACAAGCACAAATACAGGAAGTATTTATGGACCAATATGTTTGTCACATTAGTTGGTATTGGCATTAGTAGAGATCATCTTCCTTCAAAATTTTGCATGGGATGAATTTGCATTCCAATGATCATGAAGCTCTAGTCCAGTTATCTATAGGCCCTACAAAATGTGTGAAATTCAAAGTACCTTTGGAATTTCTCTTCAATAAACTTTCTTATTCACCAAAAAGCGAAAAAGAAAAGGAACCAGCTTATAAATCATTAAAAGGCTTTCCAGAACTGGGCCTAAATGTATGGCTAGCTCTACCTATCGGAACAGATATTGGGCCTTTAAGTTGGGTTGGGCCAAGAATGATTGGGCCTTGGTAGTTATGCATTCATTGTATGCACAGAGCCAGGTCCACCTTAGGTGTTTTGGGCATTGGGTATGAGCTTTGGGCTTTTCATTGAATGGGAAACCAAAATGTGTTAGAGATGCATGCAAGAGAAAGGAACTGCTTTCAAGTTTCAATAATATTTTCTTCTAAAAACTTTTAAATGATAAAATCCTTGAAAAATATGTCATCATGTCGTAACAGGGATTGGGTTTAGTTTACTTAAAAAAATCAAAAGACCCAGTCATAAAATAATTATTAGGTATATATGAAGACTGAGAGCATATAGTTGCAATCAAGTTGGGTACAATTATTGCAATGTAAACTACCTTGCCCAGTATGACCACATCAATTCTACATGCAAAGCATTAAACTTTAACGGATAAAGCTTTCCGAAATTGGAACGATATAGGAAAAACAATATTAAAATTCATCCCTGGAGCAATCTCTCATAGACTTTATTCCATCACACTAAAAAAGCAAAACTAAAAAAGAAAAATAAAATTACCAAAATATTAAGATTTAAGGTTTAAGACCAAACATTCCTCACCTAAAGTCGGAAAATTATTAGGTACTCCGGGAGTACATTAAATGCGTACTCCCTCCTCTCACAGAAGTAGTGGGTCCCATCATGAATTTAATTAGCGGAACCCATAACTTTTGTGAGAGGAGGGAGTACGCATTTAATGTACTCCCGGAGTATAGTATAATTACCCCCTAAAGTCGGCGTTTCTAGAAAACTGGAAACCATATTTAAGAATGGTGTCGGCGACAAAAATGTTTTTGGGTTTTCATAGTCAGGGTTTTATCACTTTATGTCGTAGGTTTTCAAGGTAAATGGGAAAATCTTGAGCGTTCAAAAGTAAGATGTTGACCGTTCACAAAGAGAGAGAGAGAGGCGTGAGGCATAGAGGGACTTGGTCGAATCTGGGTGAGGATTTTGGCTTGGGAAATTAAGGCGTGAAACAGATTTTGAGCGCAAAGAAATTGGGAAGATTTTTTAAATGGGAGAGTTTAACGGAAGGCGCCTCCGTTAGAAATTTGGTAGAAGTGGATCTTACAAGGAATTGATCTGTCATTTTAATTGATATGGCAATATTTAATTGGACCAGATAATTTACATGGTAGTAATTGTACCTAACTTGATTGCAGCTGATATACTCCCAAGAAGACTTTAGCAGAAAATAATATAATATAAATTTAGGCATATGTGAAGAAAGTCAATGCAAATAAAAATAGGAAAAAATCATTTAAGGAAAAATATTATGAAAACAAATAAAAAAGATGAAATGAAAACTATTAAAGTAGTTTCAAAAATTGTATCGTTGTTCTCCTATAATAATCTTCTTCAAATCAAAAAGGAAATATAGTTAAAGAATGAATTACAATAAATTTTGAATGATACTATATTTTCGGGCAAAAGATATACTATTTTTAGAAATATTGTGTTTGATTGGCAGCAATAATTTATCTTTTTTCTTTTTGCGTATTGTTAGCAAAAAGATAGCTTATTGTTAGCCAAAGTGCCAAACAGACACATAGTTATTGTTATAATATATATATATATATATATATATAGTAAAGAAATATAGCTATATAATAATTTTCTCTAAATTTAATATATATATATATTTTTTCTTTCGTCATACTCCAAAGTGAAAGGATTTATGGAAACGGATTTTAAAATTGGGTATTTATGAAATTTGGAGTACATAAAAGGTTTAGTTATAAAATAAAATTTAAATTCAAATTAAAAATATAAAACTTTAATTACACATTTAGTCCCCAATCTTTGTCCTGTATTGTAAAATAATCACTATTCTTTTAAATGTCTTTTTTAGTCATCCAACGTTTCAAAATAATCTTTATCATTTGAAATGTTTCATTTTAGCCTTTATATTTTTAAGTTTGTTTTAAAAAAGTTTATGTCCTTAATTGTTAGATGGAAAAATATTTGCAAGAGAAAGCAAGAAGACACATTTCAAAACGTAGGAACAATTTGGGCTATTGATGATTTCGTACTACTAGCGGTGGAAGTGATATAAGAGGAAGAAGAAGATAGGTGTTTTGTCAGCGCTTCAAGGCCGTGCCTAGCGAGGCACTGGTTGGCATCGCCCATGGCATTGTGGAGCTCATTGAGGACATAAAGAAGGTGTTGAACACGTTGTTTTCGGTCATGGTGATGGTGCAAGGGTTGAGTAGTTGTTTAGCTCATCTTCCTTCCTTGTTGTTACCGTTACGACAGTTGTTGTAGACTATGAGGGGGGGGGGGGGGGTTTGTCGCTATGCCACGTGTCGCACCGAGGTTGGTCGGAACGTTGGCTGAGCTTTAAGAAGGAAGAGAGTTGAACCCAAAATTCAACCAAGGGCTGAAATGTCGGCCTAAGTGCTAATGGAGCAGCTTCCTTGAAAGGCTTTGAATTAAGTCTACCAGACCCATTTTGGCATGAATAGTGGCACTACAACCCAATGAAATAACTTATGTTAGTTAAAGCCCAAAGCAAGGGTCAAGTGGGCTTTCCATATCTTGTAAAGAACTTGAAATAGAGATAATAACTTGATATGGTTATAATATAACTCAGATTTATAAAAGAGATATTAAATCATTAATAGTTTCGTCAATAACTGATGTCTGCCAAAACATGAATTTGTTAGTTAAAGCCTAAAATAAGGATCAAATGAGGGTTTTCCATATTTTGCAAAGGACTTGAACTAAAGATAATAATTTGATATAGTTGTAATATAACATAGATTTAACAAAAGGATAATACTTCCCTTAAGAACTGATATTTGCCAGATTGCAGAACCGAGTCTACTAGGCCTGAGTCATAAGGAAAAATAGCATAAACAATAGCGAAATGGCCCAGTAAGAGAGTTTTGCTAATAAGAGCCCAAAGTAACAATAAAACAAGGATTCCACTATTTCATAAGGGATTTGGACTTAAAATATAGCAACTTTAACTAAAATGGAAGTAAAATCATCAATGCCTTGATTCACCACAATAAATCACTTTTAATAATGAGCCAATAAAAACTTAAAAGAGTTTGAATTTGTGGGAGATAGTTAGCCCTATGAAGCATGCATGATGGGTGATGGAATAGTGTTTAGACATTTGAGGAGGTGAGTCTCAAGTTTAAAGAAGGCCATGAGCTCAATATAGTGTTTGTGGTTGCAACCTGGATATCTGCCAGAAGGCACTTCAGGGGATATAAGTCTAGTTCATGGTATTTTGGGTTTGAGTTGGTGTTTAGGGTGAGAGATCAGAGTTTTAAGGTAGAAGATGACCTTAGAACTCTTTGTTTGGGATATCTACTAGAGAGTGCTCTAGAGATCAACAACTTGGTATGAACTTAGTGTTGTGTTGAGAGTTATTCTTCTTAGGGTTCTTGATGATCCTTCTTGCTTTGTTGTAGAGGTTAAGGCCTTAATGATCCCTTTTATGGACGTCATTGAGGTTGCTTAAGTTAGTGGGAAATCAGACTTTTGATTTCCTATAATCATGAGATTTCAAATATCAAAGTAAAGTGGTATGGCTGTAGCAGATTTCAGGGCAAGACCTCTATTCTAATCTTGAAATAACTGGTGAAAGGCATTTAATGCTTGATGATGTGGTTCAAAGGAATGGGCTTGTCATGCATGCTTTATCAGCTTTGGTTTCCACAAATTAACAACCATGTATCCCAACAGACATAGTGCCAGCTAGTTAGTAGAAACGAAGGCTCCTAGAACTAACTCCCCTCCTCCAAACCAAACTCTATAAATCTTTACAAGAGGAGGAGAAGTTTCATCAAGGATCTGGGCCATGATAGTTACTCCCTTAGTCCCATTGGAACCAAATCTAATGTAGTGGTTAAGTTCAAATGTGATTTCAAGATTTCTTTACATTTCTGTCATGTCTGATGGATAATAGAGCTTCTTCCCGGAGGTTTGTCGTGGTTACTATGGTAGTAACCATACTTTCCAACTACATCTTGGAGCTTTGAAGTAGCTGAGTTGAGTCTATGAAGACTTGACTACTCTAATGGATGAGAGATACACGTTACCTCTTTGCTAAAACAAAAGAAAAGAGCTGATGTGGGCTGATCTGCTGTGGCAGTATGCAAAAGCATGTGCTGGCAGAAGCTTTGGAACTTGTAATTTCAATTGTAATGTTGTCAAAAGGAGACTTTACTTATTTGAACTAGAAATGTCAGCTGGTGGTGGGAACCACGTGTCAGACTTGCTGAAGCTCTTTAAAGAGTTGTGGGCCTCATAAATTGGGCTGACTTGAGCTTTCTTTATGTGTGGCTGTGGCCCAGCAGACTTGTTGGGGCCTCTTTTTCTTTTGGGCTCTATTGGGCTTGGTAGAAATTAACCTTGGCTGACCCAATTAAAATACACATTGCTTGGGGAGCCATTTAACAAGTGGTCTAAGGTCCGATCTATTCGTAGGGGCTCGATTCATTTTGGGACTGAAAAAAATAAGCACGTACATAGACTTATTAGTGCTTCTCTTGTTTCTAATTGATTTCTTAATTGTCGCAACTTCCTATTCAGTAGGATATTTTGAGATAATTTGGCAAGTGAGTCAGATGAGGTTTTTATTTTCTTTGATGAATAAGATAGTAAATTGTAACTATAATAGGTAAATTGTACTTTTGGTCAATGAAATATGGTGTCAAGCCCCAAACCCACTAAGGTATAGTGCATGAGAAAAATAAATTCCTTTGAAAGAAAGTGCAACAGAATCAAGATGCATTGGAGTATATTGGAGGCCAAATTGAAGTGTTTGTTTGAGGTAACGTGACAGGGGTTGACAAATTGCTTTGTTGAATCAGTGACTCTCTTTGGTCATTATAGGTGATCATGTCCTATTGAAATAAGGACTTTGTCCTTTTGAGTTGCCGTGTACTAGAAGAATTTTTATACCAAGTTCTAATAGTAGTTGATATCCACGGCATGCACCACTAATATATATAAGGATTTCTCTCTACCTTCAAGTGCCGCACAACATATAGAATAGAAGAGATTTATTCTCTAGGTCTATTCTTTGAGAGGGAGAGAGCTCTTTAAGTGTATTTGGGGTTTGGGCTTTGTGAGAGTGTTTTGGTGCCATTTTTGTAATCTCCTTATTATTTTCATAGTAAAACTTTCTACATGTAAATCTTTTGACCCAATATTGTTTAGGACACACACAATAAATAGGTGTCAAAACTTTTGCTATTTTTATTAAAAAAAAAAAAAAAAAATTCTGCTATTTCAACAAGACTCAGTTGTATATAGTTATCAAACCTGTTGTAGCATGCCAAAGCAGAATGGTTGGGCTTATTGCACACGTGACATATAGGATGATTGTTGGATTGAAAATTTAGACAACCACACCCCCTCCCTCTATTGTTTCGTTGTGGGGTGGAAGAGTTGCCACGAGCTGATAGAGAAAAACGAGAGTTACGATCCCACGACCACCACGATTGGAGGAGTTGATTGGCAAAATTAGCATTTGCAACAGAGAGATCCAATAAAATGGCTGATTCTTAGAGATCCAATTGATGGTTGATTCTGTGCGAGTCGTAATTAGTGGGCAAGGAAATGCCCATAAAGCTCGTCAAGAGAGAGAGAGGATAAACACAAGTTTGAATAGATGTGACTAATGAATCATATTCATCCAAGACCAGCCAAGAAGAAAGAACGAGGTCAAAATCATTCAAAGATTGATCAATAGCTACAAGTGTGGTGAATTTACGAAAGAAATCAGCAATGGAGGAATCACTCTTCTTCAAAGTCCCAAGCTGGTACTGAATTTGCATCGTTCTGGCACGAGACTGTGAGGTGAACATCCCGTTCCAAATAGAGCCAAACGTCTCGAGATGTGATGCATTTGATCACGTGTGCAATGATTGTTTCCTAGAGAGAAGAGATGAGGGCATTTAAGATCATCTAATCTTGAGTGTACTGCACCATGCGTGGAACTCTGGATTTGGAATGAGAGCAGTAGTCCCCACAAATTGGAGAGCAATGAATTACGGTGGGGTTGGTTTTGTACCATCAAGAAGCCATACAGTTGTTGGCCACGTTGGCAAAGAACAATCTAGGCTTTCCATAATAGGTAGTTCTCTCATGTGAGTTTTATTGTGATGAGATGATGAACCTGAGTGAGGGAGGTTAGGGAAACAGAGGGTGTTCAGTGGGAGAGGAACTTGAAGACATAGTGGTTGAGAGAAAAAAGTGACGAAGGTCAGTGCTAACTCTGATACCATGTAAAGTCAGATAACCAAAGAATAAGATATGCTTTGCCTTGTCCATTGTGGTCAAGGATTGTTTTTTATATAATCAATGAGAAGATACAAGTATAAGAGCACATAATTGCAACCAAGGAAGCACCGGTATGGCAAAAACCCCGCCGTACCCGTACTAGGTACCTCGTGGGTATAGATACTGCCGGGGTACCACTGCATGCGTTTTTAGGGTAAATCTCAAACCCTATTTATCTTCTCCACCCAATTCTCAGCCACTCGTTCTCTTCTCTGCAACCCGATTCTCTCTCTTCTCTGCTTTCGATTCTTTCTGTCTCTCACTTCCTCACTCCACCGCCTGTGCACTTGGTTCTCTCTTTCTCACTTCCTTACTCTACCGGCGACGGGCGACGGAATGGAAGGGGCGATTGTGGATCTGAGGACTTGCGGCGAGCCGGCGACTCGAGGACTTCCCTCATTGTGGATCTGATTGTGGTATTTTCTAATTTCTCTTCTCATTTTGGATTTGATTGCTCTGATTGTGGTATGGGTTTGTGGTATTTTAGTTAATATGCTATGGGTTTGTGTCTCTGTGATAAATGATAATTTACTGATAATTAATATGTATAGGTTTGTGTTTGCGGGATTAACATGTTATGGCCTTATGAGTATTGATTTTAGTGTTAATAACTTAATATGTTATGGGTTTTGATTTGAGTGTTAATAATATTAACTTAATATGTTATGGGTTTGTGATTGCGGTGTGTGTTTGGTTTTTATATGGGTTTGTAGGTTAATGGAGAATACTACTAGTTCTGGTTATGGTACTTCTATGCCGGATGGCAATGCTCCTCTATGGATATATGTCACAAAAATAGAAAAAATTAGTGGAGGTAGGGGAAACATGAGTTTTAAGTGCAACTATTGTCAGGAAATTTACAACGGTTTCTATTCTAGGGTCAAAGCCCATTTATTAAGAATTGTCAATGTTGGGATTAAAGGATGTCCTAAGGTGACAGCTGAACATAAGTTAGGAATGCAAAAATTGCAAGATGAGGCTGACCAAAAGAAGATAAGTAAAGAATCTACAATCCCTTTACCACCCTGGGATGGGAGTGAAAGTATTAGTAGTAGTACTATGTTTGCTAGGAAGAGGAGGTTAACTGGGAAATCTCCTTTGGAGAGGGCATTTAATAATGGTTGTAAAGAACAATTGACAAGTCTAATTGCTAGGATGTTTTATTCTGGTGGCATACCATTTCACTTTGCGAGAAACCCACATTATGTTAATTCTTATAAGTATGCGGCTAACAATATGCTTGTGGGTTATATGCCTCTGAGGTATAATGCTTTGAGAACAACTCTTTTGCAAAAAGAAAAAGCCAATGTTGAAAGAATGTTGAAACCAATTAAAGATGGTTGGAAAGAAAAAGGTGTGAGAGTAGTATCTGATGGTTGGACAGATTTACAGAGAAGGCCTCTTATTAATTTTATGGCTACATTTGAAGGGGCTCCGGTTTTTTTAAAGGCAATTGATGGGACAAAGGAGTATAAAGACAAGTATTATATTTCTAAGTTATTGATGAATGCTATTAAAGAGATTGGACTTGAGAAAGTTGTTCAAGTGATAATTGATAATACTTATGTGATGAAGGTTGCTGGATCTCTTATTGAAGTTGAGTATCCTCATATCTTTTGGACACCATGTATTGTCCATACTCTTAATCTTGCCTTGAAGAATATTTGTGCACCAAAAAATACTGAAAGGAATGCAGTTACATATGTTGAATGTAATTGGATTGCACAAATTGCTAATGATGCATCTTTCATACGTGTTTTTATCATGAACCACTCCATAAGGTTGGCAATGTTTAATGAAATTTGTCCTTTAAAATTGCTTGCTGTTGCTAATACAAGATTCGCATCAATATTGGTCATCCTTAAAAGGATGAAGTTAATAAAAAGAAGTCTGCGATCCATGGTTATTAGTGAGCAATGGACTTCTTATAAGGAGGATGACGTTGGAAAAGCTACACGTGTGAGAGATCTTATTTTAGATGATTTGTGGTGGGATAGGGTTGATTACATTATTCTATTCACATCACCTATCTATGACATGCTTTGAGCAGCTGACACGGATAGGCCCACTCTTCATCTTGTGTATGATATGTGGGATACAATGATAGAAAGAGTGAAGGCAATAATATTTCCGCATGAAGGCAAGCAAGAAGGCGAGGTCTCCACCTTTTATAACATGGTTTATGACATACTCATTGATCGGTGGACCAAAAATTGTACCTCACTTCATTGCATGGCTCATTCCTTGAATCCTAAGTAAGTACTTTCATTTATTTTAGATTTCCCTCATTCCTTTAGTAAATTTTTAAAACATTGATTCCTCCCTTATCATTTTATTCTTTAATTTTAACTAGGTACTATTCCATCGAATGGCTTGAGTTGTCTCCAAATCATGTCCCTCCGCATCAAGATCTTGAAATTTGAAAGGAACAAGTGTTTGGAGAGATACTTTCTAGATGACCATGAAAGAACATTAGCCAAAACTGAGTTTGGTAAGTTTTCAAGAGGCATAATTGGAGGTAAGATTCACGTTGTAATGATTAAAGATAGGTTCGGAAATAGATGCCATTGATTGGTGGTGTTGCTATGGAGCTTATTTCCCGAAGCTTCAATCCATTGCTTCGAAGCTTCTTGTACAACCTTGTTCATCCTCATGTTGTGAGAGGAATTGGAGCAAATACTCATTTATTCATTCATTGAGGAGGAACAAAATGACTCCTGCACGTGCTCAAGATTTGGTATTTGTGCACTCTAATCTTCGACTTCTATTAAGGAGCAACGAGGAGTACATTAAAGGACCAACAAAGATGTGGGATATTACAGGTGATAGTTGGGAGGACCCATATGGAGGAGCTGGGATGCTTGAGATTGCAAGTCTTACACTTGATGAGCCGGAATTGGAGGAAGAAATTATGGGGGCTACTAGTGAAATTATTGGTGGTAGTGCACCTGCTGATAGTGAAAGTGTTGGAGATGGGGATGATGAGGAAGATGTTGTTGTTCTTGGATAATCTTGAACACTAGAATTTTATTTTATTTTGGTTTCAATGTTGAACACTTATTTCATTTACTCTTTTGAATGTTGGTTTGTAATATAAAGACAATTCAATGGCAATTATTGTATCTTATTATCCATATTTGTTTTTAAGTTCACATATATTTAAAAATATATGCATAATAATATATAAAAATATATAATAAAAAAATACTCCGCTGTACCCGTATCCTAGTTTTTTAGGAATTGGAGTACCGTCGTACCATACTCATACCCTAGCTTCATAGATTGCAACACAAAAGAATTACATTCAATACAAGAGTTTGAGTTAATCAGAAACTAGATAAGTAACTAGATGACTACGGTTTCACATTGGCTGGAATAATCTTGATCTCTGGATAGCTTGACAGATGATGATAGACTTGGATACATGCTGTATTTTATCTTTATCTTTAACACTAAGGAATGAATCTTCGATTGAATTGTTTCGGAATAATGTTTTATTTATTTATTTTTCGATGAGTAGCCGCCCGGGATATTAATGGTGACTCGGGCTTCTAATTTTGTTTGGTGTTAAATCCTAAGAACTCTTTAGTACCACTACCAATGGCTTTTGGGCCAAATGACACTATGATCCCCATTAGTATGGGATGGTAAGTACGGATAGGGTTGAAATCCCCTTATGCATGAGTATTTACCTAACCAAAAGGAAAAGAAAAGTAAAAAAGCAGAAGAAAAAAAATATGCTTACTATAATCATCAGAAATTTGTTTGCATATCAAATTGGTAATTTTAAAAAAGGGTGGATTTTTGCAGAGAAATATATATTATTTGGGTTATCAAAACTTTGAGTTTATTCTTTGCTATCTTTAGACTCCAAGGTGATCTGGAATTACAGAGAATCATTTATTTTACACTCCAGGCATATTTGAATTGCTTCACCTTATCCTAGTTCCACTCTTAATCTACTTCATAATGTTAAAAAAAATGTACAAGTTGATGATGCAATTCAAAATTTTCCTATCATCCTTTAGTAAATTGATGGACTAGAAAAACAAGAATGATTTAGCTTCACTTCAATTTTGTAAATCAAAGGCCATTTTGTGATTGGAAATAACTAATGAATAAGATTATTACTTGTCTTACTAACATAAAAGGACAACTAGCACAACAAGCCAAATAATTATTCAACAAATTATCAAAAAAAAAATAATTATTCAACAAGAGTCATCAAAGTACATCAGTCACAAATAGATACATCTGTCCAGAAAGAATTACATATGACCCCCACCTAATAAAAGAATACACGCAGACGGTAGCGTTTTGTTGTTGTTTTCAACAAAGCTACAATTTTATTCCAGTCATTTGCTTAATAAGCATATGACTATTACATATTATTAATCAAATGCCTTAAAAACAAGCCCCACAAAAAAAAGAAAAAAAAGAAAAAATAGAGACAGTAGCACTTTGTAACAAAGCGTACGATTTTATTTTCGTCATTTGCATGGCATGAATATGACTTTTATTGATCAAATACCTTAGAACCAAATAAAAAATAAAGAAAGAGTACCCTTATGCATGGTGACACTAACAATCGATTGAGACATCATCTCCAAACAGCTATGCTGGTTTTTATCAACTTTCATAGAACTTTTACTAATTGCATTCAACCAATTATATTGTCCGTACCAAGTAAGGGTTACGAAATCACGATTATCACAATTTCATGAGTTCTTGCTATCAAATATATTTACTCAACATCTAATGGACATTTGGTCAAGTGGTGTTCTCCTTCCTCTTTGGTCCACATCCTTCTATAAGGGTGTGAGTTCGATTCTCCACACTTACAAATTAGAATTAAGATAGAGTATGATTTCTAACACTCCTAAAAAAAATGTATATATATTCAACAAGTCTATATGGAACAGGATATTAATCTTAATTGCATATACCAAGTAATTTTTAGTTGTTAAACCAAAGTCAATTGGGAATAGCCTCTTACTTGTTACAACTTACAAACAGTCCATAGTTTGAATTATACATGTTAAATGACTAATGGTTTTATGAATAAAGTTTTCCTCCAAATTAAGTTGAAAAAAATGTCATCCAATCTATTACTTAGTTTTCAAATGACCATCCAAATTTATTTTATTTAGAAGACTTAATGAATCATCTACACAAGTTACATGACTTTTAAATAGGTCAAATAGTATAAGTACATTTGAATATTTATTTGAGTCACCATGGGGTAGATAAACTTTCTTTCAAATTGGTTTAGAAAAAATCTATGTCATTGTTATATTAGTTATGAAAGACATGTCGTATAATGTGAAACTGAGTAAAACCGATTGACCATTGAATATCACCAAATGCTACAGCCTTTTATGAAAAACAACATAAACCATTGTTACATTGAATTGGAGTTGCAAGTTCATGGAGCTGTCATCTAACAAGCAAAAACTGCTGATATTGATATTCCTTTTCAAATGGAATTGCATAATTGCAAAAAGAAACATAGCACAAGCACAAAGACGGTAAGTTTTTATGGACCAATTTGTTTGTCACATTTGTTGGTATTGGCATTAGTACAGAATCTAGAGATCATCTTCCTTCAAAATTTCGTAGGGGATGAGTTTGCATTCCAATGATCATGAAGCTCTAGTCCAGTCATCTATGGGCCTTACAAAATGTGTGAAATTCATAGTACTTTTGGAATAAACTTCAAGGAACTAGCTTATAAATCATTAAAAGGTCTTCCAGGACCGGGCCTAATGTGTGGCTAGCTCTACCTGTCAGAACAGATATTGGGCTTTTAAGTTGGGTTGGGCCAATCATTATTGGGCCTGGGTAGTTTTGCATTCATTGTATGCATAGAGCCCAGGTCCACCGTAGGTATTTTGGGCCTTAGGTATGAGCTTTGGGCTTTTCATTAAATGGGAAACCAAAATGGGTTGGACATGCATGCAAGAGATAGGAACTGAGCTTTCAAGTTTCAATAATATTTTTTTCTCAAAAAATTTAAATGAGAAAATCCTTGAATGATATGTCGTCATGTTGTAACAGGGATTGGGTTTAGTTTACTTAATAAATCGAAAGACACTGTCATAAAATAATTATTAGGCATATATGCAGGACTTTAGGAAATGATAAAATAACATAAATTTAGGCATATATGATATATGAAGAAAGTCAATGCAAATAAAAAAAAATTCATAAAAAAATGCAAATAAAAATAGAAAAAAAAAAATTGAAAAGTTGAAATAAAAACTATTTAAGTAGTTTCAAAAATGGGTTAAATACATTGTTGGTTTCTTAACGTTTACCTAAATTACATGTTTGAACAGGTAGAAATGGTTCCTAACATTTCAAAATCGTACACCATTAATTCTTCTGTTAGTTTCCATTAACTTGGTGTATACGTGATAAACGGATTAATGACGTGGTCAATTTTTAATAGAGATGAAATTTTTTATTTTCATTTACAACTAGGATATGATATGACATACCCATTTAAAATCAACCTAATCAAGAAAATAACCCCCACCAGAATTAAAATAAACTCCACCCAAATTGAAATCAAACCTAATCTCTCTCTTCTCCCTCTTCATCGCTCTCAACCTCTCTCGCACAATAACATGGAAGATAAAGGAACAAAAAAAAATCCCTATTTGTAGTGTAATATAATATGCATCTTTCTGTGCAAGCCTTTTATTGGGGCTTGATTGCTTCAGCTACCATGGTTCTTTTCTAGCAACATCAAAATACACCCTCACATGTAATAGATGGTGAGAGATGGAGAAACTTAATTTTATGAAGGCTGTCAAATCACTAATGCACATGAAATTGAAGAACTGCTAAGCCAATTATACAAATAACTTGGGCATTGGCCACCATGTACTCTCCACCCCCTCCCAAAGAAAAAAGAAGAAGAGGAAAACAATCAAACCAATTCAAGCATGAGAGAGATTAGGTTGTTTTCCTATCTATGACTCTCAGTTTTTTTCCTTATGTTTTCCCTGCGATCAATCCCTGAATTTATAGTTTCAAAATGATAGATTAATCTAGTAATATATATATAATTCTTGTTGTCAGGTTGTGTTCCTATCTTAATTGTTTTTGTACACGCACGTAGCAAGCATGTTTGTTTCTACAGTTGTTGGTCTGGCATTGTTTTGTTCCTTTATCTCCCATGTTACTGTGCGAGAAAGGTAGAGAGAGATGGAGAGGGAGAAGAGAGAGATTGAGTTTAATTTTAGGGTTGATTTCAATTTGGGCGAGGCTTATTTTCTAGGTTGGGTTAGTTCTAAATAGGTATGCCATATCATATCTTAGTTGTAAATGAAAAAAAAAAAAAATGTCACCTTAATTAAAAATTGACCACGTTATCAATCTGTTAGTCACGTATATACACAGTTAACGGAAATTAACAGATTGACCAATGATACATGATTTTGAAACGTTAGGGACCATTAATTTTACCCGTTTTAAATGTTAGGACCAAACGTGTAATTTAGGTAAAACGTTAGGAACCAACAGTGTATTTAACCCTTCGAAAATTTATCGTTGTTCTCTTATAATAATCTTCTTTAAATTAAGAAAGAAATATAGTAACAGAATGGATTACAATAACTTTTGAATGATATTGTAATTTGGAGTGAAAGATATTTTGTTACTATTTTTAGAAATATAGTTATTGTTATATAATTTTTTTTTTATATATATATATAGTAAAATAAATACAGTACATAGTAATTTTCTCTAATTACATATATATATTTTCATACTCCAAAAAGTGAAATGATAAAAGGATTTTAAAATTAGGTAGATATTGAATTTGAAGTACATAAAAATATAAAACTTTAATTACATATTTAGTCTTTAATCTTTGTCCCGTGTTTCAAAATAGTGACTATCATTTTAAATGTTTATTTTTAATCAACAATTTTTTTTCTATATTTCAAAATGATCCCTATCATTTGAAATATTTCATTTTAGCCCGTATAATCTTAAGTTTGTGTCAAAATTATAAGTGACATAAGGCTGAATTTAGTAATGAATAAACTATTTACAAGCTCATTCTAACTAGTTGATGTGTGTTGTGCTAAGTAATAAAAGAGAAGGAGAAGAGTAGATGAAGGAATCATGTTAGTTTTATAAATGCCTAAGTTAACTTGGGAGAGAAGAAAAAGAGTAGATGAAAGTCTTATAGGGTACGCCTTATAGGCTTTGTCTCATATTATTAAAGAGGAAATTGGATGTTAGTTTTGCAAGTGTGTAAACTACTTTGAGTACTTTTTTTGGGGTGGGTTTGGAAGTTACACCTATAAGATCTTTATTTACTACTCTCATTTTTCTTAATTATTTAGGGAAAAAAAAGTTGATGTGTCTTATGTCCTTTTCCACCTAGTTGCTCCTATAGATGCTGCATAACTTCTAAATCTTCAGAGTAAGAGGATGAATTGTGTTTCAATTTTCTCCGTTGTTTTTAACTCTATACATTGTGGTATTATTAGGTCATCCTTCATGCAATGTTATTTCAGTAATTCTTCAGTGAGAAATTGTTTAGTGGAATATATATTAATTAGGCTAAAATACAGTGGATATCAATCCTCTTACAAGGTGTGAGGGGTGTTTTTGTGCTAGTGCCACGTGTCGTGCCGAGGGTGATCATAACGTGGACTTGAGCCTTGAGAAAAGGGAGTCGAACCCAAAATTCAACCGAGGGCCCAAAGTTCGGCCCAAGGGCTAATGGGGCATCTTCCAAAATAGTTGAGAGCCAAGACTATGGAAGTCCAAGTAAATGAGAACAACAACCTAGAAGATTTGACAAGATAATATTGCTAGCAAGAAACCCAAAGAACAATTGTTGAGCAAGGCCTTTCACTATTCCACAACTAGATTAGGCTTGAATCACAATGACTTTAATTAAAAGTAGCTAAAACACATGCTTTCCATATTTCTGTTGACATCTGCCATAAGGCAAGTAACTAATAATCATGATTTTGTTGAGACTAAAAAAAGAATTGACTTTGTGGGAGAGAGTCAGTCCCAATAAGACATGCATGAGAGTGAGGGAAAGATGTGTTTGGGCCTTTTTGTGGAGCTAGGTCAATGGTGGAAAAGTGTTATAATTTTAGCAAGATATTCTAGGATTTGAGTCCAGACATCTGCTATAGGAGTTTTCTGGGGAATAAAAGGGGTTGGACGGTGAATCTCAATCTTCTCAAAGGGGATTGTATTTCTAGGTTGGGATTGAGGTATTTTAGGTTGGAGATGACCTCAAAACTCTTATTTTCTGTGGGTTTTTCTCTAGAGGGTGCTCTAGAAGTGAATAAGTTAGCTCTTAGAGAAAGTCTTTCTCTTGTGTTGAGCTAATTGTGGTAATTGTCTTGCCTCTCTTGTTGATGTGATTAAGAATGCAATCAGGCTTATTTATAGGAATGATTAAAGTGGCTTAAGCTGATAGGAAAATCAAGTTTTTGATTTCCCTTAAGCCAATGGACTTCCAAAATTAACCATAAGTGGTATATTTTGTAAGGGAGAGTTTGAAAATATTCTATAAGTGGAAATAAGTATGGTCTTCCCTTAATTTTGGGATAAATCTTTCTCTACCTCTGAAATGGCTTTTTTAGAGGCATTTAATGCTTAATTGGTTGGTTTTTGTAAAAGGTTAGGCCATGCATGTCTCTATTTGATTTTGGTTTCCACAAGCTAGCCACCATGCCTCCCAGCAGACCCAGTGACAGCAGCTTAATGGTTACCAAGGCCTTGGGACTCACTCCCTTCCACTAAACCACACTCCTAAAGTCTGAATAACATAAGGGGAGTAGTACCCTCACGGGTCTGGGCCATGGGGCTACTCCCTAAGTCCTTTTGGGACTGAAATGGACATGGGTCATGGGTTTTCATCATATTTTCCCAATTCCCATGTGTCTTGGATGTGTCCAATGGTCCTTGAGCTTTCACCCAGAAGTTTGCCGTGTGAACAGTATCAAAACCCATGATTTCCGGCGAGATAGAGGACAATGGTGAGCTGGTGATGCTGGAGCAGCTTGGAGAGGCTCGAGGAAGAAGGCTTGCTGCCTCTGGTACGAGTAGAGAGGTAGGAGCTCATTGTTCTCCTCTTTAGTGGTGAAAAGATGACATAAGGTGTGCTCCACTTGCAACAGACATTGAGCCCATAATAGCTAGTTGGTGATTTCTGGCCTTTGGGGCTCACGAACAGGCTGTCCATAGCTGATTTAAGTGCTGGGCTGCTCATTATTGGGCTCCAGCTTCTTCCTTTAATTAACCCAATAATATTTGAGCCCAATAATCATAGTATTAGTGTATTTGGGCTGTGGGGCTTCACATGGGTCTGCTTTTGGGCCTTTAAACAGTGCTGAGATGCTCCATAATAGGCCCAGATGGCTTGTTGGGTGGTACATAGGATATTTTAGTGGGTTGGGCTGGTCTTGTAAATATTTAATTAAACCCAAATAATTTATGGGGGCCCGTTCAAGTGTGGATTTAAAAAATGGGCATGTACACAAGGGAAACTTATTCAAATTACACATATGCTTTATTGAAGAAGAAAAAAAAAAATGGTTAGTTTTTCAATGATAATTACTGAATTCGAAAAAAAAAAAAATGTGGAACAAACATTAAAATGAACAAGTCAAAGTAGGAACTTATTCAAAATACAGAAATTTTTTTAGTCAAAAGTGAATTATAATTACATGATTCAAAACTAATTATTACTGAATTAGGAAGAAAAGAATGCGTGGAACATGATGTGTACGGTGTACCAAAAGTAGCTACATAAGAATTTATTCAAATTCCATAGTTGCCTTAATGAAAAGGAAATGACTATTTGGTAAATTATTTAAAAGTGATTATATTATTGAATATGAAAGAATGGAACATGTTGAACGAGTGCAATGACTTTCAATCTTCATACAAGGGAAACTTATTCGAATTACACAATTTCTTTATTGAAAAGAAAATAATGGTTACATTATTCAGAGTTGATAATGACTGGATTCGAAAGAATATAATGTGTAACAAGCGTTAAATTGAACAAATCTAAGCAGGTACTTATTTAAATTAAACCGGTAATCAAAGGTAAATTAGTATACATAGTTCAAAGATGATTATTACTGAATTAGGAAGAAAAGAATGCGTGGACCACAAGGTATACCAAAAGAAGTTACATACGAATATATTCAAATTGCATAGTTGCTTTAATGAAAAAGAAATGATTGTTAGGTGAATTGTTTTAAAATGATTATATTACTACATCAGAAATAACGGAATATGTTGAACAAGGGGAAAAATGGCTTTCAATCCTTTATTGAAAAGAAAACAATGGTTTAATTTTTCATAAGCGATAACTACTGAATTCGAGAGAATAGAATATGTGGAACAAGCGATAAAATAAGCAATTTTAAGTAGGAACTTACTCAAATTTCACAGTTTCTATAGTATTGATTCGAAAAAAAAGAATGCGTGGACCATGAGGTATACTAAAAGAAGCTACATAGGAATTTATGTAACTTGCATAGTTTCTTTAATGAAATCGAAATGATCATTAGGTACATTGTTTAAAAGTGATTATATTACTAAGAATGAATAGAATATGTGGAACAAATGCACACAACTGCAATAGGTTCAATCCTCATACAAGGGAAACTTGTTCAAATTAATTACACAATTTCTTTAGTCAAAAGTGAATTATCATGATTTAAAAATAATTATTACTGAATTTGGAAGAAAAGAATGCGTGGAACATGAGAAACATGAGGTATACTAAATGAAGCTATATAGCAATTTATTCAAATTGCATAGTTACTTTAATGAAAAGGAAATGACTATTAGGTACATTCTTTAATAGTGATTATATGATTGAATCAGGTCAAATGGAATATGTAGAACAAGTAGTGCTAGGACATTCAATCCTCATAATTTCTTTATTAAAAAGAAAACAATGGCTACATTGTTCATAATTGATAATTACTGAATTTGAAAGAAGAAAATATGTGTAGCAAGAGGTAAACTGAACAAATCTAAACATAAACTTATTTAAATTACACAGTTTCTTTAGTCGATGGTAAATAAGTATATATGGTTCAAAACTGATTTTGGTCATTTTATTAGCTTTTGGGGATTTTTGCTTTTTGTCATTTTAGAAGTTTGGGAGCTATTTTGATAATTTTGAATTTTGCCCAAATCCACATCCTTATCATTTCCAATGCTAGTTGAGTTACAAGATCTTGGCATCCTTATTATTATTTTTTATCGAAAGTTTAAACTATATAAACAAGATAATCAAATTTAGGTTCCTAGATCCAAATCCATGTCCAAAATCCTACTATCCAAATGTAACACCAAACTATTTTTTTTTGGGAAAAAGATATAGATTTAATCCATAGAGAGAAACAATTTACATCAGGTCTTATATATGGATCTAGGAAGATGGCTGCTATTGATTCCTAAAGCCATATGTGCCTTGCCTCCCAGTTTTGGGATTGATCCTATGATATAGGATCTAGGAAGCGTGGCTCCTATTGATTCTTAAAGGCATATTAGCCTTGCCTCCCATTTTTGGGATTATTGATTCCTAAAGCCACACGTGCCTTGCCTCCTAGTTTTAGGATTGATCCTATGATATATGGATCTAGGAAGCGTGGCTGCTATTGATTCCTAATTCCATATGTGCCTTGCCTCCCAGTTTTGGGATTGATCCTATGGTAAATGGATCTAGGAAGTGTGGCTACTGTTGAATTCTAAAACCATATGTGCCTTGCCTCCCAGTTTTGGGATTGTTGATTCCTAAAGTCATATGTGCCTTACCTCCTAGTTTTGGGATTGATCCTATGATATATGATCTTGGAAGCGTGGATGTTATTGATTCCTAAAGTCGTATGTGCCTTGCCTCCCAGTTTTGGGATTGATCCTATGATATATGATCTTGGAAGCGTGGATGTTATGGATTCCTAAAGCCATATGTGCCTTGCCTCCCAGTTTTGGGATTGTTGATTCCTAAAGTCATATGTGCCTTGCCTCCTAGTTTTAGGATTTATCCTACGATATATGGATCTAGGAAGCGTGGCTGCTGTCGATTCCTAATTCCATATGTGCCTTGCCTCCCAGTTTTGGGATTGTTGATTCCTAAAGTCATATGTTCCTTGCCTCCTAGTTTTGGGATTGATCCTATGATATATGATCTTGGAAGCGTGGATGTTATTGATTCCTAAAGCCATATGTGCCTTGCCTCCCAGTTTTGGGATTGATCCTATGATATAGGATCTAAAAAGCGTGGCTCCTATTGATTCTTAAAGGCATGTTAGCCTTGCCTCCCATTTTTGGGATTATTGATTCCTAAAGCCACACGTGCCTTGCCTCCTAGTTTTAGGATTGATCCTAAAACGTGTTCTTGGTCGTAAAAAGATTAAGGAATATAAAGATATTCCTAATTATACTGCATTATTTTATAAGAAAATATTTCTTGAATGGTTGTTAGACCTGGATAGAATTTTTTATTATTCAAGTGTTTCAGAAGATGAGAGGGTAAGAGTTACGACATTCACGCTTAAGTTAATTATGCTGCAAATTGGTGGGATCAACTACAACTCTCTATAACACAACAAGGTAAATCCCAAATACATTCATCGCCAAGAATGAAAAAAAAAAAAATGAGGGTATTTAAATTTTATCGTTATAATTACGAAGAAATATTTTCATATATGGATGGAGATTGATTGTTGTTTGGGAAATTATATTGAGGAGAACGATAGGGCTCACGTTAGTCCTGCTTATGATCACATTCCTATGCCTTCGCATAGGCAACCAAACTATAAAGAGAACCACATATGATGAGACTAAAGTGACATGGACCAATGAAGGAGACGTGTTGGCTTGTGAATGTGTTAATCTGATGCTAGAAGTTGATGATTTGGGTTTTGAAGAAAATATTGAAATAATAGTTCGTGATGAAATAGAAGTTTTAAAAGATAAAATTCACAAGAAGATTATAAAGAAATTCAAGAGCCAAAACAAGACATTGTTGAACAAGTTGTGAATGTTGCTACCAAAAGTGGAGAATTCGTTAACTGAAGAAGTTGTCAAATTGCAAAATTATCTCAAATTGCCAAATTCAATTGATTCACCTTCACTTATTAATATTTTATTGGGTAAATTACATTATCCTCCCTCGAGGTATTTCGGAACGACAATGTACTCCAAACTTGAGTCAAAATGATAGTCTCACCCTTTAGATTTGACATAAAACTGTCATGGGCATTTTTGTTACTAACCTTAACAAAATATTCGGTTTTATAAAAAATTCATCTTACCAAATCTCTAACTAGAGGAGAGAGTCTTTTTTTAAATAAAATCTTTTAAAAAACGGAATATTCCATTAAGATTAGTAACGGAAAGGCTCATTACAGCTTTTATGTCAAACCTAAGGGGTGGGATTATCATTTCAGATCAAGTTTGGGATTTATTGTTGTTCTGCAATACCTCGAGCGAAGGTAGTGTAATTTACCCTATTTTTTTTATGTACAAGATTTTGATTATATTGGGGTTGAGAAATTAATATTTTTATCAATCCTCATTTGATATTTCTTGTCAATAAAGTGAAGACCGACCCAAAGAAATCTCGGATTACATTATTTGTTGAAAATAAATTCAGTTTGAAGTTAAGGAAACAAATAAATTCAAAATATCTTTTTATTTGGACAAGAAGATTTAAGGTTCAATGGAAGAACTTGTTGACACCCCATTTTGCAACAATTAATTTTACTTTTTTACACTTTAGTGCATAAAGAGTAAAATGGTAATTTCACAAGCTTGAAAATTCAAAGTTGGTCCATAAATTTAAAATCATATTTTAAGTGATCAAAATTGAATTAAGAATGAGAGTGCATTTTTCGGATTGAAAATTGGATAAAAAAAACCAAGATTTTATTAAGGAAATAAATTTGATTGGTTGAAATGATATTTACCATAAGCTCACATACATAGGATTACTTGTTAATTAATTTGATTCGTCCTCTAAAGGATTAAATTAAAATCAATTAATAAATATTTCTATTGATTTAGAACACCTTAAAATGGTAAGTATTCATGTACAAGATATTCATCAAAGGATAATTCTTAAATTGATTTATTTTTAACTAATGGGATAATTATTTTGACCAATAATTATCATATTAATTATTAATAAATTGATTAAAATTAAGAAATCTAGAATTTAGCTAAATAAGGACTTCTAAATCCACTAGAAGTTGATCAAAGGTGAAAAACTCGGAATTATCCAAAACCCAATTCGGATTCGGATTCCAACCCGTACACTAATCGGTATTTCTACCATAACTTTTGACTCGATTATCCAATTGAGTTGATTCAAATTGGGCGGGAAAGTTGACATGATGGGCTACAATATGCATTTAATGAACATCTCCAAATTTGAACATTTAGAGGGTCAAAATGGGCCTACAATCAAGGCCTAAAAATTAGTTAGAATTTTGGGATTTTCATGAAGTATATCTAATTTCCAAAACCCTAATGCACTCCCATGAGGTCCAGAACATGGGTGGGTTTATTTTAGGGCTGTCATATAAATAGAAAATATTATCATTTTAACAAGGAGGTTAGAAAAATTAGTCAGAGCAATTCTAAGCAAAATTTAAGAGAATTTTTGCAAAGGGTTAGACTTTGGAATAAGAACACAAGTGTGTTCTTATATTCAAGTCTAGAGATTACAAAAGCCATTTTTTGTAATCTCTATTTCCAATCTTTCAATTCCATTTTTAATCTCTTTTAATCATATTAACGATTTTTCTCAAGAAACAATTTTCAGGACCAGTGGTATTCTCAATCAAGAGGCCGCATCCCACCACAATCAAATTCAATTCGGGACACTCATTCAAGAGGTTGCATCCCAAAAGGTACAATCCTCTCTTTTTTAATTTAATGCAACAACTTTAATTGTATAGAATGTATGATTAGGTTTTAATTTTAATTGCTTGATTAATTTTTAATGTGCAATTGTTAGATTGCATTGTTTTCGGTTTCTATCTTGTGAATGATGCAAATATGATTTTTCTAACATGTTGTACTATAATTACAGAAACTTTAAATTTTCTTTTTTCATGTGAGATGCATGCTTAAATGATTTTAATTGCTTGATGATTAATCACTGTTTAATTTTTTATTGCATGTACTGTTGTGATGCTATGAATCAAATGCGAGTATGGTTTGTTTGAGGTTGTGAACTTAGACTAATGAATCCTTAGAGACTAACCTAGGTCAGGTTGGATGGGTGCTTAACACCTTCCCATCCAATCCCCTAGCCCTCGAATCCTAATCTTAAGGGAAGATTAGATTAGTTTATGTATCCTATTTACTTTCTTTTTTATATTGTAATTAGGACCAAAGCCTTGTATTTTGTTTTCTTAGATTGTATCTAGGGCAAAGTATTGTAATTTATTTCTTTTCCAAACCATTGTATTATTTATTAAATCAATCAAAGATATACTTTTTTCTTAGCTTTTTTTATTATTATTTTTTTAGAGAAGTTAGGTGGCGACTCCATTGTAAATTCTCCTAAAGATTAGGATGGAGAACAGTGTAATCACCATTTTTGAGAATCATGTTTAAACCTTTATGGTTTTAAGGGTCGTGGTTCTCACAGTAGCGACTCCACTTGGGACTTAGATGGCTAAACTCTAGTAGAGGATTCCTAGTTTATAGTTCACAAGTTGTTTGCTATTGTTTGTTACTCGCTTTGATAATTTTCATTTTGTATGTCATGCATTGCACGTGTGATTTTGCATTATGTGTTGGTTAGCTCAGAAGCAACAGTAGTAGTAGCCTTGGATCACGGTCCCCCTCAGATGCGGGTACCCTTGGCCAACCTACCACCCCATGAATACATACTCTCGACCCTCTCAAGCAAGTATATAGTGGTGAAACATACTGTGAGCCTTTGATGCCCCTCGCATGCATTGGTGGGTATGTTGAGCCCAAGTAATGGGGAACCTTTTTAGCCTACCCTCTACCCTCATGTAAAAGCCCATTTAGATCTTTCCTCTAGGATGGTCCAACCCAATAAAGCGTGCATTCATGATTGTTTTTGTTTGAACCTAGGCCCAAGTCCAACGCTTCAGGCCTTGTTTGTTCTTGTTTGAACCTAAGCCCAAGTCCAATGCTTGAGGCCTACTTGGATGTTGTTTGAACCTAGGCTCAAGTCCAATGCTTGAAACCCACATGAACTTAAAGGAATTAAAAGCCATCATTGAGGTGAATAAAAAGCCCAAAAGAGAAAAGTTTCTTAACCAATCACTTTTTGAAGGCAAAAATCAATCAAGTCCAATGTTTCAGACCCACATGGCTTTAAGGAGATTAAAGGTCACATGATTCTAAGAAAATTCAAAACCCAAATTCAAAAGACTTAGAATCCATCTAGTCATGTTAAGAAAAGCCTAAGTCCTATACTTGAGGCCCACTTGGTCATTTAAAAAGGAAAGCCTAAGTCTTGTACTTAAGGCCCACTTGGTTATGTTGAAAGAAAATAAAAGCCTAAGTCTTACACTTAGCCCACTTGATCATTTTGAAAAGAAAAAGTTCAAGTTCCACTCTTCGGCCTATGCTTAAAGAATGGTTTAGGAATCCAAAATAACATGAAGTGAAAGTCCAAGTCCAAAGCTTGGGCCCATTTTTTGAGAAAATGATACCTAACCCAATAAGATATTGATTGGATCAAAGGTCCAAGCCCAAGGCTTAAGACCAACATGACTTCACTTGAATTGAAGCCCAAGCTCAAGGCTTGAGGCTCACATGACCTTCCTTGAACTTAAGTCTGACCTTGCATGAATTAAGGCTCAAGCCCAAGGCTTAAGATTCATATGACTTTGCTTGAATTGAAGCTCAAGCCCAAGGCTTGAGGCTCACCTGATTTTTCCTTAATGAGTTAAAGTCCAAACCCAAGACTCAAAGTTCACATGACCTTTGTTTTTGAGTCAAAGCCCAAGTTCAACTCTTAAGGCTTTCATGACCTTGTTGGAATCAAGACCTAAGTCCAATATTTGAGACCCAAATGACTTTAATAAATTCAAAACCCAGGTCCAACGCTTGGAACCCATTCAGTAATTTTGAAAAGCAAAAAGGTCCAAGCCCAAAAAACTTGAGGCGCACATGGCTCTTTTCTTGAATAAAATTCTAAGCCCAATGCTTGAGTTTCACATGATCCTCTTCGAATTAAAGCCCAAAGTCCATTGTTTCTAACTCTTATGATTTTGGACCTCGTTGAATCAAAGCCCCAAATCCAATGGTTCACCCATGAGATTTTGTGAAATAAGGCCCAAGTTTGAAACTCACAGTCCATTGAACTAATGAGTCTAAGTACATGCAGTAAGATTGTACTCAAAATTGACAAAGGGGCTTGTTTCACAAAGGCAGTCAAAAGTCCAACATCATTGCTCCAAGGCCCACAAGAATCAAGTTTGACTGTCGAAGAATCAATTCAAAGAAAGCCCAGCCCAGTTTGTTCATCATTAGATTTCTCATTGGACCAAGAAGACTCCAATAATGCCATGGAGAACTCAAGGAACTGGTCATGTCATCTGAGACCTCATTGACCAAAAGACCATGCTCCATCTTCACCAGGTGGCTAATTCAACCTTTCTTGAGCCAAGTGAAGACTCCACAAGCTCCCTATCTAAGATCTCATTCATGGGGTTTTTCTATCTTTCTTTTGTTTAAGTTCATTATGTTTGCCCATTTGAATTCTTAGGAACATGTTGCTTAGATTTTGATTGTTAACTCATCATAGGAATGTTTGTTTGAATTTATTGTTTACATTTTTTACTTCAAAAAAAAAAAAAAAATTCTCTCTGTCCAACTAAAGGCATGGGCCCTTAAGTTGTCTTCAATGAAGAGTCTTAAACTAGAGGCATAAGCCCTTAATGACTCCCAATCTTCCTCAAGGCCCAAAGCCTAAGAGCCCATCCAATCATCCAATACTCAATGTGCATGATCTCCAAATGCTACCGGTTTTCAAAATGTGCATATTCAAAAAGAAAAAAAACTTTGTGGATTGTTTTTCAAAAGATGGTGTTCTTTCAAGATCAAGAATCGCTCTTCTTCTAGAGTGAGTAAAATTCAAAATTTTCAAAACACATTTTCAAATTGTGCATAAGGAAATATTTTTGATAAAATATTTTTGCAAATCATGAGATTCCATAGCCTTACCGATCAATTTGCATAAAGAAGGGATTAACTTCATTTAATTCATGTAAGGATCTTTGCACGTGATTTAGAACAAAAGGGAAATGGATCCTAAATGCAATCAAGGGAAAAATCACATGTCATTTGATTAAAGTGCAAAATCTTGTTTTGAGAAATTTTGATGTCATAACAACGGGTTGTTACTTCTTTCTACTCTAAGAGAAGTCTATCAAAAGAGGTCATATCTTTGTATTGATAAACTAGCATTATTAGGGATTGGAGGCCATCTTTGGCTAGATCACATCATCTCAGAATTAACCTATCACAAATTAATCCATTGCTAACCCATTTGAGCCTATACAGTTAGCCTTTTTTTCAAAAACCAATAATAAAAACTTGAACCCAAGGGTGGGAAAAATCAAGTGTGCACACACTCAAAACTCATTCTGAGGAAGAGTCAAACTCAATGCTCGTCTGCAAAAGAACCAACAAAGGAGGTACAAATGTACCAAAGAATGAAAAGAAAGTGTGGTGATTAGGGGCATGCTCGAGACCTACCTTGAAGAAAGGTCAAATATAAAATCCTTATTCACACTTACTAGGATAAATTCATGTTAAGCTCACATGAGAGTCCAACAAGCTAAATCCGACAAGGAGTGACATGAGTGTATGCAAAAGCAAATAATTGTGAAAGAAAAGTTCAAAAAAGAAGAAGAGAGACCCGCTAGGTTGAAAACCCGAATGGGTGACCTAGGCAAAAGTAGGGTAACCTAGTAGGTTGAAAACCCGAAAGGGCGACCTAGGTAAAAGTTAGGGTTTCATTCAAAAAAAAAAAAACTCAAAGAAGAGATTGAAAGCTTGAAGAGAGAAAAGGAGATGAAATTCCCTCAAAACCAAAAATGATTGTCCATCAAAGCTGAAGAGCTAAATAAGAGAATTGAACAAAAATAATGAGTTTACACAAAGGAACAACTTGAATGAAATAAAAAGAGACAAATGAGAAGAGCCTTTTAAGAAGCTGATTCAAAAGCAAGCACTGATAAAAAGGGAGAAAGCTCCTCTAATATGTGAGTTTTAAGTAATGCACACTTAGGGAAATATCCAAAAAGGGATTTTGAGCCTTTTATATATCCTTCATTTCAAATACCTGAACCCGGCCTACATTACAACCTATGAATAAAGACCTCCTTGAAGTCTTGATAGTTTTTAGGCACAACTCTTGTGATAATTTCTCTTAGATTGAAAAGAAAGAAAGCCCGAGGTAGTCAAGCACTATTGGCAAAAGATCTTTAAAATGAAAATTCTCAAATTAAGGGCACTCCCCTTATTTTGCTCTCAGACAATGATTCCCAAACTAGGGGCACTTCCCTTGTTCATCATCAAACAAAAATGGCTTCCCAAATAAAGGGCACTCCCCTTATTTGTTCTCAGATAAAAATTCTCAAATTAGGGGAACTCCCCTTATTTGCTTTCAATAGAAAAAATTCTCAAACTAGGGGCACTCCTCTTGTTTAATCTCAAATGAAAAGAATTCCTATCAAGAGGCATTCCCCTTGATTATTCTTCAGTGAATACCCTAAACTCTTCAAGCACTATCATGCACATTCTTTGATTGTCTTTAAGGATTCAATCTCACAATGCTCAAAGTAAAAAAGCAAGGTTGTTTACTTGAATTCAATGATCTTGATCCTTCCCAATAAAAAATAATGGTTTGGCTATCGAATGTCAAGATCAGCCAAAAGACCTATTCGAATGGACTACTTTTTGCTCATTTGAAAAAGGAAAAAATGATTTTTCTCAAAACTGACAAGAACACCACATTGCAAAGAAAGGTTTCTACACCACAAAGTTTTAAAAGGAAAATTCAGCTCATTTTAAAAATTTCTCTTGAATAAGCTCATTTTGAAATCACCATGCAGACTTGATCAGAAGTCTCCATCATCACATTGGTTGACCTATGTCTTCCAATTTTCTTGAACTACGTCTTGACCTGATCCTCCGAAAAGAGATAGGTTGGCAGTCAATCAAAGACTCGATCACAATCATCTGAATGACCTTTGGATAGGTCTAACTCTTGAACTACGTCTGGACTTGATCCTCTCAAAAGAGGTACGTAGGCAGTCTATTGTAGACTCGGTCCCAATCATTTGCATGTCCTTTGGATAGGTTAAACTCTTGAACTACATTTGGACCTGATCCTCCCAAAAGAGGTATGTAGACAGTCTATTGTAGACTCGATCCCAATTATTTGCATGATCTTTGGATAGGTCCAACTCTTGAACTACGTCTTAACCTGATCCTCCCAAAAGAGGTACGTAGGCAGTCTAGTAAAGACTTGGTCTCAATCATTTGAATGACCTTATGGATAGGTCCCACTTTTGAACTACGTCTAGACCTGATCCTTTGAAATGAGGTACGTAGGCAGTCCATTAAAGACTCGGTCCCAATCATCTGCATGACCTTTAGATAGGTCCAACTTTTGAACTATGTCTCGACCCAATCCTCCCAAAAAAGGTACGTAGGCAGCCTGTATACGGCTCGATCTCATGCACCCAAACGACCTAAGCTTAGGTCTGATTCAGAACAAAAAATGGTTTACTTTCACTTGCACAGAATGTTTTCATAACATGTTAAACTATGAGCATTGGCCCAACATTTTTGTGTGTAAGCATGTTACACTAGGGGCATCGGTTCATCTGTTTTATTTATCAACATGATCTTCTTTTGCCAAATATGCTCAAACTAGGGGCAAGCGCTCAACTGAAAATCAAAAGAAGATTTTGTTTGTTGTCTCTTTCAGGTTATCAAAGTCACTCCAATGGACCACCCATCAACAAGAGTCCACTGCAAAAAATGTTGCCACATTTTCATCAAAATACCATTCCCCAATGGAAGCACGAAACCCAATCCTCCAAGGAATAAATTGTCATCATCAAAAGAGAAGGAGGTCAGGTAAGCACTGAAAAGCCAATGTACATATTTCTAACCACACATGCCTTAAGCAAGAAAAAAAAAAAATAAAATTCAAAACTTACCCCAACTTTCACACAACGAAACACATGACACTCAGGGTCTTATGACAAATCAAACTCAATTTCTTGACATCCGAAGCATACCGAACCAACTTTCGCTTCCTAAGATTAATCTCCTCAAACAACCCCGAGCACATAAACGAAGAAGCCACCAAAACGAAAATAAAGAACCACATCAAACACCACACCACCATGAATTCATTAGAAAATTAACCAAGTCTAATTCAACATAATCAAGACTTAAAATTGACCAACCAAATTAAAAATCACCACAAACAGCAATTCCAATTCAAAGAAAACAAATTCAAAAGCTAAACATCCAAATTTGAATCAATTCATGAAACGCAAAACCACTGCGCCAAGTTAACAAACCAATCATACACATGATCACAAAGCAATCACCAAACTCAAAATTTCAGAGACACATTAAGAAATAAACAAAATCAACTCAATTGTGCAAAAAGCCAGCCCAAATAAACAACCAAAGTCGACAAATCATTTCAAAACTTCAATTTTGACCCTGAGTTCAATCAAAATTCCAAACTCCAACCCAGAGTAAGCATCCATTTTGAAATTCAGCCCTAAGCCAATGACCCTAAGTCAAATAACCAATACAAAGATTTTAAGCCTCAATACGAGCAAACTAATACAATTTTTAAGCCTCAAGATGAGCATTGAACAAATCTTCACAATGGAAAAATCTCAAAGAACAAAATTTCAAAAAAAAAAAAAAAAAAAAAAAAAACATTAAAAAAAAATCTGCAAGAATAAAAAATTCTTCACAATGAGAATCTCCAAAAATGCTAACAATAAAAAATCTTCATGAAAAAGCTTCCCTCATGGACAAAGCTTCATAAGCACATTAAAAACAATCTCTAAAATCAATCATTTAAGCCTCAAAGATGAGCAAACCACCTCTCAATCAAAATTAATTCCTGATCCCGAGTCACCAATCAAAGATTAAACCTTGACCTCAAATTGTACAAAAAAAGAAAGAAGATGAAATTCTTGACCTAGAGTCATCCATTGAAAGCCAAATGTAAATGAATCTTGACCCTGAGTCATCATTAAGAGAATCAAAATTCGACCCTAAGTCGAAAATCAAGACTTAACCTTGAGTCATCATCCAAATTCAAAACAATAAAAAAATCGACCCTGAGTCAAAAATTAAATCTTACCCTGAGTTAAAAATCCAAGGTCAAAATTGTGACCCTGAGTCAATGTCATCAAAACATTTCTTCATAGAGCACTTTGTGGATGTTGCATCCAACAACATTCTCTTTGAGGCAATTCTGCGGAATTGCATTCTCACCTGGCATTCTTTTGGGGCAACTTCCAGAGTTGTATTCCAACATTTTTTCTTTGAGGCAATTCTACAGAATTGTAGTCTCAAAACATTTCTTTTGAGGCAATTCTACGGAATTGTATTATCAAAATATTTCCTTCAAGACAACTCTCCGGAGTCGAATTATACAAAAGTCTCTTTGAGGCAATTTTGCAGAATTGTATTCTCAAAATATTCATTCTAAGACAACTCTCCGGAGTTGTATCCCCACATTTTGTCTTAAAGCAACTGTACGGAGTTGTATTTCCACAATACTTCTTTCAAACAATTCTACGAAATTGTATTCTCAAAATATTTCCTTTTAGTCAATTCTGTGGAATTGTATTCTCAAAATATTTTCTTTAGGACAACTCTGCGGAGTTGTATTCCCACACTTCCCTTTGAGGCAATTATGCATAATTGTATTCTTAAAACATTTCATTTGAGGCAACTCTCCAGAGTTGTATTCTCACACTTTCCTTTTAGGCAACTCTGCAGAGTTGTATTCTCACAACACTTCCTCTTTGAGGCAATTCTACAAAATTGTATTCTCAAAAAATTTTCTTTGAGGCAATTCTGCGGAATTGTACTCTCAAAATATTCACTTTGAGGCAATTTTACTGAATTGTATTCTCAAAAAATTTCCTTTGAAGCAATTTTACGGAGTTGTATTTTCTCATAACATTTCCTTTGAGGCAACTTTGCTGAGTTGTATTCTATTAATTATAATAGCACATGAATCCTGAGGGGTAGCTCAACTGGTCTGACCTTGGGTGTGCTTTCCAATGATCACTAGTTCGAGTCTTCTCAGGGTCACCTATCCAAGGAAAACCTTTGTATCTATCATGGTACACTTGCTAGTAGGGTGTTGCATGTTCTCCTGGGAAAAAATTTATTTAAAAAAAAAAAAAAATTGTAACAACACATCAACTGGTGTTGCGTGTCCCCCTGGGAAAAATGTTATTTAAAAAAAAATATTATAATTATAATAGCACATGAACTGGTGTTGCGTGTCCCTTGAAAAAAAACAGTTATTTAAAAAAAATATTATAATAGCACATGAACTTCAAACACCGGGAACATTGAGGGCTAAACTTGCTAAAAAATATATATTTTTTAAGTTTTTGGGCCAAATATGACTCTTGTGATGTTTATTTGAAATATGGATTCATTCAAAATCGTCTTTGTGAAAGACACTTTTGAACGTGAAAATCGTCTTTCTGAAAGACACTTTCTGACCAAATTTTGGTCAAAAGTTGTCTTTAGAAAAGACGATTTTGATAAATATAAAAATTTTGGTAGAAAGTGTCTTTCAGAAAGACGATTTTCACGTTTAAAAGTGTCTTTCACAAAGACGATTTTGAACGAGTCCATATTTCAAATAAACATCACAAGAGTCATGTTTGGCCCAAAAACTTAAAAAAAAAAAAAAAATAAAAAAAAAAAAAAAAAAAAGAAGAAGTATTTTTTAGCAACTTTGGCCGAACATTGAGTATACAAGACTGAAATATCAAAGTAAAATAAAAACAAAGTATTACATTCAAATATTGTAACAACTTTTGTCAATTCGAATATCAAAATACATCTAATCTATTAATCCATAAAACAATATATAACTGAGACTTCTCGGAAAAATTAAAAACAAATAAATTAAACAAATGCAACAAAATATTCACTTATTCCATGACCTTCATTCTCAAGTTACAATTTATAACATTAACCACACATCGGGGGTAGCCTCCTAGTGAACTTTATTGAGAGAAACAATTTAGATCACGTTTCGTATGATACACGGATCTAAGCGTGGCTGTTAAATGTTGATTCCTCAAGTCATCATAGCATATGTGCCTTACCTCCCAGTTTTGGGAATGATTATGGTTCACGTATTCTATTCTTCTAGTGGTCCCTATCTTCCTGGGAGACCTGCCTTTACATGTACACGTTGTTACAAAATAAATAAAATTTCTATCTTAAAACTCAAAAAACAAATACCCTCTTCCGATCATCAATGATCATAATTTCAAAAAGTTATACCAATTAAAGTTACCAACAGAAGGGAGCACCCGGCCATGGCCATTTTGTCTATAATTTCTAAGCTTTCTCATGCCTATGTTCTTGATTTGTCCATTATCCTTCATAGTCCTCTGGTATGGCTACTTCAGTATCATTTTGCTTAGTTATAGATACTTCCAACGGGTGAAGGACCATCACAAGCGGGTTATAAGGAGTTTCAAGCTCTTGGATGCTGTCATAAAAGATGTAGAAGACGTTTCAGAAACCGGGAGGAAAATTGATGAGAAACCCAATCAACTTCGGGATTCCCAACTGAAATCAGGTGCCACTTTACAACTAGGTGATGCTGGGAGAGACTGGGTGGAGAGAACCAAAACCGTGGTTCGCATGGTAAAGGCTTGCGATGAAACCTACCAAAAACTTAGTGAAAGAAGAAAGTTTTTGAAATGGGTTTACTCTGGTTTCACGGATTTCAATGAAATTCGTGGCCTCGACGCCTAAGTTGGGTTTGATCCGTGCTGAGATACATTATCAACTTTGGGATAATCACAAGGAAATATGTAAATCATTGGATTTGTCAAGGTCTATTGTTAGAAGCCTGCAAGACAGACCAATAGTGGAACAAAACTCTTTTACTTATAAACGAGCTGCACCAACTGTCTCCATTGAATGGGATTTTAAAGTCCTGATCACTAACAATCGAGGTTTAGTGCCTGACGAGCAAAAGGAAATGGAGTACCTCATCATGTTCCAACTGCATCTATTGCATGCTTTCCTGCGAGATTTAGAAGGGCTTTCATTGGAAAGTGAAACCGAAAAGGCTTGGGTGGAGGAAGCGGAGCATATCTTGGGCGAACTACAAGATGACATCCACAGCATACAGAAAACTGCACATCGAGTCAGATGGCTTCCTTATTTCCGTAATTGGATGGCAAGGCGACAGCTGCGGGAGCGCTTTGGCCATAGCAAGAAACGGCTCCGGCAACTCATGTTAAAGAAGTACTGGTTTGGTTTGACATTTATCAGAAGAGTTCCATCAAAATCTGTTCGGTCCGTCCCCACAAAACCAAACTCAGCAGCAGGCCACACGTAATGATGACAAGGAAATTTTGGATCTTCTAGAGCAGTTTCACAAGCAGCTCAATCTGGAGAAACCAAAGGTACATTCTCGGCTCAAAAAGCTAGCAGATTCTTTCAATGAAGTGCACCGGCTTCTCATAGGTACAAATAAAGGAGCAGTTGAAGGCATGGAAAATTCAAGAAAGGCTTGGAAGGAGCAAATGAAGATAATTGTAAAAGATGCAATTACTTCTTTGTCATTGGCCTCTCAATCCCAAAAGAGCAATTCAAGAAGGGCTTGGAAGGATCAAATGAAGATCATTGTAAAAGATGCAATTACTAGTTTGTCACCAACCTCCGAATCCCAAAACAGAAATTCAAAAATGGCTTGGAAGGATCAAGTCAAAATCATTGTAAAAGATGCAATTACATATGTGTCACCGGCCTCCCAATCCCAAAAGAGCAATACTACTCATAAAGACACAGATGATCATCCTTGGCAAAAGTTCTCAGAAATTGAGCAGAAATTGAGCGATTCGAGCAAGCTATTGACTTTCTTAGCCTAAGCATAGAGGAATGTCGCATTGAATTGAGGGAGGAGACAAACTCGGTGGTCGGCTTGGAAGAAGACGTACATGAAATGGTCTCACGACTAACCGCCAACAGTAGTACTGAGCATTTCTCCACTCTTTCCATTGTGGGGATGGAGGGCATAGGTAAGACAACTCTCGCAAAGGTGGTCTTTAACCATAAAGCTATAAAGAACCATTTTGAATGCAGATACTGGGTGTCTCTACCTGATCATATAGTAGACCATAAGAATTTACTCCTTAGCATATTAGCAAAAGTTGTCATGCCCAATCATGATGAGAATGAGAACGAAAAAGATTACTCCTTCAAGGAGGTGAAGGATTTCTTGAAGGCTAAGAAATACCTTCTAGTTCTGGACAAAATTTCCAACAAGGAAACTTGGGATACTCTAATAGAAGCATTCCGGGATAGCAAAAATGGTAGCAGAATTTTGCTCACCACACGAGACAAGAGTGTAGCTTCACATGCTGGCAGCCCAAATCCCTACCAAATTCAATTACGAAACAAAAATCAGAGCTGGGTTTTGTTTACACAAATGGTGCGCTTTCAGCCTGAACCTTCTCAGCCTGATCAACTCTCTTCAGAATTGAAAAATCTGGCAGAAAAAGTTGTAAAAAGATGTGGGGGCTTGCCACTTTGCATCTTGAGTCATGGGTATTTATTGTCCGGGAAGGAAGTGTCAACTAAGGAGTTGTCAAGGGTGCTTGAGCATGTGAGTCCATACCAAACACCATGGTCGGATAACTTGGAAACAAATGGAAAAGACTTGCCTCCACATCTGAAAAAATGTCTTTCTTACTATGCACAATTCCCCAGAGACTATGAAATTTCTGACAGGAGATTAGCGGCTTTGTGGGTTGCAGAAGGGATGGTAAAACGAAGTAGTGATCAAGAAGAAGAGTCTCTTAAATCTGTGGCAGAGAAGTATTTAGCAGAGTTGATAAGACGCAACTTGGTACAAATAGTGGACGGAACACTGAACCAGAAGTT
>OU015766.1:24352071-24373907 GCA_907173295.1 Fagus sylvatica | reverse complement strand
TCACAGTGTGAGGAGTCCAGTTGCTGTTAAGTGGAGCAGTGAGTTTACAGCTTCCATGTGAGTTTGCACTTGGGGATGGTTTGTCACACCCAACAAGGGAGAATGGAGCATTGGAAGTGTAGGCGTTTAATGGCATAATTCCTGGTCATGGGCTTTGTTTTCTATCATATTTGTAACTTATCAGCCTCTTGTACAAAATGGAAGAATATTTGGTTTGCTTTTCATTTTACCATGTCATAGTTGGCACATAGAAATGGTTGATGATGGGTTTTAGGCACTGTAAGTCTGTAACATAATGTTCTTGCATATAACTGTAATATATATGATCAAGAATTGCCACACTGCAAGCTCTAATGAAACCCAACCTCAACTTTTGCATGTTGAGAAGTGACATTGTGATGCTACTACAATCTCCATTCTCCAATGATGTTATTGCATATTTAGTTTTAAAAGTTGCTAGTATCTTGGACATCAAGTGAACAGTTTTTGATTTCTTTACCTGAAATGAATGAAGCTGCCATGAGGTTGCCCAAAGGAAGCATGTAGAATCGTAGATATTTTACTTGTGCCTGCCTTGAACACTTCCAAGAAATATGCAGCTTCAGATTCTTGGCCTTTGTCCCATAGGCTATTTGCATATAGTCTGTCTGATACATAGCTGAGGAAAATGCATACAGCCAATTACGAAGTAATTCTCTTGTAAAAGTTGAAGATCAATTTAGAAATAAACAAGTTAGTGCAGGAATTTCAGCTCTCAACTTTCAAAACTTGTAGTTACACCATCCATTATGATTACTATGTTGTTTTTTCTATTTTTATGTCCAAAACGTTGTTTTTATGCATGTAAATGGCCAAATTTTAACAAATGTTGAAGGAATGGGCACACTATTATCATTTTAATACTTGAGTAGGCAAATTATAAGTTTTCATAGTTAAGTAACTGATTTAGAAGAAACCTCAAATTTGAAAGGTGTAAATAATGTTTTAACCTTTTACAAAGAAGCAAATTAAAACATTAAAATAAAGATAAATGGCCAGCATACACCCCGAAAATCACATAATTTCATGATGTTTAGTAAAAAAAAGTGGAGAAGGGTAAAAGAGTTATAGGCTAGTGCAAAAATAACCCTGAAAAGTTCGTTTAGGATAAGTCAAGTAATTTTTTAACCCCTCATGTATCAACAAATAGTCGCTTTGGCCGAGTGGTTAAGGCGTGTGCCTGCTAAGTACATGGGGTTTCCCCGCGAGAGTTCGAATCTCTCAGGCGACGTTTTTATGTTTTTTTTTTTTTTTACGTTTATTCCTGGAACCTCATGAACTGAAAGATCTTGGCCGTCCATGTCATTGGTTCGGTTGAATTCATTTTCAGAATAAATTCCAGGATTGGATGAGATCTGTCCGCATGTGATTATGAGAATCAACCCGGAACGCAGTCCTCACTTTGCGTAGAAAGTAGAAAGTAGAAAGATGTTTCACTAGAAAACACTGTCAATGATGCAAAATGAAGCCATCATGACTGCAAGACACTACATTTATTTCCATGTCAATGGCTCATTAATGAGAGCTGATTAAAGATGGCAAACCCAAATAATTTATTTATTTATTTATATTATTATTATTATTTTTTAAAGAAAATGCTAAACTACTACTATTAATAAAGATGGAAAAATATTTCGTATTGCTTGCATTGTCCCACTTTGCTCCACCTTACACTGGTTTTCTTCTCGGTATATATATATATATATATATATATATTATTATTATTATTATTATTTCAAAATGCATTTTCAATACTCTTACCAATGTCCGTTTTTTTCCACTCTTATCTTTATCCCATCAATGACTAAGCCACCTTATTAGAGATGGCAAAATACCTCCACCCTATCCTAACTTGTCTTGGGTGGGTTTTCCTCGTCGGACAGAAGATTTATTATTCGATCATGTTCCGTTCCGTTTCCATTCCTAACTACTAATTTTATTATAAAAAGTTTACAAATTAATGTGACTATGAATATGATTGATACAACATCAATAACATAATAAATAAATTTCTTAATTATTTTATATTTTAAACTTGGCAATTAGCATCAATGAAATTTTAATAGCTCCTCACAACGATAGAAAAATGTTGACTACTTTTTCCACAACTTACTAAAATGTAAATTGTAATTAGCACAACATTTGATAAGAACACAAATGTGGGTTTGTGTTCTTAAGGAGATTCCAGTGGAATCTTGATGTAGAAAGATAGGAATTTAAGGCTTCTAAGCATATAGGGTCTCAGATATGAGTGTTATGTGGGTTTTATGTGAGACCTTAATGATATAAAGGCCACGTTTAGGTATTTAGAGGTTGGCTAACTCGGGTTTTTATTTATGTTTTTATTTATTTTTTTGTTTTTTTTGGATAAAGCTCAGGTATGACTTGGTTTTACAAGGGTGGTGGGGATTGATGGGGTTCTTCATTGTAATTGCAACTAGGTAGTGAAGGTATGTGAGTATGAGACTAGGGTTTTGGATGGTAGATAGGAATAGGATGAATGATGGATTTAATGGATGGAATGCATGAAGATGATGAGTGAGTGTGACTTGTTCGAGAGAGTCACCTTCTCCAATTGAGATTACTTTGAGAGAGCCTCTGCCTCCAAGCATTACTAAACATAAGTCTAATCACACAAAAGAATACCCTTCATTCAATGAGTGAAATGATAGTTGCAATCATTCATCAAAAAAAGAAAGAAATGAGAGTTACAATCCTATATTTATACATTACTGGCCCTAATCCAATTGACCCATGTGTCTCAATTTTATTGGCTAACTAATTTAGCACGTGATCATAAGTATTTACACATATGATTTAATGTCATGCATGTGCTTAAACCCTAACCAAGTCAAGTTAGTTTATCTCCTGATAACTAACTTTTAACGAACTACCTATGTCCAGTAACTAATTTTTAACTACCCTAATCATGTGCAATTCTTTCCATCTGGGCTCCTAGTTGCCAAATCAAGACTGATTCACATCCATGGAACTACGATTCCTCTCATTTCTTGCTTTCTCATATATTTTTAACATCACTTTCAAATGAATCCACCACTAACTCTATTTTATTATGCACTAATCACAACATACCAACACAACAATAAATATCATGTATTGCAAAAGAATATATACAACCATAAACAGTACACCCTTACATTTCTATAGACCGATTTTCTGAGAAATAATCAGATTATATATTATTAATACGAATATATATCTATAATCTATATATATATACTATAATGTAAAACCGAAACTTTTTGACTTTTGGTTGACCTCATAATATTGCGCCACATAAGCTTTTGAATCTCACAATTTTACACCTCATTATTTTAATATATATTTTCTAATTGAATTTAAATTTTATTCTATTATTAAACCTTCCATTAGAATTTTGACACATCATATTTTCTTTAATATAAGAATATATTATTCCATATATAAAACACAATCATAATTAATATCTAATACTAAAATATATTCCATATATAAACACAATATAAATATCTTTTAATAATAATCATAATTATCAATTTTCATCAAGATTTTTAGAGTTCTTTTTTTTTTCTTATGTATTTCATTTAATTTTGTTGCTGGCAATGGAGAAAGATGGATGGATTTGTTATAATGAAACCATGTGAGCTTGAAATGAGTTATGAAAATTATTTAGGTTTGATCATATAATCATGTGTCCATGTATTTATTTGTCTTTCTTCTTATTTTAAGTATCCTTTATTTTATTTTTGGATAAAAACATGATCTATATGGTAAATATAAACATGAATTTTCTTATTTTTAAAAATTACTTTTCAACTTTCAAAAAAAAAATATAAATATAAACATGAATCGTGTTTTATAAAAATTTGACTATATTCAACTTATGCCAAAAGAAAAATTACATTATATTAAATTTTAATTATCCTATGGTAAATACTTTCTTAGTTATTTTTTTAAACCAAAAAGTAAGATCTATCCTAAATCCGATTCGTAAAGTCTCTTTATCATCTTGCCTACAACATTTTGAACTACAAAAAAAAAATAATTTCTAAAAAGAAAAAATGGAAGTTCAAAATTAACCGATTTTATTTTCAATAATTTTCTGTGATCGAAATAATCAGATTATATATATAATATATATATATATATATATATATATTCAAGAATGAGTTTGTACAGTCAGTCAAACCCATTCGAAGCACAAGCATGTTCCAAATAGCCATTAGAAATTAAAAGATAAACATAAATATATGAGATCAAAAAAGCCATCATAACTTCACTGCTAATCTGCTATACATACATAACAATGATAACAAGAGCCACAAATACGCAAACAAATTTGTTAAAATGCCTTCAGTAATCTCCTGGAGTACTTAATACATTTTCATCCTAAAATTGGGTCCAAAATGCCATTTCCGAAACCTCCATAACACCTCAGCCAAAAAGAAAAAACGAAGGCCAAATACTATCAAGTAACATCAAAGGACTAAAGAGTCTTGAATTCAGGTTATGCACTTTGAAATGCTGGATTAAAAGAAATTGAAGGAAAAAAACGAAGAAGACAATTGCTCTGCTCTTGGTGCCAACAATTCTAGTGGCCATACTTTTGGAACTCCCATTCGCTATTATCTGCAAGGGAAAAAACACCCAATGAGAAGTCACAATATCTGAAGCAGGCAGAGCAGGATTAAGGCACAGCATAAATTATTTTATTATATTGTACCACAAGGCTGCCTAGTGGTATGTCTGGCTCCTCCTTTTTTGGAATGAGCCACAGTTTGAACGCACCGGGGCTCATGCCCTAATGTAGTAAGCATAAATAAATAAATTATTAGATTGCCGTAGTACATACCCAGTGGACAAACTTGGCGAGTTTTAAGCCATCGACTGATGCAGTGGAAGTGGAAGGCATGGTTGCAAACACCTGCAGAACAAATAAACCAAGTTTGTAAATAAAACAATTACAACATTGAAAAAACCAAAGCATATCATATTGGTTCTCACACATATACGAACAAATCAATCTTCATGTTAAGAAAAATCAATTGGTTAGCATTAGGCATATAACCAAGATCATTCTAAAAGTAAAACTCCAAGCCATTATGCTCTGAATCAAAATTTCATCAAGTAATGCATTGTTTAGTGTCAACCTACCTGCCAAAAATTGGGGGAAAATTACATTAAAGCTTGAGAATGTACATCTGTGGGAAGACATAGGTCATAATTGGGACCCTAAGGTAGAGACAGAACTATAACATTGCAAACAGAGACTATTAGAGTAACCAATAGAAACAGAAGTTCTTCCCCCAACTTTTCTTTCCAATCAGACCACCACCTCATACTCCAGTTTGTCCTCATTCTAAATAATAAAGTTTTTTTTTTTGGTTTATCAGATCACAAAATTTGGTGATGGATGCCAACGTTAATAAAGAAGCTGTCATTCTGCACGCCTATGCTACTGCCAGTACAAAGAAGAAACAAGATTCCAAAAAATGAGAAAATTCTACCATCCCAAATTTCAGATCCCAATTGCCTCATCTAGCCATAAGGCTAACAGAACCTGATAATTAAAAGCATCAACCCTGATTGACCACTGGGTAAATGATTTAGAGACAATATTTTCAAAAAATTGGAACTTTTAGGCCCCCGCATATGCAACAAAGTTACCAAAGTAACTAAACCAAATCTGATTGATAGTGCACAGTTACAATACATATCAAGCTAGAAGGATAATTGTTCATGACTCACTTAGCTGGGTTTTTTTTTTGGGTGTATGATTATCTATTGCCATGTCCTCGAATTCATAGATTCCTCATTTTGCAACACCTTGATATTATCTATGGTAACTAGGAATAACAAAGATGATTTCCAAAGGTTTACAACTTTACACTCAAATGTCCAAGACACTTAAGCCCTAACCATTACTACAAGTTCCACCAGATCCTTTAGTGATGAATGATGATCTTCAAATAAGCTCCCATTATTCATTCCAACTTAGAACAGTATACAAAAATTTCCTTTAATCTAATTTAAAAACTCAACAATTCACATAAATGAAAGGCGAGCACCAACGTATCTAAACAAAAAAGCATTCTCAATATATCAAGGGAAGTCATCTCTAATTTCCTTTTAAACAACAATTTAATATCCTGCCATATACACTTTGGCGAGCCATGCTGTAATCAAGCCCAAAATCCAAATAACATGGCTAAATACAATCCCAACAAACTCAAGGAAACCAATTTCACTCATTGATCCAAGTGGGGTTATATATAAATTTGCAGTAAGACAAATTTACCAACTCAAAACCTAATACTGGCATAATCAAGATTATAACTAACATATCGAAAACACGCATAAACACGAGAAAACAAACAACTGATATAAAAGATTGCAACACCAGTTCACACATATATAACATTAACACAAAAACCCCAAGCATTGATTAATCACATATTCTCAATACAAATATCAATATAAAGAATTGGGGTTAATTCGTACCCCAAGCAACGGTGCATTCCTCGCTGGTCGCACTAGCCTGATTCGCTTGGCACTCAATGCCTAATCAAAACCCCAAATTAGAAAACCAAAAAAAAAAAAAGCAAAAAAGAAAAAAAAAGAAAGCTAAATTTGAGTACTCACAGAGATCCATGATGTGGTTCCTACAGATGGCACAATTATCCACCACAATATCTGCACAATTTCAAGAAAATTAAGACAATAAATTAAAAAGAAAAAAAGAAAAAAAAAAGAAAGAGAGAAATTAGTGAAAAAGAAGAAGAAGAAGAATGAATTGTACCCCAAGCCCAGAGAGCGACGGCGTTCCACTTTTTGATTTCGAAGCGCTTGTTGTTTTTCTTGAAGGAAGACGAAGAAGAAGCGATTGCAGAGGATGGGCCAGGGAGGGTTGAGGGCTCGGCCTCACCCTCAGGCTCGGTGGCTGGGACCATGTTCACGTCTACGTCTGCGTCGGTGTCCATGCCTCTTCAGTCTTCAATGCTTTGTGAATGTGGTGAGAAAAGGAAGGCCGAAGCAGAGTAGGAAGACAAAATCAGTGATTCGCAAGGCCGAGTGCTGTGATACTTTGTTGTTAAAACAGGGCGTGAGAGTATATTTGTATTTGGTATTTTTTTTGATATTGATAATTATGATAGAATTTAAATATATATATACAAGAGATTTTACCAATTGAGCTAACTGAAACCCACATATTTGATATTTTAAATCATTCATAAAAACAAATTTATGATGAATTGAATAATAAATAATAATATGTGTTAAAAACAAGAAGGATTAGTAAGTTAGTCATAGAATTGTCAAAAAAAAATATTGACTCAATAGTTATTGAATGATGTCAACACTGTGTACACGTTGAACGTGAGGATATATATGTAATATTGTTTTAATTTGTTTCCATAGTGACTGTTAAAGCGGTATTGTAAGAATAAATGAGCTAATGGTAAGGTATAATGTTGCCATTACGTCTTCAATGGTGGAATAGGGTGTGGTGGCCTCTATAGGTCCGTGACAGTGACTTTTTCTGTGGATTGACTAGTTGTAACTTAGTGGTGTTATAGATGTCAACATCATGATGTTTTATGAAGAAGGAAAAGTATAGAAGATGATGCTTGTGTTCTCATCGATAATAGAACAAGATTCAGCGAAAGCCCATTGGTCAATACTATTAAATCCGTTAAGATATCAAGGCCCAGCTAGCTACATTTTAGTTTTGGGATTGTGTCCTACTCTAAGGCCCAAATGTAGCCCCGTGGACAGCCTTTTATAAAGCCAATGGTGCTTGAACCATTCCTCTCTCTCTCTCCTTAAGTATAGAGAGAGAGGATTGCCCACATCCCTTTTGCACATCTTGATTGTTTCTATAACAATAACAAAGCCAACGGTCCTGATTGCATGTTTTCATTGTTTATCTAATTACTAATATTGATTCTTACTATTCTATCAAACCAAAAAAAAAAAAAATTGATTCTTACTCAACATAAGAGAATGCAAGAGAAAGTCAAGTAAATAAAGAAAGTGGGAGGGACAAGGGGCAGAAAACATATCAATTAGTGGAGGCAAAAAAATAACGATAAATCTGAGGACAAAATTTTGTACATTTTTTTTTCTTCATAATCGTTGAGATACGATAATATGATTGGTGTTAATGAAAGTGGTATTAGTGGTAGGTTCATATGGTTGACACGTTAGCTTGTTAAGGTGATTATGGTGTGATAATTATGACATATGTAACACCTCACTTCTAAAGATGTTATAAAATAATTGTTAAGATGACAAATATTAAGTTGTAATGAGTTAAGACAAGCTTGTAGCATACTAGAGTCTTACTCCTAACTTTAGCAATTATAGTGGACTCATTGGCTCGTTGTTTATCCATATTTGTCTCAATAGAAGGTCCCTTCCTCGTCTTAAGAGAAGTTGTTTGTGACGCCTAGGCAAATTGGCATCATGATTCATGAATAGTTATTGTGATGAAGATATCAGTTTTTAGGACACATTATGCCCTCAATAAGTCTCTTTGACATATCATGACTTTGCACTCAATTATTTATTTGAAGTGAGTTTTTCATTTTTAGGGTTAAATACATCCCCCCAAATTATTGGGTTCATCATCTCAATCTTCCCTCCTAAACTATAAAATCGACCAATGTCTCCCTCTAATTGATTGATAATATATAACTTAACCCTAACATTAATAATTTCAGTTAAATTCAAACTCTAATAGAAAATTATTTTTCCTTGAAACACGCATTGGGCCTCATTATCTTTTATGTAAAAATTGTTCTAAGATACTTATTTTGCCCTTATGCTCCGTTTATTTCAAGAAAAAAAAAATTCTCTAGAAAATAGCTTGTTTTTCTTGAAAATATTTTTCGAAAAATTTACTTGTTTTCCTGTATTTGATTATGACTTTAAAAATGAACTAGAAAACAATACTTTATTTATATATGATGGTTTGTTGATTGCATGTGATATTCTAGAAAATGTTTTTTGTCCTTAAAAAGCTAAAAAAAAAAAAAAAGGTTTTTCACTTTCTTTGGCTTGTTTTCAGTCTAACACAGAAAATATTTTTCATTGACTTGTTTTTTACACGATACCAAATACCAGATAAAAAATCTACCAAACCAAATGAAGCGTTAAAATCAAATTACAAATGTGTCAAAAGAACAAAAGAAAAAAATAAATAAAAATGAGAAAGAAATTTGTTTACAGCCAAACGACATTGGTTTCATGAAAGGAATTTATTTAAATGATTGAAGAGTAAATATTAATTTACACCACCTACACGACGGCTATATTACATAATACTTATATTGATGTTCACATCTTTGTGTGAGTGTGAAAAAATAGTGTGAGCCACCTTTATGAGATATACATGCACACTTATGATAAGACTTGCAATCTTTGGTTTTAAACTATTTTGTACTAAAATCTTATCACCTTCTGTTTTTATAATCAGTCTTCTGAGTCGGACCACCTCCCCAAAAGCTCGACGGCAAATTCAATTTGGCTTTGATCAATTCTTTGGGGGGGACAAAAAACAAATCTTGTTGATTTGATTAAATCCAATTTGGCACACATGGCTAAGCATGGAGCATCTCAAGAATTTGTATGGTCATGCTTAGTCTACACTCTACACTAACAAGACAAGGCAGATATATAGTCAGACACAGTAAACCACATTAATTAATTAATTGGAAATTACAGCAAAAGCTAGCATACAACAAAACGTTAATTTCGTCACAGTCTACGTAATACACATTACAATATTAGGAAGATGAGTGCATAATACTTCTCCATTCAAGTGCAATTTGATTCTTTCTCATTTCTTAATCTATAGTTTTGTCTGGACTCTGGATGCATGTTGCATAATGAATCATAGCCTAAAGAAGAATAATAAACACCATAAGAGAGAGAGAGAGAGTGATGTGACCAGGAGAATTTGAGTTTTTTTTTTTTTTGTACGCCATTGTACTTCTTGACGTATGTGGACAAAGTAAATGTTAATTGGCAATATTATAATTTGGCTGCACACACTGTTAGAATTATTTGTGTCTATCTCTCATGTCAAAGTGTTCTAATCTTCTTGTCTTTTGTGTATGTGCACACGTGAGAACAATGTTTCCTTCTGTTTGCCTTCTTTCTTATGTGTAGAATTACCAGAAGCTTCTCAAAAAATGTGATTTTACATGAGAAAAATTCATTGTAATATAGGTGATTCAATCCAAAATCACATATTGGAGGATATGATATTTTTACCAATTAAACTAACTATAACCTCACATTTTAACTGTGCTAATACTTCCCAAAGGGAAACTTGCATCATACACAAGGTCATCTAATGCCTAAATATTTACTCCAATATTCCCAAAACTGTGAGATGGAATGGGGACAAAAACCTTGTTTTCGAGTATCACACATAAATATGCTAAGTTGGAAAGCCTTGTCTTAGAAATATTGATTCAGAACAAATCCATTAAAGTGTACACAGAATCAGTGGCGGCTCCAAAAATTTTTGTCAGGGGATTCATTTAAAAACTTGAATACATATACCCAACACATTAACATCTTTCTCCCTTTTTTCATCAATTTCATTAGTGCATTTAGGTCATGGATATTGTGTGATTTGCTCTTTTAATAAACACAATCTTACGAGTTTCAATAATATTCTATTCGTGAGAGGCATTAATGTAGAACTTTTTTTTTGATAGAAAACATTGTAGAACATGTACATAGATTATGTTCATTTGTAATTTTAATCAAAGAAAAGGTATGCGTACATACAAATGATTGCTTTTTTATGTTTACCTTTTTTCGAATTGAGATCCCATGCAATATCCTAAGTATTGCATGGGCTGCAATTCATTTGAATGACTGGGATTTAAAGTTAAAAAATTAACTTTTAATCTCAGTCTTTAAATAAAAAAAACAAAAAATATCATAAGGGTAAAACAGTAAAAGACTACAAAAAAAAAAATTATGAGGAAAAATGTGGTATTGCACCATGTAGTACCTTTTTGGTATTGCATGAGATCTCATTCCCCCTTTCCAAACACATTGTTATAATATTTGCTCATCGCAAGCATTATCTACTTATCAATAAAACATTAAAATATAAATCATCATAGAGTTATTTATTTATTATTATCCTAATATGAAAACGATATGGATCCCTAGCTATATATCTTTCTGTTGTCATGTAATAATCAGTATCCCTTTTTGACATGTAAAACGATCCTTGACTACTTCTTTTTGGGTAAGAATTCTTGACTACTTCATAGAATCAAAACATGGTAAAGGTCTTGATTTTGTTTTTATTTTTAAACAAATGCCTCAAAGGGTATCCAAAAGTTTAAGAAGGAAAAAAAAAAAATTGCCGCTATTATGGGAGTATCATGCGGAGTAGGCACCTGCCCACACTCCATGAACAATCCACTCTACCCCTTGCATGTTCTTGTAACCTGTAAAGCACAAAATAAATACTACATCATGTGGACTTTTATTAATTCCATAAATCTCAATCCCCTCTTAGGCCCACATACCCAAAGATGCTGTTGTTCTCATATTTTAATTAGTCAACCTAACCCTCTCTATTATAAGTTGCAAAGTTACAACCCCTAGCTCCCATTAATTTTCTCTCTCTCTCTCTCTCTCTCTCTCTCTCAACAAACACATAGAGTCAGATGGCTCTAGATCATGAACCCTCTCACCCAAATCCAAATCCGACCCAAACCCATCTCAACCCGGCTGGCCGGTACACGCCACGCTTCCGAATCCCCCTCCGTCGGCGAAAACTACCAACGATCCGCCTCGGAGGGGATAAGAAGCCAAGGAGAGTTGTCACCTTAGCCAAAATATTTAGGAGGATGAGACTAAGGTGGCTAAAGTTGCAGTACATGTTAATGTTGAAGAAGGTGAAGGAGTACTATAAGAATTTGATTAAAGATCTTAAAGAAGCTGGTGCAACCCTTGAGACTTTCCACCATAGGCTTCTCTTGGAAGCCTCTCTTGCTGTGCCAGTCATGGGTGTTTCTTTCAATAACTATCCTTATTTGTCCGGATCAGACCGCCCTCGAACACTCACCATGTAAAAGTCTCCATTTCTTCTACTTCTTCTTAAGGTTTCATCTACATCTGTTTGCTTTCTCTAGCTACCAACTTTTGGATTTGCTTTAATATTTAATCATTTCAATGACTTTGTAAGAAAGTTAAATGAACATGTATAATGTCTTTCCTACCAATTAATTATATATATATATATATATATATATATATATATATATATATATATATATATATATATATATATATATATATATTATTCATCATATTAAAGTATTCATTTTTTGTATGCATGTAGGAACATTATTGTTGGTAGAAACATGCCCGTTTTGTACTATATATATTTTTCAATTTTTTGAAAAAGTTAAACCTCAAAAACAGTGAAGAAGTATAGTTTCAAATTAATCGCTGTGCCAAATGGTAAAAATAAAAAGAAGAAAAAAAAAAAAAAAAAAACCATATATACATGAGAGGATCTTATAATATGCCATGGCCGAAGAGTAACTTTGTTGTTTCTATCTAGTTTCTCTATCCCTCTCTCAAACAGACACAGATTTCTAATTAACCACAACATGTTGCTATATATATATATGAAGTCTGATTTAAAGGGTCGGATCCCTTTGAAGAATTGAAGTGTGAGCAAATCTACAATTATTTACCAAATAGGTGAAAGTATGAGATATTATCTTTAGTGCAGATCCAAGTTACAAGGTCATATACTCATAGCACAATCCTCTATATATTTAGTTCAATTTTTAGCATTATCTTGTGCTGCAGGTAAAAAAGCTTAAAATCCGGAAATGATATCACAACTCACAAGGCCAATTTAATTCAAAACAAAAATTTCATAAAAAAATTCACAATTGTTTATACGTTAAGCTATGAATGGAAGATAATAAAATTATGCCAGTGAAGAGTTATGAAGCACGGATACTTCTAAAATGGGGCCGTACCCGTACCGAGTATTTATCAGGTATTGGTACCCCTTGGGTACTTCTGCATGAGTACCCTAGGAGTACCCCTAAAAAAAAAAAAGTTGAACACTTCATCAAATAAATATGAAATAGCTAATATTTTATTCATTAGTCTTACATTCAATCAAACCTCTTGAACACTTATCTTTTATTTTATTTTGGTTTCAATGTTGAAAACTTCTTTTATTTAGTCTTTTGGATCTTGGTTTGTACTCTAACCACCATTTAATGGTAATTGATATATTTTATAATCCATGATTGCTCTTAAATTCACATATGTTTAAGAAGATATGAAAAAATTAAGCATAACAATATATTAAAAATATATATTTAATAAATATACCCGCCGTACCCGTACTCTAATTTTTTAGGAATTGTCGTACCGCCATACCGTATCGATACTCGAAAACGTATCCGTGCTTTATAAGTGAAGAGTCCATATAAAAACTAATAAAAAATTATTAACTCATCAGTTGTGAAAAAATATTATAAAAAATGTTATGCCGGTAACATTACTCATTCAACATACGTGCTGGATTAATATCTAATTGGCATCCGTTACAACTTACAAGTTAAAACCTACACGTCATTCTTATATATTTTTTGTATGCTTACATTTACTTTGGAAGCTATTCGTTAACAAAAACCATTTATTTAGTACTGCACTAGTTGCCATTTACATCAACCACTTTGAGACACGCCTTGGCGTGGGGGCTTTATTAAGTACATGAAGTAAAAGTCATATTTAAAGGAATCAAGTTGTTGATCAAGATCAGTTTTAATTGGTTAATAGGCTTGTGCAAACTGATTTTTGGAGTCAACAGGCAGAGTAGGTAAGCAAGCAAAAACAATCTCATTTGCTGATGTAATAATAGGGAATGAGGGAACTCATTGACTTGAGCCAATGATTTTGCATCTACCTCGAATTGCTTCAATTCCAGCTTTATTTGACCGTAGAATAGACATTTTACGCTTGCTTCGCATACATGTAATTAAGTAGTACACAATAGATAACATAAAGAACACCTTTTAAATTTGGGTCAAAATTAAATGGACCTATTGATTTTCTAATTTGAAATTAGAAGCTAGTAAACTTTGAGAATTATCCAAAATAATTATATCTACAAGATAAATAAATTAGAAAAAATTAAATTAAACATAATTTCTATTTAAATTTTCGTTCAAGACTATTTTTGTACTAAAAAAAAAAAAATCTAAAATGATTTTTAACATAAATGAAAGAAAAAATGTGATGCAAATTTAGAAAAATGAGTAATTTGAGTATTTTTTAAAGATCAGGAGCTTTTATTTTTAAATTCAAATATCAGAGAGTCTATTTGATTTTAATTCAGAAGTGTTTTTCTTTTTTCTTTTCTTAAAAAAAATAGTAATACACAAGGAAAACAATATAAAATGATTTTTTTTTATGCTTGAGTTTTTAAAATGAAAATTGGAATTCACCAACAATTGTAATAAAAATGATTTTATATTTTTTTATTTTAAATGATGTATTGCAACAGCCACTGGCCCACTCACTATGACCCAAGTCTGGTATTCAAGATTTACATCCTTTGTTTTGAATTTGTCTTCTGTTTTGCTCTAGATTTGACATTATATAAATTCCAAACTGCTTATTTCTTTAAGGAATCACACTGCCGACATTTTTTTTTATTTAAGGAACAATGAATTAGTACATGGAACTACGAGTTAGACACATAAAATAAAGGTGAGCTTATTGAACTAAAAAATAAAAAATTGGTGATAATTAAATTCTTCCGTCATGAGAGATCATGGTATATATATATATAATTTCTTTTTATCTTCTTTTGGTTGGACAAGCAACATCATAATATCATGTTAAAATACAAGTCTATCACGCTTTCTTCTTGGTGAGAACCATCTAATCATGCAGATGAGGCTAGTTAAAAAAGCCTTTAAGCTTTATTTTCTCCATACTATAAACTCATATTTTGAAAATCAGAAGTTCTTAAAAAAACTTATTATACTCTATAATTTAAAACATTGTTCACGCTGGTAATCACCGAGTTCTAAAAAATAAAATTAAAACCGAGCTCAAACTAAACTAAGCACAATGACATATTAAAATTGGATTGGTTAAATTAAATAATTTCCACATGTCTGAAATATGAATTTGATGTATCTTCAAAAGTGATAGCTTCTTTAACGATGAGGAAAATAAATGATGAATAAATTATGGTAGTTGTCGACAGGGGCAGATCTAGAAATTTAAGTCAGGGTGGGCACCTTTTGATCTCAATTTCAACAGAAATAATATGTATATATTTGTATACATATAGTTTGATGAATAATATATTCATTAAAAACAATGTCAAAAGCCGATATACATTATATATACAAGCCTCCTCACACGCGCTCTGCGCGTGTTCAGAAGCTTTTTTTTTTTTGGGCAAATTGTAGGTTAATTTGATGATGGATAAAAAACGAAAAAGAAAAAAATAAATTTAATTTCATTGCCATTATAAATTAGAATTTCAATTTGAAAATTACACTTTAATATTGATTCTAATTGCATCAAATAGAAACAAAAACAATCCAAGGAGACCAAAGTCAAGAAAAGACAAATCTAAGAAAAAAATTATTATTATTATAAACGTGATATTATATAACTTAGTTAACTTGAATGAGTGAATAAAATTAAAGCTTATCTAATTGACATTGTGAAAAAGAAAAGAAAAAAAAATATTTGAAGAGATCCACCGCCACATGTATAAGGTAAAACACATTTTGTGAGAGATGTGTTACTGTTTAGTTACAGGTGTGAGAGATGTGTTACTGCTTGGTTACATGTATAAGGTAAAACACATTTTGTTTAGTGTGAGATGTAATTGCTGAGCTAGCTTTCAATTGCTTAGTTGGTATTTTTAATTGATATGTATTAATTTTATTGGGCTACATCTTACATATTGTTGGGAATATATATTCAAAGATTGCAAATATGCTCCAGTGAGAAAGATAGGTAACCTCCACAATTAATTTCCTAATCCAACTGCAACTACCCATTTTAACTATTTATTATCTGGTTAGATATTTTGCAATTCAAATGTTCAATCATCAATGAGTGAGAAAGGTAGGTAACCTCCACAATTAATTAATGTCCTAATCCAACTACTACCCAATCATCAATGAGTGAGAGAGAGAGGTAACCTGCACAATTAATTTCCTTAATTATCCACCGTCCGACCCCCTTCACAACCACATATTTATGCTGCTTTTTCTTCAATTTGTTTTCGACATGAAATTGATAGCCATATAGGCAAACTTGCCTATAAAAATTTCAACCAACTTTCAGATCTCTTACTTGTTCTCTTTTCGGTAAAGAGGAATGACCGAGTCTCCGGTGTGGTGGAAAAGAATGGAGACTTGCTCGTAAAAGAAGCAAAAAAAAAAAAAAAAAAAAAAAAAAAAAAGAAGGTAAACTGTGAGGCATATTAGTAGAATCGTAAATAAGGACCTAAAATTAAAAACAAAATGAATATACGTGTTTCATGTATTAACCTTGTAGTTCTTCACACATAGTAAATCCTTATGTATGTTCATTGCAAACCATATCTATGTTTTCAACAATCCTGCATATACAAAAAAAAATAAAAAAAATAAAAAAATAAAATAAAATTCAAAAATAAAATAAAAATGAAAAAACGATGTTTATAGACATTATATTGAAAAAAACACACATAGTAAATCCCTATGTATGTCCATTGCAAACCATATCTATGTTTTCAACAATCCTGCATATACAACAAAAACAACCCCATTAATATTCAAAAATAAAAATGAAAAAACGATGTTTATAGACATAATATAGAAAAAAACAGTGAAAGTTTATCTGTAAGATTTGAGAGTTGAGAGTTTAATCTTTTATGAAGAGAGTTGAGAGTTGAGATACACACTTTTTTGAAGAAAAAAATTATAACGGAATCTTGATTAGTTTTTTTTTTTTTTTCCTCGCAGGCACGTTCTCTCTTTAAAATTATATCCATTTTTTTTCTTAGTCACATACAGCCATATCCTTAAAATTAGGATGAATTTTTTTTTTTTAAACATTAACTGTTAAAAATTGCTCATTTCTTTTCCTAAGCCATTAAATATACATTTTTTAAAAAAACCGGTGATAACTGTTTTGATACAAAAAACCGAATATTTATCACTTAATGTTTGATTGGTTATCATATAACTTCAAGATAAGGTTGTGTTGCTTTTTTTAATTTTTTTTAATAGGGTTTTTAGAAAATGGGAGATGTGAGGGAAAAAAAGGGAGAGTCATAAAAAGAAAAAAAAAAAAAAAATGTGGAGTGGAATATTTGAAAAAAAAAAAAATGAAATAGTGGAATTTTAAATGTAATTTTTCTTATTTGTTACGTTGAATGGTGAATTTTTTTGGATTGATATTTACTCTAATGAATTTTCTTATCTGTACTAAATTTTTTTTAATAATAGTTTGAAATATTTTATAGTTATCTTTTTAGGTAAATGGAATGGGATAAAGATTAGGTTTTTTTTAATTTTTTATTAACTATATTTGTATGGGATAAGAGTTTGAATTCAAATAAAAAAACTAAAAGAAAAATACATTTAAATAGTGGCGTGAGTTGTTCAATTCAAATGAGAAAGAAAAAAAAAGTTGAATATGGATATTATGAGAGAGAGAGAGAGAAAAAAAAAAAGAAGAGAAGAGACAACAATTTAAACTCTCCTCTGTTATTAAAAAAAAAAAAAGTAGTAAGTTAGCCTATTTAATCTCATTTACGTATAGATTTAAAATATGAAGTCTTTTTTTTTTTTTTTTAATTCAGAAAGCAGTTATAAGGATAAGGGACAATGAGAGAGAAAAAAGGGACAATCAAACCACCATTTAAAAAAAAATAAAATAAAATTGAAACGTGAACGTGAAGTTGTTTCAAACTCTATTGATCCTAAAACAAATCAATAGATTTTAAATATGGGGTATTTTAGCGTGCACTAAAATAGACAATTTTCTATATAGGGATGTGACTATTATATCCTTCTTTCGAAGACACATTATTATTTGAAATCAATGATTAAATTAGGAAAGTTAGAAGATGTGAAGGGTATTTTTAACAGTATATTAAAGTGGATATGAGGACATGAATCCTCTTAATAGTATTAGATAAACAAAAAGTAACAAAAAATAAGTTCAATGTAACCTTTTACAATTGATTTAGACGTGTTTTCATATAACCATAACAAATCTCAAAAGTCAAACCAAATCTAAAATCCCAAAACTCAAACCAAATCTAAGAGCAAATCCCAAAATTCATAAATCAAATCTAAGAACAAATTTCACAAACTAACACATCATTAAATATAAAATTCAACATTTTTTAGGCTTTTGCTTTTGTTTTGCTACACAAATAAAACTAATAAAAAATACTACACAATAACTCCTTACTATTCAATATCCATTAGACCACAAAGGATAAACATAACAGACAAAGGCAAAAAGCACACTGCATACACCCTTGACACTCAATCCACCACAAAAAATCAACTAATAAACTAAAACTAACCAAATAAAATAAAAATCAACTAATAAACTAAAACTATTTTTCTTTTTCTTTTTTGAGATAACTATAAAAATGAAACTATAGTTTTCTTTTTTGAATAAAATGAAACTATAGTTAAGTACATACAAATAGACTATATAAACTATCAAATTTAGCAAAAAAATAAAAATAAAAATTTAAAACCAATGCCCATGAGGACCCACCACAACCTTTCATTCTTTTCAAAGGAAACACTGTTTCTTAAATTCAAAACTGATATAGAGTAGATCACGTGGGGCTATGAGAACCACATGAGTTATAAGCCTGTAAGTCTTCTTCTTTAAACGTAAGTCTTCTAGAGTTTTCCTTTTTCTTGTTCAGTTTCAGTTCAGACTCTCTCCCAAGCGGCATTTCTTTTTTGCCTTTCTCTTCTTGGCATCGTAAACCCAAAAGCATACACTCATCTTTGCCTTTTCACTCAGTGGAGTATTAAACCTGCCTCTCTTGATGTACATATAGTAGATAATTTTTTTTCAAAAGAATTTGAGGGTGGGCACGTCATAAGCTGGCTCCGCCAGTGGTTGTCGATTTGGTGGTATTAGGACACTCTGGGTAACACTAGTTTCTAAAATTGTATCCATACATTTAGAAACATGTTGATTAGATTTTAGACATCATGAACATTTAAACAAATTCATATCACCATTTTAATATTTTAGATACTCCATAAACCCTATGTACCTATTAATTCTTGATCAAACTTGGATGATAACAGCCACTTGAGCATTTGGTCTAGTGATAATTCATCTTCTTAAAGAGTTCCACCTCTCTATAAGGGTGTGGATTCGATCCTCAGGATCCCCAAAATATACGTGTGTGTGAATTTATATTAGGATTTCTAAAATAATAATAATAATAATAAAAATAAAAAAAAAACCTGGAGGATAACATGGTCAATGAAATCCCTGGTCAATAATTTCACTATTTCAGTCACCTCAATCTGCTAGCTAGCTAATCATAACCAACTGAAGAGTAATTTGATGATTGGTGCACCTAACTTTAAAATATATCAACCATATCACTGAATCCAAAGAGCTAATATCTCTTAATGGATTTACATTTCCTTTGAACATGTATTTATGTATCTATGTATTTACATAGATATATATATATATATATATGGGATTTTTTTGGGGATAATATAGGAAAAACTAGTTAACACTAAACAATATAATATTTACCAGACACATTCCGAACAGGAAATACTTCGTTACGATCAGGACGAACTCTTCAAGCCTGCAAGATGGACAAACAAACACTCAGAAAAACCTTGGTTAACCCCGCGGGGCTAACCTATGACTCTCCGATGATTCAGTCAGTAATCCCATAATTTCCAAAAAAGACTGAGTTTATATCCTTTCTCTTTCTATCACTGTATTTCTCAGATAAAGTTATGAACTCTGGAACCCCCCATTTTGGGATGAATCTCGTATATATATAGCCTTTTCTTTTTAAAAATACCTTATTCTTTTCTTCCTTTATCCTCTTCCTCCTTCTTTCTTTTCAGAGCATTAATGCTCTCTGTTTTACAGCCCATTTTTGGTTCAGAATAATCCTGACATTACCTTGATATTTTGATTAGCATTTAATGCAATGGATGAGCTTTGATTTCACTTTAAGTTTACTATTTTATAATAATGATATTTTAATCCGTTCTTAATTTAACATTCCAGAATAATCCTTTATATCTTATTTTTATTTCGTAGCTCGACATTCTCATTTAAATATTAAACCGAACAGAACATGCCTGTTATGTAGGATGTGTTCGGTTTAATTCCGAACACGTAATATGTTGCCTCCATGAGTATAGGGTCTGTTATGTAGGATGTGTTCGGATTAATTCCGAACACATAATATGTTGTATTTTGTCCTCACAAATGTTTTGTTCGAATAAATTTTTCCCCTCCAATTACCCCCTGATTTCGGCTCCTTCGTATGGATAACGAAGGAGTCGGAATCAATAACACATTTTCCCAAAAACAAACTTAACACGCCACCTCTGAATCGCGCCTTTCCAAGAAAAACTGAAACGACGGGGCTTTTGGGGGGGAAAGTTTACTTATCTTTTAAATCCCCCCATCATTACTCACCCCTTTGAATTCTTCAGCACCCTATCTCTCCCCCTTTCCTCTTGCAATCGTCTTCTCCAAGCTCCCTGACGTTCTCTGCCACCGTCTCTGGTAACGCTATCGCGTAAGTTTTCTTCCCCTCTTAGTTTGTTGTATTTTCCAAAGTTTCTTAGATTGATAGTATGGCTAGGGTTCAATCGAGGTCTAGGGCGAGCAAATTGGCTCGGTTAGTAAACTCCGAAGAGAGTATGGCTAGGTTCAGGGAATTGTACAGAGTTCCCTCATCTATTCGTTTAGCGTACTACGACATTAAGAATTTCCCAGTAATTAACGATGATGAGATTATGCTGCCGGTTATGGCAGTAGTCGAGGGTGGAGTGAGGTTTCCACTCCATCCTCTGCTAACCACCTTTTTACAGATTGTCAATGCCACTCCCTCCCAAGTGTCTGTCAATACTATCCGAATAATCATGGGAGTAGTAGCCCTAAACCGTCTTTTAGGGACAAATCTACGGGTTGGGGAAATTCTTAAAGTTTATCAGTATATGTGTCCGGGAGAAGAGTCCAAAACTTTATGTTATCTCAAAGCCAGAAACCTTCAACAAAAATTAGTAAACGGCCTCCCGGACACCAACAAAGGGTACGACAAGGACTACCTGAGGGTTTCGGGCGATTGGTACACGGAGTCCAAATGCCGAAGCTCGTTCGGGAAACCAGGTTAGGAACTTGCACCTAACAACCATGTTTTAGAGTAATCGACCAAACTTTATTAAACAACCGAACACATTTTCGTTACTTATTACTTTATTTACTTCTATCTGCCTTGCCTATATTGTAAGTTTATAAGTGTGTTTGGTGTTTTCACAGATCCGTCCCGATTGGCAGTGTACGAGGGTCAAGCAGACTCCGATCTGGTGAGAAGAGTTCTATCGACCAATATCTACGTAGATCAGAGGGGAGAGCCGCGTTCGGCACCTCTGCTTTTGAGGTACGAGCCCCAGATAAGGTCATTTCTTGAAGGCCCAACGGTTCCGAGGTCTCAAGAAGTCCGAGTGGAGACCACTGTT
>OU015766.1:24320077-24351971 GCA_907173295.1 Fagus sylvatica | reverse complement strand
AGTTTTCAAGTAGTGGAATCCATGGGTCAAGGAATCCTAAATTTTATTATTATAAAATACTATATATCAATTTCCAATAAAACTGGAGATAATGCTAACAGTATTGAACTCGTACGCAGGCTTGAGTGGGTGATTGTCCTTTAGCTAGGATTCTTTTTTTGAGAAAGGATAATGGAGATTTTATTAAGGGGATAAGTCTTGAAGAATTACATGCCATAAGTCGGATGGAACAGCTTCCATCCACGTAGCAAAATCATAAACACTATTAGCTCTCCTTGCAAGAGGATGTGCTATTTGGTTTAGTTGACGTCTGAACATAAGTGAACTCACAATGAGTCATCTGCTGCGTTAAGTATTGGACATCCTCCACCACGTGACCATACACAGTGGCAGACCCACCCAAAGAAGTGACTGCTCTGACCAACATTTCTGAATCTCCTTCCACTATCACAGAGTAGAAGCCCATTTCAATAGCAAGAAACATAGCACGGCGTAAAGCTAGTGCCTCCACTGCTGTGCTAGATCCCGGAAATGGCACTTTCTGACTGAGCGAGACCATAGGACGGCCCAACTCATCACGAATGACAACACCCAAGCCCGCTTCCATTGTTTCAAGGAAAACCGCTCCATCATAGTTCACTTTAACATACCCCGGAGGAGGAGGAGACCAGCGGAGACATCGAGGTGGAGCAGGACGGGGCAGCTGGTTAACGAGGCCAGCGCTAAACTCAGAGGCCAAGCAGTAAGCCCGCTGATTAACCCCCTCAAGATCTACCCCTCCCTGATTCAATCTTCTTTTATTTCGAACCTGCCAAATGGACCAAGCCAAAAAACCAAACAAAGCCGCCTGACACATGGGACCCATTTCCAGGATAGCAGACACCACGTCCGTGAAGTCCAAGAAATTTCTAGAGAAAAGAGGACTCAACCAATTTTCTTTCTGCCCGACCCGTGCTACGATGGGACACGACCACAGAGCATGAAGAGCATCCTCTGGGCTTCCCTGACACTGGTCACAAATGGGAGCCACAATGACTTTGCGTTTCCAGAGGTTGAGGGAAGTGGAAAGAGACTCACCACATGCACGCCATAAAAAGTTACGTACTTTCGGCGTTACAGGAAGACTCCATATTGACTTCCAAAGACGTCTCATAAAATCATTGGATGAGCTACTTGGAGTCAGTGACACTTCCTGATTGAGGAGGAGACGATAGGCAGAGCGGACCGAGAAGAGACCATCAGAGGATGCTGGCCACACTAAAGCGTCACGGGCCCCACACAAGCTTAACGGAATCCGGGAAATCTCTGCAACTTCAAAGGGAAGCAAATAAGGCTCATAATTGCCGAGAGCCCACGAGTGGGTATTAGGATCAATGAGCTTCTCCACGGTCAAATCAGTGAGTGGACTGGGACACGGAGAGATGAGCTTCGGAGCACTCAGTGTTGGGAGCCAAGAATCACCCCAAACTTTCACCTGAGATCCATCACCTACTCTCCACCACATTCCAGAGCGAATAAGCTGACGAGCCCCTAAAATACTCTTCCATGCAAATGAACCCCTGGAATTCTCCTTGGCCTCCATGATACTGCCTCGGGGAAAGAACTTAGCCTGGAACACTTTATAGAACAGAGAGTCCTTCTCAGTCATCAACCGCCACACCTGCTTACCCAACAAAGCGGTATTAAACTGCTTTAAACCACGAAAACCCATGCCTCCCCATGATTTGGGTTGGCAGAGACTCTTCCATTTAATCCAACATATTTTCCTCTTGTTGTCCCCATGACCCCACCAGAAACGGCGCATTAGACCCTCAAGCTCGTGACATAGTCTGTCTGGGAGACGAAAACAACTCATCGAGTAAGTTGGAATCGCCTGCACCACAGCTTTAATGAGGATTTCTCGGCCCGCTTGGGATAGCAGACGTTCCTTCCAGCCCTGGAGTTTCAACCACACTCGATCTTTGATAAAAGCAAAACTTTTCATCTTGGATCTTCCTATGAAGGAAGGGAGACCCAGATACTTCTCATAAGATTTGAGGACAGGAACCCCTAGGAAGCGAATGATATCAGCTTGGTCAGCGGCTGGCGTGGACTTACTGAAAAAAAGCGTGGTTTTGGCCTTATTAATGCTTTGCCCTGAAGCTCTTTCGTAGAGAGAGAGAATATCCAACACTTTCTGACATTCCTGCACATTAGCCTTACAGAACAATAAGCTATCATCTGCAAAAAAGAGATGAGATAGCTTTGGACCATATCGACTGATAGAAACCCCATGAATATCACCCGAGGCAGTAGCAGCTTTTAGAAGGCCATGAAAGCCTTCCGTACATAACAGAAACAAATAAGGGACCATATCGATAAGGGGTCACCTTGTCTCACCCGGCCGCGGGTCGGTTTAAAGAAGCCATGGGTCTCCCCATTTAGAAGGACAGAATACGACATAAGCTGTACGAAGACACTCCATGATTAAAGCAATGATCTGGGTCTCCGAGGAAATCCCATTTTGGTCATAACGCCAGCTAGGTATGACCCATTCAACTCGGTCATAGGCCTTAGACATATCTAGTTTCAAAGCCATACTCCCTGTTTTCCCTGACATGTGATGCTTCATATGATGGAGAGTCTCAAAAGCCACTAGAATATTATCGGTAATCAGTCTACCCGGAACAAATGCACTCTGAGTTTCTGATATAATCCGGGGAAGAATGAGTTTCAAACGATTAGCTAAGACCTTTGACAGGATTTTGTAGATCACATTGCACAAACTAATGGGGCGGAACTCTGTGATCCTGGTAGGGCTCCCCATTTAGAAGGACAGAATACGACACTGTCGAAGAATCCATGATTAAAGCAATGTAATGTAAACGTGTGTTCAACTCGTTGATGGCTTGTAAAATACTTCCAGTCGAATTGAGACCGGGGAATAGACAAGCACTGCAGCAGTAATGGGGCGGAACTCTGTGATTGGTAGGGCCTTTACTTTCGGAATAAGAGTAAGTGTGGTTGATGGCTTGTAAAATACTTCCCGAATTGAGACTAGACAACACTGCAGCAGTAACATCATTGCCAATAAGAGGCCAAAAAGACTGGTAAAAAAGAGGAGGCATACCATCTGGGCCCGGAGCTGTACGAGGCCCCATCTGCATTATAGCTCTCTCCACTTCTGAGGCAGAATACTCCTTGGATAGAATAGAGTGCATATCTTCAGTGATGACGTGGGGAATATGATCTAAGACTCTGTCAACATCTGTAGGACCCATAGTATGAAAAAGGTTTTGAAAGTAGTCCAAAGCTATCCCTACAACTTGGTTCGGTTGATCACACCAAGAACCATTATCATCACTAAGGCCCACAATAGTATTACGGCGACGGCGTTGAGAGGCACGGCTGTGAAAGAACCGAGTATTACGATCACCCTCTTGGAGCCATGATGCTCGAGAGCGTTGACTCCACATCTTTTCCTCCCTCTCTAGCAAGATCCCTAGTTCACTACGAAGGGTCATGACCCGGCTATGATCACCACCATGCATAGAAATCAGTTCGGCCTTTTCTAGCTGCTTGCGCTTCTCAGCAAGAGCTCTGCGAACACTTCCAAAGCTGTTTCGACTCCAGAAACGAAGTCGACGTCGACAATCTTTTACTTGATTCCAGAGCTGGACCATATGGGACCCATCATGATTGTTTCTCCATGCATCCTCGACGGTACGCTGGCATCCCTCATCAGTCAACCACATTGATTCAAACCGAAACACTTGCCGCCGAGGGGAGTGGCCCACCACAGTTGGAGAGAGCCAAAGTGGCATGTGATCTGACAGAGAGCCCGGGATGTGGTGAACCCGAGAGTCCTGAAACCGGAGAAGCCATTCTGTATTCACCACAAATCTATCCAATCTAGCCCAAATTGTAGCTCCATATTGCCTGTTGTTACACCATGTAAACTCGGGTCCCTTAAATCCCAAGTCCTGAAAACCACAGTCGTCCAAGACGCTACGGAAAGCCTGCATCTGAGCATCCGGGCGGGGACGGCCACCCTTCTTTTCCTCCCCACTAACAAGCTCATTAAAGTCTCCTGCACAGCACCATGGAAGAGAAAACTGTTGGTGCAAAGTACGTAACACATTCCAGGAATGGGCACGGTTTTGGGTCTCTGGAGCTCCATAGAAACCCGTAAACCGCCACGCCAACTCCGTACCTTCATTAATAATAGTATCAATGTGACAAGTAGAAAAACTCTTGATGGTCATGGCAAGGTCACGCTTCCAAAACAGAACCAAGCCACCACCCCGATTCCGACGAGGGACCACCAACTTATTTGCAAAAGAAAGTTTACAACGAAGAATCTCAAGTCTATCTTCATCCAGCCATGTCTCGATAATAAACACAGCTGAGGGATCTTTAATACGGACTAAGTCCGTTAGTTCCTTAACTGTCCGTGGGTTCCCAAGCCCACGACAGTTCCACACTAAGCAATTCATTGCTGTCGGCGGGGCTGCTCAACAGCCGCCGCCGATAGTAGGGTCTCCGTCGTGCTCTCAACGAACGAACTACACCATTTTTTGTTTTCCACCTCCATTGCACTAGTCACTCCCTCTCTAGAGCGTTTGGAAGGAAGTGGGCCAGCAGGTAGAACAGATGACTGACCTACTTCTCGGGCCAGTTTCTTCCATTTTGTATGTTTGGGCTTTGCAAGGACCTCAGGCGAGGAGCCCCAAACTTGGATCTGCTCCACACGTTCTACGCACTGGGCTACAGTGGAAAATGGGCCTCCAGTCTCAACAGCCACGTCACTTGAGTGGTTTGACTTTCCCGCTTTGTCATTTGAATTGGAAAGTGGCTCCAAATCATTCTCCCGTAACTGCTCCCTAGACTTAGGAGTGATATCCGGCACAATTGGGTCAACTGTAACCCCTCCCTGAAAAATCGGAATTTCCATATTGGTTTCTCTTGGAACAGACTCCGCCGAGGACGGAGGGAGGGCGGGGCGTGAAACTCATGTCACGAGAAAAGCCACCGCCAGAGGGGGGTTCCCGACGACAACCTTTAACTGAGACAACCCGAGTTTTGCCCACGTACTCCGCATTAGCTCTCAACCAGTCACCATATTGATATGGACCCTCAATGTCTCCACCTCCTTGTTGGAGCCATGCCTCACAATCCTTGATAGCATGAGTCAGTAGACCACAGTGATAACAGAAAATCGGGAGACGTTCGAACTTGAAAGAAAGCCATCCCATACGGCCTTCACCCAATCGAACTCTCCTGCTGCGGCACAAAGGTTTTGAACAATCCAGTCGGACTCGGATCCGAACATAACTACCGCCACCCGCGAAGCCCTCTGACTCTAGGAAGGGGTCCACCTCACCTAAGGATCGGCCTATCCCTTCCGCCACCTCCGCCTTTTGACTCCGTATTGGTAGTCCATGGATTTGTATCCAAAAAGGAACGCTGGAAAAAACCACCGACTCGATAGCCACATCGGAGACAATCCTCTGAAGAATGACCAAGTGTTTGTCATAAGTCCATGGTTCATTGAGAAGAACACGTTCAAGATCGACAACATCCTCAAAAGAGAAAACCATTCTATTCTCGCCCATGTCCTTAACAGTAAACCCATGAGCCGTCTTCCAGAGTGGTTTGAACGTGCGAGCAACGGACTCAGCATTAACAGTCCTCCTCGTAACAAATTTAGCAGCGAGAACATGAGAAGACTGATCAAGAGAGGCCTCCAAATCATATGTATCTTCTTCATGTTCTGTCAAAGAGAATTTTTCCCACATACTCTCCATCGATTCCATGCCCGGAAAGATGGACAAGGGAACAAGAAGGCCAAAAACTTAGAACTCCCAGCTTGAACAAAACTTATCTTCTACAGGGGCTAGGGTTAGACATCCCAGCCGCCTGAGAAACCCTCGATGTTATCAATATACAGAATTGAGACATTACTAATTCTAATAGGATGATTACCTTTACTCTCATCAATTGGTTTTCTCTATACTAACGGTTACAAAACCTTTGTGGAGCCCTAACACTGTTTATAATGATAAAAAGTAATAACCATCCTACAAGAAGGATTGTTTTGCAGTAGATGTCTTTCATTACAAATAACAATTATTTTAAATAACAATTAATTAAATAATATTATAAACATAAACACAAACACAAAAATAATTATAAACATACTCATAAATATAACAATTCTATAAGTAAAGGATTGTCAAAAGATTTGTTTGAATAAACAAAACTTTTTCAAAGTTTTTAACAAACTTTGAATTAAAATTGCTTAATCTAACTTCGAATTTCAAAAGGTGTGCTTAGCTCGATAATACATTAATTAAGAGGACTTTTTATGTATGGCATCAAACAAATTGTGAATGATGAAACTATATTAAAGATCAAACTAGATATAAATACGTAGACATTTTTATTAAAGTTAATAAAATACAAAGGAAAACTAAATTACACACTTGAACACACTTTGGTACACACTTGAACACTCATTAGATCACAATAAAGTTGACATGACAAAAGTTTTGGAAATGAAAAATCAAAGGACGATTTACAAGCATTAAAAGCAAGCTTTAGAGGTTATTGGAGGGTTTGGCGAAAAAAACGTGATCTATTCTTTTATGCGGGAAGTGAATGAAAGAATCTTTTGCGTGGTAAAATCGTAAAAGGAATGGTTCGATTGGCTAGGAAATGTTCTGCTGTGGGACTAGTCTCAAATTAAACTAAAACGTGATCTATTTTTTTGTGCCGTAAGTGAATGAAAGAATCTTTTGCGTGGTAAAACCGTAAAAGGAATGGTTCGGTTGGTTAGGAGATGTTCGTTGTGTGACTAATCTCAAATTAATCAAACGTTTGTAACCAACAAATTACAAACACGTATCTGGTAGGGACAGTTCATTAACTAGCATTTTATATTTTTTTGCTGGTTAAAACAGGAGAAATTAATTAATTATTTAGCTACATATGCTTAAACATTTTTGGAATTCATGAAACAACTTTAAGTCAACTTACATACATTTGAAAATTCATTGGTGTTCCTCTTATCTTAAAACAAGATTGATGCCCATTCAAAATATGGAATCATACATTCACCTTATGACAACAACATCGCTCATCCATATGAAGCTTATGCACTATAGATCTCCATTATTGCAATTACTCTTTAGGTTAGACTCAATTTTCAATTAGTCAGTATAATTTTTTATTTTAAAAAACTACATATTTTTTAATACAATTGGATTTGGGATTGAAAGCATACCTAATCATGTATAGCAATTCCAATTCCAAATAGCTTGAGCAATGTCACATAATGAATTTCAATCCAAGAGTAAGTGAAAGTTGTCACACATACTGATTCTAATAGGATGATTACATTTACTCTCATCAATTGGTTTTCTCTACACTAACGGTTACAAAACCTTTGTGGAGCCCTAACACTGTTTATAATGATAAAAAGTAATAACCATCCTACAAGAAGGATTGTTTTGCAGTAGATGTCTTTCATTACTTTAAATAACAATTAATTTAAATATTATTATAAACACAAACACAAACATAATTATAAACGTACTCATAAATATAACAATTCTATTAGTAAAGGATTGTCAAAACATTTGTTTGAATAAACAAATTAAACTTTTAAAAAGTTTTTTACAAACTTAGAATTAAAATTGTTTAATCTAACTTTGAACTTCAAAAGGTGTGCTTGGTTCGATAATACCTTAATTAAAAGGACCTTTTATGTTTGGCACTAAACAAAGTATGAATGATGTAACTATATTAAAGATCAAACTAGATAAATACATAGATATTTTTATTAAAGTTTATAAAATACAAAGGAAAACTAAATTACACACTTTGGTACACACTTGAACACTCGTTAGATCACAATTAATCTTTTATATATGGGTTGTGGTGGAAAACTTTTTTTTTTAAGAATCAACCTTTTATAAATAGTCAAAAGGGTGGTTATTTTAATCAAATAACTATTCATCAATAACTACTTTGAGTGGTTTATTTTTAGGAAATTAACTATCCTCAATAGCTTGGAAACTATGACATATGTCATTCATGTCATGGAAGTTATTAATGGTTGCATCCTATCATTAACTTCCTCCGTAAAGGTTGAAAACAATGACACGTGTAATTGGAAGATACAATAATTTTATTTCTATATAATCATACATATAATATGACTACCAATTTAACACATTATGGTGATCAATATTAAATATATAACACTATATTTTAAAATTATTTTTAAGTATAAACAACATTCATTATAAAAATAAGAATTACATTAAATCTTTAGAGCCTTAGAGCCTTAAACACTCATGTCGATCCTTCTGACTTTCTTAAGGGCCAAGGGCAAAAATTGAGGTATACTTTTTCTATGTCTTTGAGAGCTACACCCTTAGTCTCTAGGACCAACAAGTAAATGAGTCTGAAAGCCAAGAGCAAAACTTTTGTATAAACAAGTATTAGACGAACCTAGAGCTTCAATAATAATTTCTCATTTAGCCACAGCAACAACTCCAACCCCAATTGCTCGAAACCAGCTATAAAATAGCTTTGAATTTAGCGTCGCTTGTATTACTATCAGGCTGGAAGAATAGAGCAATACATATGCAGACACAATTGTGGCCCCCAAAAGATCCTCCTTTCGTTGAACAAATATATATATTATAAAATCATGAAAATCATATATAGGTGTATATGTTTATACCTACTCACATGCTCACATGGAAATCAGCATCATATATAAGGGAACTCGCAACATCATCAAGAATTACCATACCACATCATTACCTAAGCATGTCTCTATCAAAATTAACCTCAAACTCATCGGAATATATTTCATGGGTTTCATGAAAAGTGCAATACTTTTATCATTCATATCTAATTAATAACATATTTACATCACTATGAAGCCAAAGAACAATTAATCATCAAATCATTTTTCTTTTGGTAAATGGGTCTTTATGTTGGCCATGAAACCAACATGGGTGACCCTGTCTATAATCAAAGTCAATTACCAAAGAACATAAACCAATCAATTAATATACATATCTGCCATTTTTCAATCAATAATTAGGTATGCATGCACATTAATCAAGAGGACACTAATCGGAGAGCTTGCATTGAAGTACTTGAGCAACTCAAGCCTATAAGTTGGAATAAGATCCTGGGTCACAACTCTTAAGTGCACACGTGAAGATGCATTATTGCACAAACTACAAAGCAGTCCAACGGTGTTAATGTTTTTAACTTTGTACATAATAAATGTAGTCCAAGCGTACCAAACATAGTTATTACAATGTATGTCTTGACTCTGAATGCATATCTTGACTCTGAAACTAGGTGGAGTCCGAAACCTTTTCATACACATTTACTTTGAAGTTGACATGACAGAAGTTTTGGAAATGAAAAAATCAAAGGACGATTTACAAGCATTAAAAGCAAGCTTTTGAGGTTATTGAAGGGTTTGGCGAAAAAAACGTGATCTATTCTTTTATGCAAAAAGGGAATGAAAGAATCTTCCGCGTGGTAAAACCGTAAAAGGAATGGTTCGGTTGGTTAGGAGATGTTTTGTTGTGCAAATTAAACTACCTTATTAATCAAACATTTGCAACCAGGAAATTACAAACACGTATCTAGTAAGGACAGTTCATTAACTAGCATTTTATATTTTTTTTGCTGGTTAAAACAGGAGAAATTAATTAATTATTCAGCTACATATTCTTAAACATTTTTGGAATTCATGAAACAACTTTAAGTCAATTTACATACATTTGAAAATTCATTGGTGTTCCTCTTATCTTAAAACAAGATTGATGCCCATTCAAAATATGGAATCATACATTCACCTTATGACAACAACATCGCTCATCCATATGAAGCTTATGCACTATAGATCTCCATTATTGTAATTACTCTTTAGGTTAGACTCAATTTTCAATAAGTCAGTATAAGTTTTTGTTTTAAAAAACTACACATTTTTTAATACAATTGGATTTGGGATTGAAATTAAGCATACCTACTCGTGTATAGCAATTCCAATTCCAAATAGCTTGAGCAATGTCACATAGTGAATTTCAATCCAAGAGTAAGTGAAAGTTGTCACACCTCCTGAATAATGAAGCAGTCAAACAAATTTAATCAAAATTAGTGTTTGTTTGCATAGCTTAAATAAATTTTGGTTCTAAAAAACTATTATTATAATAAGCGCACTCTTTATCCCCACCTTCCAACACAAGTGTTCACAAAAGCCGTTCTATCAAAAAACTCTATCTATTATGTGTGCTACCTTGGTATAACAGCTTCTAGTTGAGTTCACTTGGTTGAAGATGAAGCAAAATGGAGCGAATCCCTGAAATCTAGGCTTGTGTTCTCAATGGATTTAGTGTAGATGTTCTGCATGCATGCTTAGCTTGTTTTATATTGGTGAGGTACACGAGTATTTAAAGGCATTAAGAGTTAGAGATACGTGTGTTATATATAACATCATCCACTAAAATATAGATATGTCATTGTGTACAAGTTTTGTTTGCTACATGTTAAAGAGTGTTTTTATTGTTATTGTTTTTGGAATAGATGTTAATATTTTTGTCTAGGGGTTAGTGAAGGTTACATTCAATTTCTTATTCTTGTGATTTTTAAATAATCCAGGTTCAATTTTTTAGTAGCTGTAAATCACATTCAATAGCATGATGGTGAGTTGGCAGGATTTTGGCGAAACACAACTTGGGTAGATTTCGCAAATGAGTATGTATTTTTCCTATCTTTTACTTTTCAGATTTCAATTTGTGATGTTCTAGGCTCTTCCATTTTGCTTTCTCAATTTTTATATCTCTTTTTTCCCATCTCTACTTTTGCCTTTTGCCTTTGCTAATCCAACCGCTCAACGCCACATGTCAAAAAGGCTGTGGTTGAAGATTGTCCTTCTCTCAAATTTCCTCCTTGATTTTTTCATACTCACAATTTTCACTCCAAACAAACAAACGATGTTTTCACTCACGGTCACCTAATAATAGGATTGTCTTCCTTACCCTATCTACTGATACGAAGCAAGCATGGATAGAATTCATTGGAAATATGTGAAACGAGTGAAACTTTAAGTATTTGGAATGTTTGTTTAGTTGTAGACAATTTTAATTTGAAATATTTGCTTAGTTTTAAGACAATTAAATTATTTTTGTTTGCTTGGTTGTAAGACAATTTAATTTGAAATGTTTGCTTCGTTGTAAGACAAATTTATTATGTTTGTCTATTGGGTTGTAAGACAACTTAATTTGAAATGTTTGTTTGCCTGGTTGTAATATGTTTACAGGATAAACTTTAATAATGTCTGATGATGAAAGCTTTAGATGTTCTGAGAGTGAGGAAGATAGTGACTAAGAAGTTTATATGATTTCAAAATATATTAAGACCGAAATTGAGTATGTAAAGAAATATTATGTCAAAAGGCCAATACGTACTAGCATATTGTCAAGGAGCTAGTTATATTCAAGAGGTACTTAATGGACATCCTGGAGTGTGTTATGAAATGTTTAGTCTGAGCATGGTTGTAATTTATGTTATACCTTGAAAAGTCTTAAGTTGATAGAAGAGGACAAAGGGGATGTATCAATGGAAGAATCGGTTGCTATTTTCCTATATATTGTGAGTTATAATACTTAAGAAATGGTGGTTGCAAATTGTTTCCAACATTCACTAGAAACCATCTATCGTCGATCACGTATAGTATTACGATTCATACATGCACTAGGGGAACTATTGAGAAAACTAGACCAAAACTATAGTGGTCTCCTTGCAGATCTACATACAAATGACAAGTATTTTTCCATGGTTTGAGGTAATTAATTAGTTTCTACTCACAATGAATTTGATGTTGCATTTGTCTATTAACTCACATGTTTTTTTAGGGCACGTTTGATACACTGTAATAGGTCCTGTAATGTAATAGTTATTCCTTAAGATCACGTTTGTTTGGTTACGTTTTCATTACAGATAATAGCTATTTCTTAGGAATGACTATTCTTTAAAATGAGGAATAGATATTCCTTATCAAAATTGTCGTAATATTTATTCATTTAGATCACGTAATATATAGCTCCAAAAAAATATTTAATAAAATTCCAAAACCATAGTTGACTAGCACTTTTTTTTTTTTTTTTTTCTCTCTCTCTCTCTCTCTCTCTCTCTCTCTCTCTCTCTCTCTCTCTCTCTCTCTCTCTCTCTCTTCGTGATATATATATATATATATATATAACATTCAAAATCCAAGTCTCCAAAATGTTTTAAAATTATTAATACTTGTATAATAAGAAATACTCGTATATTAATCATATTGTAGTAAAATATAGAATACAAATTCAGGGTTATATTCATGTGTTATCACCAAACAAATGAATGGTAATAGTTATTACATTACAACTTTTTTTATATCTTGTAATATTGATTCCTATTACATTGTAATAACCATTACAGTGCATCAAACGTGCCCTTAGTAATACATAATAAATTATTAGTAATTCAAACTTAATTATTGTAGAGGTGTGTAGGGGCCATTGATGACACTCATCTAAGTGCTTGTATTCCTTGTATTAAAAAAACCACCTGTCGAGGGAAAAAGCCTGTAACAACTCAGAATGTCATGTGTGCCTGCAACTTTGACATGCGATTTACATTTGTGTATTCTGGATGGGAGGGTAGTGCAAACAATTCAAGAGCTTTTGAGAATGTGATTATGAGTCAAGAAATGGTTTTCCCATGGTCTGTTGAAGGTTGGGATTTGTATTTAATAATATTTTTGTTTATACTACAAAGATTCAATATCTTTATCAATCCAACATAAATGTAATTGTCCATGCATCACATTATCCCAATTGATGGTTGTTTCATGCCACCACACAAATTAGTGCGGTATCACGCACAAGAATATAGAGGTAGACTTCACCCACCAAGAAGCGATCTTGAACTCTTTAACTACAAACATTTATCTTTGTGCATTGTCATTGAACTATCATTCGAGGTCTTGAAAGTATGGTTCCCTATTTTGCATCATATGGCTAATTAATCATAGGCCCGACAACGAATGATAGTGACAGCTTGTTGTGTGATGCATAATTTTATAAATTTATTTTAGCAGATTGATGAATTTTGTTAGAGCGGGAAGATATGGATCTCTCAACAAATGATGACAGTGGTATTCATGGAGCACAAGAAATCAGTGATTATCAACTGAGGCAAGTACAAGCTATTAGTGCAAATGCACAACAGGCAATGCCTAGGTTGTGGCAAGTAATCACATCGGCCAACTGGGCTCGGTACACTACGTGTTGTGGTTGAGATATTATCCAATTCGTTCAATTGGTTTATGTATGAACTTATTTGTGCTCTGATTTCATTAGTGGCATATGTATGAACTTAATTATTGTGAAGAACTAACTTATTGTGTATTTGGCATATGTATGAACTTTCCATATTTGTAAGACATTATTCATGAAGACTCTAATATTGGTATTCATTTAATGAACTTATATTCCTTGTTTTGATTACTACAGGCAAGCTAGTTCCAAGTATTTAATATTGCAATACATTTTACTCTTAAAAAGAGTGTTTTCAATAGTAGACACAATAGTTAGAACATAGTAGAGTACAATATTACACGAATGAAATTACATCTAGAAGAGGAAAGCAATAACAAAAGGGCAATGCACAAAAGATATACAAGCCCAACAATGATTAATCTTTTAAGCAACTTGTTCACACCTCATTTTGCAACCATTAATTTTCACTTTGTTACACTTTAATGAATAAAGGGTAAAATAGTAATTTCACAAATCCAAAAATCCAAAATTGATCTATAAATTATAAAAAAAAAAAATCATGTTTTAATTGGTCAATATTGAATTAAGGATAAGAGGGCATTTTTCCAATTCCAAATTGGAGTTTAAACCAAGATTTCATGAAGAAATCAATTTTAATTGATTGAAATTAATTCTTACCATAAACTCACATGCGTAAGATTATTTTTAAATTAGTTTGATTGGTGTTTCAAAAGATTAAATTTAAATGAATTTATAATTAATTCATGTTGGTTGGAACAGTCCAATATGCTGAATATTAATACATGAGATAATTTACAAAATCATCATTTCACATTAATTAAGGATTCATTTCCACTATGAGCACACAATTTCTTTTGTATCCAAGGAAACAATGAGAACTGAATGATCACTCTTTTTTGGTACTGAACCTCACCATTGTATTTTCTAAAGAAAAACCGTTGGGATAAAACTAAAGAAATTTATATAAAGAGTGGTTGAAAAGTTGTCAAGTCACTCGAATTACATGAACCCATTCCATGGTTTTGATACACAAAACTTAGAACCAATAGATTTTATATCGTACATTACATTTGACATCATCATGCATACCAAATTGATAGTCAAGTATATAGTATTATGTCACTCTTTTATAAACAATAGTTAGCTGAGAAAAATCTGAACTAGATGTGTATACATGCATATATATATATATATATTGGAGGGGAAAAATTTATTCGAACAAAACATTTGTGAGGACAAAATACAACGTATTACGTGTCCGGAATGTTCCGAACACATTACCGAACAGACCCTATACTCATGGAGGCAACATATTACGTGTTCGGAATTAAACCGAACACATCCTACATAACAGGCATGTTCTGTTCGGTTTAATATTTAAATGAGAGTGTCGAGCTACGAAATAAAAATAAGATATAAAGGATTATTCTGGAATGTTAAATTAAGAACGGATTAAAATATCATTATTATAAAATAGTAAACTTAAAGTGAAATCAAAGCTCATCCATTGCATTAAATGCTAATCAAAATATCAAGGTAATGTCAGGATTATTCTGAACCAAAAATGGGCTGTAAAACAGAGAGCATTAATGCTCTGAAAAGAAAGAAGGAGGAAGAGGATAAAGGAAGAAAAGAATAAGATATTTTTAAAAGAAAAGGCTATATATATACGAGATTCATCCCAAAACAAGGGGTTCCAGAATTGATATACTTTATCTGAGAAATACAGTTTAGTAGAAAGAGAAAGGATATAAACTGGCATTATTTCTTTGGGAAATTATGGGATTACTGACAAAATCATTCGGAGGGCTCATAGGTTAACCCCCACGGGGTTGACCAAGGTCATTCTGAAGTGTTTGTTTTCGTTTATCTTGCAGGCTTTTAAGAGTTCGTCCTGATTCGTAACGAAGTCCATTTCCTGTTCGGAATGTGTCAGGTAAGATATTATATTGTACTTAGTGTTAACTTAGTTTTTCCTATATTATCCCCAAAAAAATCCCACCTACAATTGGCGCCGTCTGTGGGAATTTGCTTCTTAACACTAAGTTATTTTTAAGTTGATTTTTTGATGGCGCGATCCGGGCCTGCATTCCCTCCACCCTCATCCAATCAATCAGAAGGTCTCTCTCGTTCTGAAAGGTCCTCCTCGGGTCATCCTATAGACCCTCCCACCATACCCCACCATCAACCTCAACCCTCCCTTATACATACACCAATTCCAGTCGATATGTGGAAAGTCAGAGGTCAGTTAGGAATAACCCAAATGCGCCATCCTCGTCAAGGTCCCCAACCCAGGATAGTCAAAGTATCATAGCTGACCTCCAACGGCAGATAAGCGATCTGAAGAGGCAGGTTAGAGATAAAACTCCAGTAAAAGAAAAACTGAGGAGAGGACGTGAGGAAAACAACCGAGAAAATTCTGAAGCATTCTCAAATGCACATTCTGAATCGAAAGCAGAAACACCCTCTCGAACAAAGAAAAACCCAGGATCTGTTCACTCTAAGCCTCCTAGTAAGGGCCCCAGTCAACACCCAGGAGGAGATGCTTTGCCGCCCAGGCCCCCAAAGAAAAGAGGCAACCGGGGAGAACAAGGGGCTGTCTGGAAAGCACTCGATCAAATCTCTTCGTCACCTTTCTCCGAGGAGATTGAACGTGCTAAGCTACCACCAAGATATACAGCACCTGCGTTCGAGATGTACAATGGCCGAACAGACCCCATTGCCCACATAGGTCATTATCACCAGAGAATGGCCTTATCTCTGCGCAACGATGCCCTTATGTGTAAGCTCTTCCCGTCCAGTTTGGGAGAAGTTGCTCTGCGCTGGTTCAACCAGATCGACCGAGGTACCATCTCGTCCTGGGATCAAATGGCTGAAGCATTTGTTGGAAGATTCATAACGAACAGTCGAAAACCCAAAGGTATGGACGCTCTTATGACTATGAAATTAGGCCATAATGAATCAATAAAAAACTATGCAGCCAGGTACTCGGAAACTTATAATGAGATAGATGGTTGTGGAGAAGATGTAGCTGTTCCGACCTTCAAACTCGGCTTACCTGTTGATTCTGGTCTGCGTCAGTCATTGACTAAACGCCCTCCCAGCAACATGAAAAAGTTGATGTCTCGGATAGAGCAATTTATAAGGTTGGAAGAGGATAAGGGCAACAGCAACACAACTAAAGCTGAAACTCCTGTTCGGCAGCCAAACTTTAAATCACCCGCTCAGACGAACAAGGTTCCCAGAGTTGCGACAGTGCCAAGCAACTTCGTCGCCCCATCATTCAAAGCACTCAGTACAGTCTTTAAAGAACCGATCTATCGGATTCTAGAGAAGATTAAGGCAGAACCTTTCTTTGTCTGGCCACCAAAATTGCCCGGCGATCCCGCGGCTCGGAATCAAAGGCCCATGTGTTCCTATCACCGTGAACGGGGCCATCTCACTGAGAATTGTTACAAGTTCAAATCTTTCTTGGAACAGCTGGTATCTGATGGACATCTGAGCGAGTATGTGAATCCCAGCTTGACCGAACAGGAAAAGGTGAAGCACAGTGAGAGCCGACCAGGAAGCTCGGGAACAGCCCCCACAGGTGTAATACATGTGATACTCAGTCCTCTGTGCACCTCAATTAACCCGGCATCTTATCGGTCAGATATTCAGAAGGCTTTTCACCTTAGGCAGAGTTACAGGATTTCGGATTCTGCACATTTGGTAACCAAGCTGTGTTCGGAAGATCATGTCATGTCAGTTAACGGGACTATCTCATTCTCTGATAGTGACTTGCACGATGTCCAACTGCCACACAATGATCCCCTTGTCATAACGCTTCGTATTGGGAATTACGACGTTAAAAGGGTTTTAGTGGATCAGGGAAGCTTCGCCGAAGTAATGTATCAGGAGCTCTACGAAAAGTTGGGTCTAGGGAAGTCTGACCTGTCCGAATTCAGTACTCCAGTTTTCGGTTTCTTCGGGAGAATCAACAATTCCTTTGGGAAAAACAACTCTTCCGGTGCTGGCGGGACCAATCAACCTTCAAACTGAGTTCATAGTGGTTCAGGCCCCCTCACCTTATAATGCCATTATGGGAAGAAGTTGGTTGCACAAGATGAAGGCCATTCCTTCTACCTTGCATCAGAAGTTGAGATTCCTTACCAAAGATGGTGTCATGGAAATAAACGGTGATCAGGTAGCGGCCAAGCAGTGTGTTCTGGCAGCGGCTAAGAAAAGCAGCCCGGGGAGGGCAAACCCAGCAGGAATATTATGACAATTACAGTCACCGGGGACTGTGGAGGGGGAAAGCATCAGACAAGAAGAGGCCGAAAAGGTACACTTCGACCCATCTGAGCCCGAACTTTATTTTCAGGTCGGCATAAATCTATCTCTCTTTGACAAAGATGAGTTGGTGACCTTACTACAAGAATTCCGAGATGTGTTCGCCTGGTCGGTTTATGACGCCCCGGGGGTATCACCTAGCCTTGCATGTCATTCCCTAGCAATGCCTCTCGATGCTAAGCCCGTGCAGCAAAGGCGTCGAAAACTACCTACCAGAGAGATCAGATATAATTATGGAGGAGGTCCAAAAATTGTTGGCCGCGGAGGCAATTCGGCCAGTTTTATATCCAACTTGGTTGTCCAACACAGTGGTGGTGCAGAAAAAGAATGGGAAATGGAGAGTCTGTGTTGATTTCACCGACCTGAATAAAGTTTGTCCGAAAGACCATTTTCCCCTGCCCAGAATAGATCAGCTGGTCGACTCGGCAGCCGGACATGATCGAATGAGTTTTTTGGATGCGTTTCAGGGGTATCACCAAATTCCCATGACTTTGTCCGATCAGGAGAAAACAGCTTTTATTACTCCTAGGGGGCGTATTGCTACAAGGTAATGTCGTTTGGATTGAAAAATGCAGGTGCTACCTACCAGAGGATGATGACCACCATGTTCGGGAATCAAATCGGAAAGACCGTGGAGGTCTATATTGATGATATGTTGGTGAAGAGTGTCAGAAAGGAGGACCATTTGGCTCATTTGAGAGAAGTCTTTGAGATTCTCCGAAGGGATGGGTTACGCCTCAACGCCTCAAAATGTCTGTTCGGTGTAAGATCAGGAAAGTTTTTGGGCCATATCATCAGTAGCAGGGGGATAGAAGCTAATCCGGACCAGATCTCTGCATTAGTGAGCCTTGAAGAGCCCAAAAACACCAAACAAGTGCAACGCCTGACTGGCATGGTGGCTGCTTTAGGTCGGTTCATCTCTCGATCGGCTGACAAGTGCCGTCCTTTCTTTCAGCTGTTAAGGAAGAAAAGAAATTTCTTATGGGATGAGGATTGCTCGGTTGCTTTCCAGGAATTAAAGGCTTATCTTGCATCTCCGCCTTGTTTATCCATTCCTTCTCCGGGAGAACCACTTTATCTTTATTTGGCAGTGTCCGAGCATGCGGTAAGTGCAGTTCTCGTTCGGGAAACACCCGATTGTCAGAGGCCCATCTTTTTTATAAGCAAAACCATGACTGAAGCAGAGTCTAGATATTTGCCACTTGAAAAAGCTGCTCTGGCTTTAGTCCGAGCAGCGAAAAAGCTCCCACAGTATTTCCAGGCTACTACGGTAACCGTACTGACAGACTTACCTCTCAAGGCTTTGCTGCAGTGTTCGGATTTCTTAGGGAGAATCACCAGATGGGGGGTGCAGCTTGGGTCTCTCGGAGTGGAGTATAAGCCGAGAATTTCAATCAAGGGTCAAGTTTTAGCAGATTTTGTGGCAGAGTTTCAAGGGAAAGGTTCGGAACCTGAGCCAACCAGTAATCGGGGACTGGAGACAACCTTAGTCCCGGCCGAATGGAAGTTGTTTGTAGATGGTGCATCAAATGCCATGGGATCAGGAGCAGGGACAGTGCTAATCTCCCCGGAAGGATTGCTTGTGGAGCAGGCCGTGAGGTTAAATTTTTTGGCTTCAAACAATGAGTCCGAATACGAAGCCTTACTGATCGGATTGAAGTCTGCCAGAAGATTGGGGGTAGACCGGTTGCGGGTATTCTGTGATTCACAATTAGTGGTCAATCAGATTTCAGGGGAGTATCAAGCTCGGGATGAGCGGATGGCATCATACCTCCGAGCTGTTAAAAATTCGTTATCTGCATTTGAATTCATTCAGGTGGAGCAGATTGGAAGGGAGCACAATTCCCATGCAGATATTTTAGCCAAGTTAGCCACGGCCAAGGAAACCGATATGGAAAGAACAGTGACAGTGGAAATCCTAGATTCTCCGAGCTCTCAGAATGTTGAGTCAGACGTTCTCAATATCACAAGACCAGCGGCAAGTTGGATGGATCCCACTGGTGGCATATTTGCAGAATAACCAGTTGCCAGAGGATCAGAAGGAAGCCGACATTGTCAAGAGGAAGGCCCCAGGCTACTGGCTTTCTAAGGAAGGGAGCCTCTACAAAAGATCCTTTTCGGGGCCCTACTTACTCTGCGTTCATCCGGACTTGGTCAACAATCTACTCTATGAAATTCATGAGGGTATCTGTGGAAGTCATACTGGAGGTCGATCATTGGCTCACCGAGCAATGTCACAGGGTTATTGGTGGCCTTATATGCAGAGTGATGCTGTTCGGTACGTAAAGGGCGTGTGATAAATGTCAGCGATTTGCTCCAAAAATCCATCAGCCTGCTCGGGAGCTTAATCCTTTATCCAGTCCCTGGCCTTTTGCCCAATGGGGAATTGATATTGTGGGACCTCTGCCCCGAGCGCCAGGGAACAAGAAGTTTCTAATTGTGGCCACTGATTACTTCACAAAATGGGTGGAAGCTGAGCCGTTGGCCCATATTCGGGACACGGATGCAAAGCGTTTCTTCTGGAGGAATGTAGTCACCCGATTTGGGATACCCCGGGTAGTGATATCGGATAATGGAACTCAGTTCGAAGGCAAGGTTTTTAAGGGATTCTGTTCGGAGTTGGGAATAAAGAACTTTTTCTCTACACCCGGCTATCCTCAAGCCAATGGACAAGCCGAAGTATCGAACAAGGTGATTCTTGACGGGATCAAGAAGAGATTAGAGGAGGCAAAGGGTAAATGGGTTGAAGAGCTTCCGAGTGTGTTATGGACTCACCGAACAACTCACAGGAGGTCGACCGGAGAAACTCCGTTCGCCCTGGCGTATGGTGTTGAAGCTGTGATTCCACTAGAGGTCGGCCTACCTACTACCCGAACAACAGAATTTGATGCCGAACAAAATGAGGATAACCTTAGAAAAGATCTGAATTTGGTAGAAGAAAGAAGAGACATGGCCGCTATTAGGTTGACCTCCTATCAGCGTCAGATGAAAAGGGGGTACGACAAGAACATTAGGCCCAGGAGCTTTTATGTTAATGATTTGGTGTTACGCAAGGTGGTAGCCAACACCCGAAATCCAAATGACGGTAAGCTCGGACCGAACTGGGAAGGACCCTATAAGGTAATTTCATTTGCCGGTGTAGGGGCGTACAGATTAGAAGATATGGAAGGGAAAGCCAGTCCCCAGGCCTTGGAATGCATGTAATCTCAAAAAATACTTTTTCTGAATAAAACTTAAATAGTAAAACGGAGGTATTATTAACATTGTGCTTTATTTTGTATAGCTTCTTTGATTAGAACTTGTCATTTCATGTTAATATTTGAGCATCATATCCTAACAACTTTTGCTCGGTAGGAACTTAACACTTCTAGGGGAGTGGTTAAGCTTCCTTAAAATAACAAGAGGTTGCTCGGCAGGAACTTAACACTTCTAGGGGAGTGGTTAAGCTTCCTTAAAATAACAAAGAGGTTGCTCGGCAGGAACTTAACACTTCTAGGGGAGTGGTTAAGCTTCCTTAAAATAACAAGAGGTTGCTCGGCAGGAACTTAACACTTCTAGGGGAGTGGTTAAGCTTCCTTAAAATAACAAAGAGGTTGCTCGGCAGGAACTTAACACTTCTAGGGGAGTGGTTAAGCTTCCTTAAAATAACAAAGAGGTTGCTTGGCAGGAAACACTTCTAGGGGAGTGGTTAAGCTTCCTTAAAATAGCAAAGAGGTTGTTCGGAGGAAATGTATGCCATTACTGAGAAAATATATAAATGTTTGATTGGGTAATATGTTGTTCGGATTTACTAATTTCACAGGAAGCATTGAATCAACATATGATCAGGGAAGGGAGCTGACTCTCTCGGCCGAACTAAGGTATTTTCGTTTCTTATTTTTATTTATGTATATAAACAGGGAAAGAGTAAGGATCAAAATATATGCTCATATTAGTTCGGAGTTACTTATGTGTTCGAGTGTTTAGTACATTTTTTCTAAGGCATCATACACATAAGATACAGTGTAAAATTGAAAACATTTAACATCAGATTGCATGCAAAAGGAATAAAAAAAAATTCTCCAAATTAAATGTTTACTTAAGGAGAAATTCTAAGAGAAACCAAAACATTCAAAACATTAAACTGTATACCAAAGGGTACATATATATATGACCTCCCAAAGTTAAAATGTTTAGTTCGGGAAAAGATAGAACAAAAAAGAGGGAAAAGACAAAACTGAAGCTATTATATAGACTGAGGGCATGCGGTCATTGTCCCGAAGAAGGACCAGGAACGTCAGCTGTTGTTTCAACAGGCACTGACTGTGGTGCTTCTTGTGTTCGGCCCGTTTCCGCCCCCTCTTCGACCTCTTCGTCTTCCTCATCCTCTTCATCAGCTTCTCCTTCTCCTGCCTCTGCTACTTCATTGTCCGAATCCTGAAGACCTTCCTGGGGATAAGGGATAGGGGTGTTCGAGCGTAGGAAGAGCTCCGATGTCTCCGGATGCTCGGTTTTAGGTCAGGGCAGATTTCCATCCCTTCCTAAAACCCGGTGTTGTACACCATCCGGAATTGAGGTCCGAGCTTCCTCCATAGCCCCGTCATACCCCGACTTTCTCGCCTTCAACTCTCCCTTGAACCTTGCCATTCTTCTATGGGCTTTCTCAAATTGGCGAGGCAATGCATTCGGACTCCAATTTCACTTACCTTCTCCCTCAGCTCAGCCAATTCGACTTCGGCCTTCTTCCTACTTTCCTCTTCGGCTCGAGCTAGGGCCTCGGCCTTTTTCCTGCTCTCTGCTTCAGCTCGAGGCCATGGGTCTTCGGCCTCCTTCATCATGTTGATATTGACGAAGGTGTTGATTCCTCCAACTTTTTGTAGTCGGTACTTTTCTTCTGGAGTTCGTCGGTCATTTTGAGGACCCTCGACTCCATCGCAAGAATGCTCTGGGTAGCCTGAATGGACAAGAAAGAGGTTATAACACAGTAACCAAAAAATAATAGTAATAAGTGGCAAACACCACTGCAAAAACAAAACTAACATTTCCTTACCATCATCATTCCTCTGGTGCCATGCCGGAAGATCTGGGCCGAGCTCATGCCATCCCACTGGTTCATATCCCCGGGCAAACAAGCTGCTCGGGCTAAACCATGAGCAACATGGGCCGAAAGTTCCGTCTCTGTTTCGTCCAAGACTGTGTCATGGATGGAGATCGGACCATCACCAAAAAGGAGTCTAGGCACCCATGGCTCAAAACTGGCCGAAGCACCTTCGGCTGGCATAGAAGGAACGTCACTTCTTCTTTTCTTCTGTTGGAGGGGCTAGGTCCTCTCCATGGTCGGATTCTTCAATTTCGTGGACTATGGGAAGCGGTGAGGGAAGCTTTTCGGGAGTGACCTGGGCAGTCTGTTCGGACGAAGAAGACTCTGAGGTAGCCTTTGTGCCTTTCTTTCCGGCTCCTTTGCCTCGACCCTTTCCCTTTTCCTTTAGCTGCACCAGAGGAGCTTCCACCTGTAGCTCTGCCCATTATCTCGAATGGGTTGATCGGCGGAGCCATTTCGGAAACTTGCCCGACTGGAATGAACTCCGGATCCTCTTCTGAGTTCGGAGTGTCTGCTGGAACGGCCAAAACTGGAACAGTGGTCTCCACTCGGACTTCTTGAGACCTCGGAACCGTTGGGCCTTCAAGAAATGACCTTATCTGGGGCTCGTACCTCAAAAGCAGAGGTGCCGAACGCGGCTCTCCCCTCTGATCTACGTAGATATTGGTCGATAGAACTCTTCTCACCAGATCGGAGTCTGCTTGACCCTCGTACACTGCCAATCGGGACGGATCTGTGAAAACACCAAACACACTTATAAACTTACAATATAGGCAAGGCAGATAGAAGCAAATAAAGTAATAAGTAACGAAAATGTGTTCGGTTGTTTAATAGAGTTTGGTCGATTACTCTAAAACATGGTTGTTAGGTGCAAGTTCCTAACCTGGTTTCCCGAACGAGCTTCGGCATTTGGACTCCGTGTACCAATCGCCCGAAACCCTCAGGTAGTCCTTGTCGTACCCTTTGTTGGTGTCCGGGAGGCCGTTTACTAATTTTTGTTGAAGGTTTCTGGCTTTGAGATAACATAAAGTTTTGGACTCTTCTCCCGGACACATATACTGATAAACTTTAAGAATTTCCCCAACCCGTAGATTTGTCCCTAAAAGACGGTTTAGGGCTACTACTCCCATGATTATTCGGATAGTATTGACAGACACTTGGGAGGGAGTGGCATTGACAATCTGTAAAAAGGTGGTTAGCAGAGGATGGAGTGGAAACCTCACTCCACCCTCGACTACTGCCATAACCGGCAGCATAATCTCATCATCGTTAATTACTGGGAAATTCTTAATGTCGTAGTACGCTAAACGAATAGATGAGGGAACTCTGTACAATTCCCTGAACCTAGCCATACTCTCTTCGGAGTTTACTAACCGAGCCAATTTGCTCGCCCTAGACCTCGATTGAACCCTAGCCATACTATCAATCTAAGAAACTTTGGAAAATACAACAAACTAAGAGGGGAAGAAAACTTACGCGATAGCGTTACCAGAGACGGTGGCAGAGAACGTCAGGGAGCTTGGAGAAGACGATTGCAAGAGGAAAGGGGGAGAGATAGGGTGCTGAAGAATTCAAAGGGGTGAGTAATGATGGGGGGATTTAAAAGATAAGTAAACTTTCCCCCCAAAAGCCCCGCCGTTTCAGTTTTTCTTGGAAAGGCGCGATTCAGAGGTGGCGTGTTAAGTTTGTTTTTGGGAAAATGTGTTATTGATTCCGACTCCTTCGTTATCCATACGAAGGAGCCGAAATCAGGGGGTAATTGGAGGGGAAAAATTTATTCGGACAAAACATTTGTGAGGACAAAATACAACATATTACGTGTTCCGGAATGTAAACCGAACACATCCTACATAACAGACCCTATACTCATGGAGGCAACATATTCGTGTTCGGAATTAAACCGAACACATCCTACATAACAGGCATGTTCTGTTCGGTTTAATATTTAAATGAGAGTGTCGAGCTACGAAATAAAAATAAGATATAAAGGATTATTCTGGAATGTTAAATTAAGAACGGATTAAAATATCATTATTATAAAATAGTAAACTTAAAGTGAAATCAAAGCTCATCCATTGCATTAAATGCTAATCAAAATATCAAGGTAATGTCAGGATTATTCTGAACCAAAAATGGGCTGTAAAACAGAGAGCATTAATGCTCTGAAAAGAAAGAAGGAGGAAGAGGATAAAGGAAGAAAAGAATAAGATATTTTTAAAAGAAAAGGCTATATATATACGAGATTCATCCCAAAACAAGGGGTTCCAGAATTCATAACTTTATCTGAGAAATACAGTTTAGTAGAAAGAGAAAGGATATAAACTGGCATTATTTCTTTGGGAAATTATGGGATTACTGACAAAATCATTCGGAGAGGCTCATAGGTTAACCCCGCGGGGTTGACCAAGGTCATTCTGAAGTATTTGTTTTCGTCCATCTTGCAGGCTTTTAAGAGTTCGTCCTGATTCGTAACGAAGTATTTCCTGTTCGGAATGTGTCAGGTAAGATATTATATTGTACTTAGTGTTAACTTAGTTTTTCCATATTATCCCGAAAAAAATCCCACCTACATATATATATATATATATCTATGTAAATACATAGATACATAAATACATGTTCAAAGGAAATGTAAATCCATTAAGAGATATTAGCTCTTTGGATTCAGTGATATGGTTGATATATTTTAAAGTTAGGTGCACCAATCATCAAATTACTCTTCAGTTGGTTATGATTAGCTAGCTAGCAGATTGAGGTGACTGAAATAGTGAAATTATTGACCAGGGATTTCATTGACCATGTTATCCTCCAGGTTTTTTTTTTATTTTTTATTATTATTATTATTTTAGAAATCCTAATATAAATTCACACACACGTATATTTTGGGGATCCTGAGGATCGAATCCACACCCTTATAGAGAGGTGGAACTCTTTAAGAAGATGAATTATCACTAGACCAAATGCTCAAGTGGCTGTTATCATCCAAGTTTGATCAAGAATTAATAGGTACATAGGGTTTATGGAGTATCTAAAATATTAAAATGGTGATATGAATTTGTTTAAATGTTCATGATGTCTAAAATCTAATCAACATGTTTCTAAATGTATGGATACAATTTTAGAAACTAGTGTTACCCAGAGTGTCCTAATACCACCAAATCGACAACCACTGGCGGAGCCAGCTTATGACGTGCCCACCCTCAAATTCTTTTGAAAAAAAATTATCTACTATATGTACATCAAGAGAGGCAGGTTTAATACTCCACTAAGTGAAAAGGCAAAGATGAGTGTATGCTTTTGGGTTTACGATGCCAAGAAGAGAAAGGCAAAAAAGAAATGCCGCTTGGGAGAGAGTCTGAACTGAAACTGAACAAGAAAAAGGAAAACTCTAGAAGACTTACGTTTAAAGAAGAAGACTTACAGGCTTATAACTCATGTGGTTCTCATAGCCCCACGTGATCTACTCTCTATCAGTTTTGAATTTAAGAAACAGTGTTTCCTTTGAAAAGAATGAAAGGTTGTGGTGGGTCCTCATGGGCATTGGTTTTAAATTTTTATTTTTATTTTTATTTTTTTGCTAAATTTGATAGTTTATATAGTCTATTTGTATGTACTTAACTATAGTTTCATTTTATTCAAAAAAGAAAACTATAGTTTCATTTTTATAGTTATCTCAAAAAAGAAAAAGAAAAATAGTTTTAGTTTATTAGTTGATTTTTATTTTATTTGGTTAGTTTTAGTTTATTAGTTGATTTTTTGTGGTGGATTGAGTGTCAAGGGTGTATGCAGTGTGCTTTTTGCCTTTGTCTGTTATGTTTATCCTTTGTGGTCTAATGGATATTGAATAGTAAGGAGTTATTGTGTAGTATTTTTTATTAGTTTTATTTGTGTAGCAAAACAAAAGCAAAAGCCTAAAAAATGTTGAATTTTATATTTAATGATGTGTTAGTTTGTGAAATTTGTTCTTAGATTTGATTTATGAATTTTGGGATTTGCTCTTAGATTTGGTTTGAGTTTTGGGATTTTAGATTTGGTTTGACTTTTGAGATTTGTTATGGTTATATGAAAACACGTCTAAATCAATTGTAAAAGGTTACATTGAACTTATTTTTTGTTACTTTTTGTTTATCTAATACTATTAAGAGGATTCATGTCCTCATATCCACTTTAATATACTGTTAAAAATACCCTTCACATCTTCTAACTTTCCTAATTTAATCATTGATTTCAAATAATAATGTGTCTTCGAAAGAAGGATATAATAGTCACATCCCTATATAGAAAATTGTCTATTTTAGTGCACGCTAAAATACCCCATATTTAAAATCTATTGATTTGTTTTAGGATCAATAGAGTTTGAAACAACTTCACGTTCACGTTTCAATTTTTTTTTTTTTTTTTTTTTTAAATGGTGGTTTGATTGTCCCTTTTTTCTCTCTCATTGTCCCTTATCCTTATAACTGCTTTCTGAATTAAAAAAAAAAAAAAAGACTTCATATTTTAAATCTATACGTAAATGAGATTAAATAGGCTAACTTACTACTTTTTTTTTTTTTTAATAACAGAGGAGAGTTTAAATTGTTGTCTCTTCTCTTCTTTTTTTTTTTCTCTCTCTCTCTCTCATAATATCCATATTCAACTTTTTTTTTCTTTCTCATTTGAATTGAACAACTCACGCCACTATTTAAATGTATTTTTCTTTTAGTTTTTTATTTGAATTCAAACTCTTATCCCATACAAATATAGTTAATAAAAAAATAAAAAACCTAATCTTTATCCCATTCCATTTACTAAAAAGATAACTATAAAATATTTCAAACTATTATTAAAAAAATTTTAGTACAGATAAGAAAATTCATTAGAGTAAATATCAATCCAAAAAAATTCACCATTCAACGTAACAAATAGGAAAAATTACATTTAAAATACCACTATTTCATTTTTTTTTTTTTCAAATATTCAACTCCACATTTTTTTTTTCTTTTTCTTTTTATGACTCTCCCTTTTTTTCCCTCACATCTCCCATTTTCTAAAAACCCTATTAAAAAAAATTAAAAAAAGCAACACAACCTTATCTTGAAGTTATATGATAACCAATCAAACATTAAGTGATAAATATTCGGTTTTTTGTATCAAAACAGTTATCACCGGTTTTTTTAAAAAATGTATATTTAATGGCTTAGGAAAAGAAATGAGCAATTTTTAACAGTTAATGTTTAAAAAAAAAAAAATTCATCCTAATTTTAAGGATATGGCTGTATGTGACTAAGAAAAAAAATGATATAATTTTAAAGAGAGAACGTGCCTGCGAGGAAAAAAAAAAAAACTAATCAAGATTCCGTTATAATTTTTTTCTTCAAAAAAGTGTGTATCTCAACTCTCAACTCTCTTCATAAAAGATTAAACTCTCAACTCTCAAATCTTACAGATAAACTTTCACTGTTTTTTTCTATATTATGTCTATAAACATCGTTTTTTCATTTTTATTTTTGAATATTAATGGGGTTGTTTTTGTTGTATATGCAGGATTGTTGAAAACATAGATATGGTTTGCAATGGACATACATAGGGATTTACTATGTGTGTTTTTTTCAATATAATGTCTATAAACATCGTTTTTTCATTTTTATTTTATTTTTGAATTTTATTTTTTATTTTATTTTTTTTTTTTTTTTTGTATATGCAGGATTGTTGAAAACATAGATATGGTTTGCAATGAACATACATAAGGATTTACTATGTGTGAAGAACTACAAGGTTAATACATGAAACACGTATATTCATTTTGTTTTTAATTTTAGGTCCTTATTTACGATTCTACTAATATGCCTCACAGTTTACCTTTTTTTTTTTTTTTTTTTTTTTTTTTTTGCTTCTTTTACGAGCAAGTCTCCATTCTTTTCCACCACACCGGAGACTCGGTCATTCCTCTTTACCGAAAAGAGGAACAAGTAAGAGATCTGAAAGTTGGTTGAAATTTTTATAGGCAAGTTTGCCTATATGGCTATCAATTTCATGTCGAAAACAAATTGAAGAAAAAGCAGCATAAATATGTGGTTGTGAAGGGGGTCGGACGGTGGATAATTAAGGAAATTAATTGTGCAGGTTACCTCTCTCTCTCACTCATTGATGATTGGGTAGTAGTTGGATTAGGACATTAATTAATTGTGGAGGTTACCTACCTTTCTCACTCATTGATGATTGAACATTTGAATTGCAAAATATCTAACCAGATAATAAATAGTTAAAATGGGTAGTTGCAGTTGGATTAGGAAATTAATTGTGGAGGTTACCTATCTTTCTCACTGGAGCATATTTGCAATCTTTGAATATATATTCCCAACAATATGTAAGATGTAGCCCAGTAAAATTAATACATATCAATTAAAAATACCAACTAAGCAATTGAAAGCTAGCTCAGCAATTACATCTCACACTAAACAAAATGTGTTTTACCTTATACATGTAACCAAGCAGTAACACATCTCTCACACCTGTAACTAAACAGTAACACATCTCTCACAAAATGTGTTTTACCTTATACATGTGGCGGTGGATCTCTTCAAATATTTTTTTTTCTTTTCTTTTTCACAATGTCAATTAGATAAGCTTTAATTTTATTCACTCATTCAAGTTAACTAAGTTATATAATATCATGTGTTTAATAATAATAATAATTTTTTTCTTAGATTTTTCTTTTCTTGACTTTGGCCTCCTTGGATTGTTTTTGTTTCTATTTGATGCAATTAGAATCAATATTAAAGTGTAATTTTCAAATTGAAATTCTAATTTATAATGGCAATGAAATTAAATTTATTTTTTTCTTTTTCGTTTTTTATCCATCATCAAATTAACCTACAATTTGCCCAAAAAAAAAAAAGCTTCTGAACACGCGCAGAGCGCGTGTGAGGAGGCTTGTATATATAATGTATATCGGCTTTTGACATTGTTTTTAATGAATATATTATTCATCAAACTATATGTATACAAATATATACATATTATTTCTGTTGAAATTGAGATCAAAAGGTGCCCACCCTGACTTAAATTTCTAGATCTGCCCCTGTCGACAACTACCATAATTTATTCATCATTTATTTTCCTCATCGTTAAAGAAGCTATCACTTTTGAAGATACATCAAATTCATATTTCAGACATGTGGAAATTATTTAATTTAACCAATCCAATTTTAATATGTCATTGTGCTTAGTTTAGTTTGAGCTCGGTTTTAATTTTATTTTTTAGAACTCGGTGATTACCAGCGTGAACAATGTTTTAAATTATAGTATATGTTTTTAAGAACTTCTGATTTTCAAAATATGAGTTTATAGTATGGAGAAACTAAAGCTTAAAGGCTTTTTTAACTAGCCTCATCTGCATGATTAGATGGTTCTCACCAAGAAGAAAGCGTGATAGACTTGTATTTTAACATGATATTATGATGTTGCTTGTCCAACCAAAAGAAGAAAAAAGAAATTATATATATATATATACCATGATCTCTCATGACGGAAGAATTTAATTATCACCAATTTTTTATTTTTTAGTTCAATAAGCTCACCTTTATTTTATGTGTCTAACTCGTAGTTCCATGTACTAATTCATTGTTCCTTAAATAAAAAAAAATGTCGGCAGTGTGATTCCTTAAAGAAATAAGCAGTTTGGAATTTATATAATGTCAAATCTAGAGCAAAACAGAAGACAAATTCAAAACAAAGGATGTAAATCTTGAATACCAGACTTGGGTCATAGTGAGTGGGCCAGTGGCTGTTGCAATACATCATTTAAAATAAAAAAATATAAAATCATTTTTATTACAATTGTTGGTGAATTCCAATTTTCATTTTAAAAACTCAAGCATAAAAAAAAATCATTTTATATTGTTTTCCTTGTGTATTACTATTTTTTTTAAGAAAAGAAAAAAGAAAAACACTTCTGAATTAAAATCAAATAGACTCTCTGATATTTGAATTTAAAAATAAAAGCTCCTGATCTTTAAAAAATACTCAAATTACTCATTTTTCTAAATTTGCATCACATTTTTTCTTTCATTTATGTTAAAAATCATTTTAGATTTTTTTTTTTTTAGTAAAAAATAGTCTTGAACGAAAATTTAAATAGAAATTATGTTTAATTTAATTTTTTCTAATTTATTTATCTTGTAGATATAATTATTTTGGATAATTCTCAAAGTTTACTAGCTTCTAATTTCAAATTAGAAAATCAATAGGTCCATTTAATTTTGACCCAAATTTAAAAGGTGTTCTTTATGTTATCTATTGTGTACTACTTAATTACATGTATGCGAAGCAAGCGTAAAATGTCTATTCTACGGTCAAATAAAGCTGGAATTGAAGCAATTGGAGGTAGATGCAAAATCATTGGCTCAAGTCAATGAGTTCCCTCATTCCCTATTATTCCATCAGCAAATGAGATTGTTTTTGCTTGCTTACCTACTCTGCCTGTTGACTCCAAAAATCAGTTTGCACAAGCCTATTAACCAATTAAAACTGATCTTGATCAACAACTTGATTCCTTTAAATATGACTTTTACTTCATGTACTTAATAAAGCCCCCACGCCAAGGCGTGTCTCAAAGTGGTTGATGTAAATGGCAACTAGTGCAGTACTAAATAAAGGTTTTTGTTAACGAATAGCTTCCAAAGTAAATGTAAGCATACAAAAAATATATAAGAATGACGTGTAGGTTTTAACTTGTAAGTTGTAACGGATGCCAATTAGATATTAATCCAGCACGTATGTTGAATGAGTAATGTTACCGGCATAACATTTTTTATAATATTTTTTCACAACTGATGAGTTAATAATTTTTTATTAGTTTTTATATGGACTCTTCACTTATAAAGCACGGATACGTTTTCGAGTATCGATACGGTATGGCGGTACGACAATTCCTAAAAAATTAGAGTACGGGTACGGCGGGTATATTTATTAAATATATATTTTTAATATATTGTTATGCTTAATTTTTTCATATCTTCTTAAACATATGTGAATTTAAGAGCAATCATGGATAATAAAATACATCAATTACCATTAAATGGTGGTTAGAGTACAAACCAAGATCCAAAAGACTAAATAAAAGAAGTTTTCAACATTGAAA
>OU015766.1:24301601-24319977 GCA_907173295.1 Fagus sylvatica | reverse complement strand
TTAAGAAAATTTAGATTACCCAAGTTTGCTAGTAAGTCCTAACAATTCCATCAATTCAATTAACTACTTAACCCACTAAGCAAACTGGTATGAATAAAAAAAAAAAAAAGTGAATGAGATCAATATCTATTCTATTATCTTCAGTACATATGTTATAGCACAAATGGATATTTAGCAACAACAAAAAAGGACACAAACTGAAGTTGATTTATGGATATTCCCAAAGTTGTGTTACACCTAATTTGACTGTAATTAGTAAAAAATAAATAAATAAATTCAACAAAATTCACATTAACATAAAATTCGTAATCCAAACACATGTCCCTTTTTTATATTCAAAACCACATCAGCTTATAATTATGGTTGTCACCTATTGAGAAAACATTCCTTGTGATCAAGAATATTGGTAGGGATTCAATATGGAGGTGGCAGATTGATGGGTGGTTTGGTCATCATTGAATATGTGATTTTTTTGGGTCTCTTGATGCACTAAACTTACAATTTTCCTTTTTGTTGAAACTTGAAAGCAAAATGATCATATCCCAAGCTTCAACCACATAGTTCAAGAATCCAAAGAACGCTTTAAGCATAGTGAGAATGTTTTGTTGCAGCATGTACAAAAAGACTGTAATAAGGCTGCAAGAGCATTGTCATTATATGCACTATGTAAGGACACTAGCATCAACTAATTATATGTTAAGGCAGTATGTTGATTTTCAAAGGTCAGATCAAATATTCTTGATCATAATGGAAAAAAACAAAAATCACCTAATAGAGAAAACTGCCTCAACATCACCTATTGAGAAAACAGTTTGTATTTAATTTCTACCTTATTTAATTTCCAAGGTAGAAGAGCCATTGTGGTTATGTCACCATAACTGTCAAAAAAAAAAAAAAAAAAAAAAAAAAACTTACATATTTCAATTAGAAACAATACAAACAATTGATTAAGAAGGAGCTCAAATAACTTCATCTCAACTTTGAACAATTTATACAAACTTTAAATCCAAACACATATTCTTCAATTAACTAAGAAGGAGCTCCAAAATGCAAAACTTGGTGCATGTTTAGTTGTTTCACATTTTTATACATCTTATTCCCAATCACCCCTTTAATTCTATGCACTAAAATAACACCACTATCTTCTGGGAAAAAGAAAAGGATAAGGAATGGAGATAAAATACTAACGCGAATTTTTTTTACATTAATTGTAAAAACTTGCATCTGGCATGCTATTCTTTTACAGTACAAAGATTCTTTCTTCTCATGGTCAATGACAGAAATCTTTGTCGGGGTTGTCAAATAAACTTTATCAATCTACGGGGGAATAACAATTTATTTTAGGGACCACTGGAAAGTTTTTTAACATATGTGTGTTTACGTATGTATTATCAAAGTAGTCAAGTGTCTCGAAGCCATCAACACGCACTTAACTGCAAATTAAACAATAGCATATTTAACTATAACAATAAAAAATAAATAAATAACTTGCAATATAAAATTACAATCTTCAGTAATTCAACTAAAATCCTAACCTCAAAATCCTACATGTTAACTAAAAGACCGCCATTACCTATAGGACCACCTCAACATCTTGGATGCCTTCTTATAGGCAAGGAAAGCTTCAACAGTAGCATAGTTAGTTGTATCATCTAAAAGAGTATGGGAATCAAAACAGAACAATGTAATAGATTTGCAAGTTTTCACACAAAATTGCAAACGAACCCATGAGGACAGTCTTGTAGACACCCCAATTTATACCAATCAATACTTATGGTCTCCGGTATCAATGATGATTACCAAAAACTCTTATAAGACAATATGTATTGAAAACCCCCAAGAATCTTCTAGAAATTCGAATTTAAAAGCGGTCTCTTGACTTAAGGGGCGTATGCCGCCTTTCTTTGGGCTTACATCTTTAGTAAAGGGGCGCACGCCTCTAAAAAGAGACATACGCCAGTGCCGTCAGCCAGAAACGTTAATCGTGGGAATTGAGTTGTTTTCTATGGGAATAGCTTAGTTTACCCTTTTTTCTGTCTATATATATAAATCAATTCTTTAATTTAATTACAAATCTATTTTCAAAATTTCGAAATTTCACTTTAACCTTCTGTTCTCTGTAAACAATCTAAAGTTACTACATAAACTTTTAAATTATATCGCTAGAAATTTACTGAGACACTTTGTTAAACACATTATGTCCATGTTCCAAAATGGAAATTAAAAAAAAAAAAGTTTTGCCACATGAACTAAACAAATTATCAATTATCTCAAGTTGTGAAGAAAAATCCTTAAAAATAATCAGTTTACTTATGTCCTATGTAAACATTCTAAAGTTACTACATAAACTTTAAAATTCTGCCCCTACAAATTTAATGTGACATTTTGTTATACACATGATGTGCATGTTCCAAAACAGGAATGAAAAAAAAAGGTTTTGCAACATGAATTGAACAAATGATCAATTATCTTAAGTTTGCAAGATTGAAGAAAAATCCTCATAATAATCAATTTTTTTAAAAAAAAAGAACATTAGAATGTACTGTTAAACTTGGAATTGTTGAGAATGAAATTTGGTTTGAATTGTAATGATAGTTGAAAACTTAAACAAACATACCAGGCATTTCGTTTGATTGACATCCTTTCAAATTACTTTTTCACTTGCATAAGATCACCTTCTAGTAGCCCTTGGCAGATTTAGATTGATTTAAAAGTCTTAACTCTAGAGTCAAAATCAAAAGTGTAATGCTATATGCATAACATAACATCTATTATCTATACTATAATGTAAAACCGAAATTTTTTTGACTTTTTGTTGACTTAGTGATATATTGACACATAAGCTTTTGAGGACTCACAATTTTCCATGTCGATCTAATTTAATTTAATTTTTTTAATTTAGATTTAGCTTCGATTTTATGCCCGACTTTTTTTCTGCGACCTCCTCTCTCTCTAGCCTCTAACCTTACATCTCGCATTAATGTTTGAACTTTTATGGCTGCTACTACTATTTTGTTTCAATTCCCACTTTTTGGGTGATGGAATTGGCGACCACATCCTGCACAGACGAGGAGTGGGAACTATGTAAAAAGGATGGGTTCGTCTAAATGCGCAAGAAGCACACCTCGACTCAGATCAGGTAAAGGGACGACAAGGGGAGGACTTTGCTGAAGCTGAAAGAACGGTAGCAGAGAGAGATCGACCAATGGAAGGTTTTGTTGAACACCTTGCATAAAATGGAGGAGAAAGTGCGTCGAAGGCAACATCGAAGTGAAGAAGAAGATGATGGGCAAGACCAAACGACTTCGTTTGGTTCTTTGCGTTTGCATTTGCTCGAGTTTGTTAATGGGTCACAACTTCCACGTGGGTGAGCTTTTCTTGTAGGAAAATTGGGGTTTCTGCTTGTGGGTTGTTTGGGTGGTGGCAAAACGTGGGAAAAGAAAAGAATAGCAGTTCAAATATATTTGGGTCTTTGGGTTTTATCAAAAAGTAGAAAACTCCCAAAAGTTTTCTAAAATTAAACATTCTATTTAATATTCAGTATGAACTCAAAGCTACTATTTTGATTCATTTTATGATCTGAAATTTTGGTAAACACAGTAGGAAATTTATTTTGGTTCTATTTGAGTTCAATTTACTTTCATAGGCCTTAAAATAAGTATTTTACAAATAACTCGCATCCAATTTGATGTAAATGAATGTAATTTTAATTTTAAAACTTGATTTTTGTATATTATTAGTTTCTTGGACAGAAAGTTTTTAATAATTGTGGGTGCTAATTTTGAGTATTTTTTGGAACAGGAGTAAAGAGACAAATCTACCTCAATCTATATTAAGAATACCCACTTTTAAGATGCACTAAAGAAGACAATTTCATCTTTCTTAAGAGTCTAGATGTCAATTCATCATGTTTTTAGATGTTGTCTAATAGTTTCATACTATAAGTTTATAACAATTTTGCATATTTAAATGCTAAGAGTTTTATGGAACTCAAATAGTTGGGATGACAAATCCTTAAGAAAGATTTTAGTAATGCGTGTGCAGTGTGCTTGAATATAAACTCACAAATGTGCATGCCAAGTCAATATCCTAGGTTGGTATATGTTGAGTTTTTTTTTGCTAAGTTTTGGATAGATTTTTCTTTTTTCTAAATGGGGTACAATTTTTGGATGATCAATTATATAAATTCGGGGATATGAATTTGCTTATAGCTATTTGAATTTGGTGTACGAAATTAGGGATGCAAAATTTGTTGAATGAACATATGTAAAAGTTATTATAAACTTGCATACCCGGTTATGGATTAAAGAAAGCCTTATGACTAACTATGGCCATCATCAAAGAGGAAGTTGTCTATGTTTAACATTAACAAAATATTAACATGCGGGTCAATTTGGCCAATTCTTAAACTTTAGGGATCAATAACACAAAATTGAAGCAAGGTGTGTTTGCAATTGACCCAAACCCCAGGGGGCCGATATGTAATTTGGCCTATTTTAATTCAAAATATCTGTTAAGATTCCAAATTTGCAAGACATTCACGTAAATTTTAGCTCTTTTAAGATTCCAATATTTTTCCTTCTTCTTTTAATAACGTAGGGAACCTTTCTAAATAAAAACCCTTAGAACTCGCCTCTAGGCAGTAAAATCTACAAGCAACGACCCCAACTGTCAGAACCAATTTAGCTCTTTTAAGATTCAAATATCTGTATTGGATAATACTCTGTTTTTGAGTTTCAATTTATGCAAAGTATTACAATAATATGATGATTGAAGCAATCTAACAAAAAAATAAAAATGTATTCAACTGAAAAAGGAAAAATAACACTATTTCTTTAAATCTCATTCTTAATAGCTTTTCCCGTGCATTGTACAAGTTTGCGACTAGTATCTAAACTAATAACTGAAGCCTCAGGGTTCTCCCAAGGCATGCCAAGTTAGATTTCCTATTCCCATAGCAATCCACTCATGCCTCTCAAATTTTTACCCATTTTAATTCCTTCTAATTTATTTATAATATTATCTGTATGGATTTCCTATCCAACCACTTATGCCTCCCAATTTTTTTTCCTATTTTAATTCCTTCTAATTTATTTATAATATTATTTGTAGGAATTTCCTATCCAACCACAATTAATTTAGCAAATCAAACTAATTATTTTTTCCTCTCTTTTTATTGCATGACTCCTCATCTAACACTATCTCTTCCAATTCATACTATCTCTCTCTTCATCACACGTTGTTGCTGTTTTTGTTTTCTTCTCCTTCCTCTCTCTTCTCTCTCCTTCGGCTCCTCACCTTCCTACTAATAATTCTCATTAAATCCACACTCCTATCATTTCGCCCTCTTCATCACACGTTTTTTTTTTTCTCTCTCCCCAAGCTCCTTACTGCCCTACTAAAAATTCCCATTAAATACACACCAATATTAATTCGCCCCTATTAATTTGAAGGTTTCTATTTTATAATTTTCCTTTTCGAATTCTCCCTCCCCATACGAAAGTCCACCCTTATAAAATGCAAGTTCTCATACGTTATGAAATTGGATTAGTAATTTGACATTTAAAATTTTATTCATAAACGCATTAAATGCATTAAAGACAATTAATCAATCATAAAAAGTTTTTAAAGGTTATTCCTATTAAATCCTTCATTATGCCTAAATGCTAAATGCTTATAATACCTTGATTTTTTCCTATATACAGAAATGTCATACCAAAGAGATAGAGCCATAGAGGACAATGACGAGATAGAAGACGCCTAACGTTTGGGCGAGAGAGAACGATATTAGAAACTGTGTGTGTATTTCTATCATCAATTCAAAAAAAAAACAAAATTGTAGATAGAGCCATAGAGGACAACGACAAGATAGAAGACGCCTAACGTTTGGGCAAGAGAGAGCGATATTAGAAATTGTATGTGCATTTCTATCATCAATTCAAAAAAAAAAAAATTGTAGACGTCGACATCGATGATCGCTCACTCACTCTCTCTGCTTTCTTACATTTTTCTTTTTTGGTTTGCTCGATGTTGGTTTTTATCAAGTGTACAAAACTAAAATCGTGAAGGTCACAAACTTACTGTAAAGATGGTGTTGAAGGTCACAAATCGTGAAGGTCTCCATTGGTATGAAAAAAAAAATTAAAAAAAAAATAATTAATACTTATTTTTTTAGTTTAGATGATGTTGATGGATGGTGAAGGAAGACCGGTAAACACTACCATTTTCCCTACCATTAAAATTCTATTAATGGTGAAGGAAAACGATGGGCTATTAATGGGATTCTTAGCTTTAATGGTGAAGGAAAAACCATTTTAATGTATATCTATATAATATATAATAGCAGAAGACAAGAGTGCCTCAAATAATGACAAGTGGCATGTCTATTAATTGTTTTTATTTCCCAAGTGATACATTGTTTTAATAATTTGACTTATCTAAAATATATTAATTGTTTTTATAGTGTGAGATTCTGCCAAGTGGCATGTTTATCTATTGTTTAATTTTGTCAAGTGATACATTGTTTAAATAAATTGACTTAATGCATTTTATTTAATGTTCTCTCTCTCTCTGTTTCACGTCTCTCTCTACTTCACGCTTCTCTGTCTCTCCCTCTTTCATACGTTGCAATCCCTGGAGTTCAAGTAGATAGAATTCCAAAAGACCGGTGGTTGTTGTAGGAGACTATGGCACACGGATGGTCTCGGGGCAAGAATTGCAGCGTATACCACTACAAATAATGGTACTGGCAGTGGATATGGCTTCTCAATTGATATCTTGACCACCACATATGATGGATGGCAGTGTTATTGAAGATCTTGGTGGTGGGGCGTTCTCATCATTCCTTGGCAAAGAAACTAAGATAAATAAACATATATATTTGTGGTTTTTTCTGGCGGCCAAAACGATCACTATTGGAACACGTAAAGAGTTAAGCAGTGGCGCGGTTATGTTTTACTGCTGTACTGTGATGATGCATGGGGAGAGATCATGTGTCCATAAGAGAAAGGCATGTGTCAAGGTAATCCCATTCAAACCAACTAGATTTATTATATGCAAATATATATAATGATTCATGCATGCATCCTTTATCTTAGTCACGGTCAAGGTTGAAAGTGAGATGATTTTTTAGCCCAAATTTTTGGACTATATATAAATATATGTTATTCAATATGACTTGAACAAAATTGAAAAAGATAGCGATTAACATGATGAAACAAAATTGAAAAAGATAGCATTAACATGATGAAAGAAGAAGAAGTTTCACAGTTGTTGCTCTCTTTTAAGGATAAACATTCAGTTTCTGATGTAACCATAATTGTGGTGGAGTGGGCTAGCGACATGTGTGGATGGGTGGTTGAAAACCAAGACCGTGGAATAGTGGAACGGTATAATGCCTAAAGCGACTATGTGGTAGTAAAAATAAGTCTAATTGGTGGCAAACATCTTTAAAAAAAAAAATCCATCAACAACAATTAAAATACTTTTTAAAAAAAATTCATTGTCCTATTACTAAAAGAGTTCTTAAACAAACTTACTTCCTTTAAAAAGACTAAAAGACTTCTACTAAAAGACTATCAATATGTGTCATACTCAATTTTGTAGAAATCATAATTCCACTAAAAGATTTCTTTAAAAAATTCATTGTCCTATTATTAAAAGAATTCTTAAACAAATTTACTTCCCTAAAAAAAAAATTGGTGTTTACCGTTTGATAAATAAATTGTATTAAGTCAATTATTAAAACAACGTATCACTTGGGAAATCTAAAGAATTAACCAAAACTCTTCATATGATATAGACCAAAAATTCTACTTTACAAAAAGCCTTTATAAGAAAAATATTTCTCTTTTAAATTTTCATCTTTCAATTGCAAAGTGGTTTCTTGAAATACACTTCTTAGTTTAATTGATTTCTCTTTTATGTGATTGTACATTTAATTAAAATATAACTGTTTGTATTATTTGATAATATTCTTTACTTTGAGTGGATGAATTAATTTATAGCGTGTAAAAATATTTTGCTTTTTATTTTATGTGATTATACTCTTTACTTAAAATACAATGCTAATAATCTATCATGTTTGTATTTGATTGTATTATTTGATTATATTCTTTACTTGAAGTGGATGAATGAAAAAATAATAACTTATTACAAACCATTGTTATTTGCTAACATATATTTAGTCTCTACTATGTTTAGTTGATTTATGGAGGTCTCAAAACGGTAATATTATTGTGAAGTAACTCTATATTATCTCTATTGTATTTGTATTTTCATATTTGATTATAATGGATTGATTATCTATATCTATTAGATTTGTATTTTCCTATTTACTATCAACTATGTTTAGTTGCTTCATGGAGCTCTAAATAAAAATGGTAATATCCTAATCCTACCATTTTATGATGTGTTTCACCTACTGTACATACAAATTATATATATATTTCTAATCATAAATAATAATAACAATAATCCCGCGCTTTGCGCGGGTTATATGCTAGTAGCTATTAATGGTGAAGGAAGACGAGTATTTTATTGGTTTAAGGATGCAAGCTAGCAATCACTACCATTTTCCCTTTTTATTTCTATTTTATGCATTTATTTTTTATGGGAAAAATATCACTCACACATTAGCTGTGCCATTAAGAATGCGATTGATTTGGTTGATACTCTAGGTACCATTTTGTAATCAAGTTTACTCCTATTTGACCTATCATGTGGCTATCCAAATAGGCAATGAAAAGTTATACTATAAATGAAAATGATAAATTGTTTTGGACAAATTATTGAAGTAAGTAGTCTTATATTATATTTATTTGAGAAAAAAAAATTATTTTATTTTTTATTATATCGGTATAAATTTCCATGCATCTCACAGGGCTTATGACTAGTCTATATATTTATATCTATATATAAATTAAAGCAGAAGACATTGCCATATCTCTGCCATATGGCATGTATGGCAATACCTTCTGCTCGACACGTGGTATATCTATAAGCATATGTGGATACATTAAGCCATATGTCATCAATTTATTTGTACATATCAAATCTTTGCCACGTGTCAATAATAAATTTAAATGAATAAAGTTATGCTCTTAAATGTACAAATAAATGCTCTTTAAAAAAATTTGAGCAAAAAAATACTTTTTTTATGTGTCAATAATAAATTTAAATGCAGAAAGTTATGCTCTTACGTACAAATAAATGCACTTTAAAAAAGCATTTGAGCAAAAAAAATAATTTTTTAAACCTTTTTTTTACGGGTTACACTATTATATATACGTAAAGTCTCCCAAAACGACGTCGTTTTGGGAGTTTCACATTAAATTTTTTTTTTTTTTAAAAAAAACCACAATTTCACGTCTGTTTTTCTTCTTCACGCATGCGGTGTGTCTGACTCTCTCTCTCCCTTCCCCTCATCTCCCTCTCCGTTTCTCACTTCCCCTCATCTCCCTCTACATTTCAGTTGCCACAACTAGAATTAAAGTGTCCATCTTGACTGTCCATTCTCACTCTCTCTTCTCACCATTCATCGACGATTTCACCGGAGCAACCTTAGGTGAGTTTTTTTTTTTCTCTCTTTTTCTCTTCTCACCATTCATCTACCAGGTTGGTTATATATGCCCTAATTTTTTTCTTTCTTTTTTGTGGTTTTGTGTTTGATTTGTTTTGGTGAGTTCGTTTGGGTCATGGTCGATTTTTGGTTTTCTGGCGGGTTTTGGGTTATAGGTGCTTTGATTACTGGGTGAGAGGTATGATGGGTGTTTATTTTTCCACCCTCTCTCTTGCCATTGACTAAGAAATCAATATTTCTATCCATGTTTTTCCCATTTCCTATTGATTTCAATTTCTTCGGGTTTTGGGTTTTGTTGATGTCTCTTTTACTATGGATTTCCGCCAAACAAAGTGCTTTGTTGGGTCGGGAGATAATCTCAATCTTTGTTCGTCTATGTTTCCATATGTTTGATGAAATGCCTATAAGAAAGATTAAAAAGAAAAAAGATGCCCCTCTTTATATAGAACAAAGAAAAAGATTAATATAGTTCAAATTTCAATTAATTTAAACAAATAAAATATAATTTAGATTAAGATGATGAGGATTATATTATTTTTTCTCTCTCTCCACCTCTGTAGAAGTCGCCCAATTACCACCAGAATCTGAAAGTCCCACCGAGGTGAGTTTTTTGTTCGAACTTATTTTGTTGTTATTGTCCAATTTTGATTTGTGGCTAATTTTCTTTTGGTGGGTTGCAAATGATGTGAGTATTTTTTTTCATGTTTCACTTTGAGCTCTACATGTTTGTAAAAAAGAACTGAGTGAATATAAGGTCTTAATTAATTGGTTTCAAGTTTTTGTTTAACTTTTGTGCTCTACCTATTTGTTAAAAGAACTGAGTTAGTATATATTCCAGAAATTGTTGTTCCATTTGAGGAATGAGATTAACAGCTTGCACTATGTTTGAAGTTCCCTTTACTCTTTTGCTATGTAATTGTTCTTTTAAATTTTAATATTAGAACTTGACTACACTATCATTTGTTATTTTTTATTTTTACTTTCAAGGGCATTGACAAAATCATTGGTGAAAAAAACTCTGGTCAATTAGGAATTTATCAACAGGTTTTGAGATAGCAAGTAATATGTAAAAGCTATGGAGAACTGGAGAAGCTCTGCTACAAAGTTATGTCATACGCCAATTTACTGTCCATTGCTATAATAAACAATATGGTGGTGCTGGTAAGTGTCTTGCTCCCCTGGGTATTTCATGATATGAATTTGATAGATGTTGTGATTATTTTCCATTATGACTTATAAAAAAAAAAGTGATTATTTTCCATTATGAGTTAGACGGATTCATTAAAAAATAGGGATTTTCTTATGTTCATGTTGATGTAATTATAGGTACTGCTTGGAATAATGCAAAGCAATAATAGAGGTAAGTACTTTGCTCTTCCGACTTTTGATTCGATATTGCTTTCTAGCCTACAATATTTCAGAGTAAGACTTCATTTTGTGCTCAAGTTTGAGACATGCTCTATTTAATCAATCTTTGAGTTTACCTTTTGATTTTTTACTTTGATATGGTACTTCCAGGCTGGTGGTAATGAACATGCAAAAGCACTAGGTTCTAAAATGCCAGATGCTCACAAGGCAGTTGTGATAGGAGACACAATTGGAGATGTAATGGGGTTACAAATGATGTTTTTAGTTAAAGAGAAAGTCTAAACTTGAGGCTGGGTTAGTACGATACACAAACAAAGTTTTCATGAAGATTTGAAATTGTTAAAGAATTGCATAATTAGTTTGGTGAGTTCCCTTTTGAAATTCATTTTATTTCTTTTTCTTTATAATCCTGCCTAGCTTTGCTTATGGGATGAGATTTTGGTCACTGCAGTTTGGAACTATTAAAGGTTGAATATTTGGCATATAGGATTTATTTAGATCTCAATTAATCACCTAATCAATTTGATGCTTAATAGGATCAATGAAATTTTATATTGAACAATTGTTAAAGGGACAAGTCCAGCTCTCCCCCTCTTTTACTCTCAATGTATTTGAGCATTAGTTTAAGCCACTTACTGGTCATGGTATATATATTCTTTAATATTTTTTTTTGATAGTTATGATAGCATTTAAACCTATGGCGTCCGTTCATGATGACTGCTCTTACCATCAGGTCAAGACACCAATCGGTTTTTGGTGTAGGCGGGATTTGAACCCATATATATTCTTTAATATTAATCCAAAGTTTGTATTAATAGATCAAATAATCCAAAGTAAGAGCATGGCAAAGGCAGCACTGAAGATTTTGTGTTATTAACTTGCTCTAAAACCTATATTTGGTGAAAATTTGTGTAGTATAGCCTGTTTTGTAATTTTCTTTTTCCAGATATTAGTGGGTGTTGATTTCCTTTATGGCTTTGAAATTTTTGCTCTCATAGCAAATAAGTCAAGAAATCAAATTGTACATACCTTAAGAAGAACAAGGAAGATGAGGAGAGTCGTCAGTGTCTAGAAAAAAAGAGCCCCCTCCGTCCGTTATAAAATTGAAGATACATTGATGGGTCTCCATGGTCGAGAGAAATAAAATTTTAAATTAATGAACTATGGTTGTGACTATATTACTTTAAATTTAGTCAGTCTCTAATTTATCTCTTTAAGAAACACTTCCTTTCTTTTTTTAAAACCCCAAGTTTCTCTCTTTTCCTTTTTTTTTTTTTTAAATTATTATCTGATTCTAAAATTTGCCAAATTTTAGTTGCTGTGATCTAACCCTCTATCTCTTTGAATAGATGTTTTAGATTCTAGAATCTGTTCTCAGTTTCCACGTTTTTAATTTTGTTTTTCCTATCGATGCATTGCTAGCAATCCTCTTATTTACAATTATATGAAATCAGGAAAAAGGAGCACGACAACATAGTGATCAAGGTGAGGTTTTCCATCTCCTCAACAGTTACCTTCAGAAATATACCACTTTTTCATCTATGTTTTGATTTTCCATGAATTCCAATTGTTATCTTCTTATTGTTATTTTAAGCCCATTGATACAAATTTGTATTTCATTTGTAATTTGTTAATATTATATGCTATATGTGTTTCAACGTGCCTATTCTCCTGAAAGAATTGAAAAAAGGGTCTCATCAAGAAAATCCAATCCTGCAAAGAATTGTTCATGAACTACTACCGAGATTCTTCATATTGAATTTATGTTGTATATGATAGTAAGAAAAAATGAAGCTGAATTACTATCTCAATGACACTTCTTAGATTATACATATTGGATTTTATACTACCACCTCAGGTTGGATGATAAGCCACCATCAACTCAGATTCCACATGTTATAAGTATTGTCTTTTAGGTGATGCAATTCAAGGAAGACTAAAATTAACAAGATTTTGGTTACTAAACTTTTGATCTTAGAGGTTTATGTTTCTCATTTCATATCCAATCCCTCTTTCTTGAAATTATTTTTCCGTTCTTCTAAGTAATTTATCTTATGGCTTGAGCAATATAAGTTCACAACTGAACCTTAAAAAAAAGACCATCTTTTTCATTTCATTCTATTTATTAATATTATTTTTTCAAATAAATGATGGAAAACTTGCTCAACTTGGTAGATATCCTTATGTGTTCATGCTACTACGGAAAATGGCCATGTGAGGTTAAGAGGAATGAATACTTATCAAAAAAAAGAAAAAGGAATGAATATATCAGCAAGATTCTTAAGGTACACGAATTGATGAAAGAGGTCATTGTTAGGAGACATCAAGGAATTGATAACCAAATCTACATAGCTTGAGAAAATACATTAGTAGATAAAGATTTGTTTAGGTGAAATTTTCATTTTCTTTTTGGTGTTTCCTTTTGGACTGTTTAGAAATACTAGGCTGTACATTGAGGTGACTTTCTTTGACTTTCTGAATTGCTATTCAATTTATTTGTTTTTGTTTTTGTTTTTCTAATTGTATTGGAGTTATTGGTTTTTTTTTTTTTTTTGTTCAATTTATAGAATGATTTTGTTAGATATTTGATTATTGTTTTAGTACTTATATCTTCCCACCTCTGGTCACATGAGCTTTCGAGAGCCTGGTTAGGATCTATACAATTTTGTATGTATGTCTCAAGTTGTTTTGCCTGATACATGTTTGCATTATTTACTCTATGGGGTTTCTACATGCTAAATATGGTGGTTTAGCTTAAATGTATTTGTTTATTTTTCTTCTCTCTCTCATGGTTTGCAATGTGTTTTAAATTTTGTTAAATAATCTGTCTTATCCCAATTTTTATTCAACTGCTCTTTTGTTGGCTCCAAAAGTTGATTGATTCAATCCTCATTCCTTTTAATTTAAATGAGAAACTTATTTTAGCAATCACACTTTCCATAGTATATGTTGTGATCACAATGGCACATATGACACATTTAATTATCATATTAGAGACTAATAGCACTCAGATTATTATACAGGGAGTCAATTTGAACATCATGATCAATGTTTCTTTTTTTTTTTGGGCTAAAGTTTATCATTGTTCCTTCTAAAATTCTATGGGTTGGGAACAATATGTTTGGTTGTTTGCGTTATATGTGTTTGTATTATTTACTCTATGGGGTTTCTACATGCCATATGTGGTGATTTTATACGTATTTGTAGTATATTTTTAGTGGAATTTTTTTGCTCCATGCGCTACACTTACTAGGTAATTTTTACATCTACACTACATTAATGTTCATACTTAGAATTCTAACTTTGGGAGGCACATCTTCTAGACGTCAATTCTTTTAGGTATTTAGATTATTAAAGTTAATCATTATTAACTATTTCATTTTATTTTGTCATCTTTGCAGCACCCCTTTTGAGCCCCGTGATGCCAACAAGGTTTTGAAGCCAATGGAATTTTGTGAAGAAAAAAAAAGAGACCACAGGTTGGTGATATGGAACACAATTTTACTGCAGATGGATGTGAAGGTTCTAGCATGTTAGGCATGTATCAATCACAGACCCCTCTTCCTCCAATGTCAAGCACATTTATTTGCGAGGCCTCCCACCTTAGTGCCTCTTCTTTGAATACTAAAAGCAAATGTCAAGCATGAGCAATAATCAAAATTATCAAGCTTGAACATCTCACCATCAACAATACTCTCAGCAAATGTTTGTAAAAGCAATTTGCTATAAATTGGTAGGCCTCTAATGAATATCTTGACCCCATTAGATAAACCCTGAACTTTTGTTCATGCACTTCAAGCACAAAGCTTCTCCATTTTCATTAAGCAGTTGAACATTTCCATAGTTTTTTTTTTTTTCTTCCTCTCACCGTTTCTTTGTCTAAGTGTGGTTGTATGAGTTTTATGGTTGTGTTTTGTTTTATGATTGTGGTTTCTTGGATTTGTAAGGGTCTGTGGGTATCTTTTATTCCATAACATATTAGGATCAATTTATATGTAGGCAGTTGAATATTTTATGTGGGGTCTCTCTTTGTTTTTTTGTTTTTTTGTTTTTTTTTTTTTTTGTGGGGTCCCTCTTTGTGTTTTTTTCCCCTCCCTATATATGTGTGGTTTATGTTACTGTAAATGGGATGTACGGTTTAGTGTTTTGGTTGTGGGTAATGATGCAAGTTTACATGATCATGATATTTTGATTTTTATTTATGTTCTTATCTTAGGATGCACAGTGTAGGGGTGTCAAATATTTTATGGTGTATAATGTTACATGCCTTCATATGAGAAAATCATATAGTCCTGACTACGCACAACTTCAACTTTTTTGGTCAATTGGATAGACTAAAAGTTTGCAGGAGCAATTTGTTAAGACTTTTAATTTACAAGGTTACCTCAGATGACATTTTATTTATATATTTATTTATTGTTGTAATTTCATTGTTTTTTCTATGAATATATTTTCCATAGATAGTTTAATTTGGCCAGGACTTTTCTTAAAACATGTTCAAGTCGATTTAAGTTGAAGATTAATGGCAGAATTTTGGTTATCAAGAAAACGTTGAAATGTATGGTTACAAACAACTTTAGACCTATAAGATTTCAAGTGTTAAGTCCATAAGCAAGCGATAAAACTATTTGAATTTGAATTTTTATTTTTTTATTTTTTATGTGGGAGTTATAGATGTTATTTTGAATTATGAATCTTTTTTTTGTGATTGAGTGCATACCACTTTTCCTTCTTATTTTTGAAATGTAGATGAAATGCACTCTTTGAAATGCTACTACTCTTTGAAATTCAGATCCAATAGAATTGAGTGCATACCACTTTTCCTTCTTATTTTTAACTTTTATGTTACTTTCCTTTCACTCATTTGTATTTTCCTTTTTAATGTGCCTAGATACTCGCAAACAATGGAAGAACATCAAGAAATCGTGAAGACGTTGATGAAGATGAAATCGAGGAAATTAAGTGTAATTCCCAGGAGGGTCCTAGACATTTGAGACAGTGGCAATGTTATAGTTATTGTTTCAGTTTTGATAAATCAATCAGATTAGTTTTTGAAGTACAATTTGTAAAAATTGAATTTTGTTGATTATTTTATTATATTAAATTAATTGAATCATGGGTTGTTATATTTGGTTTGATTTTCATTTGTGAATTCTAATTACAAAGGTTATTAGGGAGCTAAAAGAGAGAAGTTATTATTTATATTTTAGTAATTTTGATAATTTAAAAAAAAAAAAAAATTGTTTTGTAGTTTCTTCCATTTCTTAAGTTCTAGAATAGAATAGCACATTTGTTATATGACGTGTGACCAATTTCATTTTGAATAAAAGATAGTTGAATCTTTGAATGGAACTGCATTTTAATTAAATCATTCAATATATTGATTTTTTTCCTTGATCTTATGTAATAAAATTCTTAAAAAGTTTACATTTTCTTCTTCCAATTTAAAAATAAAAACTAAAAACTCCTATCGATTTAGAAAATAATATGTATCTCAAGAAGCATTTTGACAACTTGTCCTGTGCATTGCACAGGCTATGGTCTAGTTAAATATAATTAAGGTGCCTCAACAATCCGTTAGTCTCGTAAATAGAAAAATATAGCAATATTGCTATATTTTAAAATTTTGAAGGATCAAATCAAACGTTTTAAAATTGAGAGACAAAAATCCAACAAAATCCATATTTAAGGGACTAAAAATGCAATTTACCCTAATTAATATATCCATAATGCATCTTTCGATCTTTTACTCTATCACAAAAATCAAACAAAGCCCATATTAAGAACGTGATAAAGAGAGATAGCAGGATGCTTGGGAAAAAAAAACGGAAAAGAACAATAGAGAGAGAGCTTGGGGAAAAGAAGATGCACGCACGAGGGAGAGATGAAGTGGAGGATGCTAGGGAGGGAAATAAGAAAGAGAGAGAGAGAGAGAGAGAGGAAGATGCTTGGCGACAAAAAAAGGAGGATGCTGGGGAAAATAAAAGCACATATAGTTGAGTGGGAAGTATGGAGAAAGAGATGGAAAACAGCCTTTGAGTCAGTAAAGTGCATGACTGAGAAAATAGAGGGTGATCACTAAAGAGATCGTAAAACAGAGGAAACCTCAACTGTCGCTTGAAATAATTGTATTACAAACCTTTCTTATCCAGCAATTTCTCTAGTATATTTCTCTTTTCAAATACTAAGATAACCTAGCTGATAATATATATATATATATATATATATTTTTTTTCATACTTCATGTAGTGTTGTGATACATTATATGTAGTTGATAATATATATATATATATATATATATATATTGCAAATACTAAGCAATGTTCTGAAAATTTTATGACTTTAGTTTTAGTGTTTTTTATGTACTTTCTTTCTTATTACTAGTAGTGGTATTCTATTATTATTAATATTTATAAAGAAATTTTTAGTCTTCAGATTTTATCGCCAATTTCATTTTAGTCCAAAAAAAATTTGACACAATTAATTCATTGTGTTAAAGAATCGGAGACTAAATTTACACAAATATATTTTTGAGTACTAAAATGAAATTCGGAAGTAAATTGCGTGGACCAAAAACTACGTTTTTTCCCTTAAGGTTACTGTTCATATTTTTATTTTTAGGGTATATTACACTGGCACCCTTGAGGTACGACGAAATTACCTTCGATATACTCAATTTTCAAAAAATGATACTCCACCCCCAAAATTTTAAAATAATTAAAATTCTACCCCTCTTTTTTTAATTAGTTTGCAGGTGAAGTGTCAATTAATTCGATCATTTTCAGGGAAAAGTGTCAATTATTTTTATCATTTTAAAGGTAGAGTGTTATTTCTTGAAAATATGCTATGGCGAGTGTAATTGCCTCATACGTTGAGAGTGTGAGTATAATTTACCATTATTTTTATGTTTAAGATTAGAGGACCTTGAAATTTAAGATAAGTTCGATTTTGGTCCTTCAAATTTAAAAAGTTTGAATGTAGAATTTTAAAAACTTGCATAGCAGTGGTTTGAATTTGGTCCTTTAAATATGAAGTTGGTTCAATTTTGATCCCTAAAAAATGAGGTGCCAACATTCCGTTAGTCAAGTGAAAAAAATGGAGCTATCAAAATTGAACCTACACCAAATTTGAGAAGAACAAAAATATAATTTATTCTTGATTACAATCCATATATTTGATTAACAAAATTTATGCATGCCGAAAATGTATTTAAGGACTTTTTTTTTGTCTTTAAAAAGAGTAATGTTTTCAAAAATCTGTATTCTATGCCATTATTATGATGTTTATATGAGACATAATTATGGGAAAACATATAATGGATAGATGTCGTTTAAACTCGTTTTACTTGAATGAAACCCTTAAATCCATAGCATTCATTGAATCCATAAGAAAATGCCTTGGAACAAGAAATTTTTAATGATAGAAGAA
>OU015766.1:24243626-24301501 GCA_907173295.1 Fagus sylvatica | reverse complement strand
CTAGGGCAAAATATTGTAATTTGTTTCTTTTCCAAACAATTGTATTATTTATTCTATCAATAAAAGATAACATTTTTTTTTCTTAGTTTTTTGTTATAAAAGTTAGGTGGCGACTCCATTGTAAATTCCCCTAGTGATTAGGATGGAAAACAGTGAAAGTCTTCCATTTTGAGAATCATGTTTAGGCCTTTACATTGGGTTAAAGGTCGTGGTTCTCACAGTGGTGACTCCACTGGGGACTTAGAGGGCTAAACTCTAGTATAGGATTCCTTAGTCTATAGTTCACAAATTGTTTGCATTGTTTGTTACTCGCTTTGATAATTGTCATCTTGTATGTCATGCATTGCATATTTGATATTGCATTGTGTGTTGTTAGCCCGGAAGCCACGGTAGTAGTAGCCTTGGATCACGGTCCCCCTCGGATGCGGGTACCCTTGGCCAACCTACCACCCCACGAATATGTACCCTCGACCCTCTCGAGTTGGTATAAAGTGGTGAAACATACTGAGAACCATCGATGCCCCTCGCATGCGATTGGTGGGTATGTTGAGCCCAAGTAGTGGGGAACCTTTTAGCCCACCTTTTACCCTCATGTAAAAGCCCATTTAGATCTTTCCTCTAGGATGGCCCAACCCGATAAAGCGTGCATTCATGATTGCTTTTGTTTGAACCTAGGCCCAAGTCCAAAGCTTGAGGCCTTGTTTGCTCTTGTTTGAACCTAAGCCCAAGTCCAATGCTTGAGGCCCACTTGAATGTTGTTTGAACCCAGGCTCAAGTCCAATACTTGAAGCCCACATGAATTTAAGAGAATTAAATCCATCATTGAAGTGAATCAAAGGCCCAAAAAAGAAAAGTTTCTTAACTAATTACTTTTTGAAGGCAAAAATCAATCAAGTCCAAAGTTTCAGGCCCACATGGCTTTAAAGAGATTAAAAGTCACATGATTCTAAGAAAATTCAAAGCCCAAATTCAAAAATTAGAATCCATCTAGTCATGTTGAAAAGAAAAGCCCAAGTCCTATACTTGAGGCCACTTGGTCATTTAAAAAAAAAAAAAGCCTAATTCCTGTACTTGAGGCCCATTTGGTCATTTTGAAAAGAAAGAGTTCAAATTCCACTCTTGGGCCTATGCTTAAAGAATGGTTTAGGAATCCAAAATAACATGAAGTGAAAGTCCAAGTCTAAAGCGTGGGCCCATTTTTTGAGAAAAGGATACCTAACCCAACAAGACATTGATTGGATCAAAGGTCCAAACCCAAGGCTTAGTACCAACATGACTTTGCTTGAATTGAAACCTAAGCTCAAGGCTTGAGGCTCACATGACTTTTCTTGAACTAAAGTCTGACCTTGCACAAATTAAGGCCCAAGCCCAAGGGTTAAGATTCACATCACTTTGCTTAAATTGAGTTTGAGCCCAAGGTTTAAAGCTCATCCAATTTTTCTTGAATGAGTTGAAGTCCAAACCCAAGGCTTAAAGTTCACATGACCTTTGTTTTTGAATCAAAGCCCAAGTTCAAATCTTGAGGCTCTCATGACTTTGTTGGAATCAAGACCTAAGTTCCATGTTTGAGACCCAAATGACTTTAATAAATTCAAAACCCAAGTCCAACGCTTGGAACCCATTCAGTCATTTTGAAAAACAAAAAGGCCTAAGCCCAAAAACTTGAGGCGCACATGGTTCTTTTCTTGAATGAAAGTCTAAGCCCAATGCTTGACTTTCACATGATCCTATTGGATTAAAGCCCATAGTCTAATGATCGAAGCCTTCATGATTTTGTTTGGACCTAAATGAATGAAAGCCCAAATCCAATGGTCCACGCATGAGATTTTATGATGAATGCCTAAGTCTGAAACTCACAGTCCATTGACTTAATGAGTCTAAGTGCACACAATGTTAAGGTTCAAATCATGTACAAAATTGACAAATAGATTCACTTCACAAGAAAAGTCAAAAGCCCAACATCATTGCTCCAAGGCCCACAAGAATCAAATTTAATTGTCGAAGGATCAATTCGAAGAAAGCCCAGCCCAGTTTGTTCATCATTAGATTTCTCAAAGGACCAAAAAGACTACAACAATGCCATGGAGAACTCAAGGGACCGATCCGAGACCTCATTGACCAAAAGACCATTGCTCCATCTTCACCAGATGGCTAATTCAACTCCTCTTGAGCAGTGATCACTCCACAAGCTCCCAAGCCAAGATCTCATCCATGGGGTTTTTTCTATCTTTCTTTTGTTTAAGTTCATTATGTTTACTCATTTGAATTCTTAGGAACATGTTGCTTAGGTTTTGATTGTAAACTTATTATAGGAATGTTTATTTGAATTTATTGTTTACATTTTTCACTTCAAGCAAAAAAAAAAAAAAAATCTCTCTGTCCAACTAAAGGGCATGGGCCCTTAAGTTGCCTTCAATGAAGAGTCCTAAACTAGGGACATGGGCCCCTAATGACTCCCAATCTCCTCAAGGCCCCAAGCCTAAGAGTCCATCCATTCATCCAATATTCAATGGTCATGATCTCTAAACACTGCTGGTTTTCAAAATGTGCATATTCAAAAAGAATAAAAGATTGAGGATTGTTTTTCAAAAGAAGGTGTTCTTTCAAGATCAAGAATTGCTCTTCTTCTAGAGTGAGTAAAATTCAAAATTTTCAAAACATATTTTCAAATTGTGCATAAGGAAATATCTTTGATAAAATCTTTTTGCAAATCATGAGATTCCATAACCTTACCGATCAATTTGCATAAAGAAGAGATTAACTTCATTTAATTCATGTAAGGATCTTTGTTTACAATTTAAAATAAAAGGGAAAGAGATCCTAAATGCAATCAAGGGAAAAATCACGTCATTTGATTAAATTACAAAATCTTGTTTTGAGAAATTTTGATGTCACAACAACGGGTTGTTACTTCTTTTTACTCTAAGAGAAGTCTATCAAGAGGGGTCATATCTTTGTGCCAATAAATTAGCATTACTAAGGATTGGAGGCCATCTTTGGTTAGACTACATCATCCCAGAATTAACCTGTCACAAATTAATTCATTACTAGCTCATTTGAGCCTATACAGTTAGCCTTTTTTTCAAGAACCAATAATAAAAACTTGAACCCAAGGGGGGAAAAAAACAAGTGTGCACATACTCAAAACTCATTATGAGGAGAAGTCTGTTACTTTTTTTTACTCTAAGAGAAGTTTATCAAGAGGAGTCATATTTTTGTGCCGATAAACTAGTATTATTAGGGATTGGAGGCCATCTTTGGTTAGACCACATCATCCCACTTTAAATTCATCTTTTTTTACTATTTAAAACCGAATTAAAATTTCTCATTTTTCAACTTCCAATTTACGTCGTCATCAAAAGAAAATGGATCAGATAATGTACTAAGCTACTAAACTCATTGCAACCCTTCTCATGTGGTTTAATTGGATTAATATTGTAAGGTGTTAAACTCATCGCAATTCTCATTTCTTGTTTAAGCATTGATCTAATGTGGTTTAAATTTAATTGGATTAATATCCTTAATTGTTGAACTTATCACGGTTCTCATATCTTTTTTTTTTTTGGGTTAAAATCACGGTTCTCATATCTAATCTAGCATGTTATTTCACGTATCACATATGTATAGGTTCAAATCTCGGGTTGTCTAACTTTGAAATTTTGCTTGCTTTTTAATCAAGTAAAGAATTATGAAAAAAAGAAAAACAAAACAAAAAAGCAAGGCATAGCAAGTTAATTACGATAAAACCCACATTCCTCAATCTAATTGACCAAACACTCCTTTCTTCCCACGCACTGTACTTTCCTCAACCCAGTCTTCAATTCTCTCTCTGCAAAAACTCTATCTCTCTATCATCACGTGCTCTCCATGCTGCCCTAACCGAATCTAACTACCCCAACCACCACTTCCAACACCAACAAATGTCGTCGCCTGAGCAAGCCCTAGCGTCGCTCCTCTCCCAACTCGCTCTCTCCTTCGACGGCGCCGTTTTGGGCGTCACCTTAGCCTACGTCGCCGTACGTTCACTCCTCAAATACTCCTCCGCTTCTTCCTCCCTCCGAAAAATCAGAAGTGCACCATCGCTCCACGTGTCCGACCTCCGCTCCATCCTCTCCGTTCAAGACTCCAGCCAATCACAGCCGCTCGATCAGAATCTCATCGTCCTACGTGGCACTGTCGAGGCCAAATCCGCCTTCGATTCCAACTGGAAGACCTTCAAGCCCAATGTCCTCGTCTCACAGGAGTCCGGCGACAAAGCCGTCGTAATTCAACGAACCCAAACGGTGCGTTTTCTACTTTTTATTTTGTATTTCTTACTTTCTAATTCCATAGTCTTCTAGAAGCCTCTGTGTTGGTATTGTTTTTAATTTAATTTTTAATTTTTGAATTAATTAATGACCTGTTTGGTTAGTGAGATAGTAAAAGAAAGTAGAGGAAAATGAACAAATTTTTTAATTAGCTGTTCTGAAAATCCGTGTTTGCATGCTGAGAAAGTGGGGGAATAGGAAAGGAAGCAATTCAGTTCAGAAGAATTTTCGTGTTTGGGAGCTCAGAGCGCTGTGTTTTTCTACTATGATCTGTTTGGTTACTGAGAAAGCGGAAGAAAGTAGAGGGAAAATAAACATATATTGAATGTGAATTTGAAACTAAGTTAGATAAACTGCGTAAAACATGACTTTGAATAGAATTCTTAACTCTTGAACTCGCTGCAGCAACTCTGCCTCTAACATCAAACATTACGCAATTGAGAATCTCCAAATTTCACTCGCTAGCAAGTCAATACACCACCTGATCCTAGCTGCAATATCTTTGTCAAAGAGGCATTTCAACAGTCACTTGCTTCCAAATTTCACTCACTTACCGTTGTACTCATGAAAAGTGAGGCGTTAAAAAGCTGTATATATTGCTCCTGAGCATAAGTATAAACTGCTTAGCCCGTTAGGGGTGAATGCCCCTGGATTACCTGGCAACTAGTTCTGGCGGGTGGGGTCAGTTGCCCGTAAGTTTTACTGCCTATAGGTGAGTCCAAAGGCTCTTCTTTAGAAAGGTTCCCTATGTTATCAAGAAAAAAAAAAAAAGCTGTTGATATGTAGATTGTGAACTAAGTTGGCATTTTAAGCTAAAACAAAATGACTAAATCGTCAATCTGCATTTTATAGCCAACCAGTGATAAAGGCATGTTTTGGAACAAAGCCAAGAAACCTACTTAGCCTCCATAAACTAACAATTGTCACCCTATTCCTAATTGCATTTCGAGTTGCAGAACAACAGCTAAATGTCCCATTTACAGAAGGCAGCCAATGCACTTCATCAGCACACTGACTTATTGGAGCTCCAAACAAACCTACTTTGGATTAGGATAAGCTGCTCTGACCTTTTTTTTTTTTGATAAGTAATAAGGATTTATTAAGAGACGCATCTTAGTGCACAAAGTGTGCACAAGAAGGAAAACAGCATACAAAGGATTAAATAGAAAAAGAATAAGCTGAGTGCCATGAAGCGGCAAACTCAGTAACAGTTACAGCAGTAGTAAAACCCCATATCCTGGACCAGTCGAATAAAGAAGTCACAAAGGTGCCAAGCAGCTGATCCGGAGAGCTCGACAAAACTTCAAAAGTTCTCAAATTCCTCTCTCGCCACACCGTCCACATTAGACACAAAGGAATTAGATTCCAAATGTGAGAATGATGCTTACCAAACCAATTATGCCACCCAAATAGCACATCCGCCACCTGCCTTGGCAAAACCCAATGGACCCGGAAATTACGAAAGACATAATTCCAAAGTTTTTGAGCTGCCTTGCAATGCAATAACAAATGGTCCACATTTTCCCCATCACTGCAACACATGCAACACCACCCCGTCATCGTATATCCTCGCCGCATAAGATTATCACAAGTCAAAATGCGACCCCAAGTCGCTGTCCAAACAAAAAACGCCACCCTAGGAGGAGCTTTAACCCGCCATATGCTTTTCCAAGGGAACATCACCCCCCGCCTATCAATCAAAGCATAATAAAAAGAACGAGAAGCAAAAGCCCCATCCTTACACGGCTTCCATCGCAATCCATCAGGAGCCATATTAGGAACAACAATAGGGACCTTATGAGAGTGAAGGAATTGGAAAAACTCCGCTACCACAGCCACCTCCCAATCATTAAAGTCTCGCACAAAAGTAACATTCCACTCCCGAACTCCCGCTGAATCTGGACCACTCAAAACTTCAGCAATTGTAGCTTCTCTATTGGCAGAACAAGCGAATAAGATAGGGAACTGAACCATCAAGGATGTATCCCCACACCACTTGTCTTTCCAGAAACTAATACGAGTTCCTTGACCAACCACAAATTCCACATGTTGAAAATAATCATCCCAACCGGACATAATTCCTTTCCAAAGCCCACAACCATGCGGACCTCGAATAGACTTAGTGCGCCAACCTCCCAAATCAGAACCAAACTTCGCCACTAGAACACGCCGCCACAAGTGATGACCCTCCAACCCAAACCTCCATAACCATTTCCCCAAAAGGGCTTTATTAGTCAAAACCAAACTCCGCACCCCGAGACCCCCCACTTCTTTAGGAGTACAAACCTTATCCCAACTCACTAAGTGATGTTTAACCTCATCTCCCAGGCCACCCCAAAGAAAGTCCCTTTGCAATTTCTCAATTCTGCGCACAACACTAATAGGGATAGTGAATAGGGAAAGGAAATAGGTTGGAAGGCTAGATAACGTACTTTTCAGAAGGGTTAGACGACCCCCTTTAGATAAGTACAACTTCTGCCATCCCGAAAGACGACGCTCCAGCTTCTCAAGAATAGGATTCCAAACCGCCACTGCTTTATACGGGGCCCCCAATGGCATACCAAGGTAAGACAATGGCAAACCGCCAATTTGACAACATAAGGAATCCGCTAGTTCTGAAATATTCTGAACCTCCCCTACCGGAACCATTTCACTCTTTGCCATGTTCACCCGGAGCCCAGTTACTGCCTCAAAACAAGTAAGCACCATCCGAACATATAGCAATTGATCCGGATCCGCATCACAAAAGAGAATGGTGTCATCAGCATAAAGAAGATGAGAAATACATAAGCCATCCACTGCATTACTACCCGCCCTAAAACCCTGAATAAGACCCTCCTCCTCCATTTTACTCAGCATCCTACTCAAAACCTCCATCATTAGAAGGAACAATAATGGGGAAAGAGGATCCCCCTGGCGAAGCCCACGGGAACAACTGAAAAAACCTTCAGGAGACCCATTAACCAGGACTGAAAATTGGACCGAAGAAATGCAAGCTTCAATCCAAAGCATCGACCTCCTGCCAAAGCCCATCCTCTCCATAAGGTACAAAAGGCAAGACCAATTCACATGATCATAAGCCTTTTCGATATCTAACTTGCAAATGACCCCCGGATTGCGACTCTTAAGACGACTATCCAAGCATTCATTCGCAATTAAGACTGAATCCAAAATCTTCCTCCCTCCCACAAATGCATTTTGAGACTCAGAAATCAGCTTATCCAGGACACCTTTCAACCTATTAGCAAGCACCTTAGCTAACAGCTTATAAATGCTCCCAATAAGGCTAATCGGACGAAAGTCTCGAATATTAGAAGCATTCTGCCTCTTGGGGATTAAGGCAATGAAGGAAGCATTGAGAGATCTCTCAAACTTACAGTGATGATACACCTCGTCAAAAAAACCCATAACATCCTCCTCAATTACCGACCAACACTTCTGGAAGAAAGCCATAGTGAAGCCATCTGGACCAGGGGCCTTATCACCCTGCAAATCCTTAACCACCTGAAGAACCTCATCCTTTTCAAACTTATGCTCTAATAACTCACTCTCAGTTGTAGTGATTCCATCAAACTCTAACCCATAACCCATCAAACTCTGACCTTGTTGGAGGCCAAGAGCATTGCCCATCGGAATTGTTTGCTTCTGATTTCTTTAAAATTATTAACTAATTAAAATTTATACTTATCAAAAAAAAAAGATTTCTTTAAAATTATTTGTTAATTTTTTGAATTCATTAGTGATTTGTTTGGTTATTAAGAAAGTGGAGAAAAGCAGAGGAAAACTAACATATTGGGAGAGATATTGAATAGTGATTTGAAACTGTGTTGGATAAGAGGAAAACTTTTGTTTTTTAATTAGTGCTTCTGTTTTTAAAATTTCACTTGAAGTCCATGTTTGCTTGCTGAGAAAGTGTGGGGATAGGAAAGGAAACAATTTGATTCAAAATAATTTTTGTGTTTGGGAGCTCAGAGAGCTGTGTTTTTTTACTTCAGTGTTTTGTGGAATTATTATTCTTTTTTGAAATTATTATAATAATCTGTTGTTCTGTTGGTGGAATTGGTTTGGTAAGCATGATTCAGGAGTTTGGAAATTAGTCCCCTCGTGCTTGATGTGGACGCTTTGGACGGAGCACAATCGTCGCATCTTTGAGGATAAGACTAGTTCAGTGGATCAACTTAAGGGTGCTTTGGTTAATTCTTTGTTTGATTAGGCTAGGGTGTGGGGTTTAACTCAGAGAACCCTAGTAACTGACTTTGTAGACTCTTTATACTTTCCTTCTTCTCTTTAATCTTTGTTGTATTTTCTTCCTCCCCATTGTGCATCCTTTGTGCACATAGGGGGGGTGTCCTTTTTCTAATAAAATCTTATCTTACCTATCAAAAAAAAAAAAAAAATTCTGTTTGGTTACTGAGAAATTGGAGAAAAGCAGAGGAAAATAAAAATATTGAGAGGGATATTGTATGGTAATTTGAAACTATGTTAGATAAAAACGATTATTGCTCTTTCTGTTTCACTGTAAATTGAGGTGAAAAGAAAAGAAAATAAGGGTATCAACATCATGAAGATATTATCTTCTGTTGCTTTTATTTGTCAATTTTGTAAAAATGTAGAATGCCTAAGGTGGTGAGCTTTTGTACTTACATTTTGAAAGCAATGTATTTTCGTGTTCTCTGTGATAAGGAATGTTTGTTTGTTGTTTGAAAGCAATGTAGAATGCCCAAAGGCGATGACCTCTTTTTTTTAACTGTTTGTGCTCATTGTGTCTAGTTTTGATACACTAATATTAGCTAGGTTGTGAAAGTACTGTTGTATTGATTATGTGATTTTACTGTCTGTGATGAAGTGTATATACAATGAATGGAAGGGCTTTTTTGGATGGACATCTGATTTACGCACGATATTTGCGAGAACCCGGAGAGAACAAGAATCAACCTCATTGAGAGCGGTAAATTCATATCTCATCTTTGTTAGTTCATGGATATTTGGTGAAGTATTCATTTGTTTGTCCACTAGGGACACGCTATAAAAGAAAATGTTATATCTTTTTGCTATAGAAGCTTTGACATACATAAAGTGATTCTAGTATTGACCTCTTTGATGTAATGGCAATCAACTGTATTGTACAATACTTTGTTACAAATGTATGCTTTTAGTTTGGAGACAACAGAATATGTGTGCTTTTTTATTAGGAGTGCTAGTTCCAAAAGCCAATTGGTTGTTTATAATGTTGATGAGATGTAACCCATTTGAATATACTCTTATACTGTTGCAAGGTTACTTATAAAAAAAAAACTATTAAACTGTTGAAAGATGATCTTTATGTGTGGTATCAAAATTAGAGAGGATTTGTTGTCAGCTTGGTCATCTAATAGGATTGGCCAAGCACTAGAAGAGGATCTACAAGCTTATTCTGGGAATCAGAGTTAGCCTAAGAACCTCTAGGAGGCTTGGCTGGCCAATCTAGTGGTTTGGAAGCCAACTAGCCTCAGATGAGGTTGTTATATGAATTTGAGTTTTTGTTTGGACATTGGTGTGTTTCTACACGGTAGTTTCCTGTTATTTCCAAATATTAGGGCTTGCCAGCCTCACATGACTTTTCTCTAATGTGTACCTATTTGGAAAGGTATTTGCTTTGTTGTGGTTGGTTGAATAAAATTAAGGGTCTTCCATCTGATATTCTTTTGTGTTTGTGATTAGTGAAGCCTCGCCTCTTTTATTTCTTTCCTTTTTACAGGTTCCTTTTGTTCTAGTTGATGGTGGTCGGTGGCCACATTCTGATTTTGTTGTTGTGAACATGGATGGCTCAAGGCATCCCCTTCCTCTCACGACAGTTTTTCATCAACTGCAGCCTATTACTGCTTCTCCATATACATTCCTTCAGGCACTTTTTGGTCATGAGTACCCTGTAAGTTTTCAAATTCTGATGTTTCTTGATGTGCACACAAAAAAAAATGGTTTTTTTCGTTGTATTGAAAAATCACTTTTGGTCTTTATTTTGCAGTTCCATTTATTTTGGGCTTTTTGTGATATTGTCAGTTTCATGGAAAATGTTTGACACCATTACTTGTTCTTCTTTGGAAGGTTGGTCTTCTTGACGAAGAGAAAATCCTTCCATTAGGAAAGGATATCACTGCTGTTGGGATGTGCAGTTTTAAAAAAGGAATTCCTGAGATCAAGTCTTGCAAGGATCTTCCCTACTTTTTGTAAGTGACCTTGGTTTTAACACAGGACACCAATTTGGACACTATTATATTTGTGCTTTCCATATCTTACAGCATGTTCACCACTTAAAATATGGTCTATGTGCCAGCTTTCTGTTTTGAATTTTGTATCAACTGTCCAATTGATTTCTAGGCATTTTTATACCTCTTCTTTGAGATGCTGCATTAAGTTGAATAATTGGTGTCACGATGATCTTTTGCAGGTCTGACATGACCAAGGATCAGATGATTGTACATCTTGCCTTTAAGAGTAAAATACTTTTGTGGGGTGGTATTGCTTGTGGTTCCCTATCAATTGGTATACTTGGCTATGCTGTTATGAGGTATGATAGTTTTAGAATTTTGAGCTTTATGCTTTAGATATCTTCTTTCCTGGTTAATGTCCATTTCCTACCCATCTTCTTGATATGACCCTTAAAACTAGATATTTTCATTCTATTTTACCTAGGTTTTTGAATACATCCAAACTAGCATGAAACAGAATCAATACATTTTTCTTTTTATAATGCAATCCAAATTGCTTATACCTCTTTAAAAAAGCTTAAGTCACACCATTGCCTTATTCAGTTGGATGCCTCATTCCCATATGAGAAACAAGATTAAATATAGAAAAAAAGCATTTATCTGATATAAAAACTTATTGAAAATAAAAACTAATTGGTTCTCAATACCTTAATTTATAATTGTCTTCAGGAATTGGAATAGATGGAAAGAGTGGAGGCAAAATAGACAGCTCCAGCAACAAAGACAGGCTGCTATTAGTGATGCTGACACTCAGAATGCAGCAGAGGAGGAGGAGACTGGAGATGTTCCAGACGGAGAGCTGTGTGTGATCTGTCTGATGAGGAGAAGGCGATCTGCATTCATTCCGTGTGGGCATCTAGTGTGCTGCCAACTCTGTGCCATCTCAGTTGAACGTGAATCCACACCTAAGTGTCCTGTCTGTAGGCAGGAAATACGTAACTCAGTGCGGATATATGATTCCTGAGGAAAAGAGTCACTATTTCTTGAATTAGCACGCTGTGATGAGGAGTTAATGGAGAGTCACCATATTTGTCAAAATGACATGTAATGGTTGGTCTCTCTGTTTATGGGGTTAAGAGTTTTAAAGAGGTACAGTAAATTTTGTTTGGTGAAAGTTCAGTTTTTAGGGGCGTCTGATGTGAATATATCTAGCAGAGTGATGCTTATTGGTTTGATTAAATACTGAGGTGTGACTTATAAAAAAATCGAATTCTATAATAAGTTGGGAGTTGTAAATTTTGTAAATTTAGTTTGTTTCCCCCTTTCTCTGCAACATGACAACTGACAAGAATTCTAAAGAAAGCCGTTAAAGGGTTTTTTAATATTATTTTTGTGTGATTGGTCATTGGAATGATGAAAGAAACAGTGAATCTGATAAAATTTGCATGGAAAAATCGGTCTAGGGACATCTCAATGGCTTTTCATGTGGTCCAAGCCTCAAAATTTGAAGCTCTATGCCCCATAATAGGCATCTGAATGGCTTTTCAAGTGGTCCAAGCCTCACTATTCATGCTATATGCCCCGAGGACCTAGCATTGGGTTCCAGGATAATAAAAAACGAAACAGGGATAAATGTCAAAAAGTTCTTTGACAAATGTGTTACTTCATTCATTTGATTTCATTTGTTTTGGTTGGATGGTTGGTGTTACAATGGCTGGAGAAAACAATGTATTTGTTATTACTTTTTGAGATTTTATTGGATTTTTGGCACTTTCAAGTATATCGCGGTCATTATAACCATAATGCACTTAGAAATTCAGCATTTTATTACAAGTTGGGACTTGGGCAAAGGAACACAAGTGCACAACCCTTCACAAGCCAATGGTGGAGCTCATACCTTTAGATTCTAATGATCCTTATTACTCGCTTTCAGAATACGTCTTTCTTGATAAGGAGTAAAATTTTTATTGAAGAAAAAGGAGGACAAAGCCCTTGTGCACGAGGAGTATACAAGAGTGATACAAAAAATTTAAGTTCTAAAATTTCACGAAGATCAAGGAGTTATTTCAGAATTCAAAAATCTATTTTACAATGTATCATTTTTTCAGCTAAGGAGCTCAAAACAAATAAAAATAGAAGTTTACAATGCAACAAAAGACTCTTATTTTTTTACATACATACTTAAGCTAAGGAGCATGGAATATCAGGAAAGAGCAAAAGAGAAAGCATAACTGCACATTTGCCTTTCATATCCAACTTCCACAAAGAGCAAAATGAAACTGGCTGCCCTTTACCACCATAATCCCACACAATACCATCTTTCTCGTTCATGGAATATCAGGAAAGAGCAAAAGAGAAAGCTATAACTGTTTTATTACCGTCATTGGCTTTCATATCCAACTTCCACAAAGAACAAAATGAAACTGGCTGCCCAATTTCCACCATAATCCCACACAACCATCTTTCTCTTCCAACAAACCTCATCTCCCAATTACCATCATACTTCCTCAACAAAGCTCTACCCCCATCAATAGCATCCTCTCCAAAAGTCTCTACAACAAACCCAACTCCTCTCATTCTCTCACACCACTTGTCTTTCCCCTCATTCATCACTCCCTTGTTGGTCAAGGCCTTCGCTGCCTCTCTTTCCATCACTTTCCTCTCGTCACTTACTCGCCCCTTGAAAGCTGAGCTAGTTGAGTCCAAAAACCTCCATAAGTACTCCACTCGTCGTGAGAAACCGTTTGCGAAATTCCCACAATTGTTGCAGCTGCATTCCATGTTGTTCTCGCTTAGGATCATGCCTTTCGGCTCCATACTCTTTAGCACTCTCAAGAACTCTGTTCTTTCATCCAGGGTGTTGTGATTCAATCCGTGAAGCCTAAATTGCGTGCAAATTATTAAGGTCTCATCAGAGACCATGTTAATAGCTTGCAAATTTAGACATTGGAATGGATAGTTATCGAATGGATAGTTGCATCGAGGTTAACCGGTTGATTTGCAAGTTAACATTCATGGACTTAGCGAAAGCGAGAAGCTGAGTGGAGAAGTTGTCACCTGGGGGTCCTATCGAAAATGGGGTCTCTTTGTTTTGATCATTTTCAATGGTTGGAGACATGATTGTGATTCGGACTAATGAAGGTGGCCCTCCTGGCCTGCGAGTCAAGGCCTCAAGCAGTGTTGGCCATTGGTGACACGAGTCAAGGCATGTGCCATTGAACACCATGTGAGGCCCCAATATCAAGAATGTGAAGATTACTGCGCAAGCGGTCAGGCTGTTGAGCTAGAATTTGGAGGATACAAGCGTTTGCTATGTTGTTGGGGAAGGCAAACGAAGGACTAACCTCATAGAATATGAGCAGTGATCTTTGGAAGAGGCGTGAATCCGTGGAAGCAAAAGTAGGAACATTTTGGGCTATTGAAGATGTACTACTACTAGAAGAGGAAGTGGTATAAGAGGAAGAAGAGGATAGGTGTTTTGTCAGCGCTTCGAGGCCGTGCCAAGCGAGGCGCTAGTTGGCATCTCCCGTGGCGTCGCGGAGCTCCTTGAGGACACAGAGAAGGTGTTGAACGCGTGACAGGTGGTTGTCAGTGATTGCGGTGGCGCAAGGATTGAGTAGCTGTTCAGCCCATCTGCCTTGTTGTTACCGTTATGACAGTTATTTGCTGTAGACTTATTAGTACTTCTCTTGTTTCCAACTGATTTCTTAACTGTCACAGCAACTTCCTGATCAACTGCTGCTGCTGCATCTCCACCATCTGGCTGCAGGCAGATCCAAAGGCTGTGATTCTTCCGATGATGAGTTTGAGATGGTTTGGGAAGTGGGTCAGAGGAGGTTTTTCTTTTCTTGGATGAATCTTCAGATGGTGATGGATGATTGGAGATAGTTGGATCCTCACTTTGTGTTATACTTGTGAGAGTGGCAGTGTTTGTGAGAGAGGTGAGAGTAGTAGAAGTATCAATCAGATCATGGCTTTCATCCCACCAGCCTGGATGGTATGGGTCATCCAAGAAAGAAGGAAGGAATGAAACTGAATTGAGCCAATCCATGATGTGATCTGAGGTGGGGCTTGGCCCTGGTGGTTCTCTATAGTCATTGTGTTTGATAAAAAGAGAATGTTTCTAAGAGAAGGAAGAGAAAAAAAGATGCTTTTGTTTTGTTTTTTGAGGTTTTTTAGGGGAGTAGTACAATTTGATCATTGACCAAATATGGTGATAAGAGGTTTTCAGATTTAAGTGTTTAGAATAATGTATTGAGGCAGTGATGCTTTTAGAAAGCGACAATGAAGAGCATTTTCCAAACTGTTCGGGTACTATTTGTTTGGAAGATTCCATGGCCTTATCATTGTTATTAGCTTTTCTACCGCTTGACTATTCTTTTGAGTTTGTGTAGTCCTCTTCTTCTACACATACAAGGTAATTACATAGTAAAGTGCCTTGGAATTGACCCAAAATATTTGTTAGAAGTTTCGAATTTAGAATTTCACGAAACCTTAAAAATCAACAACCCTAAAGTTATCATGGTTTATTTATTTATTATTATTTTTTAAAAGAGTTCCAAGGAAAGCAATAAGTGTAATGTCTCTTGTCTACTTTGGGTGGTTAGCTTATTCTTTTTTTTGTCATGGTGGTTAAAGTTTACAAATAAGTATGGAGGACAGGACGGGTTTCTTGTTTCATTATTTTAAAATTACAAGTTGGTACCGTTTTGTGCACTTATAGAGACTATCCCTAGTTAAATTTAATGGGTTTCCCCCAGGATCAAATGCTTATTGTTTTTATTTTTTTTTTATTTCTTTTAACCTAAATTATTAACTCTTTGAAAACAGAATCATTGATTTTTATTTTCTTGATTGTTGTTAATTTATAATAAATTAAGTTCTATTTTTAGATTTCTTTTTTATCTGAGTTTGGATTCTTTTTTTTTTTGGGGTAAGTAACATGTAATCTATCCGTTGTATGTTCAACATTCATTGATTTCATCATTATTAATGTAAAAATTATGTAGTGCGATATGCTATGATCACTCAATCTTAAGTTAAATAAACAATCCGTGCCACGGGATTGAACCTGTAACCTTACCTAGTACCCTTTTTTTTTTACCTTATAGGGGAGGTGATGCCCTTTTATCCTAGAATCATTGGAAGTCAACAATTTTCGAAGGGCATGCATTCAAACCCACCAATCCGATGCTTGGATTATATATTGGGTTGAGTTCCTGATATATATATAGGTTTAGGTTGTCAAAATTTCAGACCGAAGTGCCCAACCTAACCCACACTAATAATAATTAAAAAAAAGTATTTTAAATTTATTAATTTGATTTATTTTGGATTTTATGTCTTAGTTTAAATTTGCTAGTTTGATTTATTTTGATATTTTGAGACGTAGTTTTGATGAGATTGAAATATTAGGCTCAATTATGTAAATTGTAATCACTCAATTGATGTGTGTTGTGCTAAGTAATTAAAGAGAACAAGAGCACTAAATGAAGACCTTATAAGTGTCAGCCCTTTGTGGGCTTTGTCTCACATTGCCAATTATGAGTGAGTTAGATGTTAGTTTTATAAGTGCCTAAGCTACCTTAAAAGTTAGAGTGTTTTTATTTTTTTGGGGTGGGCTTGGACCTTATACCAGAGTAATTGAAATTTAAAAGACTAAAATGACAACACAAAAGTTGGAACTTGGATCCTTTATTTATTTATCTTTGAATATATTTTAGAAATGTTTTATAATTTCGTGATTAACAAAGTGGAGAAAAACAGAGCAACACTAACATATTGGGAGAGATATTGAATAGTGATTTGAAACTGTGTTGGATAAGAGGAAAACTTTTGTTTTTTAATTAGTGCTTCTGTTTTTAAAATTTCGCTTGAAGTCCATGTTTGCTTGCTGAGAAAGTGTGGGGATAGGAAAGGAAACAATTTGATTCAAAATAATTTTTGTGTTTGGGAGCTCAGAGAGCTGTGTTTTTTTACTTCAGTGTTTTGTGGAATTATTAATTTTTTTTTAAATTATTATAATAATCTGTTGTTCGGTTGGTGGAATTGGTTTGGTAAGCATGATTCAGGAGTTTGGAACTTAGTCCCCTCGTGCTTGATGTGGACGCTTTGGACGGAGTGCAATTGTCGTATCTTTGAGGATAAGACTAGTTCAGTGGATCAACTTAAGGGTGCTTTGGTTAATTCCTTGTTTGATTAGGCTGGTGTGGGGTTTAACTCAGAGAACCCTAATAACTGACTTTGTAGACTCTTTATACTTTCCTTCTTCTCTTTAATCTTTGTTGTATTTTCTTCCTCCCCATTGTGCATCCTTTGTGCACATAGGGGGGGTGTCCTTTTTCTAATAAAATCTTATCTTACCTATCAAAAAAAAAAAAAAAAAAATTCTGTTTGGTTACTGAGAAATTGGAGAAAAGCAGAGGAAAATAAAAATATTGATAGGGATATTGTATGGTAATTTGAAACTATGTTAGATAAAAACGATTATTGCTCTGTTTCACTGTAAATTGAGGTGAAAAGAAAAGAAAATAAGGGTATCAACATCATGAAGATATTATCTTCTGTTGCTTTTATTTGTCAATTTTGTAAAAATGTAGAATGCCTAAGGTGGTGAGCTTTTGTACTTACATTTTGAAAGCAATGTATTTTCGTGTTCTCTGTGATAAGGAATGTTTGTTTGTTGTTTGAAAGCAATGTAGAATGCCCAAGGCGATGACCTCTTTTTTTTAACTGTTTGTGCTCATTGTGTCTAGTTTTGATACACTAATATTAGCTAGGTTGTGAAAGTACTGTTGTATTGATTATGTGATTTTACTGTCTGTGATGAAGTGCATATACAATGAATGGAAGGGCTTTTTTGGATGGACATCTGATTTACGCACGATATTTGCGAGAACCCGGAGAGAACAAGAATCAACCTCATTGAGAGCGGTAAATTCATATCTCATCTTTGTTAGTTCATGGATATTTGGTGAAGTATTCATTTGTTTGTCCACTAGAGACACGCTATAAAAGAAAATGTTATATCTTTTTGCTATAGAAGCTTTTACATACATAAAGTGATACTAGTATTGACCTCTTTGATGTAATGGCAATCAACTGTATTGTACAATACTTTGTTACAAATGTATGCTTTTAGTTTGGAGACAACAGAATATGTGTGCTTTTTTATTAGGAGTGCTAGTTCCAAAAGCCAATTGGTTGTTTATAATGTTGATGAGATGTAACCCATTTGAATATACTCTTATACTGTTGCAAGGTTACTTATAAAAAAAAAACTATTAAACTGTTGAAAGATGATCTTTATGTGTGGTATCAAAATAAGAGAGGATTTGTTGTCAGCTTGGTCATCTAATAGGATTGGCCAAGCACTAGAAGAGGATCTACGAGCTTATTCTGGGAATCAGAGTTAGCCTAAGAACCTCTAGGAGGCTTGGCTGGCCAATCTAGTGGTTTGGAAGCCAACTAGCCTCAGATGAGGTTGTTATATGGCAGAAGCTAAGCAGTAGAAAGAACCAAAAAGTCAAAAGCCAAAAAAAAAAAACCAAAAATTGAAACACCATTGAAATAATGAAATCATGTTGACGAAAGTGGGCGGAGCTTGAGCCATCTTCGGAGCCGACCCACCGCAGTCTCGCCGGTTGAGAAGATCTCGCCAGCACACCCACCTCCCCAAACGCCACTGCCACACCCTCCTCACTCAGTGACTAGGATTTTCGTGACTGTGTTTGTGGTGGCCGTGGCTGGCTATGGTGGTCGGGAACTGGTCAAGGATTGTAGATCTGGGTTGTTAGGGTACAGGAAGGAAGAAGTCCAATTTTTTTAGTATTTAACACCTCAGATTATGAATAGTTGTTGATGTTTTTTTTTTAATTAATTGGCCTTTTATTATTGGACCACTTGGTTGCATTGTTGCAGATGATATGTTCTCATTTTTTTTTAATATTAAAAAAATATACTGTTAGCTACGTTAACATTTTCCATCCAACACTTAACGGTAAAGACCATTTTGACACAAGGTTAAAAGGTTGAGGACCAATTTGACACAGTTGAAAGGTTAGAAACCAATTTGACACAAAGGCCAAAGGTTGAGGACCAAAACGGTATTTAAACCAAATCATTAAAATGCAAATATATGCTATGGTTAACTAACCCTTAACAATAATTTAATAACTAGACTCTTCACACGCGCTACGCGTGTGTTCAGAGGCTTTTTCTATTTATCACTTTGAAATTTTTTAATCTATTTATTTAAAGGACTGTACAATTTTCATATTTTCAACTGGTTTTTTTAGGTTAATTTAATTTGTCCAATATGAAAATTGTTTAGAGGACTGTACAATTGAGTAAGTTGTATAGTCTTCTCTTTTTAGGTTAATTTACTTTGTCCAATAGCAAATAAGTACTACCACGTGTATATAAATTAAAAATTTTAAACCATTGAAATATATCTAACAAAAATACATCAAGTAAAATTGTATTATCTACCTCTACTTTAAAGATATCAAAAGTTTATATGGTAATACAAATAGCTGTTAGTGGGAAGAAGATGAAGGATCGATGTCTTTAGTTGGTGATTCTAATTGTTTTCTAGCCTCATTTGCCATTAACCTGTATTCAAAATTAAAAATTTATTAGTTTTATATTATTAATTGTTACTTCAAAAACATATATTTTTGTACTGATAACATATAGATGAATAATATGTTATCGATAGATTGTATAGGTACATACCTTGTGACAATTTTGCATAACTCTTTGTACATTAAATGGTCCAACTTACCCAATTGTACAGTCCTCTGAACAATTTTCATATTGGAAAAATTAAATTAACCTAAAAAAACCGGTTGAAAATATGAAAATTGTATAGTCCTTTGAATAAATAGATTAAAAAAATTTAAAAGTGATAAATAGGAAAAGCCTCTGAACACGCGCGTAGCGCGTGTGAAGAGGCTAGTCATCATTTATTGGAGTCAACAATGCCCTATCAACCATATATTTCGCGTCACTGGCATGATTATGTAAATCAGGAAAAACTTTCTCAATCAAATTATATACAAAATGCTCACCCTCCCATTGTATTGCCATAGAAGACGGTAATTTGACCAGATCATCCTTAGTAAATGGTTCATTTCCATCACCTATACGTCGTACGTACTCAATGAAATGTTCATCATTTATAGTCCTCATGTTATACTTCAAATGTAACACTTTGACATATCTCCATAATGGGGACTTGACTATATACATGCATCTATCATTTCTAAACTTGAACCATTTAGAACAACAGGAAGTACTTGATGAAATTCTCCTCCGAAAATTATCACCTTTCCACCAAATGGTGAATCTACCTCCATAATATCCTTCAACGTTCTATCAAATGCTTCAATTGCACGTTGATTTACAATGTGGGTTTCATCCCAAACAACTACGGTGGCACGTCTAATAAGTTCTGCCAAATTAGATTGTATACTTATGGAGTAAGTAGACGAAGCATCAGGAGTTAAAGGTATCTTAAATCTAGAATGCGTTGTTCTTCCACCAGGGAGTAATGTTGCTGCAATACCCGATGTAGCTGTCGCAATTGCAATATGACCTAATTTTCTTAAGTTTGCCAATAATGTATGATACAAAAAAGTTTTCCCAGTTCCTCCTGGCCCATCCACAAAGAATATCATGCTTTATTTATGCTCAATGACTCCCATTATTATGTTATATGCTACTTTTTGGTCGTGATTCAACTTATCTAAAAAATTAATTTCTTCATCTACAACAGGTATGTTTATCTCATCTTGTATGATTCTTGGTATCGCAGAAATTTGCTTAAATGCCACAGTTGCTACTGGCAAATCATACTTAGTGATGTGCTTCCCATGTTGTAACAATAACACTTTTAGATTATTGAGAAGAAGATTTATATAGACTACATCTGTTGCCTCGGACGACGATGGATAATCTTCTACCATATACGTGTAGAACTCATTCCACAATTCACAGAACACCCACTGGTTGACAAAAAACCAATATTGTTGCAAACAATCTTCTTAAAGCTGTTGGCATTCAAATGTTTGTTGCCTCAAACAGATACTGTCAAATGCTATTATCATTCTCTAGTAAACCTCTTTGTTCAGCCGCTTGCTTATAATTTGGGTACGTAGGTTATCCCATTAAAAGTCAATAGATCATCAAATCCTGTTGGTCCTTTGACATGATTCAATAGGACACGCAAATAAAACTTTTCTCCCTCCATTGGTGAAACAGTATATATCCTACTGATTACCTTTTTATTAGATTCTTTTCGTCTCCATATTTTGGAACGACTAATCCAACAATAATGCTCAGGGAATTCTCTGTATAAATAGTTCCTTGCTTTTGGATCAAAGGTATTCATATAAAAGAATTCTGTGAGCATCGTCTTTTTGTTTCGCTCATTATCCAAAACTTTTACAACATTTGGCCTTGTCTAAAACACACTCGGTTGGTGTTAGGTAGATGAATTTGTAAATGCTCGACACTAGGGTACATTCGATACATTGCGAAACTAAATATCTTCCAAAATACCTCTGGAGCACATATCCATCTTGCATCAACATATTGTTGGACCTCATCATAATTTGACGCAGGTCGTACTTCAACGGATACACGGTCTGGGCTCTTATACACATATTTGTATAAGTACTTTATACTCTTGATACTACAACATACTTCAGTATTAATGTGACAGTTATATTTCAGGAGTAACCAAGGATTATATGGAACTACTCAACGATTGTCTACCATAATATTGGATTGATCATTCAATGGCACCACATTAATAGTATCACACCTTTTATAAACTGGATATGAGTCATTACCTTGGTAGGTTTCTAGTAAGAAAGGCTTTAGGTATCCTTTTTTACACTTGCCATTTTTCATGCATGGTGATCTTGGATTCTGTATTCCGTAGGGTCCATGAATCATTGCTGGTATTTCAGCTCTTACAATTTGATCATAATCATCTGGGTTACGCAATTTATCATTTTCATCTATAATCAAAAGCATGTGAACATGTGACAAACCTTTTTTTGGGAATTCAAAGACATACACATATGCAATGACTGTACCGAAAACCTCTATGTTCAGGACATCGTGCTTGAACTATTCAAATTTGGATTTGAAGACTTTTGTCAGCAAGTCCGGACGATCTTGAGCAATTTGTCTAGGTAAAAGCTCATTTCTAATTTCATCCCATCCAGAATTGCATGTCATTGTAATGAATAAATCTGGATTCTCAAACTTTTGAACCAACAACATAGCATCTTGAAAGCATTGAACCATATCACGTGGGCTTCCTATGAATGATGAAGGTAGAATAGTTCTACGTCTGACAATTGTCCATAATGAGAGGATACAAATTATATTTTCTAATTAGTAAGACAATTTTTTTTTTGTTGACAGTGAATATTCCATTATAATTTTAATTTGAACTCTAAATTTGACATTACTAGCCTCATTTTCTCCAGCTTGAAAAGCATCTTGAAGGCTTTGGTATTGTTTCGCCCAAATAGCAAGTTGATTTTGTTGTATCCACCTAAGCTTGTGTGATTCCATCTTTACATAATTGTTAATGGCATATTGTTGTAAAAGGCGACTTCCATATAATAAAAATGATGAAGTGTTGTGGCGAATCTTTAACATAAAGAACAATATCGAAAATCAGTTAAGTGGTAGGCATTCTGTAATGCACCTAGCATGTTAAAACATTAATTTAAAATAGTTATAGGTTTATACCTACAGATGTATGCATAATATTCATGGCATGTAACCTTTGCCCCATTATTTGTTCTGCTATTGATATCCCATCCATTCGTTCCAAATGGAAATAGCAATGGGTACTGTAGTGGATCATAATATCCAGCTACATCCTGAACAGTTATTAAAGCTCCGCTTAATGTTTGAACTAAAATATCTCTTCCACTCAAGAGTCCAGCTTCATCACCTCCTACTACAATCGCTGCCACTTGAGAAGCTGTTGGAAGACTATATTGTGGTTGGTTTGGAGCTCGTTCTTTAATGATGAGTTTACATTGATGTAAATCTGGCCTTCAAGCTAGTTGGTGGAATGTACGAACAAATGGATTTTGTTTGTTTAAGATGATTTGAATACGTTCAATAATATCTCTATGAAGGGATTCTGATTCCAAGATTCTATTTTCAATTTTATGTTCTGTGTCGTATATATACAATTGTAAAAAGCGTGGCCTAGCATTTGTGTGTGGTAAAAGACTACCAATTTGATGATAGATGCCACCTTGGGCACGAAACGTATATATTCCTCGGCTAGTCGATGATAAGTTTTGATCCATGTGTACACCCATTGAGGTAAATGCAAAGATGTGATTGTAAAGCCGTATAAATTTCCTAAAGTGTCTGCCTGTTGTTGTTTGGTCACGAAAAAGTTCCAACAATTCTGATGATGTTGGTAAGTTTGGTAAGGATATTCTCTCATTCATGCAGCACATCGTGGATGTCTCTCGATGAAAAATTCTTACATTACAAAATTGGCACGTCTTTGGTTCCGGCAAGTGGTACCTTATCATTTCACTACTCTCTTGAAAGTCTTTAGCACGTTTGTATCTCCCTTGCATAATCTTTATAGCAGGTGCAGTACTATCACATGTGTTTTGAACACCTAATTTTTTATGTAATTATTAATGTTACAAGGTGTAATAATAGATTTTGGAATTGGGCAACTTAATAATACATTTCAAACTTTGGATGTATGTCAAAACTTGACATTAACATGGTTAAATGATAAAAAGAAATTGAGAATCCCAATTAAAAAAATGATATAAAAATTGCATATGGATGATAGATGATATAAAAAAAATGAGATTATGTAACGAACTTTGTTGACTGTGATCATTCCCATAACTTGAAATGTTTGTAGATTCAACCATGTGCCTTCTTTGTGTATCTGAGATAATGAAATTGTATTAAGAAAAATTAATTTTAAAAACATCTTGACATACGTATAGAAATATGTTGCATTGCACTTACCATAATTAATCTCTGGATGTATATTACTTGGTCCAGCCTTAAAATCATTTCTCATTATATTTGGGAAATTTTGAGGGAAGCCTAAAAATAATATAAAACTCAATTAGTAATCTGCTTGACACTAAGATACAACGATAATGATACTCAACATGAAAACGATGGATGTATATTAATACATTAGCTTACCTGTAGAGTGTCCTATGATACTTCTTGCAATTTGACGAATATTACTTAGTCGATTGTGTCGGGCCACATTCACATTAGTTGCATTACTTGATTCACCTATAAGAATGATCATTTATAGATAAAAATTGGAACAAAGGAAGAAGTTCTTGAAATGATATAAAACAATTTTATTTTTTATTTTTTATTTTTAAGTAGAAGCAATAACATTTGGAAAAAAAAAAAAAAATGTATACTCACCATTAGTGTGTTGTAAAGAATTCTGATCAATTGATATATTTCGTGCAAACTATGGATATTTGTAAGTCGGCTTCGTCTTCTAACATCTCCATTAGGTGGTATTAGTAATGGGTATTTTGTTGTTGCATTAGAATGCATAGTGGCTTCATCTGAAATGATTTGATTTCCCTCTAAAGGATTTGCGCCTTGCGCAATTTCGTGCCTTTGCCATGAGGAATTGTCACGACATCTTTCCAATCATTCATTTCTAAAATCATTTTGTTGTCTTTGTCTTCTTTGTCATGCATAATTTCTCCATCGTTCTTGTTGGCGTTCTCTTTCATTGCTAAGATTCGTAGGTCTATTTGTAGAACTCATTCCTTCATACAAATAGTAGAATTGTGTATGTAGAATTTAGTCAAAGGCAATTTTATGGAAATTATATAAATACGGCAAAAAGATTGAAGACTTATATGGGTATACAATTATCCTAAATTGTACATATTTACAAAATTAATATTAGTTTAATATTGAAGAATACAATTGTCTTTTTCATTTGTGAATAGGTTCCAAAAAAAAAATTATCCATTTTAAAACTTTCATTAAGAAACACAAATTCCAATCAAAAACTTTAAATAAAAGTTTTGTAGTAAAAAGTTTATAGCAAAATACAATTGTGTATTTTTTTTTTATTATTAAAAATAGGGAAGAGACTCTGAACACGAATAAATTGTACTAAGAAATCATGATTAATTCCCACAGCATATGTTTTTTTTTTCTTCCATTTATTTTAAACCTACCTAATTTATACAATAATTAACTAATTCAATTTGAAATTAGGAGTCTACATTGTTAACCATAATTATTTAATTAAATCTTTTTATTTTTTTTTTTCATGGTAATCTTACTACAAAATATGAATTTTTTCATTTAAATTTTAGATCATGATTATATACTTAGTAAAATTGTATAAATTATTTACTTAATCCATTTTTTATTTTACAAATCATTGACATTTTTTTTTTTACTAATTTTTGAATGGTTACAAATTATTGATTACTACTTTAGTATGTATAAACATTCCTCTTTAAGTACTGTGATGAATTGGCTAGACAAAATATTAGTCAAAATTCAAACCAAATGACATACCCGTATGTCATTTGGTTTGAATTTTGACTATATATTTGTATATGTTCATTTAAAGAAGCAAAATATAACATTGATTGGCGTGATTCGTGAGTCAAAATTTTAAATCTGGCTTCATTGAATATGTCTCAACTCATTAGTGATGATAATAGTTGAATGTGACATATTCAACATATTTATCATAACATTATCCAAAAAAAAAAAAATATATTTATCATAACCAAGTGGCACACAAAATGGCTAGACACGCAATAATGCAAGTTGATAGTTCGAGCACTTGAATAGAATAGGTGCCAGAGTGATGGCATTTGTTGAGAGCCAGATTCTTCTACATATACAATTCAAATCTTAAAAGACCTATTATTTAATTTGAGGGTCCTTCTACTACCTGTTCCATACCCACTTAAATCTTAACCGTTAATTAAGATTTGTTTTAATTTTAACAGTATTTTTGAATTAAATGAGACTACGTGTTATCGGTTGAAGGATAATTTTTTGTTTTTTCCTTTTCCTTATCAGAGAAGTTCAGTTTGTCTAGGAGAGGCAAGATTGAGGGCATAGTTATTAAATCCGGACCGGATATTAACCCGGTTTAGGAGCTAGGTCATTGGGTCATGCACTGGAAATTAGGAACCACCTATTAGGGTGGATGGACTCTTGAGAAAGATAATGATATGAAAAAACTGAAGTGTAAAACTAACGTTAGGAAGGGTTAAATTTTTTTAATTTGTTATCCTACAATTTTGGTGGTGATAAGGGTAAGGGAGAGATTGTGAAATAAAAGAGAGAGCTTCCAATTATAAAGTTGCTTACAATTATTAGGAGAGAATATAGGTAACTAATCCTACTAAGAAACCGTTTTTGAATAGGAAGAACAAAATGCAAGTGTTTTGGACAATGATGAATCCAAGCATGGAAATTTGGGTAATTGTATTTTTTTTAGAAACTAATATATAATCGTTAGATTTTATGAGGTATGAAGGTGTTTTGTTTTTTTTGATGGACTAAATTTTTGGGTTTTTCATAAAAAAAAAAAAAAAAAGAAAGGTGGGTGTGAATAGTGGGAACGTGAAATAAGAGTTTATCTTTTCTCAAAAAAAAAAAAAAATTCTTAAGTTTATCACAAAAATTATTAGGTTGGGGAAGTTAACACAAAATACGTGCTAGAATATAATTACAAAGAAAAAAAAATTTAAATAATCCACATTAATAAATTTTCAATATTCACATGTGATGTTATCATCCAAACTCTCTCTATACATCATATTAGTGTTACACTTGTTTTAGGACTCCAAGTTTGTCTACATCAAGTTGTTGTCACCTACTAAACCATATTTTATTTTTAAGTAACTGAATAAATAAAAACACAATTCTTCAAAATACAGTTGATAAAGTGTAACAGAGAAAACTCACACACAAACCCAACCCATCATGGCTTCCCATTCATAGTCACCTTGAGGAAGAGCTTTAGCCTCAAGCTGTCCTTTGCCACCAATGGTAGAAGTAATGGTGTGAAGGTCCGCGAATTGAAGCTTTGGTGGAGGCGATGCTCCTTTGACAAAGAATTGGTAAAAAAAAATTAATAAGTTTCTTTCTTTTTGGAAAATAATAGAACAAAAAGTACAAAAAATAACGTGGGTGTGCAAAACATTTGTTAAATTTCTAGACATTGATTAAAAGAATTGCAGAGGTTTTCAAATAATCTATAAAAGTTTTATAGATTTGGCACTTACGGTTTGTATATTCAAAATGAAAACTTAATTTTTGTTCCTAAATATGTTTGTTTATGGTTCGTTTAGAGAAAAAATTTGACAAAACAGAGACATACTTTTTAATATTGAGCTTGCCGCTGTACACAACGTTGGGGAGACCTTTTTGCGGGCATTGAGAGTAATGTGTGAGTTGAATTTGGATATTCATGACACAACTAATTATCTCCACCTTTTAAGATCTGCAGAAAAGAAATGGATTTTCTTCTTCTTCTTTTGGAAAGAATTTAGAATTGGGTTGATTTGCAATTGAGAAAGGATTGGAGAATAAGAGACGATAAAAGTGAAACAACTTGTATATACTATCACTATCATACACCCCCTTTCAAATAAATTTGAACATTTGGTTACTTTAGTAGTTAGAGGGGTCCGAATCTATTGGCTTATTTTTAATTGTACAATTGCATGTTGTTGTGGGAAGAGTTTTATCTGGATAGAGTTTTTGAGTTATAGCAATGATTTTATGAAGTTTTGTATTTGAAAAGTTACTTATTCATTTACGTAGTTTTTTTTTTTAAGCAATTATTTGAAAAGTGGGTAGTTATAAAGATAAGGATTAAAAAAAAAAAATGAAAAAATAAGGATAAGGGAGATGCCAGAGAAAAAAAAAAAAAAACAAATAGAGATGTGAGAGAAAATTGATAGTTATAAAGATAAGGGAAATTGTGAGAGAAAATAAAGGGAGAGACAAATTTGAACGTGGGTTAGTAGGAAGGTTTTTTTTTTTTTAAATTAATTTATTTATTTTGAGGGAATGAGAGATGAGTTAGGATTATTTTGGATAATGATAAAAGTTGAGTAAATGAGGAGTTGTGAAGTTAGTGGGAAGTTGGAAATTAGAAAGTGGAGTAGATAAGGGAGATGTAAGAGAGAAAAAAAAGGGAGACTTAAAAAAAAAAAAAAAATTGTAAAACATGAATGTGGAATTGTGATCATTTTAACTTTTGAATTTGAGCAGATCAGTAGATTACTCTTTTAACCTTTATTTTTTATTTTAAAAGCAAATAAATTGATTTTAAATATGGGATATTTTAATCTGTGTAATAATAATGTAATAATTATAGGTTTATGAACAAACAAACAAAAAACATCACTAAACAGTAAACATTTTTTTTTTTTGGGATAAACCACTAAACAGTAAACATATTACACAGTTTTATATTAAGAGCACTCACAGTAGACTCCACAAACCGTATAAAAAACCCAAATATAGTAAAAAATTCACAAAAACGCATCATAGCAACCTCGCCATTCGACTAAAATACGGAAGCTGATGAACAGTGGCTCCTTGAGTTAGAGAAGCAACTGTTCATCCGCTTAAGGTATTAAATAATCATTTTTTCTCTCTCTTGCATTCTTTCTCCGCGTCAAGAATAACGGAAACAACAACAACAACAACCCAAAAACAGATCTAAAACAAAAACATAGTGAGGAGGGGGACGAACTGAGGGAGGGGGACGAACTGAAAAGGAAAAAAGAAAGAAAGAAAAAAGAAGGAAAATGAGGGAGGGGGACGAACTGAAAAGGAAAAAAGAAAGAAAGAAAAAAAGAAAGGGAGGGGTACGTGGGTGGTGGGAAAAAAAAGAAAGAAAAAAGGAAAAAAAAGAAAAGAAAAAAAGGGGGAATATCCTATGCTTTAGCTAAATAAGAAAAAATAAGTTTTTTAGAACCATTTAGCAAAAATTTTGAGAAGCCTACTTTGTAAGTGCTCTAAAAAGAACATATGAACAGTATAATATATGCTATGGTTAACTAACCCACTAAAAGAATATATCTCCAAAGCTTCTACAAATCAGATTGAGGTCCCTTGTGGGTTGCCGATCTGACCGGGAGGATTGTCGAAGAGGTGCGAATGGACAGTTTGGTCGCCGATCTGTTCGTGAGAGAGCAGATTGAAGGTCGATGGTGCGACGCAGAGTAAGAAAGCGAGAGAAATTTGTTTTCAAGAAGCAAATCAGTGATTTAAATTTTTTTTTTTTTTGGGTTCAGCTGTGTCCCGACTGTGTGGTGACCGTGTCCACGCCGTGCCGGAATTAAAAAAATGTTTTTTATTTGCCGGACACCCCATGGACATATTTGTGCTTTCCATATCTTACAGCATGTTCACCACTTAAAATATGGTCTATGTGCCAGCTTTCTGTTTCGAATTTTGTATCAACTGCCCAATTGATCTCTAGGCATTTATATACCTGTTCTTTGAGATGCTACATTAAGGCTCCGTTTGAATCGAAGTAAAACATTTTACGGAAAATGTTTTCAGTATTTTCGGATGTTTGGTACGCGGTAAAATGAAAAGTCAACGGAAAATGTTTGATTTTGACCCGAAAATCAGTAGGTAAAATACGGAAAACGGTTTACGGAAAATTTTTCCGTAAACCATTTTCCAAAATCACGCGTGCGTCTCCCTTCGAGTCCTCGACATTTCACTCCTCTCATTCTCAGCCTCTGCTCTCTCTCTCTCACTGTCTGCTCTCTTTGAACAAAACCCGAGCCACCCCCAGCCGATCACCCCCACCCCCAACCACCCTCTGCCGATCACCCCAGAAAAGTTAGTAGGCTTCGCAATCTGGGGCTTCGAACAAAACCCGAGCCACCCCCAGCCGATCACCCCCACCCCCAACCACCCTCTGCCGATCACCCAGAAAAGTTAGTAGGCTTCTCCGATCTGGGCTTCTCGACGAGGCTTCGCGATCTGGGGCTTCGCGACGAGGCTTCGCGGTGGGCTTTGCGACGAGGCTTCGCCGATCTGGGGCTTCGTCGATCTGGGCTTCGCCGATCTGGGCTTCGCGGTGGGCTTCGCAACGAGGCGGTTTGTGGGTTCGCTGGGTTTGTGGGGTTCGCTGGGATTGTGGTTGTTTGCTGTGATGGTGTTTGTGGGTTTGCTGGGATTGTGGGGTTTGCTGGGTTGGTGGTTTTTTTGATGTGATGGTGGGTTTGTTTTTTTTTTTTTTTTTTTTTTTTTTTTTTTTTTTTTTTTTTTTGTTTTTTTTTTTTTTTTTTTATGGTGGTTTGCGGTGCATTAACGGTGCATTGCGGTGGTGGATTTGCAATCAGTAGTGGGGTTCTGTATTTTTTTTTTCTTCATTTTACGTTGTACCAAACACCGTAAAATATTTTCAGAAGCATTTTTCAAATGCAAACAAACACCGTAAAAACAAATATTTTCTTGTAAATCATTTGCATTTACAAACATTTTACGGTAGAGAATATTTTACATCGAAACAAACGGAGCCTAAGTTGAATAATTGGTGTCACGATAATCTTTTGCAGGTCTGACATGACCAAGGGTCAGATGATTGTACATCTTGCCTTTAAGAGTAAAATACTTTTGTGGGGTGGTATTGCTTGTGGTTCCCTATCAATTGCCTACGCTGTTATGAGGTATGATAGTTTTAGAATTTTGAGCTTTACATGTTTTTGTTGCCCTTTTCATATGTTTTAGCGGAAAATGTTTTGTTTGAAAAATGACTCACTTTCTTAATTTTTTCTTATAAAAATTAATTCGTTTTCTTGTATTTGGTTGCAACGTAAAAATAAAATGGAAATTTTTTTTATTATTTGGCTCACATGAAAAATCAAGAACTTTCATTCACAAAAACATGTATATATATTTTTTGATAACGTAGGGAGGATCATTCTACAGTACCCACGTGGGTACCGTACCTCTAAATGGGTAACCTGCTATAACAGGTTACCAAAACATCACATTAATGGTACCATCATCACATTTGATGGTACCAATATCACATATGATGGTACCAATATCACATATAATAGTACCTTCATCACATTATTTGGTACCTTTATTCACTTCACATATAATAGTACCTTCATCACAATTATGGTACCTAGTACCAATATCACATATGCTGGTACCTTACATCACATATAATGGTACCTAACATCACATTGGTTAGTACCTTAATTTTTTATCACATTTTATGGTACCAACATTACATGTAATGGTACCAAATGTGATGTAAGGTACCAGCATATGTGATATTGGTACTAGGTACCATAATTGTGATGAAGGTACTATTATATGGCAAATTCCTCAAGGAATTGGCACTTCGATGATGCACAATTTTACTTCTATAATTTTGGTTCAAGTATAAGTGCTGAAGTTCCTTCAATCTCCATATTGAACCAGGAACTTCGCGGATATAAGTATGCTTCATATCCAGGGTTTGGAGGTTTGTCAGGTTTCCTATTGATGATGGGATGCTCTCAAGGTAAGTCCACCTTAAGCCTAGGTACCACAGATCATGTAAGTTTCTTATATTATTGGGCAATTGAGGTCTGAATACATGTTCGAGATCAAGAATCCATAATCTTTGAAATGACTAAATGCCTATACGCAGTGAGTTCCCAATTAATTCTCCAGGTTTATTTCCTTCTCGAGTATCAAAGGAAAGAAAGGAATTGTCATCAATGTAGCTTAACGGCAGACTTGGTCTACTTGTGTCAGTATGATGAATATCTTGAAGACTCAAACCATTTCCATCAGAATTATCAAAGATTTGTTTCAGAGCATAATGGGATTGTTGTCTTTCTGATAATTCCTTTGAGTTCTGGTATCGATACTTCTCCAATAATTTGGAAATGCACAAGACCCTCTGGATACATCTGCACTTGGCAGGCTTGTCTTTAAGGCAGTACCTTGTTAGGTTGTATTGTCCAACTGAATTAGACCAACTCTTGTCTCTAAGAGATGGAATCAATGAGATGACACAATACAAAAGATAAACCCCAAAATTCCTGTACTTACTCAGCCATAGTATTGTCCAGTCTGAGCAAACTAGTACTATTACTGCAAGTCTCTAGTAAAATAGCTGCAACCAGTAGTATTTAAGTAATAATTACATCCACCCTCAAATACAGCAATAGTGCAAGAAAAAGTGATCAAATGAAGAACGCAACCCACAAAAGAATGAACCAGAACTGCCTTTGTATAGAACACATCATACATGAGTCCAAGCTCAACCTCAATCACTTTCCAAGCTTCATCACAAGAACTTTCCTGGATGAAGCATTGGCTCTTCTTGATATCATGAAAGCTAAGGATGAGATCTGCAGGTAACTTTTTGAAAATTTCAAAGAATATGTAGGCCTTGCTTAAAATGCCTGCTTCTGGAATTCTGCTATTATTTTCTATAGCTGCATTGGAATGATCCTTTTCTATCAGAGTGTCGAGGTTTTTTTCTGAACAAACCTTGAACCCCTCTTCTTCCTTTGACTGATACTCTTCCATGAATCAGGCATAATTGGGGCCAGGATCAGGATGAGGAAGCATGGAGTCTCTAAAATGCTCGCTGCTCACAGACCTCAGAACCCAAGTCCTTTCTCCATACTTGATGATCCCAGCAAAAAATTTTGGAATTGCAATGATATAAAGTGAATTAGTACTTGTCCATGCTGTAAGGAAAACATAGATAGCTCCTCCCACCTGGACAAGTAACATAAGCAAGTGCCTTAGCCACAACTCATTGTCTTCCAAGGAGTATGCAGTAATGGTATCTGGGCCACCAAGGTGCAGAAGAAGAAATGGTGCCCAAAAAACTGTTATAACATTGTGTGGGTCTACAAAAACACCTTCAGATTCTCCTTGGTTGCTGGAAAGCACGCCGAGTGAAGCTGTTGCAATTGTATCTGCCCACAAGTAAGCAAGCCACAGAATGATTCTGACCCAGTTCTTTCTTGATTGTTTTCTACTGTTGCCAATCACCATGAGGATGCTTTGTAAGCAAAAACTAATTATAACCATACTACGGAGCTCCCACTTGTTCCAAAGTGTTCTCATGCTTTCAGGCAAGATTTCTATTGCCTTTCTCTTCCTTGAGAAGAACATACCGGCTACAACTGCAAAATGTAAAATTTAAAAACAATAGAACATCTAAAACAACATATTGAGGTATCACAACCCAATATTGCTTGAAAGATTACATATTATAGTATAGGCCATTCAATGAAAAAGAAATGAAGCCATAGATGAATTAGTAATCTTACTGGTAGCAAACATCATCTAATTTCCTTTCAAAGACTTGATCAGTGCCTTATCACTATCAAGACTTGCAGGAGCAGGAGCTGCTTGTGCTGGTTTTACTCTTCACTACTGGTCAGAAGGAATGCAAAAGAGAGGGACATGTGTCCAAAAATAGGTAGAAGGAAGAGTTGAAAAATAAAAATGACAAAAATATACATTTTATCACTGAAATTTGGTCCAAATTTAATTTTAGTTCTTGAAATTAAAGAAATACCTATTTAACTAAACAGACTAATGAGCCACAATCAAGGCCAGTAACCCGTCAGGAGTGGAGGCCGAAAGTCCAGGCCAATAACATAACCCATCAGACCCCACAAATAGTATTATCTCCCGAAACTTCCACACAGGCCGAGTGCTCCCACTCTGAGCCGAGTCCTTCAGCGGTGAAGGCCCGAGACACCGATGACGCCGTCAACACCGACGATGAACACGCTAACGACGTGGGTACCTCGGCTCTTCAATTAAGACAAGGGCAACGGTTGTTTGTGCCACAGATGCCTCCGCTGCCTCTCACTCCGAACCCATTTTATGCACTTTCTTCATCCGATTGGTGTGTGGAGGCGCCGGAAAAAACAGAGAGCTCCGAGGTATGGGCTCTTGATAACTCAGCTCATAAGCCTGCTCTAGAGACCTGGGAGCCATCTAACAGCGCTATAGAAAGGGATGTAGAGGATTGGGAAGATCGAGCAGAATGGTTTGTGCCGTTAGCCATTGCATATCCGGCGGAGGAGTCAAATGGGGTTTCTAAATCACAAACTATTACAGCCGAAGGGGGGGAGCCAGTTGCTTCGGGGTCCCAATCGGAATGGGTCACGGAGAAAATGCAGGTATTGGGGGTGGTTCTGGGTGCTTCGTATGTGGGTTTTGAAGACAGGGTGTTGGCCCTACTACGTGAAATAGAAGCTGAATCTAGAATGGGGAAACCTGGGGGGCCATCAGTTAAGGAAAAGTCTAGGGTACCCAGGGAGTTACGGAATTTAATTTCCAATGTGAACTATGAAGGGGGTAGTACTAGAAGGACAACATCAGCAAGTGGGAGGGCTTTGATGTTGTCCCAATGAATTTAAACCTAATTTCTTGGAATGTTAGGGGTCTGAATGATGGAGCCAAAAGGACCAGAATTTGTAATTTGCTTCATCATTGGAAGGCTGATGTTGTTTGCCTTCAGGAAACCAAGCTTATGTCAGTAACTCAGGGCTTGGTGAGGAGTCTTTGGCGTTGCAAATATGTTGACTGGACTAGTCTAGATTCCATTGGGGCTTCAGGTGGTATCATTTTGATGTGGGATAGAAGGGTAGTCGAGCGGGTTGATGAAGCTATAGGATGTTTCTCAATCTCGTGTAGATTCCGAGAGGTAGCTTCTGGTCTTGATTGGGTTTTCTCTGGGGTTTACGGTCCTAACAAGGTTGTGGAGAGGAGAATGATGTGGGATGAGCTAGCGGGAATAGCTACTGTGTGGGCGGTTCCTTGGTGTGTGGGTGGTGATTTCAACTTAGTTCGCTATCCTTCTGAACGGGCGGGAGCGTCAGATTTGTCGTCATCAATGAGGGATTTCTCTGATTTCATTTTTTCTATGGGCTTGATTGATCTGCCTCTAGAAGGAGGTAATTTCACTTGGTCCAATGCCCGCTCCAAATCAAGGTTAGACAGATTTCTATGCTCTCCTTCTTTTGTTGACCATTTTTCCAGGACTGTTCAGAAGCGCTTGCCTAGGCTCATGTCGGATCATTTTCCCATTCTGTTGAGTTGTGGCTTTTTGCAAAGGAGACAGTGCCCTTTTAGGTTTGAATCTATGTGGCTCAAGAGTGAAGGATTTCATGATAAGGTTCATCAGTGGTGGAATTCTTATATTTTTTCTGGCTCTCCAAGTTATATTCTTGTTCAGAAGCTGAAATCCTTAAAGGTTGACTTGCGGAGATGGAACAAGGAAACTTTTGGGGATGTTAATGTGAGGAAGCATGACCTTCAGGCTCAAATTCAAGATTTTGATTTTTTAGAGGAGACTAGACCTCTAACGGTAGAGGAAGGTGTGGCTAAGGATCATCTCAAGACTGAATTTGAGAATGTTCTTCTGTTGGAGGAAATAAAATGGAGGCAAACTTCTAGAGCTACATGGCTTCGGGAAGGAGACAAGAACACTAAATTTTTTCACAGAGTGGCTAATTCAAATCGTAGATTCAACTCTATTGATCATTTAGTGGTTAATGGGACTGTCACTACAGACCAAGCTGAGATTGGGGAGGGTTTGGTCTCTTTCTATCGAGGTTTGTTTTCTGATGATGAGGTTAGAAGACCTTTGTTAGATGGGCTGGAATTTTCTTCCATTGAGGATTCTGATAGAATCATTCTTGACCGGCAATTTACTGAGGATGAAGTCTGGGGAGTGGTGAGGAATATGTCAGGAGAAAAAGCTCCAGGCCCGGATGGATTTTCTCTACTTTTTTTCCAGAGCTGCTGGGATATTATCAAGCATGATGTAATGAGTGTTTTTCATGATTTCCATGCATCAAAGGATTTTGTGAAAAGCCTCAATGTTACCTTTCTTGGTTTTGATCCCGAAAAAGCCTGGGGCTCAGGAGTGTAAGGATTTTCGCCCTATTAGCTTGGTCTCAGGGATGTACAAAATCATAGCGAAAGTTTTGGCTAACAGATTATCAGATGTGTTGTCAAAGCTTATCTCGACATCCCAGAATGCCTTTGTAGGGGGGAGACAAATTTTGGATTCTGTTTTGGTGGCCAATGAGAGCCTAGATAGTCATATGAAGTCAGGTTCCCCAGGTATGTTATGCAAGTTAGACATCGAAAAGGCCTACGATCATGTGAACTGGAACTTCTTGTTATACATGTTAAGGCGGTGCGGCTTTAGTGAGAGATGGCGCCATTGGATCTATACCTGTGTCTCGACAGCTCGTTTTTCAGTCCTAGTTAATGGTAGAGCTCATGGTTTTTTCTCTTCATCTCGGGGCTTGCGTCAAGGAGACCCATTATCTCCTTTGTTGTTTATCATTGTTATGGAGGCCCTGAGTAGGATGTTGAGTAGGGCAGTGTCTGGAGGTTACATCTCTGGTTTTTCAGTGGGTAACTACACTGGGGTTGAGCTGAGCATTTCTCATTCGTTATTTGCGGATGACACGTTGATTTTTTGTGGGGCTGATTCGGAACAGGCTTGGTATTTGCGGGGAGTTTTCATATGGTTCCAGGCCATTTCGGGTTTGAAGATTAATTTGAGCAAGTCTGAATTAGTCCCTGTGGGTCCAGTTCCTAATGTCCCAGAGCTGGCAGGTATTATGGGTTGTAGTGTGGCTTCTTTACCCCTCACTTATCTGGGACTTCCTCTTGGGGCTTCCTTCAAAATGAAGTCCATATGGGCTGAGGTGGTGGAAAGGATGGAGAAGCGTTTAGCAGGATGGAAGAGGCTTTACTTATCAAAAGGGGGTCCGAGTGACCCTTATCAAGAGCACCCTCTCTAGTATTCCCACATACTATTTATCTTTGTTCCCCATTCCAATGAGCATTGCTCACAGAATTGAGAAACTGCAAAGAGACTTTTTGTGGGGTGGTTTGGAGGACGAGCTAAAATTTCATCTGGTTAACTGGCAACAAGTCTGTACTCCTCTTCATAGTGGTGGTTTGGGTATTCGTAGTATGGCCACCTTTAATAAGGCGTTGTTAGGAAAATGGCTTTGGCGTTACTCAAGGGAGCCGGCATCCTTATGGAGGCAGGTCAATTGATAGCAAGTATGGGGGACAAGGTAATTTTTGGTGCTCCAACACTATTCGTTCTCCTCATGGGGTTAGTTTGTGGAAGCATATCAGGGCAGGTTGGGATGTTTTTTCTCAACATATCTCCTACAAAGTAGGGGATGGCTCTCGGATTCGTTTTTGGTATGATACTTGGTGCGGGGACAGCCCGTTGCGAAATCAGTTTCCAATCCTTTATAATCTAGCTAGAGATCCTGAGTCTCGAGTATCGGATATTTGTCTCTTCCAAGGTTCGACTACCAGTTGGGATATCGAGTTCACAAGATCAGTCCAGGATTGGGAATTGGAGATGGTAGAGTCTTTCATGTCCCTCCTCTATTCTCAGACAATTCGCCCGGGTGTTGTGGACTCTCTTTGTTGGACTCCTTCATGCCGGGGGCTGTTTGAGGTTCGTTCTTTTTACAACACTCTTATTTCCTCTCATCTTCCGGGCATTTTCCCTTGGAAAAGTGTGTGGAAAGCAAAAGTCCCTTCGAGGGTGGCTTTTTTTGTTTGGACAGCTGCTTTGGGAAAAATTCTCACTACGGAGAATCTCAGAAAAAGAAGGGTGACCATTTTGGATTGGTGTTGCATGTGTAAGTCGAGTGGTGAGTCGGTCAATCACTTGCTTGTGCACTGCCCTGTTGCTTGGGAGTTGTGGTCTATGGTTCTGGTCATTTTCGGTAAGAACTGGGTTATGCCTCGGGATGTGGTGGACCTTCTCAGCTGTTGGAAAGAGATTCGTGGCAAATTCGAAGGCTGGCAAGATATGGAAAATGGTCCCACACTGCCTCATGTGGTGTCTTTGGCAGGAACGTAATGACAGAACTTTTAAGGAGAAGGAAAGAACTATCCCAGCTCTTAAACTCCACTTCCTTCACACCCTCCTCAACTGGTCAAAGGCATCTCATTTAGATGGGGCATGCTCTTTGCCTGACATGCTTCATATGTGTTCAGCAAGTCATTAGTTAGTGTTGTTTTTGGTTTTGTTTCTTTGCTGTTTCTGCTGTTTCTGCTGTTTTTTTCAGGTTCACTACCTGTGTACTTGTATGGATCCTTTCTTATTTCTATGAAATTCTTATTTATAAAAAAAAAACAAAAGTGTCTTGGCCTAATATTGCTTAAGATCCAAAAATTCAACAAAGATAAAACCATTTGGAAAAAGAATTTAGATAAAAAAAAGAAGAAGAGGGCTTTCTCTAATGTTTTTAGTAATACTAGTCGCATACCCGTGCGATGCACGAATTTTTTTTTTTATTAAGGTATAATAATTCATACATATATAAGATGGAATTATGCACAAAACTCCATTGTGCATAATAATTAATACACACACACACACATATATATATATAATGGTATTATTTATATGTTTTAATTATTATATAAACTCAATCAATCATAGCAAAATGAAGTTCTTTCAAAATAAGCATTTTTAGGCACACTGCCTCCCTCAAACAGCTATAACTCAACCATGTTTTATGTAGACGAACCAACCTCTTGGTGGGTTTGAGCATGGTTATGTTTTTAGGCACCCTGTCTCTCTCAAACATCAATAACTAAAAAACTTCTGATCTCCCTTCTCCCAACTATTAAATTATCAAAAACAAACAACTTCAAGGTGCAACCCTCTATTTTACTGTTGTCTTCAACCCCAAAACCGACACATTTCAATGCAGGACTTACCAACTGCCTCTCTCAAACAGCTATAACTCAAGAGATTATTCTATCTTGTAATATAGTAATCAAACAACCACAATGTTCGGTGGCAAAAAAAAATTCCAAATTTTTTATTTTCAACCAATTATTTTATTGACCTCTATCTCTTTCAAATTTTGCAAATATGGTTCCCAAATATAAATCACTCCCATGAAATGAGCTATCATATAATTGAAATATCCCCCAACTAAAATAGAGTCAAGTCATATAGGAAGACTCCTAACTGTGTAAAATAGTAGTTCCAAACCCCTTATATATTTATGTCAATACACTCTATCACCCATTAACTCTACAAACTAAAAACAAAATCACATGAACATATTCACTTGAATGCAAATTTTAGTAGTACAAAAGATTCTATATATTCAAGCACACCATCACTTTCTTGGTATTCAACCAAAGAAGCAAGCACTTAAAAGTATATCATTTAGATATATCGGAGAAAATTACAAAATATAAATCAAATAAAGAAACCAACCTAATTTTTATAGAGAGCCAATTTCCAAATCCTCTAACACGTATTCATCATTTATGCAAGTCCAAGATTCTATGTTAAAAAATTTGCCACTAAATACGTATTGCCACACATGAATATGTTTAGACATGGGTGAATGTGTTTTTAAGAATTCACATGTATTTACTGGCAAATTCCTATATCAAATTTTTAGTGGCAATACATATTTATAGACATGGGTGAATATGTTTTAGGAATATGTAATGAACTTGGGTTTGCAAATTAAATAAGAAAGAATAGAATTGGGTTTAATTTTCCCATGCTTTATTTTATGATCTCTACGGCTTAAATACAACCCAAATTATCCTAAGACTCCTATCCAATAAACAATTCCTATGCAGCACAACTCTTAAGCAGCAACTACACGTAACTAAAATATATGCAAACTGAATATTCCTATCCAAAGAGTACTATAATCCTATACAAAGATTAGGATACTGCTGCAATCCCAGGTAACTCTTCTACACTCTATGCATTATCCCCATGTACTCGGGTCATGACAGAATTCTAACCCAGATTAACCAAAAGGCAGCGTCCACTATCTTGAAGAGATTTTCCATAATCTATTAACCTTCACTAACTATAGATGGTTTAAGTACTGAATTAAGGGCAGATCCGTAGATAACATAGTCCATTCGGTGACTATAAAAAGTCTTCCCTAGCAATATCTTAGAAACCTAGACCATATCTTAGACCCCACCATACTCAACCTTACGGCCTTAGTACTGAACAAAAAAAGGCCTCCACTACTTCTGCTGCACAGCTAACCTGAAGGAATGAAGAACAGAGCATACTGAAATGAAATAAAAATAAATAAACAAATACCTACAAAAATTAAGGTTCTGCAGGCAATTCTTTTTTAGTATACGACCCGTTAAAAAATAAATACAATATCTAATGCCCCCACACCCCACAATTAAGAAGAACTGCAGCAAGCAAAAGGCCAAGGGGCAAGGGCATCAAAGCACACTGTTTAAATATGAAACCCACACCCAAAGTTAGAATATAATTCCTTGTATATCAAAGAGGAAAAAAAAAAAAAAAAACGCTAAAAAAAATTATAACATACCTGTGCCTTTGCAGAAACTCCACCAAGGTTACCTGCAATTGCAAAGCTTTGGCGATAACAATTAAGACTACACATGAAAAGCTGGAATATTCAGCAACATCTGCCACCAAGCACCTTTTCTATGCTCATTCTTTTCCACACTCCAAAAATAAATTAAAAATTCAAAGTTATTTATTATATAGAAACTTATATCTCAAACCCTCACTTCCTAAAAACAGAGCCACATAGAGAAATTTCCACAAATATAAAGAGTGCAAGACAGAGAGTGAGAGTGAGATGGTGAGGAAATTACCTATGGCATCAACGATTAGACCTTCTCTCTCTCCTCTCTTTTGCTCTCTCTCTTCCCATCCCGTCTTTCCATCTCTCTCTGTTGCATCTTGGCAGCGGTCAATTAAACCCCCTGAACAACTTGCAATGAAATTGGGGGTTTTATAATTTTTTTCGGTGGTATAGTGAGAAGCATCTGAAAAGTTGAAAGCTGAAGAGTCAAAAAATGGGAGAGTGAGAGTCATAGGAAGGGTAACAGTGAATTAGATTGAAATAAATTAGGGAGATCATTTGATTTAATGGGTATGAGAGATGAAGAGGTGAGGACAATGGGGAGACAAAACAGTTGAGGAGGAAGAGAGAGAGCCAGAGCAGTTTTATTATCAAATTAATTAGGGGGAGACGTGTGAGAGAGGAGGCGTGTGAGAGGGAGAGATGTCTGAAAGCAGTAAATCTAATGTGGCAAGCTTTGGATAAGAAAACAAATTTTCTCTCAGCTCCAGCTTTTAGTTTATACTAGTCGTGAACCCGCGCGATACGCGAGAAATTTGAATGCAAGTCTTGTTATCAAAGTATCCAGCAAAAGCAACAAATTGTAAATAACGAAAAAAAAAAAAAAAAATTCTATTGAGGGAAAGCAAAATGTTAAATATAACTAAAACAAAATTCTAAAGGAAACTAACAGTTACTAAACTAATATATATATATATACATAAATGGATCATGTTTCGCATCCCCAGCTTTGTCAACTTGATTTTGTAGACCTGCATGGTTGCATACACTATGCTAGCAGACAACATGAATTTAATGAGTTATGGGAAACCTAGATAAGCAAAAAAAAAAAAATTGAAATTTTTTAATAATTTGTGTATAAGGAGAAATCTTTGGTAGCTCAAATAATTACTAATTTAATATGGTAAATGGATGGCAAACAAATTGCAACCCATCTAAACTAATCAAGCATGCATTTAGGTACAGATTATGTTAGAAGGTTAACACCTGATCAAAGACGTCTCTCTTAAAAACCTAGGCAGATAGGAATAAAAACCTAGCTACTTAATGATGATGTAAAGTCCTTCTATTTCATATAAAAATTAGATCTAACTCTTAATTACCAGTTCAGGATAGACCACTGCAACACCAAAGCCAGTCCTCCCATTCCTTCTTGCAAGTCAATAACAACTGCAAGAGCTGTCCAGGTTGTTGAGCATTATGGGGTATTCCACTAAAACCTAAACATCATTCTAGAATCTCATCTATTCTTTTTAAACATTTACTTCTAAATTCTATTAACCTGGTACATGAGCTTAAAGGAAACCAAATTATAGATAGATGTCAGGCTTTTCCAAGCTTTAAAATAGATAGATGTGATAACTGCAAAGGAAAAGTAAAAGTACTTATTTGTTGCTCCTCTAACCTTCTTGTTCTTTAAATCAGTTTTACTCCTTTGAAAAAAAAACACAAAAATCTTGTGCAAAGAAGTCTTAAAAATATGCATAATATAAGTTAAAGAAAAACTACTTCTTGAATAGATGACTCATGAAGTCAACCTAAGTCCATTGGGCTTTATAAAATCTGCTAAAAGAATATTCATGAAAAAATTTATAAGAAATAAAAGAAAAGAATTTTTTATTAAGGAAACAGTTCCATAACATGAAAAAAAAAAAAAAAAAAAAAAAAAAAGAGCAATTTTGCTAGTACAACTATATTGCAAGAATTACCCATATCACGCTGTTTCAACACTTTTTTGCAAAAGAAACCTCAAATTCTTCTCAAGACATCCCTGTTTTTTCAAACCAAACACATAGATCATCATTATTCAAAGGAACTAAAATATCAGCAACTATTTCCCATTGCAACACTTCAAACATACATTATGTATATACAAAAAAACATAGCAAGAAAAGCGCAAAAAATTAGTCAAAATCTCAACAGCCCAAGAAAATTCAATAACTCGGGGGAATATATGAATTGATAGAGGTTTCTTTGAATATAATGCTTACAACTTAACAAAAACCCTGAGATCAAAGAGGGGTAGCTCATCATTTTCATCTAAATCCCCAACAACACCATTCACATCTAGAGAATGGTATACCTATGCTTAATTGCAAACAAAAATAGACATAGAAAATCTATCAATTTTTGTGTACTAAATTGATATCAGTCCCATTGAGAAATTATATAATAAAATACTAACTACACAGATGATTCAAAACCCCATGTGCCAAACATAAAAGGCTGTCAACATTAGGATATTGACACCTCCTTTTCTAAAAAGCTAATCAGTGCCTTAAATTTTCACCTTAAACATGACTACCCAGATCACTTTTATTCATAAATCAGTTAAGGGTATTGGAGATAAAATGCATGGGCCTTAAAAAAAATTGAACTAAATTCATACTAAAAACATCACAGCCACATATTTATGCACATACCATATGCATAAAAGTACATTAACCCTCAAAATAATAGATTTCAAAATGGCGGATGAGAAATCGTCCGTTTCTTACAAGATGAATGTAAATGTAAAGTTTTTAAGTTATAGTGCAATTAAAGTCATCATATGAAGAGCTTTTAGCAGCACACAGAAAATTATTTTCCTAAACTATCATTCAGAACCACATTCCATATGTTATTTTAGCAGCATGGCTACTCCTGCATCTTCTAAACCCAATTCCATATTTTGAAAGCACCGGTTACTAATCGATACGGTGGTGCTGCTGCAATTATACTAATTAGAGGCACAACTATAACATAAGTTTAAGAGACTGATGGAATATCTTATTAGAGAAACATGATATGTGTTTTAAGGGATTCTTTATTTCTTTCATTTTCTTTCATTTAAGAGAACCTCATCAATATGCTGACAATGCTAAGGGAGTTAAAAAAATAGCAAGATCTTTCAACTCACTTCAAAAAACAATCCATGAATTATCAAATAAACCATGAAGTGCACTTAAAAATAATGCAGCAATGAGTGAGACATTTTGTCAAACACACGGTGTGCATATTCCAAAATGAGAATGAAACGAAAGCATTGCTACATGAATCCACCAAAAAATTACACCCAAGACAAACTCCACATCTAAGCACATTACAACTGAACATCAAATAGCACTCAGGAAAGCATCATGTGGATTCACAAATTAAAAAAAAAAAATTAGAAACTTACAGCAGAAACTAAACAAACATCCAAATTACATCACAATCATGCTCAGCCTACAAGACACATGCAGCTCAAACAGGAAGAGCTTAAAAAGAAGGCAACAGAAACCAAAAGTGCTTCACCAACAGAGAATTGAAACCCCATCTGAGGCTTAATTCAACATTTTCCTTAGTGGTTAAATAGCATTTGAGCTAGAATAAAAAATACAACCTCATACACTTTTGCCAATGAACAATTAGACCAAGAATTAATTTCTATAAAAGCAGAAAAGGAACTCTATACTCCTAGAGCAATGCAAAAGACCCAGGAAAAAAGAACCCTGATACCATAGAAAGGGAAAAATACAAAAACTACCGATACCATAGAAGGGGGAAAAAAAATCGGGGGGAAAGAATTGAGTAAAAGCTGACTTTACCTTGGTGTTTAAATAGAGTTGATGAGAGAGGGATGCTGTAACAGTCAAAGGAAGGAAGAGCCGCACCTGAAACAGAGGGAGAGAGAGAGAGAAACGTGAAGCAGAGAGAGAGTGGAGAACGTGTGTGAGAGAAATAAGGGGTTAACGGCTGAATGAGGGGGTAAGGGAGAGAGAGAGGCGCACCTGAAACTGAAACTGAAACAGAGGGAGAGAGACAGACGTGAAGGAGGGAGGGAGACGTGAAACAGAGAGAGAGAGTGGAGAGGAAAAAAAATTAGATTTTTGTGGGTGCAGAGGTGCTGATGTGGCAGATGTTTGAAGGAGGGCAATCACTTTCTCTCTGCTTCACCTTTTAATTTAGATTAAAGATTATAGATTTCAGTTACAATATGAATGGACAATTGGAAAAACAATGTGAGACTTGAGGGGTGACATATCACTAGTTCTTGGCATTAAAGAAATCCCCATTTGTAGATAAGATTGTCTATATCTCTACAAAAGTGTCTTGGGCCCTTGGCCTAATATTTTTTGGGTCCTGTTAATAAGTATCCTTAGGATAATAGTTAATGAAGCATTTAGCGTTTTCACTTTATAGGAAGTAGTGAAATTTTAATATTAAAATAATATAAAAACAGCTTTTAAGGATATTTTAGTCTTTTCATTCATTAATAATATTAAAAGTTTGTTATTTCGTGTAAAGTGTAAGCATTTAATGATCCTTAACCATTGCCTAAGGGCACTCGTTAACAAAATCCATATTGTTTAAAATCCAAATATTCAACAAAGATGAAAACGTTTGGAAAAAGAATTTAGGAAAAAACAAAAGGGGGCTTTCTCTAATGTCTATTTCAGTTAAAATATGAATGAACGATTGGAAAAACAGTGTGAGACTTGAGGGGTGACTTATCACTAGCAAGTATATTGCATGAGCTGCTTGTGCTGGTTTCACTTCTCACTAGTGGTTAGAAGGAATGCAAAAGTGGGGGACATGTGTCCAAAATTGGGAACCATGAAGAGTTTTTATTTTTTATTTTTTAAAAAGCATTTGTACAAGTTTGCTCAAAATCATATCATGTGTTAAAAAATGATCATCATAATGCACCTAGAAGTTCTATACGATACTTGATTGTTCTTAAAATGTTAATTCTTACCTTTTGACAATAAAACATATTATAAGAAACCCAAAGGATTGACCTAATGGTTTTTAAGATCTTATGAAATTTATGAGGTCATGAGTTCGAAACCTCTAGCCAAGCGTATTGAGACTATCTCTAAGGTCTAAGAGATTTTTTTCCTTTAATTACCTGGTGTATGTGAGACACAGAACTATACATATCTGAGAGAATATTACACCCTAGTTAGAAAAAAAAAAAACCCTATTATAGGGAAAATTTGTTCCTCACATGTATCACCAGTTTGTCCCTTCTTTTTAAAGCATCATTTAGATAATTAGGGGGTATTCTTTTACACTTCGATTTGAATTGGAGGGACTGAGGGAGATAAGCCTTTTTGGAATCCTTACAAAAGTGTCTTGGTCTGATTCTTCTGAAGATTCAAGAAAAAGGAAAAATCAAACTGAGACTGGGACACCTCAATTTACCAAATTCGTCCTCTTGTCCCAAAATCCACACACTCTCTTATCCTTCCATAGTTCCATGCCTCTCTCAATTATCATTCTTAGTTACAATGGCAGCGGGCCATCATGATGCCAGGATCTCTTACTAACTTTTTTTTTTTGACAATTTCCTCTTACTAACTGTGAGGGGTGTTTTTGTGATGATGCCATGTGGCGTGTCATGGGCGATCACGACGTGGACTTAAGTCTTGAGAAAAGGGAGTCGAACCCAAAATTCAACTGAGAGCCCAAAATCTGGCTCAAGGGCTAATGGGGCATCTTTTAAAAATATTTGAGAGCCAAGATTACGAAACCCAAATAGAATAGGACAAGGACCAAAAAGGCTTGTCAAGGTGATATTGCTAACAAGGGAACCAAAGAACAATTATTGGGCTGGGCCTTCCACTATTCCTCAACTGGATCAGGCTTGAAACATAATAACTTTAATAAAAAATGACTAGAACACATACTTTCCATGCTTCTACTGACGTTTGCCAGGAGGCAAGTGTTTAAAATAATGAACTTGTTAAGAATAAAAAAGAGTTGACTTGGTGGGAGTGAGTCAGCCCCAATGAGACATGCATGAGGGTGAGGGAAAGGTGTATTCGGGCCTTTTTTGGAGTTAGATCAAAGGTAGAAAGGTGTTATATCATTATTACAACTTTCTAAAGTTTTAGCCCAGACATCTGCTACGGGAGCTTTTTGGGGAATAAAGAAGGTTGAGCAGTGAATCTCAATCTTCTTAGTTGGGATTCTGTTTCTGGGTTGGACTTGGGGTTTCTAGGTTGAAGATGACTTAAAGACTCCTATTCTCTATGGTTTTCCTCTAAGGGATGCTATAGAGATGAGGTAGTTGGTTCTTAGAGAAAATCTTCTCTTTGGTTGAGTTAATTGTGGTAATTTCTTAAGTTGTTGTTGGGATGTTGTTGTTCTGATGGTGTTGATCTTGGTAATGGGTTGATGATCCATTAAGAATCGAATCAATCCTATTTATAGGAGTGATTAGGGTAGCCTAAACTGATGGGAAGATCAAGTTTATGACCTCCCCTTAAGCCCATGAACTTCTAAACTTAACCATAAATGGTATTTTTCTTAAGGAAAAGGTTTGAAAATATTCCATAAGTGGAAATAAGTAAGGTTATCCCTTAATTTCGGGATAGAGCTTCCCTAACTTCTGGAATGATCTTCTCATAAGCATTTAATGCTAAATGGTTGGTTTTTGTGAAAGGTTCGGCCATGTATGTCTCTATTGATCTTGGCTCCCATAAGCTTGTCACTATGCCCCCCAACAGACCCGGTGACAGCAACTTAATGGTTGCCCAGATCTTGGGACTCACTCCCTTTCACCAAACCACACTCCTCAAGTTTGAACCACATAAGGAGAGTAGTACCCTCACAGGTCTGGGCCATAGGGCTACTCCCTGAGTCCTTTTTGGGACTGAGATGGACATGGGTCATGGGTTCTTAATCATATTTTTCCATTTCCCATGTGTCTTTTACATGTACAGCGGTCCTTGAGCTTTTATCCAGAGGTTTGTCGCAGGAATAGTGTTGAATTCCATAATTTCCGGTGAAATGGAGAGCTTTGGTGAGCTGGCTTGGCTGGAATGGTGGTGAATGGCTCGAGGAAGAAGATCGGCTGCTCTTCAGTACGCATGAGAGGATGGGGAGCTACTATTTCTCTCTTTATTGTTGAAAACAAATGACATCATGTGGGCTCCATCAGCAGGCATTGAGCCCATTCCTTGATAGCTGACTTTTTGACTTCATGGGACCTATGGACAGGCTGTCTACAGCTCTTTGGGTGTTGGGCTTTTTTACTGTTTAGGCTCTAACTGTCCCTTTTAATTATTTCAATAGTATTTGAGCCCAACAACCATAATATTAGAGTGTTTCGGGCTGTGGGCTTCTTGCAAGTCTGGCTTGGGTCTCCAAACAGTGCCGAGACATTTTAAAATGGGCCCAAATGGTTAGTTGGGGACTGTATATGGCATTTTAATGAATTGGGCTTATTGGACCAATATTTTAAATACTTAATTAAGCCCGAATATTTTATTGGGGGCTTGGTCCAACTATTGTTTAAAAAATAGGCATGTACACTAACTTTTTTGAGTGAGCTCTTTTTCAAAATTATATGTCATGATAGGATTTTTGCCAAATTGCCAGATTGTGCTTGTCTCACAATTATATGATTTATATCGACCTCTTTTATTGGTGGTAGTTCAAAAGTACATCATACACATGGAGGTGGGGCAGTGTGATATAATAATAGTTAAGGGTGGCAAAATGGGGTAGTGTGATATAATAATAGTTATAGATGAGGTTTAATGGGTTTGTGTCAGAGTCGGGTAGACTCGAATAGACACGATTGAATATTTTTATTATGAAGTTGACTTCTAATTTGAACTTGGCTTGTAATTTTATTTTTGGAAGTACTTTTAGCTTTTAATACCTTTTATTGTTATTTTTAAATTTTTAGTTGTAATTATATTTTAATTGTTGTACATGATTTTTATAAACAGGTTAATTCATGTCAAATAATCAGGTTAACCTAACTTAAGACACTTATTTATCAAATGGATTATGTCAAGTTGTGTTAACTCTAACATGACCCGTTTATTAAATGGGTTATATGTGAGTTGTGTCATGTCAACCTGTTTAATAAACAGATTGTGTTAAGGTTGAGAGATCATAACACGATTAATAAATGTATGGTGTTCGTGTCAATCCATATAGTCAAATACCAGTGAGTAGACACGACACGAACATGACACATGAACACGAATTGTCACCCCTAAAATTTTACGCTATTTATAATGCCCCTCCAAATTATAAAGCTGCTCGATTAACATCCCAATTTGAAATAATTGTATCAATGTATCCCCTACCGTTTAAATTACAAAATTTGGTATAATTACAAAATTACCCTAATTGATTGCAACGAAAAACCATATTTTATGTCTAATTTAATTCTCAATTTAGACAGTAGGAGGTATATTGATTTCAATTTTCTCAACTTGGGGCGTCAATCGAGTAAATTAATAGTTTTGTGGGTGACACTGTAAATTGGGTGAAAATTAAGTGGAAAAGTGTAATTACCCAATATAACAACTCAAATCATTACTTGATTTAGTGAAAGAACTTTCATAGAACTTTTACTAATTGCATTTTACCAATTATATTGTTCGTACCAAGTTAGGGTTACGAAATCACGCTTATCACAATTTCATGAGTTCTTGCTATCGATTATATTTATTCAACATCAAATGGACATTTGGTCACAGTGGTGTTCTCCCTTCCTCTTTGGTCCACATCCTCTATGAAGGGTGTGAGTTCGATTCTCCACACTTCACAATTAGAATTAAGATAGAGTATGATTTCTAACACTCCTAAAAAAAATGTATATATATTCAACAAGTCTATATGGAACAGGATATTAATCTTAATTGCATATACCAAGTAATTTTTAGTTGTTAAACCAAAGTCTAATATGGGAATAGCCTCTTACTTGTTACAACTTACAAACAGTCCATAGTTTGAATTATACATGTTAAATGACTAATGGTTTTATGAATAAAGTTTTCCTCCAAATTGGGTTGAAAAAAATGTCATCCAATCTATTACTTAGTGTTTCAAATGACCATCCAAATTTATTTTATTTAGAAGACTTAATGAATCATCTACACAAGTTACATGACTTTTAAATAGGTCAAATACTAAAAGTACATTTGAATATTTATTTGAGTCACCATCGGTTAGATCAACTTTCTTTCAAATTTTAAAAAATCTATGTCATTGTTATATTAGTTATGAAAGGACATGTCGTATAATGTGAATTTGAGTAAAACCGATTGACCATTGAATATCACCAAAAGCTACAGCCTTTTATGAAAAACAACATAAACCATTGTTACATTGAATTGGAGTTGCAAGTTCGTGGAGCTGTCATCTAACAAGCAAAAACTGCTGATATTGATATTCCTTTTCAAATGGAATTGCATAATTGCAAAAAGAAACATAGCACAAGCACAAATACAGGAAGTATTTTATGGACCAATTTGTTTGTCACATTAGTTGGTATTGGCATTAGTACAGAATCTAGAGATCATCTTCCTTCAAAATTTCGTAGGGGATATGAGTTTGCATTCCAATGATCATGAAGCTCTAGTCCAGTCATCTATGGGCCTTACAAAATGTGTGAAATTCATAGTACTTTTGGAATAAACTTCAAGGAACCAGCTTACAAATCATTAAAAGGCCTTCCAGCACCGGGCCTAATGTGTGGCTAACCTGTTGGGAGATATTGGGCTTTTAAGTTGGGTTGGGCCAATCATTATTGGGCCTTGGGTAGTTATTGCATTCATTGTATGCATAGAGCCCAGGTCCACCGTAGGTATTTTGGGCCTTAGGTATGAGCTTTGGGCTTTTCATTGAAATGGGAAGGCCAAAATGGGTTAGACATGCATGCAAGAGATCAAGGAACTCGAGCTTTCAAGTTTCTCTAAAATTTTCTCAAAAGTTTTAAATGATAAAATCCTTGAATGATATGTCGACATGTGGTAAAAAGGGATTGGGTTTAGTTTACTTAATAAATCGAAAGATAGTCATAAAGTTGGCTAGTTCGGATATAACTTTGTTAGCACGTGTTCCACATATTCTATTCTTCCTACTTTTGTAACGATCGCTTTTGAGCAATGTGAGGGAATTTTCTTTGCATTAATAAGTTACGCATAGGTTTGTTTGTTGTACCTCTTTTTTATTTCTTCCTGATAGAATAAGGATCACTTTTGAAAGAAGCAATGAACTTTTTCATTTCATTAAAACAAATTCTTGAATTTGAAAAAGTTCACAAATAGAGTATTTTGGTATACCACTTGTCCCGTAGATTTAATTCCTGGTAATTCAATAATGATCACTTTTCAACCATGAAAGTCAACATAATTCTTTTTATTAAAGTGATTGTATAGTTATATTAATTTCAATAATGATCACTTTTCAATCAAGAATGTCCATTTAATTCTTTTTATTAAAGCGTTTGTGTAATTTGAATAATTTCACGTGTAGCTTTGTTTGGTTTACCACTTGTTCACAAATTCTGTACTTCATGATTCAGTAATGATCACTTTTGAACTAAGCAATGGCATTTTCATTTTATTAAAGCAACTATGTAATTTGGATAAGTTATCGCATAAGTATGTTAAATATATATCACTTGTTCCACTTATTTGTTCATTCTTATTGAGTAATAACCACTTCTAAGCTATGTAATGAAATTTCCCCTCATTAAAGCAATAATGTAATTTGAATAAGTTCCTCATAGCTTTGTTTTCTATTCAACTTTTTCCACATATTGTATTCAACCTGATTCAGTAATTATCACTTAAGAAACGAGTAAAAGATGTTTTCATTTCATTAAAGCAACTTTGAAATTTGAATAAGTTCACATATATGTTTGGTATAACACTTGTTCGACTCTATTCTTTTGATTTAGTGATGTTTTCAACATGAATGACCATTTTTTTTTTTTTTTTAATAATGAGATTGTGTAATGTGAATAATTTATCAAATATCTTTGTTTGGTAACTGGCTCATGGACTCTATACTTTGTGCCTTTATGAATTAGTAATGATCCCATTTGAATAATACAATGGTCCTTTTCTTTTCATTAAAGTAATCTTGTAATTTGGGTAAGTTTGCACATAACTTATTTGGTATATCACGTGTTCCACATATTTTATTATTCTTACTTCAGTTATGATCGCTTTTGTGTTATGTTAGGGAATTTTCTTTTCATCAAAGCAAAATGTAATTTGAATTTGTTACGCATAGGTTTGTTTGTTGTACCTCTTTTTTATTTCTTCCTGATAGAATAAGGATCACTTTTGAAAGAAGCAATGGCCTTTTTCATTTCATTAAAACAAAATTTTGAATTTAAAAATGTTCATAAATAGAGTGTTTTTGGTATACCATCACTTGTCCCGCAGATTTAATTCCTAGTAATTCAAGATATTGGATCTGACGTTTCAATTGGGCAAGTTTGCACATAACTTTGTTTGGTATATCATGTGTTCCACATGTTATATTCTTTCTACTTCAGTTATGATTGCTTTTGTGATATGTTTGAGAATTTTCTTTTTATTAAAGCAAAATGTAATTTGAATAAGTTACGCATATGTTTGTTGTTCTACCTCTTTTTCTCCCAATAGAATAATGATCACTTTTGAAAGAAGCATTGATCTTTTCCATTTCATTAAAACAAACTGTGTAATTTGAATAAGTTCCCGATTGGCATGTTTGGTATACCACTTGTACCACTGATTCTATTCTTGGAGATTATAATGATCACTTTTCAACCATGAATGTCCATTTAATTTATTTTTATTAAAGCGACTGTGTAATTTGAATAATTTTTTGTGTAGATTACCACTTGTTCATGGATTTTATACTTCGTGATTCGCTACTTGAGCATTCGGCCTAGTGTCAATCACATTACTCAAAAAGTCTCACTTCTTTATAAAGGTGTGAGTTTGATCTCCATGATTTCCAAAATATATGTGTATGAGTTTAGATTAAGATTTCTATCATATATAAAAAAAAAAAAAAAAAACTTTCATTTAGTAATGATCACTTTTGAACTAAGCAATGGCATTTTCATTTTATTAATAGCAACTATATAATTTGGATAAGTTATGCATAGTTAGTAATATATGGGATGGAATATATATGGTACGTAATACGTGTGTTTCATTCGGTTTAGGATGTAAAAAAACGTTGTAAAAATATGGCATAAAAAACGGAAATGAAAAAAACGTAAATAGTCGGATGTACGGGTATATTACGAATTTGAACTAAAAAATCGGGACTAAAAAAAGGGCTATATATATCAAGTTATTTCATTTAATATATTCCAATTTAGTAGCATATTTATGTTATCTTAATATTATTATTATATATATATATATATATATATATATATATTAATAATACCAACTAATTAAGCATTTAATTTTTTTCAATTTTTACTTGTGTTTTCAAGCAAAATATATAATAAGTAAATGAATGAAATGATATTTATATATCCCTTCATTCACTTACTTAGCGAAAAAAATGTCAAAATAACAAAAAGTATTTATTATCTCATCTTATTATAATTTAAAATGATTATATTTTTGTTTATTTAAAATCTAACATACATACATATTGTATATGGAATAAGATCTAATCACTCAAATTATAGAAAAATTATAATGGATAAAAAAAAAGATTATAATAAAAATATTTAAATGTAGATGTTCAATATAAATAGTAAAACATGGAGCTAAAAAAATTGATTTTGATAATTTCATTGTCATATATCATGATAAAATGAAACAAAATAAAATTATATCGTCGATAAAAGTATTGAAACTCAGTCAAATTGAAGTATTTTTGTATAAGTATAATACGGGAAACGTTTAATAAGTGTTTTATACGTTTAATTATAGAGAATGTGTATTTTTCAAAATCTTTTTGTTTTGTAAAGTAAACGGGAGTTTTTTTGAAAAATACATATGTACGTGTTTTATACGGCATGGTACGTGTATTTTACTAACTAGGCGCATAACTTTGTTCAATATATCACTTGTTCCACGTATTCTATATATTCATTCTCATTGAGGAATGATCACATCTATGTTATGTAATGACATTTTCTTTTCATTAAAGAAATAATGTAATTGCCACTTGGGTATTCGGCTCTATGGTTATCCCCTTTTCCAAAAAGTCCAACCCTTCTATGAGGATGTGGGTTCGATTCTCGGGATTTTCAAAATATACGTGTGTGTGAGTTTAGATTAGAATTTCTATCATCTATAAAAAAAATAAAAATAAAAATAATGAAATTTGTATAAGTTACTCGTAGTGTTGTTTTCTATAAAACTTTTTCCACATAATTTTATTTTTCCTGATTCAGTAATTATCACTTATGAAACAAGCGGAAGATGTTTTCATTTCATTAAAGCAATTTGAAATTCGAATAAGTTCACATATAGCTTTGTTTGGTATAACAGTTGTTTCAAAGACTTTATTCTTTGTGATTCAGTAGTGATGACTTTTCAACAATGAAATGACCATTTTCTTTTTATTTAGGCTCCATTTGTTTCGCTGTAAAACATTTTCTGTAAAACGTTTTCATCATTTGTGGGTATTTGTTTCGCTGTAAAATGATAGTCAAACTACAAATCAATTCCGTTGACCGGAAAATTCTTTAGTAAAACACGGAAAATGGTTTACGAAATTTTTTTCCGTAAACCATTTTCCAATTTGTTACCCACGCCTCACCCAACCCCTTCTACTCTCTCTCTCGCCCAACCTCTACTACTACTCTCCCTCCGCGTACCTACTCTCTCTAGCAGAACCTCCTTCTCTGCTCCTGCTCTCTATCACACGAAGCCCGTTTCCCTTTGCTCTTTGTCGCACGGCAAAAACCAACCCACTTCTTTGATCTCGCATGGCAAACCCCCACCCCCTTTCTTCAATTTCACACGGAAAACCCCCACCCCCTTTCGTCTCACTTCATAGATCTGTACTCTCGGTGAGTTGCCGATTAATGTGGTGGCTGGTTGTGGTGGGTTGGGTTGTTCATGGCTTGTGGGTTTTTAAACATCAGTGATATGGATTTTTGTTGTAGTGGTTGTTGAGATTTGTGGTTTTTTTGAACCTGGTGATGTGGGGCTTTGTTGTGGTGGTTGTTGTGATTTTTGGATAACGGGGTGGTTGTTTTGGTGGGTTGTGGTGGGCTCGAGGTGGGCGGTGGATTTGTTTGAAAGATTTGTGGTGTGGATTGTTGTGGGTGGAGGATGTGGTGGCAGTGGGCGCGAGGTGGGCGGTGGCGTGGGCTCGAGGTGGGCGGTGGTGTGGATTGTTGTGGGTGGAGGATGTGGTGGCCGTGGAGGATGTGGTGGCTTGGAGTTTTTTTTATTTTTTATTTATTTTTTTTGTACGTCGCACTAAACACCGTAAAATATTTTTCAGAGCATTTTTCAAAATGCAATCAAACACTTGAAAATAAACCATTTTCCCTGAAATCATTTGCATTTGAAAATATTTTACGTTGTAAAATATTTTACAGCGAAACAAACGAAGCCTTAAATGACTGAAATTTGAATAATATCTTGCGCATGTAGCTTTGTTTGGCATACCAATTGTTTACAGATTCTGTACTTGTGATTCATTAATAATGATCCCTTTTGAACTACTTATTGACTATTTCCCTTTCAGTAAATTATAAATTAAACCCTATATTTTAGGGTTCGTTTCAAATTGAACCCTAAAATCTAAAACTATACAAATTTAATCTCCTAGCTTAGCTAGTCTCAAATTGAACCCAGAACTTCTAAAATTGTATCAACCCTGAACTTTTCAATTTTGATTTGAGGTTTGATTGATGATTTAAATTGGTATGATTTAAAAGTCCAAGGTTCGATTTGAAAGTATTGAAACTATAAGGTTTAATTTATAATACTTTATAATTTTTTGGGTTTAATTTTGAAACTTCTGAAATTATAAAATTTAATTTAAAACCACTTCAAGTATAGGGTTAAATTTTAATTTTTTTTCTTTTATAAATTATAATTCTATATAATATATAAAAGCAGAAGACATGAGCGTTAAAACCTAGAATGTCTTACATCATGACAAGTGGCATGTCTATCTATCGTTTAAATTTCTGAAGTGATACGTTGTTTAGATTTCCTAAGTGGTTTGCATGTCTATCTATCGTTTAAATTTCTGAAGTGATACGTTTAAATTTCTGAAGTGATACGTTGTTTAAATTTCCTAAGTGGTTTGATTTAATAACTGCCAAACACTTTTAAATAAAAATAGATAATAACAAATTCTTGATAATAAGTCTCCTACTACTAAAAAGATATCTTAATAAAATATCATAATAAAAATCTTTAAAATAAAAACAGATAATAACAAATTCTTTAAAATAAGTCTCCTACTACTAAAAGACATCTTAATAAAATATCATATTAAAAATCTTACAATTATGACAATCTCCTAATACTAGAAGACTTCTTAAAGATTATAAAAAAAAAATTCATACGTTGTTTAAATTTCCTAAGTGGTTTGATTTAATAACTGTCAAACACTTTTAAATAAAAATTAAAAAAAAAAATCTATCATACACATTTTATAAAAAACAAATCTTAAATAAATATCCTACTACAAAAAGATATCTAAACAAAATATATTTCTCTTAGAGAAATTAAAACAATTATGTCAAACATGTTTTAAAAAAATTATAAAAATTTCAACACCAAATTTTCTAAAATAGGAGTCGTACAAATCTTAAAAAAAAAATCTACACCATTTTTTTTTTTTAAATAAGAGTAATAGATAAAGAATATTGTAGTGTAACTGTGTTAGGAGTACTTTAGTCAAGGTTTCAATACCTATTACTCGGCTAATTAATCCAAGGACATTCATGTAGTTTTGATGATAACCATGATTTTAAGTTATTCATAAATGATATTTTCATATGAACTAATGATTTATGTTTAAAGCATAATGTTGACTATTAATTTAATTGGACCAACATGGCCAATTCAAATATCAAGCAAATGCAAAGTCGACAAGTTGCTGAAGATCAAAGTCATCAAGTCTCAAGACAAAGAAATCAAGCTCAAGAATCATGTTCCGAGACATATGAGAAGTAAGAGTTAGGTTTTGTAAAGTTTATTAAGATTTGATCTTTAAGGCTCAACTTTAAAACCAACTTAAATTGATTTTCAAAAATATTCTGGCTAGATATTTTTGATATTTAAAGATAGCCATGTGAAGAACACAAAGAAATCTCTTACGGTTGGAAAAATTTTTGAAACAGAAAATTGTTTTCAAAACATTGACAAAGTCAATATTAATGGCTAGATATTTTTGATATTTAAACATAGCCATGTGAAGAAATCTCTTACGGTGAAAAATTTATGAAACATAAAAGTTTTTCAAAATATTGACAAAGTCAACATTAATGGCTAGATTGATATTTAAAGACAACCATGAAATCAATTACGGATGAAAAATTTCTGAAACATAAAAGTTTTTCAAAATATTGACAAAGTCAACATTAATGGCTAGATTGATATTTAAAGACAACCATGAAATCAATTACGGATGAAAAATTTCTGAAACATAAAAGTTTTTCAAAATATTGACAAAGTCAACATTAATGGCTAGATATTTTTGAAATTCAAAAACAGCAATGTGAACGCAAACATATCAATTACGGCTGAAAAATTTCTTAAGCAGAAAAGTTTTTCAAAAGATTTCAAAATAAAAAAGACGGTTTGATTGATTGAATTAAGTCTGTGTCCGTTGGAGAATCAAAGCTCTGCCAAAGACTTGCAGCAAAGTTTGGTGCAGAAAAGCAATGAATATAAGCTGGCATACATTGGCACCGTTTATTTGAATTTTAAAAAGTCATGCCAATTATTCAAAAGGCTGATTGCCATTTTCAATTGTCGGTTTAAAGCAATCTTCTGACATTGGCACTTTATTATTTAAAATTATATAGAATCATGATTGTGTTTTCTAACGAACAAAAATTTTCAAATTCAAATTTCCTTTAGTCGATTGATTGAACAATATATAAAGAGAATAGAAGAGAGAAACAAAACAACAGAGCATACAAGAGAAATCAGAGAAAGAAAAGAAAATATCTTTTACATCAATCCATCCTTTCTCAAGCTTATATTTTCATATCATTCAAAATCCTTGATTGAAAATCAAAGTCTTCTAAATACTCTTTGAGCCATATTGATCAAATCTTTGATATACTATTAGAGTGAGCATATTGTGTACAACTACTCTTTGAGAGAGCCATATTTTGTACAACAATCCTTTGTTGAAACTATTGAGTGTTTTTGTTAGGGTTTTAGTATAAATCCTAAGTAGTGAAAAAGATTTTTCACTGGGTGGTTACTCTTCACCGTGTAAGGAAGATTTGTGGGTTTTGGTATAAATCCTAAGGAGTGAAAAAGATTTTTCACTCGGTGGTTACTCTTCACCGCATAAAGGAAGATTTGTAACGGTTTTGATCTTCACCCGAAAGAAGATTGTCAAATAGTGGATTTGGGAATCCTCAAGAAGTGTTCTTGAGGCGGGGACGTAGGCGGGGAAGCCGAACCTCGATAACAATCACTGTGTTTGATTTTCTCTATCTCTATCTCTTACTTATTCAATTGCTTATATATGCTTGTGTTTGATTTTCTATCATATCTATATTGCAATTGAATTGTGTTCTTAAATTTATATCAGTTTTTGCTAAATTTCATATCATATCTATATTGCAAATTGAATTGTGTTCTTATAATTGTTTAATCAATATTTGCAATTTGAGGATAGTCTTTAATTCCGCATTTAAATCGAAAAAGTTTGCATCAACCTAAATCACCCCCCCTCTTAGGTTGATATTTGGGTAACAGTAC
>OU015766.1:24218598-24243526 GCA_907173295.1 Fagus sylvatica | reverse complement strand
TGGTGGTTGTTGAGATTTGTGGGTTTTTTGAACCTGGTGATGTGGGGCTTTGTTGTGGTGGTTGTTGTGATTTTTGGGTAACGGGGTGGTTGTTCTGGTGGGTTGCGGTGGGCTCGAGGTGGGCGGTGGATTTGTTTGAAAGATTTGTGGTGTGGATTGTTGTGGGTGGAGGATGTGGTGGCAGTGGGCGCGAGGTGGGCGGTGGCATGGGCTCGAGGTGGGCGGTGGTGTGGATTGTTGTGGGTGGAGGATGTGGTGGCCGTGGAGGATGTGGTGCTTGAGTTTTTTTTATTTTTTTTATTTTTTTTTACGTCGCACTAAACACCGTAAAATATTTTTCAGAGCATTTTTCAAAATGCAATCAAACACTTGAAAATATACCATTTTCCCTGAAATCATTTGCATTTGAAAATATTTTACGTTGTAAAATATTTTACAGCGAAACAAACGAAGCCTTAAATGACTGAAATTTGAATAATATCTTGCGCATGTAGCTTTGTTTGGCATACCAATTGTTTACAGATTCTGTACTTGTGATTCATTAATAATGATCCCTTTTGAACTACTTATTGACTATTTCCCTTTCAGTAAATTATAAATTAAACCCTATATTTTAGGGTTCGTTTCAAATTGAACCCTAAAATCTAAAACTATACAAATTTAATCTCCTAGCTTAGCTAGTCTCAAATTGAACCCAGAACTTCTAAAATTGTATCAACCCTGAACTTTTCAATTTTGATTTGAGGTTTGATTGATGATTTAAATTGGTATGATTTAAAAGTCCAAGGTTCGATTTGAAAGTATTGAAACTATAAGGTTTAATTTATAATACTTTATAATTTTTTGGGTTTAATTTTGAAACTTCTGAAATTATAAAATTTAATTTAAAACCACTTCAAGTATAGGGTTAAATTTTAATTTTCCCTTTTCCTTTTATAAAATATCTTATAATATATAAAAGCAGAAGACATGAGCGTTAAAATCTAGAATGTCTTACATCATGCCAAGTGGCATGTCTATCTATCATTTAAATTTCTGAAGTGATACGTTGTTTAGATTTCCTAAGTGGTTTGCATGTCTATCTATCGTTTAAATTTCTGAAGTGATACGTTTAAATTTCTGAAGTGATACGTTGTTTAAATTTCCTAAGTGGTTTGATTTAATAACTGTCAAACACTTTTAAATAAAAATAGATAATAACAAATTCTTGATAATAAGTCTCTACTACTAAAAAGATATCTTAATAAAATATCATAATAAAAATCTTTAAATAAAAACAGATAATAACAAATTCTTTAAAATAAGTCTCCTACTACTAAAAGACATCTTAATAAAATATCATATTAAAAATCTTACAATTATGACAATCTCCTAATACTAGAAGACTTCTTAAAGATTATAAAAAAAAATCATACGTTGTTTAAATTTCTAAGTGGTTTGATTTAATAACTGTCAAACACTTTTAAATAAAAATTAAAAAAAAAATCTATCATACACATTTTATAAAAAACAAATCTTAAATAAATATCCTACTACAAAAAGATATCTAAACAAAATATATTTCTCTTAGAGAAATTAAAACAATTATGTCAAACATGTTTTAAAAAAATTATAAAAATTTCAACACCAAATTTTCTAAAATAGGAGTCGTACAAATCTTAAAAAAAAAATCTACACCATTTTTTTTTTTAAATAAGAGTAATAGATAAAGAATATTGTAGTGTAACTGTGTTAGGAGTACTCTTTTAGCTCAAGGTTTCAATACCTATTACTCGGCTAATTAATCCAAGGACATTCATGTAGTTTTGATGATAACCATGATTTTAAGTTATTCATAAATGATATTTTCATATGAACTAATGATTTATGTTTAAAGCATAATGTTGACTATTAATTTAATTGGACCAACATGGCCAATTCAAATATCAAGCAAATGCAAAGTCGACAAGTTACTGAAGATCAAAGTCATCAAGTCTCAAGACAAAGAAATCAAGCTCAAGAATCATGTTCCGAGACATATGAGAAGTAAGAGTTAGGTTTTGTAAAGTTTATTAAGATTTGATATTTATGGCTCAACTTTAAAACCAACTTAAATTGATTTTCAAAAATATTAATGGCTAGATATTTTTGATATTTAAAGATAGCCATGTGAAGAACACAAAGAAATCTCTTACGGTTGGAAAAGTTTTTGAAACAGAAAATTGTTTTCCAAAACATTGACAAAGTCAATATTAATGGCTAGATATTTTTGATATTTAAACATAGCCATGTGAAGAAATCTCTTACGGTGAAAAATTTATGAAACATAAAAGTTTTTCAAAATATTGACAAAGTCAACATTAATGGCTAGATTGATATTTAAAGACAACCATGAAATCAATTACGGATGAAAAATTTCTGAAACATAAAAGTTTTTCAAAATATTGACAAAGTCAACATTAATGGCTAGATTGATATTTAAAGACAACCATGAAATCAATTACGGATGAAAAATTTCTGAAACATAAAAGTTTTTCAAAATATTGACAAAGTCAACATTAATGGCTAGATATTTTTGAAATTCAAAAACAGCAATGTGAACGCAAACATATCAATTACGGCTGAAAAATTTCTTAAGCAGAAAAGTTTTTCAAAAGATTTCAAAATAAAAAAAGACGGTTTGATTGATTGAATTAAGTCTGTGTCCGTTGGAGAATCAAAGCTCTGCCAAAGACTTGCAGCAAAGTTTGGTGCAGAAAAGCAATGAATATAAGCTGGCATACATTGGCACCGTTTATTTGAATTTTAAAAAGTCATGCCAATTATTCAAAAGGCTGATTGCCATTTTCAATTGTCGGTTTAAAGCAATCTTCTGACATTGGCACTTTATTATTTAAAATTATATAGAATCATGATTGTGTTTTCTAACGAACAAAAATTTTCAAATTCAAATTTCCTTTAGTCGATTGATTGAACAATATATAAAGAGAATAGAAGAGAGAAACAAAGACAACAGAGCATACAAGAGAAATCAGAGAAAGAAAAGAAAATATCTTTTACATCAATCCATCATTTCTCAAGCTTATATTTTCATATCATTCAAAATCCTTGATTGAAAATCAAAGTCTTCTAAATACTCTTTGAGCCATATTGATCAAATCTTTGATATACTATTAGAGTGAGCATATTGTGTACAACTAGTCTTTGAGAGAACCATATTTTGTACAACAATCCTTTGTTGAAACTATTGAGTGTTTTTGTTAGGGTTTTAGTATAAATCCTAAGTAGTGAAAAAGATTTTTCACTGGGTGGTTACTCTTCACCGTGTAAGAAAGATTTGTGGGTTTTGGTATAAATCCTAAGGAGTGAAAAAGATTTTTCACTCGGTGGTTACTCTTCACCGCATAAGGAAGATTTGTAACGGTTTTGATCTTCACCCGAAAGAAGATTGTCAAATAGTGGATTTGGGAATCCTCAAGAAGTGTTCTTGAGGCGGGGACGTAGGCGGGGAAGCCGAACCTCGATAACAATCATTGTGTTTGATTTTCTCTATCTCTATCTCTTACTTATTCAATTGCTTATATATGCTTGTGTTTGATTTTCTATCATGTCTATATTGCAATTGAATTATGTTCTTAAATTTATATAATCAGTTTTTGCTAAATTTCATATCATATCTATATTGCAAATTGAATTGTGTTCTTATAATTGTTTAATCAATATTTGCAATTTGAGGATAGTCTTTAATTCCGCATTTAAATCGAAAAAGTTTGCATCAACCTAAATCACCCCCCCTCTTAGGTTGATATTTGGGTAACAGTACCCTTTTAGTGAAAATGTATTGATTGGTAAACAATCACTTAAAATATCATTTGGTTAACAAATATACTCATTGATAAAGGGAAAATAAATAGAGCATGTTAAATTGAAGGTTCCTCATTCCTGCATAATCTGCTTATATAACATTTAAACAATGGTAATCTGATACAAGTTTTGTTCTTCTACTTCTTTTTCTTTTTTATTTATTTATTTTTCTATCATGATCTATTTTTATTTTTATGTTTTTGTACGTTTATATGACTGCAAGGTTTTAAACAATGGTAATCTAGTACATTTTGTTCTTCTACTTCTTTTTCTTTTTATTTATTTATTTTTTCAAACATGATTTTTTTCTTTTTTTTTTTTTTTTTGTTTTTTTTTTTTTTGTGTTTTTATACATTTATATGACTGCAAGGAGATCTAAGAGGCAATTGAACTAAAGTAATCTTTTATTTTATTTTCTTGATTCTTGATGAAGTAAACGACACTTTGGTGAAGTAAACGGCATCAACTTACTTTGCAGTGTTCAACGACAGTAGTTTAGATGAGCTGGTAAGTGTAAGGTTCCAGATGAATCTGGAAGCTTCACTTACACTCACGTGCTCTCCACAAGAGGTGGATTCAGGCTCAAAATCCAGCTCAAGTCCAGTGGGCTCTGCGCATAATTTGGAGTCCAGTGAGCCCAGTTATTAGCACGTGTTGTTCATGTTAATAAGAGTTTGTTAACTCTGTAACTAACTTAATCTTTCCCTCTCACTGTATAAATATTGTATTGCAGTAGTCAGATTAATCAAGAAGTATTATTCACAATTACACTTGCATTTCTATCATTTCCTACGTATATTTCTTGTACTCTTTCATGGTATCAGAGCCATCAATGGCTTCCTCAAACACTCAAAATCATACTGGTTTCTCCAATACTTCATTCCACTCTTCTTCTTCTTCAATGCAAGCTCCTCTGTTAATCTTGTCAAACATGTCAAATTTGATGTCAGTCAAACTTGACAGTTCAAACTTCATAGTTTGGAAACACCAGCTTTCCTCAATACTGAAGGCTTATTCCATGATCGATTTTGTTGATGGAACTGTTCCATCTCCATCTCAATTCCTTACTGATGCAGAAGGTAATCTCACCTCTGCTGCAAATCCAGAATTCAAAATCTGGAACACAAGAGATCAGGCACTTCTGACCTTGATCAACTCAACACTCTCTACTCCAGTTCTGTCCATGGTGGTTGGACACAACTCAGCACAGGCTGTGTGGAAAACGCTTGAGCAGAGGTTTACTTCAACCTCTAGAGCAAATGTACTGAATCTCAAGATTGAATTACACAACCTCAAGAAAGGTGGAGAATCTGTCAACTCTTACCTTCAAAAAGTCAAGAACACCCGAGATAAGCTAGTTGCAGTTGGTATACTGATTGATAATGAAGAGTTACTTCATATAATTCTCAAAGGCTTGCCTAGAGAATATGGTCCTTTCTGTTCTGCAATCAGAACCAGAAATGAGCCTGTGAGTTTTGAAGAAATCATGGTGCTGTTACAGACTGAGGAGCTATCACTTGTGGAGTGTTCAGATTCTGGTAAAGATCTTCAAGCAATGGCATTATTTGCTTCTACAACACCAAATAACAGAAACTTCAATTCTCAGTCCTCTTTTTATGTCAACAACTCCCAATCTAGAGGCAGAGGCAGGAGCAACTCTCAAAGAGGCAGAGGTGGAAGGTTTAACAACCATAATCAGTACTCTTCACCCAGTCAAGGTCAGTCCACATCTTCACAGCATTCCCAGAACAAACCAGAGGGTTCAAGGCCTCAATGTCAAATCTGTGGAAAATTGGGACATCAAGCACTGGATTGTTATCACAGGATGGACTTTGCCTATCAAGGTAGACATCCACCTGCAAAATTGGCTGCCATGGCTTCTACCTCTAATGGTGCTCAAGCTGGAGAGTCATGGCTTACAGACACTGGAGCTACTGACCACCTTACTGCCAACATGAACAATCTGAATACTCATACATCTTACCAAGGGACTGAACAAGTAGCTGTGGGCAATGGCCAATCCATTCCTATCAACAACATTGGCACGGGTCAGTTATGCACTAAACTCTATAATTTTAGGCTTCTGAATCTATTACACTCATCTAAAATCTCATCAAACTTACTTTCAGTCCATAAACTCTGCAAAGATAACCATTGTTCTTGTTACTTTGATTCTAACAAGTTCCTCATTCAGGATTTACCTTCGGGGAAGGTTCTCTACAAGGGTTTGAGTGAAAATGGCTTATATCCTATTCACACAAATCATCCCTCTGTACAAACAAACACTGCCTCTCCTTCTGTGTCTGCATTTCTGTCTTCCAAAAAATAAATGGCAACTCTGGCACCACCGATTGGGTCATCCAAGTGATAGAGTTTTAGTTTCTGCTTTACCTAATCTGTCCTCTTGTATTTCTGTTCAAAATAAACATGTGCAACATCATTGTAAACATTGTTTAATTGGCAAAATGCACAAATTGCCTTTTGAACCTTCCAAATTTCATAGTACTCAACCTCTAGAGTTGGTACACAGTGATGTATGGGGGCCAGCTCCAATTACTTCTTTCAATGGATATAGATATTACCTCTTGTTTGTTGATGACTATACTAGGTTCAGTTGGTTATATCTGTTGAGAAATAAGTCTGATGTCTTTACCACTTTCAAAAATTTCAAAGCCACAGTTGAAAAACAATTATCCAAACATATTAAGTTTCTTAGAACTGACTGTGGTGGTGAATACACCTCCAATGAATTCAATGCATACTGTGCCTCTAATGGTATTACTCATCATCTTTCATGTCCACACACCCCTCAACAGAATGGCATCGTTGAGAGGAAACATAGACATATAGTAGAATGTGCCCTTACACTCTTGTCTCATGCCAGTCTGCCTATTGTCCATTGGACTTATGCCATCACTGCTGCCATTCATCTTATTAACCGATTGCCTACACCAAAATTGTCTCACAAATCTCCATGGGAAAAACTCTTTCACAAACCCCCAGACATTTCCCATCTCAAAACTTTTGGGTGCATTTGTTTTCCCTTACTAAGACCCTATAATACCCACAAGTTACAACCAAGATCCACTCCTTGCATTTTTCTTGGTTATCCTCCTTTTTCTAAAGGATATGTCTGTCTTGACCCAACTACACACAGAATCTATATCTCATGCCATGTTGTCTTTAATGAGACTGAATTTCTGCCTAATCTGCCCTCCCAGTCTGCTTTGTGTAATACACCAGTCACATCCACTTTTGACTCCTCACCTTGGCTGTTAGTCATGCTGCACAACTGTTCTGTCCAACATCTTACCCCACCTGCTGAGTCTGTAATTTCCTCACCATCTCTAGTCACTGTCCAATCTCCTACTGTCCCTATTGTTGAGCTCAGTCCACCCTCTCCTCATCCTACACCATCTGCAGAATCCTCTACCCCATCTGCAGAATCTGCAGAATCTGCAGCATCTGTTTCTGCAGAATCACCTATCCCATCTGTTTCTGCAGAATTCTCTACACCAGCCTCTCCATCACAAACTACCTCCTCTATACCTGTTTCTGCAGCTTCCCATATACCAGTTCCTGCCACTTTAGCTCCAGCTCAACCCACTTTAGTTCCAGCTCCACCTCCACCACAACCTCTGGTTTCCCCACTTGTCCATACCCATCCTATGCAGACTCGAGGCCAGAAATGGGATTTTCAAACCCAAATTGTATTATACCACCCTCACAGATTACACCTATACAGAACCTCCTACCTATCAAGCAGCTTCCAAATATCCTCACTGGTGTACTGCCATGAATGAAGAGTTCTCAGCTCTTCAAAGACAGAAAACTTGGTCCCTTATTCCCTTACCTCCAGGCAAAAATGTAGTTGGTTGCAAGTGGGTTTTTAAACTCAAGAGAAATAGTGACGACAGGGAGAAAGTTTCACTAAGAAAATAGGGAGATTACAATAGTGGTACCAGGACTTTCAAAGAACCCAAACCCCAATTACACCCTAACTCTCTCTCACCAAGAATAAACCTAGAGAAACCCTTCTCTAATTATTCTATATTGTGGCACACAAATAAGACCTAAAGCCTTATATATATAGCAAGGGGTTTTGCTGAATCCTACCAAAACAAGGACTTGGCATAAAGTCAATTATTTTATTGACCAATTAAGGTCACCGACTCAACAGTTTTTAAACTCAAGGGAAACAGTGATGGCACCATTTCTAGATATAAGGCCAGGCTAGTGGCCAAAGGCTTCCACCAGCAGTATGGAATTGATTTTGCTGAGACTTTCAGTCCAGTGGTTAAGCCTCCTACAGTCAGGTTGATTCTTGCTTTAGCTGTTACCTACAATTGGCCACTCAAACAGCTTGATGTTCGCAATGCTTTCTTACATGGTATTCTAAAAGAAGAGGTTTATATGCAACAACCTACTGGCTATGTTGACTCCACTCATCCTACTCATGTATGCCAGCTTCACAAATCCATTTATGGCCTTAAGCAAGCTCCTAGAGCCTGGTTTGAAAGCTTCACTACTCAGTTGCTCACTTTGGGATTTCAACCATCCTCTGCAGATTCTTCTCTGTTCATTTACAAGGATGGTCCAATCATTGCCTTTCTACTCTTGTATGTTGATGATATTGTTCTTACAGGCAACAACTCCTTCTTTCTCAGCCAACTGATCACCAGTCTCAGTCAGGTGTTTGAACTTAAGGATATGGGCAAGTTACATTACTTTCTTGGTCTGCAGATTACTAGATCATCCCAGGGTCTCACTCTCACACAAACAAAGTATGCCACAGATCTGTTAACCAAACATAATATGCTTAATTGCAGTCCTTGCAAGACCCCGTGTGTCCCTAACACTCGTCTCTCAACTACTTGTGGCAAGCCCCTGTTCACTGATGTTCATGCTTATCGTAGTCTTGTGGGTGCTCTTCATTATCTCACCTTCACCAGGCCAGATCTCTCATTTGCAGTCCATCAAGTCTGTCAGTTCATGCAAGCTCCTACTGACATCCATCTTACTGCTGCCAAACGCATCCTCCGCTATGTCAGGGGTACCATTGACAATGGTTTATTCTACACTCCAGGTCCTATTTTTCTCTTTCAGCTTTCTCCGATGCTGATTGGGCTGGAGATCCCAATGATAGCTCGCGCTCCACCTCAGGTCTGCTCGTGTTTCTTGGCAACAATCCTATCACCTGCTCTCAACTACTTGTGGCAGCCCCTCACTGAGTTCATGCTTATCGTAGTCTTGTGGGTGCTCTTCATTACTCACCTTCACAGGCCAGATCTCTCATTTGCAGTCCATCAAGTCTGTCAGTTCATGAAGCTCCTAGACATATCTTACTGCTGCCAAACGCATCCTGCTATGTCAGGGGTACCATTGACAATGGTTTATTCTACACTCCAGGTCCTATTTCTCTTTCAGCTTTCTCCGATGCTGATTGGGCTGGAGATCCCAATGATAGGCTCCACCTCAGGTCTGCTCGTGTTTCTTGGCAACAATCCTATCACCTGGTCAGCTAAGAAGAACTTACAGTTCCAGATCCTCTATGAAGCAGAATCAGAGCCCTTGCCTCTGCCTCTGCTGATTATGCTGGCTTCGTACTCTGGTTAAGGATCTTGGTCTTTATCTGTATGATCTATTCTATGGTGTGACAATGTCTCTGCCCTCGCCATTGCATCCAATCCTGTTTTTCACGCTCGGACAAAGCATATTGAAGTGGACTTTCATTTTATCCGAGAACGAGTTCTTCGCAAAGACCTTCAAGTCAAATTTGTTTCTACTGTTGACCAATTAGCTGACATTTTTACCAAGGGCCTGCCTTCTCCACGATTTCAAGATCTCTGTTCCAAACTTCTGGTTCCAGTAGACTCCATTCGTTTGCGGGGGGATGATGAAGTAAACGACACTTTGGTGAAGTAAACGGCATCAACTTACTCTGCAGTGTTCAACGGCAGTAGTTTAGATGAGCTGGTAAGTGTAAGGTTCCAGATGAATCTGGAAGCTTCACTTACACTCACGTGCTCTCCACAAGAGGCGGATTCAGGCTCAAAATCCAGCTCAAGTCCAGTGGGCTCTGCGCATAATTTGGAGTCCAGTGAGCCCAGTAATTAGCACGTGTTGTTCATGTTAATAAGAGTTTGTTAACTATGTAACTAACTTAATCTCTCCCTCTCACTGTATAAATATTTGATTACAGTAGTCAGATTAATCAATAAGTATTATTCACAATTACACTTGCATTTCTATCATTTCCTACGTATATTTCTTGTATTCTTTCAATTCTAACTTATTTTCTATTTTATCAATTAAAGATAACCATTTTTTCTCAATTATTATACACTATCTAATTCCTTTTATTTTTTTGTTGTTGGTGCAATTCCATCTATTTGTTATTATCAGTTTTTTTTTTTTATTTTTTTTATGGAACATATTTTTCATAAAATAATTCTAAATATATATTTTGATCATATACACATTTTATGTGTTTATATAGAGTTTTTTCCCTGCATTACATGGGTTATACACTAGTTTGTATAAGTTCTAGAGTATATTTTTTTGGTTTAATGTTTATTCCACATATTCTACACTTCTTGATTCAGTATTGCTAGCTTTTGAACTATGTAATGGTCATCTTTTTTTCTTTTTCTTTTTTCATCAAAAAATAAAAAGTCAGCCGTGTAATTTGAATACTTCCTTGCATAACTTTGTTTAGTATACCAATTGTTCTGCATATTCTATTCTTCCTATTTTAGAAATGATCACTTTTGAGCTTAGTGGTTGCTTTTTGTTCATTAAAGCAACTGTGTAATTTCGATAAGTTGTGCATAGCTTTGTTAGCGGTACCAGTTTTTCCGCATATTCTACTTTTCCTAATTTAAAAATGATCACTTTTGAAACATGTAATAACTGTCTTAATTTCATTAAAGCAGCTTTGTAGTTCTGATAAGTTTCGGCATAACTTTCTCTGGTACACCACCTGTTCCACATATTTTATTATTTGTGATTCAGTAATGATCACTTTTCAGCCATAGATGATTATTTTCCTTTTATTAAAGCGAATTTGTAATTCGAATAATTTCTCGCATATCTTTGTTCGGTTCCCTATAGACTTACTAATAATGACCACTTTTGAACAATACAATGCCTATTTTTATTTTTTTATTAAAGCAATAGTGTAATTTGGATTTTGTTGGTCCCAGATGTGATTGACAATCCCGTTAGGGTGGTGAAAAAAAAAAAAAAAAAAGGCCTGCTGAAATGCCATATGCATTCCCTATTTAAAGAATAAGATACATCTGTTGGCAATGGACATGATTCTAGACCAAAGGATATGCCTTTTAGCCAAAAAGACACAACTCATTGTGACCATCACCAAGTGGGCTGATGCATACATGAGGGTGCACCATATCATCGTGTGATTACCCATCATGGTCATGCACTTGCAGTTCATACATAACTTTGTTTAGTATATATATCACTTGTTCCACATATTCTATCCTTTTTAATTTAGTAATGATCTCTTTTGAGCTATGTTATGGCATTTTCTTTTCATTTAAACACAATGTAATTTGAATTAGTTTCGCATAGGTTTGTATGCTATACCTATTTCATTGATGAAGCAATTATATATGTAAATCGAAAAAGTTGTCACATGGATTGGTTTGGTATACCTCTTTCTTTTAGAGATTCTATTCATTTCGATTCAATAGTAATCAATCATGTAATAAACATCTTCATTTTATTAAAGTAACTATGTAATTTGAATGAGTTCATGTGTTCCTGTTTGATATACCATTCCTTCCATATATATATATATTCTGTTCTTCTTGATAAAGTAATGATCGCTTTTGAGTTCTACGTAGTGGCTTTCTTTTCATTAATGCAATTTTGTAATTTGAATATGTTCCGCGTGGCTTTGTTTAGTGTAGTAATTTTTTTTTCTTCCTTCTTCTTTTACATATTCTATACTTCTTGATTTAGTAAAGATCACTTTTGGATCATGTAATGAAAGTTTTTCATTTTATTGAAGAAATTGTGTAATTTGAATAAGTTTTCAACTAGTTTTTGTTTTTATTTATATTTATTTATTTTTTGTGTGTATACAACATGTTCCATGGATTGGATTGTTCCACATATTCTATTTTTCTTAATTCAGTAATGATCTTTTTATTTTTCATAAAATCAACTGTGTAATTTGAATGAGTTCCCAAATAGTTTTGTTTGCTATACCACTTGTTCCATATATTATTATTTTTCGTGATTTGGTAATGATTACTTTTGAACCATGTAATGCCCATGTTCATTTTATTAAAACTACTGTATAATTTGAATAAGTTTCCAAATAGTTTTATTTGGTATACCACTTGTTCCACAGATTCTGTACTTATGTGATTTAGTAATGGTCACTCTTAAACCATGCATGTAATGATGGTGGTTTTCTTTTCACTGAAGCAACTGTACGTAATTTGAATAAATTCCCACATAACTTTGTTTGCTATACTGCTTGTTCCACGGATTCTATTCTTGGTGATGCAGTAATGAATCGCTTTTGAACCACGAAATGACCATTTTCTTTTTATTCAATCCAACTCTGTAATTTGGATACTTCTGGTCTAGCTTTGTTTTGTACAACACTTGGTTCACAGATCATTTTGATCTTTTGAAAGAAATTGTGGAAATTGAATGAGTTCCGCATAGCTTTTCTTGGCATTATACCAACAAAAAGAGCACCCCATGGACATTTTGTCTGTAATTTCTAAGCCTTTTATTTATATGTCCATAGCCCTCATAATCACGGCCATATCTGTGTACTTCATTACCATATGGTTTGTACAGGTGGTGCAGAGTTACAAGCAGAGTTACAAGAAGGTTAGAAGGGATTTCAATCTCTTGCATGCTATCATAAAAGACATAGAAGACGTTTCAGAATCAGAAAGAAAGATAGATGAGAAGGCCAATCAACTTCGTTATCCCCAACTTAAATCCGGAGCCACTATACAACTCTCTGATGCTGAGAGATCCTGGGTGGAGGCAACCGAAGAGGTGGTTCGCATGGTAGATAATTTGGATGACACCTACCGGAAACTGACAGAAGGAAAAATAAACTGGGAAAGGATTTGTGAGGTTTTTAAGAATATCATAAAAATTCTTAGCCTCCCGGCAGACTTGGATTCGTACTGGGAGACAGTACCACCTGGAATCTGTAAATCAGTAGAGCGATCAAGGTGTATTGTTAGAAGCCTGCAGAACAGGCCAATTGAGACAGAGCAACCTTTCGTTTATGAACGAGCTGGAACATTCTCTGTTGATTGGAATAAATTACTTGACCTGTCGAAAAATAATCCAGGTTTAGTTTCTGGAAAGGAAAAGGAAATACGTTACACCATCGAGTTGCCACTGCAGCTACTGGATGCTTTACTGCGAGATTTACAAGAGCTTCAATTTGAAAGTGAAACGGAAAAGGCCTGGGTGAATGAAGCCAAGGGGATCATGGACGACCTCGACCATGCAATAGACAGCATAGAGGAAACCGCAAATCAAATGAAACGTATTCCGTATTTCGGTAATGTGATCGCAAGGCGTCAGCTGGAGAAGAGTTTTGGCTACATCAATAGACTGCTCTGGGACCTCTTTTATAAAAAGTTTCTTTTGGATTTCACATTTATGGGAAGAGTACCACCAAAATCATTCCATCCATCCCCACAGCAGCAAACTCAGGACACAACCGTTGACCAAAACAATTTAGAACTTCTAGACAACTTTCTCAAGCATCTCAATTGGGAACCCAGCTTCGAAGCAGCAGATTCTTTCAAAGTAGTGCGCCGATTTCTCTTAAAAGCAAAAGGAGCAATTGAAGGTATGGACTATTCAAGTAAGGTTTGGAAGGATCACATGAATATCATTTTTGAAGATGCAAATTCTTTGTTGCCATCTCAATCCCAAAGGAGCAACCGTAGTAGTACTCGAAACGAGACACATCCTTCGAGAAAGTTCTCCGCAGAAAATGCGCCATTGGTGAAAGCTCTCAGACTTCTTGCAATAAGCATAAGGGTATGTCGCATTGAACTGAGGAAGGAGACAAACTCGGTGGTTGGCTTGGAAGAAGACGTAGATAAATTGGTCGTACGACTAACCACCAATAATTGTGAGAATTTCTCCACTCTTTCCATTGTGGGGATGGAAGGCATAGGTAAGACTACTCTTGCAAAGGTGGTTTTTAGCCATAAAGTTATTAAGAAGCATTTTGAAGAGAAATACTGGGTGGATCTACCTGATCATATTGTGGACCAGAAGTCACTCCTGACAGCATTATCAAAAGTGGTCCTGCCCAATCACAAAGAGAAGAAAAAAGATTACTCGTTAACCAAGGAGGTGAATGATTTGTTGAAGGTGAATGATTTGTTGAAGGCTAAGAAGTACCTTCTAGTTCTGGACAACATTTCTAACAAGGAAACCTGGGATAATCTTATTGAAGCATTCAGGAATAGCAAAAATGGGAGCAGAATTTTGCTCACCACACGAGACAAGAGTGTAGCTTTACATGTTGGCGGCCCAAGTTGCTGCCCACTCTACCTTCGACTACGAACCAAAGAGGAGAGCTTGGATTTGTTTAAACAGATGGTGTCCATTGAGCCTGAACCTTCTCGGTCTGATCAACGCTCTTCAGAATCGGAAAAGGCAAAAGAAGTTGTAATAAAATGTGGGGGCTTGCCACTTTCCATCTTAAGTCCTCGGTATTTATTGTCAGGGAAAGATGTGAAAATTAAGGACTTGACAAGGATGCTTGAACATGTCAAATTTTACCAAACACCATGGACGGAAAACTTGGAAAGACAGCTGGAAGACTTGCCTGAGAATCAAAGTAAATGTCTTTCTTACTTTGGACGATTCCCCAAAGACTCTGAAATTTCTGTAAGGAGATTATCCGTTTTGTGGGTTGCAGAAGGGATGGTAAAACGAAGTAGTGATCAAGAAGAAGAGTCTCTTAAATCTGTGGCAGAGAAGTATTTAAATGAGTTCATAGACCGCAACTTGGTACAAACAGTGGCAAGAAATCCGAACGGGAATGTCAAGACATGTGTCTTCCCTGGAGCTCTGCGAGACCTCTGGTTCGACAAGAATCCAATTATGGATAGGGACGTTTTTTGTTATGTTGCTGAAAATGATGCCAGTTCTAGTCATGCTCTTGTTGGTAACAGAAATTCACCAAATATATGGCAAAACTGCAGAAATCCCTCCACCATTCTCTGCTTTGATAGTCGAGTAGGAGATAAACCTGGAAAAGAGATAGGTGAATTTCTTCGTAAGGGCATTGCAAATGAGCATTTCAGACAGTTAAATGTGCTTGATCTTGAACAAGTATTCAGACCTCAGTTTCCTAAAAATTTCGGAAAATTAATTCAGTTAAAGCATCTGGGGTTAAGATGGACTTACCTAGAGGAAATCCCTTCATCAATTGGTGACTTAGTGAACCTCGAAACTTTGGATGTGAAGCATACTTACATCCACACTCTCCCTAGTTCAATATGGAAACTGCAGAAACTTCAATACTTGTACATGAGCGACATTTTTCGAAGCAAAATTAAGCATCCAAAAGAACAATATCATCAACAAAGTCAATTTCTGGAAAGTCTCGAAATACTGCGGGGTGCATTTGTAGATAAGGACAGTCATCTGAAGGATGCCCTCAAAAGGATGAACAAGCTTAAGATAATGGATCTGGCGTTTCAATTGGACTGGTCACAACAAAAAGAATTGGCAGAGAGTCTTGTGGAACTGAAGGTCCTTCAGGAATTGACGTTGAAATCAATTGATGAAATGGGTCGACCTCAAGATCTACATGTGAATCAGTTCGCATGCCTCGAAAATCTCTCAGCCCTATATTTGTTTGGAAAATTGAATAATCCATCCATCATTACTGGACTCCCTCTCTGCCTGACTGAACTTACTTTATCATTCTCTGAACTTTCATATGATCCAATGCTAGAGTTAGGGAAGCTTGACAAACTTGAATCCCTCTGTTTCTACTCTAATTCTTATACTGGGAAAAGGATGAATTGCTCCAAGGGAGGCTTTCCCAAGCTTAAAGTTCTGAAATTATGGATGCTTCCGAAACTGGAAGAATGGAATGTGGAGGAAAAAGCAATGCTGAGCCTCAAGCACTTGGAGATTCGGTCCTGTAAGAAATTGAAGGTCCCCACCATCACCTCCATGAGGCATCTAGAGAGTCTTCGTGAAGTGAAATTGAAAGATATGTCAGTGGATTTCAAAAACGAAATTGAGCTAAACAAGGATGAAATCTGGAAAGATGTTGCTCTCCGTCTGGTCATTACTTATACAACACAGCAGTGAGGTGAGGTTGTCTTTCTTTTCTTTCTATGTTCCTTTTGTTTTTTCAGTTCTTTAAACAAATCATTCAGATTTTCACAATGCAACTTGTAAATACAGATTTGTGCTTCCTTTCATTACTTGTCTGACCATGAGTAATGGTGTGGGCATTGGACAAAAGCCAGCAGAGGTGTTTGAAGATGATTTGTTAATGTCACCATGTATAAGGGTACTTCATTAGTTTTTATTATTACTATTTTCTTGTCGCCTGGTTTTACAGTATTTGATCAATAAAAGTCATATGCTTTCTATGTAAATGACTGGAATAAAATCGTACGCTTTGTAGCAAACAAAGTGCTACTGTGTGTGTTTTTTATTTTTTTATAATTGTTTTTCCTTTGTGTGGCTTGGTTGATCAATAATATGTAATAGTCATATGCTTCCCATGCACATGACTGGAATAAAATCTTACGCTTTGTTGCAAACAATGTGCTATTGTCTCTGTGTGTTCTTTTATTGGATGGGGGTCATATGATATCACATATGTTATTTTTTCTGGACAGATATATTTGTTGTGATTGAAATACTCTGATGGCTCCTATTGAATAATAAGACAAGTATTTATCATATTAATTACTTATTAGTTATTCCCATTTACAAAATGGCTTTTGATTTACTTTTTGTTAAAAGAGATAGAACTTCTATTGATTGGGCTGTATAAGAAATACAATGTATAAAAAGGGAATCAGACGGGCCGAACCACACCTAAAACAACGAAGCCAACAAAACTTAAAAGAGCCGGCACATAAGCTCAAGAAAATACCAAAGAAAGCAAACAGAAAAAAACCAGCAGTAAAAGAAGTTATGTCAAAACACCACCTCGGACCGATGCACTACGAAAATCACCCCACAGATTGTTACCAACCTCCACCACCTTAGCTGGTGGCATCAAGAAGCCATCGGAAACAAATTTGTTTCTAGCAGCCCAAAGAGCCCAAGTGATAGTCATTCATTGGTGGCGCTCATCCTTCGATAATCTCCAAAAGAGATAACGAGTAATATGGCTAAAGTCATCCGCCGACACCAACGACTTTTGCAAGCGCAGTGACGTCAACGACCAAACATCTCGGGCATACGGGCAACCCCAAAGTGTGTGGGAAACATCTTCCTCCTCCTGCTGACACACCAGACACTCTGGTGTAGATACAATGTGGCGCCGGAACAAATTGACTCTAGTGGGAAGGATATTATGATACGCTCTCCAAATTAGATGTTTCGATTTGCTCCGGCGTCTTGCTCTTCCACAGCTGGTGCCAAAAACCACGATGATGACTAGAGGTGGAAGACTTAGCCAAAGGAGAGACAGAACCAAGCTGCACCGCAGCACCATAGGCAGATCTTACCGAGAACTCCCCATGCTTTTCATATGACCACCCCATCCGATCCCCAAGCAAGCCCATAGGGAGCGGAATCTGTTTCCCCTTTGTCACGCTCTGCACGTTAAAAACCCGATCCACAATCTCCATGTCCCACGTGCCCCGTGTACTATCAAGGAGGTCAGCAACCTGCTGCACCCCAGTAATGTCACGTCCTCTGACTAGAGGCCGTTCAGACCATGTATCATGCCAAACATCCACCGATAGGCCATTCCCAATCTTCCATCGCACACCATCGAGCAACAAATCCCGAGTAGCCAGAAAACTCCTCCAAACGAAGGATGAATTGGAACCAACTTTTGCCGAAAGAAAGGTACCATTAGGAAAATATTTTGATTTGAAAGTCCGATAGAACAACGAGTGACTATTGGTGAGGAGTCGCCAGCCTTGCTTTGCGAGCAAAGCCTTATTGAACGCCGCCAAATCCCGAAAACCCAAACCTCCATCTTCTTTAGGCTTACACAAAAGACTCCATTGCGTCCAGTGAATTTTCCTGCTCGCCCCTTTTGCACCCCACCAATATTTAGCCAGTAAAGCATTGAGCTCATCACACCAACCACGAGGAAGCAAAAAAAAAAAAAGAAAAAAACTCACGGTATAAGTTGGGATGGCTTGAGCCACAGCTTTTATAAGCACCTCCCTCCTTGCCTTAGAGAGAAATCTCTCGTTCCACCCCTCCAATATTTTAATAAGACGTTCTTTAATACTCCGAAAGGCCAACCCCTTATCTTGACCTATAAAAGCCAGTAACCCCAGGTATTTATCAATATGAGACGAAGAAGATGCACCCCAGAACTGATGAACATCAGATCGGATTGTAGGCAGCGTATTCTAACTCGCTTAACCACCTTACTCACCTTAACCATCTCGCCCGAATCAAGACCCCTTTTAGTACCCACATTATGCCACATAGGAGTCAACTACATATCAGTGTTATGATGCATAGGATCAATTCTTTTCCACGTGGTCGGTTTATGAGTTTTGGACTTTGCTCTCACGTGCCCACTTTGGGCACTAAATCCATTGGAATCAGCCCCACTGAGAATCATGCACGTATCTCCAAGAATAGTGTTATTAGAGTCACCCTTTGAAAAATTTGAGTTTCCTTCCATTTTCACGTCCACCCCTTTACTCCAAGACAGCTCACCATCCGAAACTTTCTCTTCTAATGGTTGAGAATCAGATTTGAAAAAAATTCTCCCGCTTCTAATGATTTACAAAGTTGAAGTGAAACTGTAATTTCCTGTCCATCAATTCACTAAAGGATAAAAAGGAAAATTTTGAACTGCATCATCATCTTGTAATTAATGTGAACATAGTGAAGTATATTGAGAGTCGAACCAGGATAAGGTGCATCAATTCAAATTAGGACTGGAAATGAACTTAGCCAAATATGAACAGTTTGGAGTTTAGACTCAACTCAAGAAAAAAGTCATTTATATTCGTTTATTTAGAAAATGAGTCAAATTCAAACCTAAGTTTAGGGTGGTTCTTCTTCATAAGTTCTCCTAGAAGAGAACCCGCACGTTGTGCGATTAATGTTATAAGTTGTAGTATATTATGAAAGTGATACATAATTTTTTTTTCCTTTTGTTTTGGTAAGAATTTGAAGTAGATGGTTGGATGTGTCTTGAGAATCTATTAGTTTTAGTTTTTAAATTATACGAATTTGTCTTTGAGTTAAAAGTAATGTTTTTTTTTTTTTTTTTTTTTTAAATTTTTGAGCCAAACATGTCTTTATGGATGTTAATTTAATATTTGGACTATTTAAAAATCGACTTTTGAAAAAACTTTTTAAAATTTTTTTTAAGTGAATGTATATTAACACGTTTCAAATTTGAGCATATTTCAAAATTTTCAAAATTTAAGTGAAATGTCTCCTTTCGAAAGGACAACATTTGCATTTAAAAATAAGGGAAAATTACATTTTAAACCCTATAGTTTAGGGGGTGTAACAAATTAAACCCTATAGTTTCAAAAGTAACAAATTAAACCCCAAAGTTTCAAAAAGTAACAAATGAAACCCTATAGTTTCAAAAATAACAAATTAAACCATGAAATTTAAAAAAGTAATAACTTAAACCTCAACCCATGTAAGTAAAATAAGGGTTTAATTTGTTACTTTTAAAACTATATTTAATTTGTTACTTTTTGAAATTTCGGGGTTTAATTTGTTACTTTTGAAACTATAAGGTTTAATTTGTTACACTAAACTATAGGGTTTAAAATGTAATTTTCCCTAAAAATAAAAATAAAATTAGCGTAAGTGTTTTAAAAAAAACATTTTGAGTTTAAAAAATTATGTGAATCTGTCTTTTCAAAAGACGATTTTCATGTTTAAAATTTTACTGATCGTCTTTTCAAAAGATCAATTTTCAACAAAAACATTTTTTCAAAAGACGATTTTCAATTCTGTCTAATTTCAAATTAACATCCATAGAGGTATGTTTGGCCAAAAAACTATAAAAAAGTGTTTTTTTTTTTTTTTGCAAAATTGGCCATGCTTTTATACCCATTTGAAATATGGTCTTTGAATAGGTGAATTGTGATTTTGGGGTTTTAATAGTTATGTCCACTTCCAATTAATACAACAACAAAATGAAAACGTTTATATTGAAATTATACTATCAATCAATCCACTATAACTAAATAGGGAAATATATAGGCAATAGAGAAAATATAGAGTTACTTCACAATAATATAACCGTAATAACATGAATTTGACAGAATCTCATTGCTTTGCTTTCATGAGCACCAAAATTGACTATGACTATAGCACTAATATTTTCAAGAAATAATTAACTCTATTTTTTTACTAACTGAGCTATATATTTAATTGCCTCACTCACTCAATTTCTCACCACACTTGGAATGAGACACACTCTTTCTCTCTAGAACTTAACTATTGAAATTCTTGGACAAAAGTTACATTGGGAATTCATGTATGAACCCGACTCATGGAATTCTCATGCACTGCCATCACACCCATTTGCTATTCCAATCCATGTTACACTTCTCAAAGAGTCCAAGTCTCCTTGAAATCATCAATCAAGTAATTTCTTACCTTAAAAATGATATATTCCAAGCACCATGTGTCACGACCCAAATCCGTAATATGATTCGGAGTCGGACCGGCATGCTAATACCAAGCCTGTGCCTGATATTAACACGAACCAACTAAAAGGAGTATGAATTTTTTTTTTCTTATTTCCTCTCTTCTCTCATCTTGATTCTTTAACTTCTTCTTGGGTTGAAAACTCCCATAATATAATAACATACTCATTTACAAAATAACTGAATATAATAGTCCACCTAAAGGAAGTGATAGTAGTCCAGAGCATCTATAACTGTTTATACAAAATACATCAATATGTGGACATAAAAACTCTAATACAGCGGAAGACTATTTAAACCTATACATCACTTCTGTTTTATTTATATAAAAACTCAAAACATCTAAAACTTGTTCTAGATACCACAAACTTGCTCCTCCATGCTGAGACTCTTGGCTGCACCATAGGATGTTCCTGCAATCTGAGCAATCCACTTTGCTCAGGAAGGGAATTGTGACATGAAGATTTAACAGTATGCATGAATGCATGATAAACAGAATAATCTTTGTGGATATGACTTGCGTATAAACAGTTCATGCTAAAATGATTTCATGAGTTTCTTGCACATATATGTTTCATACTGATGAACATAATATCTGATAACTTGTAAGGCATAATATATTTATTGAAATCTAAACATATAGCATGATTCTTTTATATGTAAACTAAACATGTTCCCTTAAACTGTTCTGAAGAGAAAACTTATCTCATACTATTGCATAAAATAGCAAAACTATATGGAACATGTAACTGAACTTTATCTTTAAGACTTGGCACCTTGTGACTTTACTTGTGCCATGTCTACAGGGAAATTATCCCCTCGTGGCCTTTCTGCTTACCAGTCTACAGGGTATAAAACCCCTCGTGGCCTTCCTGCTTGTCAGTCTACAGGGTACGAAAACCCCTCGTGACCTTCCTGCTACCAGTCTACAGGGAATACAACCCCTCGTGGCCTTACTTGTTGCCGGTCTACAGGGAATAAAACCCCTCGAGGCCTTCCTGCGGTCACAAGGCCCTCACACTGAAAACCATTTTAGGTGTTCATAAAACATATCATGCTTGTTTACTTTTCAATCTCTCTCTTGCCTTACTAAGCCCAAAAAATCCATAGCATATCCACAGTTTGCTTCTCAAAACTGTCTTAACTGTATCAACTCAAAACTGTTTCTAAATCAATGCACATTTTTCTTTATAAACAAGTATCAAACTAAGTTTACTGAAAGCATTGATAAAACATATATAAATATATTCTTAAAACATGGACCATTAAATTTTCATGGCACATTCCCTTACCTCAATCCAGCAGCAGCACAGCAGTCTCAAAGCTTGCAGTGGAGTTCTCTACTTTCCTTGTTCAGTCCCTAGACCAAAGGATATTAAAATCCAATGATTAGCAGACATTCTAACTCACAAAAGCACTCATGGTTTCCCTTAACTATCAATTCTATAGGTTTTCTAATCCTTCTCACATCCTTACCCTATTTAGGTTCCTAGGAGTCTCTATATCGCAACCCAAAAGGCAACCAAACAAGCCAACGAAGCAATAATGGCAAAACATCAAAACTAGTTCTATTTACTGTCTAAATCAGAAACCGTATTACAGGACTCAAAATATTTCTTTTCTATACTAGATGGTATAATTAGGACATATAAAAATTCACCCATTTAGTAAACACATTATTTATCATGCATACCAAATTTCAGCTCAATTCACTTGTCCAATTGCAAGAATAAATTCTTCAAAGTCTCACTATTTCGAGTTGCTGTAAATCTGATTACCTACAGGACAGTCCTCTTATACAATTTATTTGACCAACTATAACATTTTAAAACACCATGAAATTTCATAGGGACACACTAATATCAGTCTAATATACATAGTAAAAGTTTCAGAATTATTTGATCTCTGTAAAAATTTATAAAAATTGCCACAACTCAGTGTACTCAGATATATCTTGACAAATTTAACGTCTTAGAATAAAATTCATAACTCATTCAATACTAACCCAAATGATGTAATTCTTAATTCTAAATTCAAGCTTGTGTATTAGCTTCAATTCTGTTCAAACTTGGCATCCAAATTCCACAATTACAATTTATTACCTATTTTATAAACTTCAAACACAGAATCTGTTCAGGTGACAGATTTGCACAGTTTTATCTTAAATTCCCAAAAAAATACCAAAACTCATTATTTTTCTATGAAATTTTATATACATAACCTAGACATATGATATATTACCCTAGAGAAAACCGTTTCTTAATTGCTCTTCTCAGAAATTCCAGAATTCCCACGAAAGTTTACTGTTCACGCAGATCTGACAGAACAGTAAAATTTCTCAACAATTCACCTCAAATCCAACACATGCAGCACCTACTTGAGCTTAATCTCATCATACACAGTCCATAGAACTCATAAAATCAACAAGCAAGTCATACAATCCACATCCAAGACATATTTCATCATCAATTGCAAGAAACTAACATGGAATCACCCAACTTCATACCCAACAAAATTTTCAGCAACTACCACTTCCAAATCCCACATGCATGTCCATAAAAATTCAGTTTCCCTAACCCAAAATCATATTTCTACAAACCCATAACCTCAAAGAATAAAAACCCTAAGAATTTCCCCAAAATCCATGTATTTGATAGTTAAAAATCCTTACCTAGCTTATGATTTCTTGAAGGGAGGAGGGCTAGACTCTTTCTCTAACTTGTATTGTGGAGGAAGATGAGAGGAAACAAAGGATTTGTTTCCTCCCCCTAGCTGCTGGACCCGTGGGGTGCAAGAGGGAGAAGAGAGCTTGTTCTCTCTTTTCTTTTTCTTATTTTGTTTTGTCTTTGCTAGAGAATGAGGGAAATGAAGATGAGGGGTGGGGGTAAATTGATTTTATAGAACCGGTCAAGGGGTCAATGGGCTGACTATTTTTTTATTTTATTTTATTTTTTTATTTTTAACTAGACTTAAGTTTAAGTTGTCTTTAACTAAACTTAACTAAGTTGCTAATCATGATATTATACTACTTGATATTACACCATTTATATATATATATATATATACATATTACTATCATTTTAATGTCAATGTAATATAATATTATCACTTAATCAAACTATATGTTATATCCATTTTAATAATTTACCATGTAAATTATTAAACCAATAGTCCCTTTGTGACTTAATATTAATATAATTAATTTATAATGTTTAGGGATGCGGGGCATCACACCATGAACCATGTATTGTACTTTGTTAACACTTGCATTAAATGAAAACAAATTTATTTACTTTATTTTTTATATATATCAAAACAAATGCAGGAGGCAACCCTAATTGAAGTTAAAATCTTAAAAAATTTGGGTTTCTCACGAAAGTGGCGTAGTCTTGTTTTAAAGTGGCGTACTCCGATTTTAAGTGGCGTAAGCCAGTATGAAAGTGGTGGACTTTGGTTTTGTTTGATTTTGATAATTTGGGCTTTTTGGTTTATTGGGTTCTCAAAAATGGACTTGGCTCTTTAGGCTTTTTAAATAGGCTTGATTTTCTACCGTGTTGTTCAACGCAAATTGTCTGATTAGAGATTGTAGTAATCATCACTGAGACTGGAGACTATGAGTATTGACTAGTATAAATTAGGTGTCTACAGCCCGACTACTGTCATTTTAGTTGGTTTTTTTTTGGATAAAACACTTGCTCAGAAGGAGCGAACATGGGGTATTGTTGCAAATGCTGCATTTACGAAAACACTGTGTAGATGCCCATTTTTTGCCACAGACAGCCCAAAGCCAAGACACCAAGCCTTGTTTAAACAGCCCAAATAAAGTGTGGCCCAGTAAGTCTACTGCAACCTAAAACTAACGAGATTGGGCCATCATTTAAGCCTAATACCATGCACTCAGCCCATCTAATTCAAATTTGGCATATATGTTTTATTGTGCTGCGGGTCCAATTAGATTTTACTTAAATCAACAAGCGTTAGACTTACACACGTGAGACTCTCTCTCTCCATCTGGTGCAATGCACACGACATTGTTAAGTCCCTTCTCCAACAAAATCTCACGGTTCTCTAGGTTTGATCCTCCATAATGATCAATTGGTTAATTCAATTATACAACAGACATGGCAGACTTGTCGAGTCATTTGTTGCAACAGAAAATCATGGGAAAAAGAGGTTTCCAAGAAGACATATCAATGACATAT
>OU015766.1:24165540-24218498 GCA_907173295.1 Fagus sylvatica | reverse complement strand
GGTAAGTACTAAGTTATATTTCAATCCCGAAATTTGAAAAATTTTATTTTAGTCCCTGAAAATTTATAAAGTGTCTTTAAAATAGTCATTTTATCACTATATACAAACATGCATATTTCTTAACAGAATATTCCCTTAGCATATTTCTAGCAGGAACTATTTTAGAGATACTTTATAAATTTTCAAGGGACTAAAATAGAAGTTGCAAATTCATGGACAAAATGAATATTTTGGCCTTTGTATTACTTAGGAAAACCACATGTATAATTTAACGAGCTAATCGAATAATTTCTCCATTAATAGCTATCATATAATTGAATACCTCATTGTCAATCAACCAAATAGTTATTGTTTTAAAGCTCGGTTGGCAATGCAAATTTCTAGCCTACCTATCATGTACCAATTCTGTTGGTTATAAATACATGAACTTCGTTTTCATCTCTAAACATTACAGAAGTTTTTTTTTTTTTTTCATAAATTATTGAAAATATTATATTTTTTACCCTTAAATTTTAAAAAGATATTTTTTCATCCCTAAACTATTGAAAAAGGGTCATTTTTTAGTCTCTAAATTATTAGAAAATGCTCTTTAAAAAGTATAATGTTTCCAATGGTTTAAAAGAGGAAAAAAAATAAGAAAATCTTTTTCAATGTCAATGATGAAAAAACAAATTTTGTGCAAAGTCTAAATTTTTTTGAACAATTAATAAAGTTGCCTACTTAATACCGATAGTAAGGATTGGAGAGTGAAGACGATTTCTATACGTGTGTGAAGTATGTATTAATCTTAATGTTTGTATATATATAAAATAAACAATAAATTATGCCTAATTAATGTAAAAAGAAGCATATATACCAATCCTTTGTTAGTTTCAACAAGAGCACCTGCTCCCGCTGATGCAAAGTTTGTCCCGTCGGTGTATCGATGATAACCCGGATATAGATATGGTGTAATGAATGGCAAGTTTGCGAACTCAGCTGTAATGAAGCTTTAACAATCAATTTAGAAACAATTCAAATCCTAAAGAAAGTAAGACATATATTGACATTTTACCTATAAAATCTGGGATTAGACGACCATTAGAAAATCTTCCAGAGGGGTACTTAAAGAAGGTCTCCCCGTACGGTCCAAAATTTGCTTGGGTATCAGTGGTGGTGTTGATATAGTCATTGTTTCCAGCATCGAATAATGAATCGCCAAAGATGAATAGGGCAACATGTTTTTTTGGCAGGCATAGGTGACCAAGACAATGGCCTGGGATAAGAAAGACTACAAACAAAACCAAAAAACAGAAATGGAGCCTAAAACTCACCATGTTATATAACTTCGTTCACTTTTGTGTTCTCATTAGTTGCAATTGCCATTTATTGAGAACTTTTCGTTTACTTGGCAAAAAGAAAAAGCACATTGCTTTGTTTAATATATGGAGGTGGTCAAGCTTCCTCATTCTATGCTAGTCGGTGGCATGTTGTAGCATGTTGCAGCTTTCACCATTCCTCATTCTATGATAATTCCTCAATTCGTTGAATTGTGAAGTAGGAGAATTAAAGAACTAAAGAAGGCATTCGAGGGATGGAGTAGGTATAACAACTATATTTCTAAACTCAAATAGATTTAAGAACAACATTTTTTTAGGCTAGAATACATATATTTAAGAAAATGATTAGTTTTATTATAATTATCTTTATCATATATATTAAACATTCAACAACTTGTAAAATTTTATCTTAAACATTTTGAAGGTTTCAATATAAGACCATTCTTCGGTGTTTGCTTTTGAGGTGCCCACATTTGCAATTTCTAATTTTTGGATAATCATGCATGTTAACACGTGGGAAACGACATGCTCACAGCTCACCATTGGACATTAAATTATGTTTTGTTGAATCTTTGGAGCAAGGTGGTTACCATGGACATTATATATTGTAGCCGTAAAGTTGACCCACGCATAGCGCATGCAAGGTATATACAATTTATAATTTTTTTATTAATGTTTTGAAAAATGATTGTTTTATATAATCACATTAAAAAAAACAAAAAAAAATACTGTAGGTAGATAACACCATATTTTAATAACTTAAATACATTATTGACAGTGGCGGCTCTAGGAATTTTTTTCAGGGTATTCATTACAAAACTTGAATATAACATTACAAAAATAATAATAATAATAATACATGAATCTTGCGGTATAGAAGAATTTGGTCTGTTATTATAATCATCTTGTTTATCTTAGGTAGAAGATGAATCTTTCGGTATAAGTGATTTCTTTATCAGAAATTTCTCCATAGTACTAGCAAAAGAAATAAAAAATAAACTTATAAGGCATTCAACACGTGATGTGCAGATAAATAGACAAAAATAATTTAATTTAATTAAGTTATATGATTAATTAAATTATTAATTAATCACTATTATTTTAGTTGTTAATATTAATTACAAAGCCACAAAGCACAAAGTGACAAGATCACAAACAACCAAATAAATAAATCACAAATTAAAGCACAAACTCACACAATGGGTACACTAAAACTGTGAAACAAACAAACCATCGCATATCAAACCATCACCAGTTGTTATTTGGATTTATTTTGTTATTGTGGTTGTTGTTTGAGTTAATTTTTTGTTGTTATTTGGGCTTTTGTCTTTTTGTTAGGTTAAGTGGATTGAGTTTATTAGGATTAGGGTGTTCAAAATTTTATTTATGGGTGTTCAACAATTTTTACATGTGGAAGAAGAAAAATTACATTTAGAAAACAATCAACAAAAGGTCAGTTGGGTATTCGAGAATCAAAAACTCGTTAATTTTAAGAGTCATTTTGAATTATTACACTTATATAATTTTTTTTCTTTTGCTTTTAATAAGTCAAGTCACTACTATGTGGCTCCCTCACCGATTATTGATCTCTAAAATTTATTTATTAAATGCTATTGGTCCCTCTATTAAATTCTGTTAATTCATTTACCTATATGACTAATGGAAAGACATTATAAATTTTTTTAATATTATGTGGCACAATAAATTTTAATTAAAGAAACCGATTAAACAAGTCCTTCCTCCTGTCTATCTAATAGTAGTGGTAGAAGAAGGATATGGAAGATAGTGAGGGAAAGGAGAGCTGACCAGTATATCAATGAAACGAAAAATGAAGTTGACTTGGTTAATTCTGTTGGAATATCCAGGAATTAATCTCCATGGTTTCCTCGCCTACTAGACAAACGAAGTCCTGGCATCTTTGTTCAATTATTATTATTATTATTATTTTTTAAATCATTTTAATTATACCTACATAATTTTTTATTCTATGTCTATATCCTGAAATAGAAGGGATTTTGTAATTATTTTTCTTTTTTAAATGATCACAAGAAATCTGGGAAGCTTGGTGATAGGTCAACTTGGCAGTAAAGTCTCTGAAATCATGTGTGTAGATGCTGTTCCACAACCAATAATTTGAAAGAAGCATAACAAGAGTGTTTAGTCACATGGTGGGAATTTCAATTAGGCATCTTTGCAAACCGTCGTGGGCATAAGGATAAACTACTTAACTTGTCAAGGGTGAACGTCCCTGGATTACCAGAGTTGTCCATAGGAGTTTGATAATAGTAAGGATTGTTGTATACTATGGTCTGCGACGTGCAACTTTTTAAATGAAGTTCTCTTATGTTATAAAAAAAAAATGATATCTTTACAAACCATTTTTTTATTGTCTATTTTGACTTCTAGCTAAAATCTTATATGTTGGTTAGAGGATTTACAACACCTTAATGTTCATTTTCTATTTTTGAAAGAAAAAAAGGTCTGTATTACTTGAAAATTTATCACATTTATGTGGTCCAATTTTTTTTAACCATTCTAATGTAAATTAAACAGTAAAAGTTTATGTAATTTTTATTTCAATCTATAATGGAAAAAACTAGAGATTTAAAAAAAATTCTTAAAAAGTAATAAACAATCGATTGGAAAATATAGGAGATTAAAAAATAAATAAAAAATAAAAAAACTCCTAAAAACTGATCAATTCACACACTACAAAAAACATGATTTGTAGAGACGGTTTTTTTAGAGACAGTTTACTAAACCGACTCTATAGACAACTATTGAGGCGGTTTTCTTGACCGCCTCTACACTTTTTAATTTATTCGATATTATTATTATATAGATGCGTGGAAATAAAAACCGCCTCACTAGCTACATAAAACCGCCACAATATTATATATATAATATATATATAATATATATTATATATATATATATATATATATATATATATATATATATATATATATATATATATTATTTACCAAATAATGGGGGCAAGATTGTAATTTACCAAATAGTGATGAGTCACTATATCTGTATCAAACTAATAGAAATGCTAATATCTAATATAAATCACCATTTCAAAAATCCCTAAACTAAAACCCCAACCACAAAATGATGGAATATATTTTCTACTCCCACAATCTCAATCTCTCACTCGGTTCTCTCTAGCTCTCTCTCACTCGATTCTCTCTCACACTCTCACACTATCTCATCCGAATTTCCTTACTCAAATTGCTCTCCAAAATATCTTAGTTCCTTCATGGAAATCACCATTCTCACAGTAAGAACAAGATTGATAATTGTCATAACCCTATTTTTACCCCCAGGATTTTCTATGGTGTTGGCACGCAAAATGAGGCAACCCAGACGGAGCCGGGTTGACCTAACGGGGGCCCACCGCATCAAAAGAACCTCAAGATGGGGTCCGGAGCACATTTCCTGGAGTTTGGGGAGGTTTGACCAAGTTTGACCAGGGTTGACCAAGTTTGGCCAAGTTTGACTGAGGTTTGACCGAGGCGTTGACTGGACCAAAAGCTGAATTGGGCTGACCACCCCCTAACCATTGGATAGAGCACCTCGAAAGCTTCGATTCGGTACTTTACAGGTCGAAAATGGACGAGAAACGACGGAGTTATGGGCAAAACCGTGAAAATCGATCTAACACTTAGCCAAATTTTGCTAAGTGTTGTTGACAAAACAATCCATTTGAGGAGCGACGTTTGTGAGTAGATTCTTTCCAACCCACAGAAATTTGGTTTGCGGGCTGAAACCTTTAAGGAAAAGGGTAACTTTAGCTACAACGTGCAACTCTCGGATTGTCAAGAGCTCCTCCGGTTAAACTGGAATCTCAATCGGAAGATGACCCCCTAGTATAGGAAACACTCCAACAGCCTTTGTTCGTGGGATCATATCTCGCAAACCCAAGCTCGCCTCTGCGCAAGCCCAAAACTTTTAGAAAGAAGGTAGCACAAGCTTTCCAACGACACTAAGATCGCCAAAATCCAACATTGGGAACTACGTCTACCATGTGCGTGAAAACTGACAAATGAAATAAGACTATGCTGAAATGTGATCCGCGAACCCATGAATTTGAGAAAGAGGACATGTTCAGACACGGAGTGGAACTCTCGGATCGTCAAGATTTTCTCCGGTCTAGCCTGAATCTCGATCGGAAAATTGCCCTCCGGCGTGCCAAAAACCCTCATGTGGCCTCTGTTCGCGGGACCATATCTCTCCAGCCCAAGCTCAGTTTCCCACAAGTCTAGAACTCTAAGAAAGAGGGTAGCGCAAGCTTTCTGACCGTACCAAGAACGTCGAAAACTGATATCGGAAGCTAGGTCAACCATGCGCGCAAATATAGATAAAAAATAAGGAAAACGCGCTGAAAATCTGACACGTTTTTCCTCCCGGACAATCGCTTTCGCGCACGGATTCCTTCCGGCTCGTTGCGATTTGACCCTCGAGCCTGGATGCGTAAGAAAGACTGCAAATCCAGCTACAAGACGCAACTCTCGATTCGTCGGTGGCTTCCCCCGTTTGGCCGGAATCTTCACTGGAAAAACACGAAAAAACAGCTCGAACGACCCAACTTCCGAGAGCCATAACTTTTCCGTCCGAACTTCGATTCGCGCAAACTTTATATCGTTGGAAAGTAGACATCTGGGGATTTCCAAGGGTATGCCTCATGACCCATTTTGAGTACTAGAAGGCTTCCAAAATTGTCCTCGAAAATCGGGTCAAAAAACTGTGGGCGCGAATTGCCACATGGCGGATAAGATCACCACGTGGCAACTACAGTACCCGCGCGGCGAGACCCCACGCGAAATGCGCGAACTTCAGCTATAAAATGCACCCCCCTCACCTAAACGTTGGGTCCAATTTTTTAGGCCATTTTTTGGCAGTATAGGGTAGTTTTTAGGCAGAAAATAGGAGTTTGGGATCCTCCTTTAGTTTTTGGGTAGTCTTAGTTAGAGTGAGAGACACTTACTTAGGTAATCTCTCTCTCTAATGCTTTATTTATGTTCTTCAGGTTCATTTATTGCTTTATTTATGTTCTTTAAGTTCATTTAATGCTTTATTTATGTTCTTCAAGTCCATTTATTACTTTATTTATGTTCTTTAAGTTCATTTATTGCTTTATGCTTTAAATTTATTTATTGCTTTCCATTATTACTTTAAATACATTTATCGCTTTCCGCAATACTTTAAATATATTTATCGCTTTCCGCAATACTTTAAATACATTTATCGCTTTCATTTATATTTACTAAATTGTGAATATTATTTATTGTGATTATCCCCTTCCCCCCGTGTGATTTGGGCGTGAAAATCCTTAGCAGTTTTGGGGGATTATGTAAGCTCTCTATGAGACATTAACAACTATGTAAACTCGCAAGGTATTGGATCCATGAGCACCCCCCCTGATTAAATTCCGTTATTATTTCCGCATTTACTACGTTGTGAATATTATTTATTTCCTCTCCCTTTTTCCCTTGTAATTTGGGTGTGAAAATCCCGATTGGTCGTGGTGGATTATGTAAGACCTCAATAAGGCATTAACAACCACATAATTCCATTAGGCATTGGACCCACAAAAATCCCTTGCTTTAAATTCATTTATACTTAAATACATTTATCGCTTTCCGCAATGCCTTAAATATATTTATCGCTTTATCCCATTATTTGCTACGTTGTAAATATTATTTGTTTTCTCTCCCTTTTTCCTTGTGATTTGGGCGTGATAATCCCGATTAGTCGTGGTGGATTATGTAAGATCTCAATAAGGCATTAACAACCACGTAATTCCATAAGGCATTGGACCCACGAAAATCCCTTACTTTAAATTCATTTATGCTTAAATACATTTATCGCTTTCCGCAATACCTTAAATATATTTATCGCTTTATCCCATTATTTGCTACGTTGTAAATATTATTTGTTTTCTCTCCCTTTTTCCTTGTGATTTGGGCGTGATAATCCCGATTGGTCGTGGTGGATTATGTGAAACCTCAACGAGGCATTAACAATCACGTAATTTCATAGGGCATTGGACCCACAAAAATCCCTTGCTTTAAATTTATTTATGTTTAAATATATTTATCGCTTTCCGCAATGCCTTAAATATATTTATCGCTTTATCCCATTATTTGCTACGTTGTAAATATTATTTGTTTTCTCTTCCTTTTTCCTTGTGATTTGGACGTGAAAATCCCGATTGGTCGTGGTGGATTATGTGAAACCTCAACAAAGCATTAACAACCACGTAATTCCATAAGGCATTGGACCCACAAAAATCTCTTGCTTTAAATTCTGTCATTTTATATTATTTACTACGTTGTCATAAATATGGTTGATTTGGGCATGAAAATCCCAACTGGTATTGGAGGTTTAGATAAGTCTTTCAGTAGCACTAAAACCCCATGTAAATCCATGACGCATTGGACCCACAAAAATCCTTTGCTCTAAATTCCATTATTTCATTATTTACTACGTTGTCGTAAATATTGTCAATTTTTCTACTTTGATTTAGGTATGAAAATCCCGACCGGTATTGGCGGTTTAGTTAAGTCTTTCAATAGCACTAAACCCCATGTAAACCCATGAGGCATTGGACCTGTAAAAAACCTCATTTGCTCTAAATTACGTTATTTACATTATTTACTACGTTGTTGTAAATATTGTTCATATTTCACTACTTTAATTTGGGTATGAAAATCCCGACTGGTATTGGAGGTTTAGGTAAGTTTTTTAATAGCACTAAACCCTATATAAATCCATGAGGTGTTGGACCCACAAGTTTCCCAAATTACTTTTAAAAAGATTTTTCACTCATATAAATCCTATTCGGCCTCAAGGGATTAGATAAGTCTTTCAATAACACTAATTGTTTGTGTAAGCCTGAGAGGCATTGAATTCCTTTCTAAATCACTTTTAAAACGATTTTTCACTCATATAAGTCCTATTCGGCCTCAAAGGATTAAGTAAGTCTTTCAATAGCACTAATCCTTTATGTAAGCCTGAGAGGCGTTGAACTCCCTTCTAAATTGCTTCATTTTATTCATGTAAATCCTAAGGTGGTATCGGAAATTGAGTAAGCCTTTCAATAGCATCGAATTCCGGTCCCATGAGGTCTTGGCCTTTTCCCTAACCCATTCGTATTTGTCATAAATTACACTTTGTCATTGCAATTGAGCGTTATATTTATGTCATAATCATACTGATCATTCCCGCCATAATGCATTCATCCCATACTTATGATTAATGCGCTGCAAGCATGCCATGATCATCCTGTACTCATGTTTTTTTAGTAATTTATGTGCTGCAAACATGCCGTGATTATTCATTTGAACTATTTATGATTAATGTGTTGCGAACATGCCATGATCATCCCATACTTGATATTTTAGTGATTTATGTGCTGCAAACATACCGTGATCACTTGTTAGAATTATTTTTAGTAATTTATGTGCTGCAAACATGTCATGATTACTTGTTTGTTTATTCGCTTTGATATAAATGTGATTAAAATACACTTTGCCATGAAAACTTTAAAAAGAGTAAACATGGTAATGTGGGCGTTAAAAACGAAGTTGGTACAACCCAAAAGCAACGGCTCACCTTGGCATTGGAACACCACGGTATGAGTCCTTTACGCGTGGGCGTGGCTGGTACATGCTCTCATTGTAAGGGATTCTACACATTCTAACTCCCATAAGATTATGGTATAAAATTCCCCAAAGTGTGAATTAATCATCCAAAACCCCGCCATTTGATGGACAGTTTTGCTCTTGGAAATCAAGGGTAAAGAGATTCCGAATAAGGCACCAAAAACATTAATTGTTTGTCCCGGCATTAGGTGTTAGCTAGGATTTCAAGTACATCCTACCATTGAACTGCCCAGAACCTAAAAAATACAAAGATGAGGGAAGGTGAAATAAAGAGTCTAATTAAAATCAAATGAAGTCAAATTGTATTTGCCATTCTTGGTATATTACACGACGGAATTTTGGACATTTGTATATAATTAAAATCGACAAACCTAGGTTTAGCAAATAAAAGGAAACACTAAAAGGGAAGTAACCGTTTCTTAACGGATGTCGTGGGGTGCCTAACACATTCCCCACGCATAAGCAAACCCCCAAACCCATCTCTGGTTCAAGACCATTTGGTTCAAGACCATTTTGTTTTAAATGTCTAAACAAGATAAAATCTATTAGACATAGATGCCTAATCACACCTTAAATTTCCCATGATTGGTGGCGACTCCAAATTTGTGCTCACACGCACATACACACACATGTTCCCGCACACACACACACACACACATTTCCTTCTCTTCCAAAAAAGAGAGAGACTTGCCAAATGGGGGTCGAGATTAGGAAAAAGACACTACTACTAGACACTCACGTCACAATAGACATTTTTCCCGGTGTCGACAATAATCAATTAAGGTAAGAGCTTATGATTTTAATCAAGGTTTAGAAGTGGGTATGATTGAGATTGTTTGATTGATGAAATTTAGTTAGGGTTTTGATATTGGGGGTTTAATCTTTGATTTTTGTTAATGGAAGTTGTTGGGTTTTTATGTTTATGTGTGGGTTTTCTTATGGATTTGATATTCTTCTTGATTCATGCGTATATGTGTGACCATGGAAGCTGCTCTGTTTCTGTTTTCTGCAGTGAGCAGAAAATTGTATGAAATTTTGGGATTTTTGTAAATAGTAATTTGGAAACGGTTTGTTGAAGATTGATTTATTATATGTCTAGTATAAGAGTTTAAATTCTCACTTGAAAATATGGTTATTTGAATACCTTTTGAGAATTTATAAGAAAATCCTACAAATCTGTCAAATGGACAGTGTCTGTGTTTGTAGTGATTAAATATTCATAGTAATTTATATATGTGGAATCTGGATACAAAAGATGAATATAATGAAATTTAACACACAAGGCTTGACTTTAGAATCAAGAATTATAGTATTTGGATTGATATTGAAAGAGTTATTAATTTTCTTATGAGACACTAAATCTGTCAGGACAGATTTGTGTTTACCATATGACGAGAATTTTAATAAATTCTAGAGATGTTATCTTGATTTGAATTTCTGTGGTAGCTTGTACATATATATGAGTTCATCCCTGTTAAAGTTTCAGTTACTTTGATAACTTTAAGTGTTCCAAATAAAATTTATAAAATGACTGATCTGCATAAATCTGCTTAATGTTAAGCTGAAAATACTAGAACTTTGGGGAATTAATTATTGAATTTGATTCATTGATTTGAGTTGTAATTTGGTGTGAGTATTTTTTGGCATGTATACTACTTAGGTGAATTTTATTATGCCTTGGTTTTGTTATTTGAAACCCAAATGAAAAGTATGAACTATGTAACCTTTGTTTGTTCTAATGTTTTCTGGTTTAATTTTTTTACTCTGATTATATTGAGTTAAAATTATTCTATAGACATGATTTAGTTCCTAAATTGATGTTAATTTAAATCCTCTACATTTTCATGTTATGTAGCTTGTCATTTTCGTCACTCACTTTTATCGGTAGTACAAAGGTATAATCCTCTACATTTTCATTGAAGATAAACTTATTATGGCTTTATGCCATTAGTGTCATATTTGTACTGAGTAAATCAACAATGATGCAAGGAAAGTACTATGAATGCACATGCTTTTATATATTATCATGATGTGCATATGTAAATATCTCTCTGTAGACACAAATTTCGTACAGATAGATCACACGATCACGAAATAGTGTAACAAATAATCAATTTGTATTTATGTATGTGGAAAGCGGGTACAAATCTCTAAAGGATCCTTTACAATAAAGAATACAATAAATTCCTCTGATTCTTCTCCGTGACGCTCCACGATCCAAGGGCTATGAAGCTTGATCTTGAATGGTGTCTGAATATTTCTGGGTTGAGTGTGTAGTTGGAATTTTCGGACTTGGAGTTGAGGGCCGTCGGCTTGATCTCGGTCTAAGTTGAATGAAGATTTGAGAGGCGTCTCCCACTTTGGATTTGAAGAAGTCGAAGTACGCCTTGCTCTTGGATGGACAAGAGTGCTCTTCTTGAATCTTGAGAGAACTCTTCTTTTTGGCAGAGTGTTGGCAGGGTTTTCTCCTTCTGACTCTGGATCCCCTCTCTTCTCTAAGGGGTCTCTATTTATAGGCACTTTAAGACTTCTTCATTTGGAATTTCCTTCTCAGCATTTAATGGGATTTGATTTGATTTGATTTTAAATTTAAATTTGAATTTGGTCTTCCATTTAATTAAAACATTCCATATGTAGAATTCTCCATTTGATGTCGCCACATGGTTTCAAAGTTGTGACATGTGGCCTTGTCCTATTGAATGCAATTTGTTGACTTGTCCATTAATGACACGTCATCACTTGACAATTGATTTAATTAATAAAAATTAATCATGATCAATCAAACGGATGTAAACACATCATAAAATTTCGACGTCTACAAATGCCCCCTTGAGACTTGGTCGCGTACACAAGAAAAAAAAAGAGAAAAGTTAATATATTTTTTTTTTTTTTTTTTTTGATGTGGTGAGCGAGCGAGTCTCGAAATTTGAACTTAATACTTTTGTCATGGGATTTAAACGTACTTACCCTTTTTTTTTTTTTTTTTTTTTTCTTTTTTAAGAGAATATATGTTTATTAAGGCTACTCACACCAAATTTGGGTGCAACATGAGCACTTAATCTTAAGCTCACCCTTGTGGCCCACGTGAGAGGCAAACAACACTAATATTGTGGTTGATACTTTGCTGGTTCGAGATTCTTCTTCAAGAGGCGCCTCTTTCTTCTTCTTGTTTTTTTTATTTTATTTTTTTATTTTTTTCTTCTCTTCTTACTAGGTTTAGGGTTAGCATTACCTATAAAAAGAATCCCCAAACCTTTTCTGCCGCACATGTGAAGCACAGTCTTCACTGTTTTCTTTCAATTTTCTGTGATTTTCTGCCGCAGTGTGAAGCAAAGTCTTCACTGTTTCTTTCAATTTTCTGCCGCAGTGTGAAGCAAAGTCTTCTTTTAATTTTCTGCCACAGTGTGAGGCAAGCTTTTCACTGTTTCTTTCAATTTTCTGCTGCAGTGTGAAGCAAGTTCTTCACTGTTTCTTTTAATTTTCTGCCGCACAGCGTGAAGCAAGCTCTTCATTGTTTCAAAATTTTTTTTTTTTTTCTTCAGTGTTCCTTACTGCCGCTACCAGCCATAAACTTCTTTTTTTGTTTTTTTTCCTCCTTAGCCGTAATTGTTGACCACCACTTGCAACATAGCAAGGCTTCCATGTGGTCCTCTGTTCTTATTAAATTTTTTTTTTTTTTTTTTTTTAGCCGCAATTGTTGACCACCACTTGCAACATAGCAAGGCTTCCACGTGGGTCCTCTGTTCTTATTAAATTTTTTTTTTTTTTTTTTTTTTTTGGTTGTTGTTTTCTTCAGTATTCTTTTCAGCAGCAATTCTTTTGGTCTTCAAGCATGTTGTCCCAAACATAGTTAGGCGTGGGTCCCTTTGAAATATACATATAATATATATATATGTGAACAAAATCCTTTACTGTTTCATTTTATTTTTTTTACAACATCATTGACAACAATAGAACTTTGCATTTGCACAAGGATGGACGTTTTTTTTTTTTTTTTTTTTTTTTTTTTTTTTTTTTTTTTTTTTTGATATTCTTGAATTCTTGTGTGCAGGCTCTTCCAAAAATAACTTTGTTGCCGACAAGTGTAATACTTTGCTGTTTCTTCGCTTCGACACTTCATTGCTTCCTCGCTTCGACACTGCGTTGCTTCTTCACTACAACACCACGCTTGCTTCTTCGCTTCAACACTGCGTTGCTTCTTCGTGATTGTGTGGCTTCTTCGCTTCGACACTTCGTCGCCTCTTCGCTTCAACACTTCGTCGCCTCTTCGCTTCGACATTGTGTTGCTTCTTCGCCTTGCAACTCTTATTTGTCTACAACTGCTTGGCTCACTTATCCGTCTGTCGCAGTTCTACTTTGTGACCGTCACTTACTTTGGTCTTGCCCCCTTTGCTTTGCTCTTTTTTCATGAAAGTTCACCCTTTTTTTTTTTTTTTTTTTTTTTTTTTTTTTCACTTTTTTTTTTTTTTTTTTTTTTTTGTTGTTCACTTTTCAGGTGTGCACCCAGTCTTCCTCTTCATCGTGGTTCTTCGTCTCTTCGCTCATAATGGTTGTTTTTGTCGACTCTTCGAAGACTCCCAAGAATCAGTTCATCACCATACTGAGTCACGCGGACGAACCCATAGAGGAGGGGATAACTTTAGCAGTTCTTCCTTCTGCCAGTTTCATTTATTCTTCGTCCCCCATAGATGTCAGTCAAACTCCCCACTTATCTCAGTGGTGGTCTGAATCTTCCCGCGAGCTCTACGACCCATCCAAGAGGGATTCGCATCCTGTCCAGTCGAAGATTTTTACATTGCGTTCTTCCCTCCATTCAGGTGTTAATTATACGGGTCTATTCCCCCTACTTGCGCGTCGTATAAACGTTGGTGAGGCACATTGGGCGACTTCCTCAAGAGCTCCTCCGCTCCAATATACAGGGGAGTTTTCTTACATCCCTAAGTATTGGGAGTGGTTAGAAGACATACTCAGCCGGAATAAGAAAACCCTCACTGATGCCAAGATTTATGGCGCGGTCCGTGCCTCTCTATTCACTTATGACCGAAATGTCCATGCCATGCAAGCTTTCTTCGAGTATTGGTGTCCGGCCACAAATACATTGCATACATCCGTAGGAGAGATTTCTATTACTCTATGGGATCTATGTCGAATTGGAGGGCTCCCTTTGTTTGGATCTTTTTATGATGAAGTTGTTCCGAGCGCAAAAGAGATGTCATCCCTCCCTTCGAGTTGTGAGTACTTATTCGCTGCATTCCATCACCTGAGCCTCAAGCTTGGCGGCCCTGATTCGGTCACTTCTACTGAGTGGGTAGGGTTTTGGTTTCGTGGCTCCGTTAGGTATCCAAAACCTCCTAATAGACGGTCTTTGAGGAGATCGGTGAGGGGAAAGCTTTCCCACAATCCGCGCGGGATCATCACGACTCATCGTAATCAATGCCGTACCGAAGATGAGGAAGCCCCTTTCAGAATATTAAAAGTGTCGGAGAAGGCGAAAGAGGAGACCTGGCTAGCCGCTCTCTTGTCATGTTGGTTGGGGGAATTTGTATTTCCTGGTAAAGAGGCTAATTTGATTAGGCCTGGCACTTTCAAGGTCGCAAGCTCGATGGCTCGTGGTAAGAAGTACTGTCTCGCAGTCCCGGTCTTGGCAACTATCTACAAAGGCTTGAACGATATTGCGTCTTCCTCAGTCCCTAGTAAGTGTGACACTACATTTCCCGCACACTACTTGAACGCATGGTTGGCCGAATACTTCGCCACTCATTTCGACTTGCCTGAGGCTAGCCCACTTGATCCATGTATGGTTAGATTTTCTGGCGAGGGTGCAGCGAAGTATTTTGAGGAAGCTGAGGCACGAAAGCTCTTCTGTTCCATTACTAAGTTCAAGTTTCATCGTCTTGCGCTCTTCAAGGGACATCAAGAGATTTTGGAGGATAATGATCAGCTATCCGACTCCTATGTTGACTACTTTATTAGTCAACGCCCCAGCTATTTATCATCACGTCGCGGTGACTTGAGCGTGCTCGAGCCTTATAGTCCTCACCGCTTTGGTCGTCAATTTGGGTTCACTCAAGACATCCCTGGGGAGATAAAGGAAGATCTACGGGCTGCCCCCTTAGAAAGAGTCATGCATCTCTGGCATCGATGCCTTCGTATCAACACAAAGTCACAGTTTTTGGTCCCCTCTCGTTCCCCAAGTGATGCGGCCCCTTGTACGAAAGATTATATGGATTGGTGGGCCAAAAGATCTGATGGTTTCTTCTCTAGCGACCCCAGTCAACCGAATGGGAACATTGGGCCAAGTAAGCTGATAGTCAAGTTGAAGCGGCGTCATGAAAGTGATGAACCTTCAGAGCATCAAGAGGATAACAAGTTATCTTTAAGGATTTCGGAAGGCACTGACGAGACATCCGGCATTGTTTCTACCTTTAGAGGGGCTGATAGAGCTATGGCGTCTCATGCCAAGAAGTTGAATGAAGAGGATGGGATCTCATGTTCCGATCATGGAAATGAGGTAAGTCGAAATGACTCGGATCGTCATTGGCGACGTAGGAAATATAAGGACAACGTCATTGATGGTGCAAACCACGAGATTGTTATGAAGACGACTGAGCCTTTTATTGATGTGGACACGCCATCTCCATTTTCTGGCGGTGATGAACAAGTGAGTCTTTCTTCCCTTTTTGATTCTGCTAACACGGAATCTGTTAGAGCCCTTTGTTGTCTTTTTAATGATCCCATGGTTGTTTCTGCCATCCAAGAACTTGTTGAAGGATGAAAATCTTGACATTTCTTTGTCGCAGGTTGGTGTTGATTCTTTGAAAGAGGTAGACAAAAGGCAGTCACCAGTTGATGGTAGCCCTTCTATGAGTGAGTTTTCTGTCCAAGGTCTGGAGACTTTTGATCTTGCCACTAAGGTGATTGAGAAGCCGCATCTTGAGAAATCTAATGCTTCTATTCCCCCTTCAGGTCCTATCTGTAACCCTACGAAGGATATGGTTAGCAAGGTGCGTAGTTCGGGTATCCCGACTGCCTCTACAGTCTCGACACTTAATGCAGAGGACGTCATCTCAAAGGCTAGTCGCCATTATGCATTCATGTTGGGGGAAGGCTTAATAGAAAAGATCATCAAAACCCCTTTTGATTCTGTTGCTTCTCTTAAGGAAGAAGTGAGGAAGATTATCCATGCTATCAGACAAACAACAATTGTGGATGTGATGCCCTTACAGGATCGAGTTTGGAAGTTTATGGAGAATGCATCTCAATATTCTTCAATACGTTCTGCTTTTACGCAAAGGATTTCACTTGAAGTCAAGAATCAGAGACGCGCAGATGCTGAACGTCGCTATACTCTTGCACTCGAATCAGAAGCTATTGAGGCTAGGGATAGTAGTAGAGCTGAAGCTGAACTATCTAAAGTTTTGTCAAAGGAGACTGAGTTGAGGAAGGAGCTCGAGCTTTTGGCGACGCAGAGGGGAAAACTTGAGAATTCTATCTCCCTTCACGAAGAAAAGTTACCGCAATTGTAGGCCGCGGTTTCTAGAATTAAGGAGGAAATTTCAGAGATTGAGGCTACTCCAACCTTAGAGACTTCAGACCATGCCAAACTTCAAGAGCTACGAGAGCTGTTAGAGACCAGTCGAAAGGAGTTGAAGAACTTAGATTGGATAGGTCGATCGTCATTTATGTAATATCTATGATGTAATGACATTCATTTTTTTATTAATAAAAGTTCCATTTTCTCTTCCTTCTTTTTTTTTTTTTTTTTTTTTTTTTTATATGTGACTGTACTTAGTAAAGAATACCAAGTTGCCTACGTACCCAAAAGGGATCAAGTCATAACGTAGTTCAAAGGATTTTTTTTTTTTTTTTTTTTTTTTTTTTTTTTTTTTTTTTTTTTTTGTGCTCTAACTTTTGCCTAGGTCGCCTCTTTCAAGGTTTTCAACCTAACGAGCATTTTTTTTTTTGGCTCTAACTTTTGCCTAGGCCGCCTCTTTCAAGGTTTTCAACCTAGCGAGCATTATTTATTTTTTTTTTTTTTTTTGGCACATTCAAAGGTAATGGGAAAACATCAAGTACCAATGAAGTGTTAAGGTGGGCAGTTTAGGCTCCTGCCGAGGAGGGACTTTGGAACTTCATGCATAGTACCGCTTCAGGAATCTTGCGTTGATAGGACCTACCCTTATCCCATCTTTGTCAACTATCTTGTAAGCACCATTTGTGTAAACTTCCTGAACGACATATGGGCCATCCCATTTTGACGTGAACTTGTTTCCAATCTTATGCAAAGTGTTGATTGGCCTTCGGACTGCGAGTACCAAATCTCCTTGTTGGAATGATCGAGGCTTGACCTTCTTGTTAAAAGCTCGAGATAGTCGCGCTTGGTAGCATTCGAAGGTGTTGTTGAGCTTCTAACCTCTTTTCATCAAGTGCCTCAAGCTCCTCCAGTCTCAGTCGGGCATTCTCCTCATTTGTAAGCCCTTCTTGTATAGCAATTCGGAAGAGAGGGAATTTGTCGCTCCAAAGGAAGGACTGCTTCGACGCCGTACACCAACGAATATGGAGTAGCTTGCGTGGGTGTTCTGTATGTCGTCCGGTACGCCCATAACGCTTCTCCGATTCTCTCGTGCCAATCTCTTTTTGAGCGTTCCACTACTTTTTTCAACAAGTTACAAAGGGTCTTATTGAAAGCTTCAGCAAGACCGTTGGCTGGCGCATTATACATGGAAGATTTATACTGCTTGAAACCCGAACTTCTCGCATAATTGGTCCACCAAACTATTGTAGAAAGGCTTACCATTGTCCGTCATGATGTAACGAGGAACACCATATCGATAGATCAGGTGGGTTCGGATGAAATTCACGACATTTTCTTTCTTTACTTCCTTTAGAGATATAACTTCTGCCCATTTAGAGAAGTAATCGGTCGCAGCCAAGATGTATAAATGGCCAGCTGAAGACTTGGGCAATGGTCCTACGACATCGAGTCCCCTTGCATCAAAAGGGCCAAGAGGCAACCGTAGGATGCAATGGTTCTGGTGGTTGATGAATGTAGTTTGCATGGAGTTGACATGCTTCACATCTTTTTGCATAGTCCATGCAATCCTTCACTATTGTTGGCCAATAATACCCCATCCGCTTTATCCAATGATAAAGTTTAGGACCAGATTGGTGGGCGCCGCATACTCCGGAGTGGGCCTCCTCCATCGCTTGATCAGTTTCTCCCTTTCCAAGGCATCGCAAAAATAATCCATCAAAGGATCGTCGATACAAGGTATCTTTATAGTAGATGAAGCGAGGTGCCCTTCGTCGTACCTCGGTCTTGTGGCGAGAGTCATCAGGTAGCTTACCATGTTCTAAGTAGTCAATCAAAGGTTGGCGCCAATCCTCGTCCTCCACAACAGATACTGATATGGCATTTGTCTCACTTGTATATTCCTCTGTGAAAGTGAGTGCCCAACGATTGCAAACTGGCACATTCACCCTTTCTTCTTCTGACAATGCCAACGTAGTGGCCAAGTTGGCAAGAGCATCTGCTATCTTATTCTCACTTCTAGGAATGTGTTCTAAAGAGATCCCGTCGAACTCCTCAATTAATCGTGTGGCCAATCGGAAGTAAGGAACCAAACCTTCATTCCTGACTTCATAATGTGTTAAGAGTTGATTGATCACCAACTTAGAGTCCCCGTAAACCTCTAAGTATGAGATTTTCATGTCAAGAGCCATTTGGAGGCCAGCGATAAGGGCTTGGTACTCGGCCACATTATTTGAGCATGGTTCATTAAGCCTGAAGGCGAATGGTAACATGTGTTTTTGTGGTGACACAAAAACAACGCCTGCTCCTGACTCTTCACGGCGTGCAGCCCCATCAAAGAACATCATCCAAGGTGGAAGGATCTCCGTGTATAACACGTCTTCATCTGGAAAGTCATCCGACAGCTCCCAGTCAGCAGGTATGGGATGATCAGCGAGAAAGTTCGCTAGTGCTTGTCCTTTAATAGCCTTTTGCAGAACATACGAGATTTCAAATTCTTGAAAGGCCACAGACCATTTCGCCAACCGCCCAGATATTACTGGCCTAGACAAGATGTACTTCACTGGGTCCACCTTCGCAACTAAATGTATTGTGTGTGCTTGCATGTAATGCCTCAATTTGTGAATGGAAAAGAAGAGTGCAAGACACATTTTCTCTATGGGGGAATATCTCAATTCTGCTCCAGTTAGCTTTCGACTGAAGATAATACAACGCTTTCTCCTTTTCTACTTCATTCTTCTTGGGCCAAAAGAGCCCCAAGTGATTGTTCTTGCGCTGCGATGTACAGTATCAAAGGTTTCCCTGGTATGGGAACTCCTAGGACAGGCGGATTCAGCAAGTACTTTTTGATACTCTCAAACGCATTTTTGCAGGCTTCATCCCACTCGAAATTGGTATCCTTCTTCATTAGCCGACTGAACGGCTGACATCGTCCTGCTAGGTTTGATATGAAAGCGTCGAATGTATGCAAGATGACCTTGCAAGCTTCGTAGCTCCCGTAAATTTTTCGGTTCGGGCATCCTTTGGATAGCATCTATCTTAGATTGATCCACTTCGATGCCTCGATGTCGAATGATAAAGCCGAGGAATTTTCCGGACGTGACACCGAATGCACATTTCAAGGGGTTCATCTTGAGCTGGTATTTCCTTAGTCGGTTGAATACGATGCGCAAATCTCGTATATGTTCCTCTCTTTTTCTTGTTTTAACCACTAAGTCATCGACATAACACTGAACAATCTTGTGAAGTATATCATCAAAGATTTTTTGCATTGCTCGTTGATATGTTGCTCCAGCATTCTTAAGTCCGAAGGGCATCACCTTGTAACAGTAAATTCCTTTCGGGGTTCGGAAGGCGGTGAGCTCCTCATCCTCAGGCGCCATTCGAATTTGGTTGTATCCTGATGAACCGTCCATGAATGACAATGCTTCGTGACCGATGGTTGAGTCTACCATGAGCTCTGTATTTGGCAATGGGAAATCATCCTTGGGGCAAGCCCTGTTCAAATCCCTGAAATCGACACAAACTCGAATCTGCCCATTCTTCTTTCTGACTGGGACAATATTCGCAATCCATTTTGGAAATTGTACTTCCCGAATGAATCCGGCTTGCTCAAGTTTGTTAACTTCAGCCTCAATTTGGGGGAGGAGTTCTGGTCGAAAACGACGTTGAGCTTGCTTAACCGGGCGCGCTTCTTGCTTTATTGCCAGTCGATGAACTGCAACTCTTGGGTCTAAACCCGGCATTTCTTTATACGTCCATGCAAAGACGTCTTTGTACTCTGTCAAAAGCTCAAGGTATTCTTTCTCCTCCGCAGGAGTTAGGAGTGCGCTTATGAAGATCGGGCGAGGCTCATCAACAGTTCCTAGGTTCAATTCCTTCAACTCATCCACAGTTGCTTGTCCACCATCTTCAATTGCATGCGGGGCTTCATCTGGTTCATCATCTGATGAGCTAGATTCCGGAATCAGTTTCTACCGTTACATGGTAAGCGGGAAGGATTACAGTTTCATTTTCCTCTTCCTCTTGGTCGACTTGCTTTCCCAACCTATTTGTGTGTATGATAGTTCGTCGTTTTGCCTTAAGTGAACTACCCACACTAACCTCCACAGCTAGTTCTCGCTTCATACGTGAGGGAACAAGGCTGCATATTTCAGATTCGTCTTTCTTCCGTGTATCACCCTTTTCCACCTTGGATTGCAAAGCAACCTTTGAGGTGCTCGGAGACCCGAGTCTATCAAATGCTGACCTGCGTACACGGGAGGTCCCTTCTTTCGTTGGGATTGAGATGCTCAACCTATTGAATACAATGTCTGTGTTTGTAGTGATTAAATATTCATAGTAATTTATATATGTGGAATCTGGATACAAAAGATGAATATAATGAAATTTAACACACAGGGCTTGAGTTTAGAAGCAAGAATTGTAGTATTTGGATTGATATTGAAAGAGTTATTAATTTTCTTATGAGACACTAAATCTGTTAGGACAGATTTATGTTTACCATATGACGAGAATTTTAATAAATTCTAGAGATGTTATCTTGATTTGAATTTTCTGTGGTAGCTTGTACATATATATGAGTTCATCTCTGTTAAAGTTTCAGTTACTTTGATAACTTTAAGTGTTCCAAATAAAATTTATAAAATGACTGATCTGCATAAATCTGCTTAATGTTAAGCTGAAAATACTGGAACTTTGGGGAATTAATTATTGAATTTGATTCATTGATTTGAGTTGTAATTTGGTGTGAGTATTTTTTGGCATGTATACTACTTAGGTGAATTTTATTATGCCTTGGTTTTGTTATTTGAAACACAAATGAAAAGTATGAACTATGTAACCTTTGTTTGTTCTAATGTTTTCTGGTTTAATTTTTTTACTCTGATTATATTGAGTTAAAATTATTCTATAGACATGATTTAGTTCCTAAATTGATGTTAATTTAAATCCTCTACATTTTCATGTTATGTAGCTTGTCATTTTTGTCACTCACTTTTATCGGTAGTACAAAGGTATAATCCTCTACATTTTCATTGAAGATAAATTTATTATGGCTTTGTGCCATTAGTGCCATATTTGTACTGAGTAAATCAGCAATGATGCAAGGAAAGTACTATGAATGCGCATGCTTTTATATATTATCATGATGTGCATATGTAAATATCTCTCTGTAGACACAAATTTCGTACAGATAGATCACACGGTCACGAAGTAGTGTAACAAATAATCAATTTGTATTTATGTATGTGGAAGCGGGTACAAATCTCTAAAGGATCCTTTACAATAAAGAATACAATAAATTCCTCTGATTCTTCTCCGTGACGCTCCACGATCCAAGGGCTATGAAGCTTGATCTTGAATGGTGTCTGAATATTTCTGGGTTGAGTGTGTAGTTGGAATTTTCGAACTTGGAGTTGAGGGCCGTCGGCTTGATCTCGGTCTAAGTTGAATGAAGATTTGAGAGGCGTCTCCCACTTTGGATTTGAAGAAGTCGAAGTATGCCTTGCTCTTGGATGGACAAGAGTGCTCTTCTTGAATCTTAAGAGAACTCTTCTTTTTGGCAGTGTGTTGGCCGGGTTTTCTCTTTCTGACTCTGGATCCCCTCTCTTCTCTAAGGGGTCTTTATTTATAGGCACTTCAAGGTTTCTTCATTTGGAATTTCCTTCTCAGCATTTAATGGGATTTGATTTGATTTTATTTTAAATTTAAATTTGAATTTGGTCTTCCATTTAATTAAAACATTCCTTATGTAGAATTCTCCATCTGATATAGCCACATGGTTTCAAAGTTGTGACACGTGGCCTTGTCCTATTGGATACAGTTTGTTGACTAATCCATTATTGACACGTCATCACTTGACAATTGATTTAATTAATAAAAATTAATCATGATCAATCAAACGGATGTAAACACATCATAAAATTTCGACGTCTACACTCTCTTCCTCTCTTACACATACACACATGATCTAAAACATATATGCACACATTATAGTGTATACAAGATCAAGTCAGTATTCTATTAGTAGTTTAAGCATTCTTTGCTATGCATTGAGTTACATTAGTTACACAAGTCTTATATTTTTCTCATTCTTACTATCTGTTGCGCAACTGTTACTTGCACCGGAATTATTTGGTCACATTATAGCATAGTAATTACTTCAGTAAGTTTAAATATTTAAGATTACCTGATTTTAAGTATGTTTGAATTTCAATTGATAGGTCAATTTCATTGTGTTGTTCTTTTTTACTATTATAGGAACTTATAAACTCTCTTAATTTGTATGTAGGGCAATGTTGGTGTTCCAGATCAACAATCTCCAACTGGCCAAAGATCATCTGTTGCATCTCATCAATCAGAAAATTTAGGAGAATTCTAGTTTTGAGGATTAGTTGTACTAATTAGTTTTTTGAAACATTTATGTTCAAGTGAAGTGTTGTACTGAAATTATCAAACAATTTGAAACTTTTAATATTGTAATATTGTCTTAGTTTGTCCATTGTTTTGAAGACTCTTTAGACAATACCTTATTTGTGTTATACATATATGATGATGGTATTATAGATATTTGTTCTGTTCTAGTTTGGAATTTTGTATCGTGTATTAGGAGAATCAAATCAGTGCAAAAGCAAATTAAAAAAAAAAAAAAAAAAGATCTATAGAGGCGGTTTTCAAACCGCCTCAATAGACAACTTTCAAAAATAGATTTTTTTTTTTAAATATTTTATCTATAGAGGCGGTTATACAACCGCCTCAATAGATAAATCCAGGGCGATTTTTAAACCTATTAAAGGTAGTTTGAAAAATGCTTCTATAGACCATATTACTTATAAAGGTGGTTACATATGATCTCTAGAGGTAGTTTTCAAAAACGCCTCTATAGGTTCTTCTATAGAGCATTCATGTCTATTGAAGCAGTACTTATAAAGGCACTTTTGAAATTTTTAAAGGCGGTTTTATAGAGCATTCATGTCTATTGAGGCGGTTTTGAGCTTTTCAAAACCGCCTCTATATGTTGATTTTTTTGTAGTGACAATAGCGTTGTCGGTCCACCTCGTGAATCCAACGTTGTTTTTTTTTTTTTCTACACCATTTGTTAAATGCAAATTGTCGTTTTAGTAAAAACCAGCAGTTATATAAGTATCCTAAACATTGGCACTTAACATTACTCAAAATGCACAGAGGTTTCTTTGAGGACTAAGGTGCGACCCTATCGACCTTAGCCATCAGTAGAATCTAGTCCTTGTCTCTATACAAGCTAGTGTCCTTTCGGTGGTTGGTGCTACGGGTAGGGCTGGGGGTTTTTCTTTCTTTCTTTCTTTCTAGTGTGGTTAAATATGGATGATGTTTTGGGGTTATGGGAAAGATTCTCTTTAACTGACAAGGAGGAGGTGCCGTTTGATTTTGGTCCTGTTGATGAGGTTGACCTACTCTTTTTGGCAGCACGATTTATGACCAGTAGGGTTATCAATATAGAATCAGTAGTTCGGACTTTTACCCCATTATGGCGGGCTGTGCGAGGGTTCACGGCTCGCAACATGGGTAATAATATGCTAGTGTTTGCATTAAAAAATGAGTTAGGTCTGGAAAGGGTGATAAATTCTAAGCCACGGTCTTATGATAAGCATCTTGTCACCTTCCAACGAGTGGAGGCCAATACCTCCATTGCCGAGATGGATTGTTGATGGTGCTATTTCTGGGTTTAGATTCATAATCTTCCAATTCGTCACATGAACCATGACTATGCCAAAGTGCTAGGAAAGGTGCTGGGTCTGGTTGAGCAGGTTGCAGAAAGTGAGGAGGCAAGGGGTTGTGAGGGGTGTATGAGGATCCGCATCAAAATGGATATCTCGAAACCACTCTGTCGAGGACGTAAGGCGCGGTTGTCTGCTAGGAACGAAACTTGGATTGCTTTTCGATATGAGCGCCTCCCCAACTTTTGTTATTGGTGCGGTATGCTTACGCATGGGGATAGAGATTGTGATAAGTGGATGTGGAGTAAAGGGGCGCTACAATGAGAAGACTAACAGTATGGCACATGGTTAAGAGCAGCTGTGGTGAAGCTAATTAGACGTGTGGAGGTTAAGGTGGCAGGCAGATCCAACGCCCCACGGTGGGATAGAAGATTCAATCCGATGAATGATAGGGATATTCCGGTGGCCTCACACGGTGGTGATGGTGTGGCAATGGGGGATGGAGGACCCAATATGGACTTTACGAAAATGAAGGAAAATCTCCCTCAATTTTCGGAAGATCCAAAAATTGTAGTTGACTCTAGTGAGCAGACTTTTAGTGTTAGCAAGAGTGCTAAAAAATCGACAGTTACTCCCGAGGATCTGGGAGTTAATAATGAGCATATCAATCAGGTACGAGATTTTAGTGAGCTTGCTATTTTAACTACTAAAGACCCATGTGTATCACAACCTATTCCTACAGAGGTGGAGTTGATTGTGGACTCACAGGACGTAGTGCTGGATAAGGAAAGTGAGGGAGCCAAGCAAGGGATTTTTTTGCAAGAGGTCTCTAGGGGTACAGAGAAGACTAATTTAAATAAAAACCGAAAAAAGAAAGCGGCGGCTAATTAGCACCCTAGCTCAAGAGGTAAGGAAAATTTAGGAAGCACTATTGACCTTAATGCCATGCATGACGTGGTTGTTCAAGGAGAGTCGCATGGTGTTTGGAAGCAACTATTAAGGAATAAGACTGTTACCTAAATATCAACCTAAGAGGGGGGGTGATTTAGGTTGAGGCAAACTTTTTTGATTAAATGCGGAATTAAAAACTATCTTCAAATAGCAAATGTTGATTAAACAAATTTAAGAACACAATTCAATTGCAATATCGATATGATAGGAAATCAAGCACAAGTATATATAAGCAATTGAATAAGTAAGAGGTAGAGATACAGAAAATCAAACATAATGATTTTTATCGAGGTTCGGCTTCCCCGCCTACGTCCCCGCCTCAAGAACACTTCTCGAGGATTCCCAAATCCACTATTTGGCAATCTTTCTTCGGGTGAAGATCAAACCATTACAAATCTTTTTTACATGGAGAACAGTAACCACAATCTTCTTTCGGGTGAAGATCAAACCATTACAAATCTTCCTTGCACGGTGAAGAGTAACCACAATCTTGATTTACCAATCAAGAGTAACCACCTAGCGAAAAATACTTTTCACTACTTAGGATTTATACCAAAACCCTAACAAAACACTCAATAGTTTTCAACAAAGGATTGTTGTACAAAATATGGCTCTCTCAAAGAGTAGTAGTACACAATATGCTCACTCTAATAGTATATCAAGTATTTGATCAATATGGCTCAAGAAGTATTTAGAAGAATTTGATTTTCAATCAAGGATTTTGAATGATATGAAAATGTAAGCTTTGAGAAAGGATAGATTGATGTAAAAGATATTTTCTTTTTCTTCTCTAGATTTTCCTTGTATTCTCTTTTGTTCTCTATGAATTTCTCTTGTATGTTCTGTCCTTTAGAAACTCAGAAAGAGTAGTATTTATAGAGAAAATTTATTTCTTCCCGTTATGGTGGCTAACTTGCTTTTTATTCAAATTTAAAGTGATCTAGTCACCTAGATCCAAAAGCAGTTGCCTGGATCTAAATATAAAAATAATATTTTTGAAATTTATCTGTTACAGAAAGCAATTAGCCATTATAATTTGAATTTTAAAAACATCCAGTCGCCTGGATTGATAAATTAAATTTAGACAGAAACTTTCGGGTTGGATTTTTCAGTCGACTGAGCTAGATTCAGTCGCCTGGATCCCTGATGCAGTCGTCTGCATTTAGGGTTTCCAGCCTTAGGCTATTTTTGGCTTTCTTTTTTTTTTAAATAATCAAACTTTCATAATTTAATCCTTTTGAGCAGTTTGATTAAATTTCCTTGAAAATATGTTAGTCCTATAAATATTTATTTATAAAATGAATTTTGGACTAAATGATTATTTTGAAAATCATTTTGATTAATCAAACTTTCATAATTTTATCTTTTTGAGCGGTTTGATTAATTTTTCTTGAAAATATATTAGTCCTATAAATATTATTTACAAAATGAGTTTTTGGATTAAATGATTAATTTTGAAAATCATTTTGAGTTGGTTTTAAAGTTTGAGCTATAAAGATAAAATCTTAATAAACTTTACAAAACCTAACTCTTACTTCTCATTTGTCTTGGAACATGATTCTTGAGCTTGATTCCTTTGACTTGAGTCTTGATGACTTGATCTTCAATGAATTTGCATTTTGTCAATTTTGCATTTGCTTGATGTTTGATTGACCATGTTGGTCCAATTAAATCACTAGTCAACATCATGTTTAAAACATAAATCATTAGTTCATATGAAAATATCATTTATGAATAACTTAAAATCATTATTATCATCAAAATTACATAAATGTCCTTTGATTAATTAGCTAATTAATAGGTATTGAAACCTTGAGGCTAACAATCTTCCCATTTTTGATGATGACACATATGATATGATATTTTTACACGAATAATGATCTTGAAGCTTTTCTTGAAAAGCTCCCTCTAAGATAATGCATATATATATGTATTAGAGATTAATAAATCTCCCTTTATCTTCATGCATAAATCAATTAGTCATTAAGTACAATCAAGCAATCAATATATAATCATTTTAGCCAATCATTGCAAGATATGAGAATTCACCAATAGATTCAAATATTCAATTTGGTTCAAGCATATACACATAACAACCAAAATGTCATATATTTTTCTCCTTTGATTAGGTTCAAACATAAAGCAAATAGCATAAACAAATAAGAATCAAAATGACCAAAATGTCATATATTTTTCTCCTTTGATTTGGTTCAAACATAAAGCAAATAACAACCAAAATAACAACTAAAATGACCAAAATGTAACAACCAAAATGACCTTAGTCATTAAGTACAATCAAGCAATCAATATATAATCATTTTAGCCAATCATTGCAAGTTATGAGAATTCACCAATAGATTCAAATATTCAATTTGGTTCAAGCATATACACATAACAACCAAAATGTCATATATTTTTCTCCTTTGATTAGGTTCAAACATAAAGCAAATAACATAAACAAATAAGAATCAAAATGACCAAAATGTCATATATTTTTCTCCTTTGATTTGGTTCAAACATAGAATAAATAACAACCAACCAAAATGTCATATTTCTCCCCCTTGGCATCATCAAAAGAAATGAAAACAAATACATTTACATGCTAGTGTTCTTTAACCATAGTTGTAAGATATGATTCTTCATAAAAGGATATGATGTTCCTTGCCATGGTCCTTAAATGCAGATTATTTAAGCAATCCGGAAAGGATATGGGTGGATACCCATATACGAGGTACTTTCTCTTTTCTATCATATAAAGTTGTAGGAGTATTAAGAGTGTATGACAGGGATTTTTCCAGCAATTTGGATGAGGAAGATATATTAAGAGTGTATGCTAGAGATCTTCTCATTTACCTGGTGTATGAGACAGGTACTTCACCTAAGAAGCATGATCAAAGATAATTTTGCTTTGTAGGAACATGATCAAAGATAATTTTGCTTCTATCTGAGAAGATTAAGTTTTTGATTTTATGAATCTTTTTATGACGCTGCATCATTTTAGAGTTTAATCTAAAGAATTGATGAGAGAGTAAGATCAAAGAGGTACGATATGCAATGGAGAAGATAAGCGAATTTATAAGAAAGACACGCGGGTGAATGAACGGTTTAGATTTAATCAATTTATTGTATTATGTGTCTGGCTTATTCAATCTCACATGCCAAAGATAATGATAATTCAGGAGTTTGAAAAAATCATATCTGCTTTTTAAAAAAGACGATCTTGTCGACGCATTGAGTCCTGAGTCAGTGATTTTTCCGTATAAATTAAAACTCGAATCTCAACAAAGGTGTCTCGGGAGTCGAATGACAAAGAATCGCACAGGCTTTTCTCAAGAGTCGGATGACAGATAATTGCACAGGCTTTTCTCGAGAGTCGGATGACAGATGATAGGTACAGATTGTTTTCAAAAAATCTGAAGATTATTTATTACACACTGGTTTTCAATGAACTTCATCATTTTCAAACTTTGAACTTAATCTCCCATTAGATTTTCTAAGATGGCTTCCTTTTCTTCTCAAAACACCTACGAAGCAATTAATCTAAATGATGCACCTAGTGGAATGCCAAAGGTCTAGCGTCCTTACTTCCTTTTCCCGAACGGCCCTGTCACGGTAACTGATTCCGTGATGCTAAGTGGTATAACTGCAACTGCAGTAACTGCGGTCTCTGCACTCCGAAGGATGGAAAGGTATTGGCTAGGAGGACAGATCCTCAAATAATTAATGACTCAATGGCATTCACAATTCAGTGTGTTGCCTCTGTTTCTAACATGGGACCTCGTCTGCATGTTAGAAATGATAAAGTTCAAGTGCTGCGTTCCCAAGTTACCATTTTGCAATAGTTGCTTAAGGAGAACAAGAAGAAAGTAGGGGAATTTAAGGAGGAAAATAAAAGACTGAAGAAACTCGTGGATTCTTATGCTAATGATTTAGCAACCCAGTCCATAGAGCAGAGCAAGATCACTGCTGAGCTTCACAAGCAGTACAAGAAGCTACTTGTTGAGGTAAAAGAATTGGCTTCTCGCCCAATCCCCTAAAAACAATGTAGTGGGAAATGTAGTGGCTTTTCCTTTTAATAAACTTAAGTTTGTTTTAATGATGAGCTTTATTTCACATTTTATGCATGAACATATACGCAAACATACATAAGACTGGACATATAATCTAATATTCAAACAATATCACTAGATAGATATAAAATGAACAAATTTATAAACATAGAGTATAAACACGATATGGATAAATGCAAATTATGTTCATTTCCCAAGGTATATAGATTTAACATGGTTGAATCAAATAGAAGGATAATAAGTTTAAGCTTATTTGATATCAACGTACCTTGCCATACCTATTTCACGTCGAATTGTGCAAAATCGTTCTTCTGAGAGGTTTCGTGTGAATATCCGCCCATTGACTATCGGTACTTACAAATTCAAGTTCAATGTCCCCTTTTTGCACATGATCTTTTATGAAATGGTATCTAATTTCTATGTGCTTGGTGTGAGAGTGTTGAATAGGATTTTTACTTAAACTTATTGCACTTGTGTTATCACACTTTATGGGAATATGATTAAAAATAATTTTGAAATCCTCTAGTTGTTGTTTTATGTAGAGAGATTGAGCACAACAACTGCTGGCCGCTACATATTCAGCTTCTACCGTTGATAAGGCCACAGAGTTTTGCTTTTTACTAAACTATGATACTAGTGAGTGTCCTAGAAAGTGACAAGTTCCACTAGTGCTTTTGCGATCAATTTTGCAACTGGAAAAATCCACATCCGTGTAGCTTATTAAGTCAAATGAATATTTGACTTAGGGTACCATAGTCCTAAATCAAAGGTTCCAAGCAAATATCGAAATTTTCGCTTTACAGCAATTAAGTGTGATTCTTTAGGACAAGATTGAAACCGAACACAGACATACGCTAAACATTATATCGGGTCTACTTGCGGTTAAATACAGTAAACTATCAATCATACCTCGATATAGCTTAACATCCACCGATTTACCTTTCTCATCTTTGTCGAGCTTTGTTGAAGGACTCATGGGAGTTCCTAATTCTTTGGCATTTTCCAATCCAAATCTTTTTAGTAGGTCTATGACATACTTGGATTGATTTAAGAATATCTCTCCTTCGGCTTGCTTAATTTGAAATCCGAGAAAGAATTTTAGCTCGCCCATCATACTCATTTCGAATTCATCCTGCATAGTCTTAGAGAATTCTTTGCACAAGTTTTCATTAGTAGCACCAAATATAATATCATAAACAATTACAAAGCATACAATTTGCCACTTAAGCTAGCGATTCATCAAACAATTTCATGTGCAGAAGTTCTATAGACCATGATGTAAGGCTTCTTTCTTTTTCTTAAAAGATAATTTAATTTATTTACCAAGTTGACATGCATTACCAACTTTGTACTTAACAAGCTTAGTTTCAAGTAATCCTTTTACTAATTCAAGTTGAGATAAATTAGAATGTAGATTCATATTAGCACATCGAAACCTTCTATTCCATAACCAACTGAATTCATTTATTGTGACAAGATAAACCAATTCATTTGATGACATATTATCAAGCTCAACTGTGTAAATATTCTCATTTATAAATGCATTAAACAAAGCTTCATTATCAATAGCGTTTATGGAAAATTTGAATATAGAAAAATATCCTTTAGCATTCAAGCCATCATTACCACTTATGAAAGAGGATACTTTACCGATTTTACCAACAACCTTTGCATTTTTGGATTATCTCCAAGTCTGACATTTCTTCCATCTTTTTGGTGAAATAGTTGTGAACTTATTCACTCGTCATGTGTCTTGATTATCCATTATTGAGAACCACTTATCCTTGGTAGATTTGGATATCAAGCACACCTACAAGACAAATTCAAATAACTTTCTTTGGTACCCAAATTTTCTTGGGTCCATTAGGGTTAGCTCTTGGAGGAGTAGATCCTTTGACTACCCAAATTCTTTTAGTTCTAAAGTTACTATTTTTGTTTGTAGTGTATATAGAGGAGTTATGCACCATTTTTCCAAAAGTTTCATATATGGAGGTTTTCAAAAGATTATTTTTCATAAAGAATTTTTTATTTCGTTTTTCTTTAATTTCCGGGTTATATCCAATACCCGCTTTATCAAATACACATCTTTGACTACTCAACAACTTATCCAAGTTTTTCTTTTTATTTGTGAGGTTAGTCACAATCTAGGTTAAGTCTTCAATTTGGAGTTTTAATCTTTTATTTTCATTTAACAAAAGAGTTGAGTCTTAAGTATTTAATGATGATGTTTCCACATCATTTACTTTTCTTTTCTCAAGAGAGTCTTGTGATTTAATTTCCAACTCAATTATTTCTTTTTTCAAAAGCAATTTTTATCATTTAAAGAATTAAGTTGTTTTTCCATTTTTTTCATTCTTGTTTTTCAAATCATTTAATTCATTTGAAATAGATGTGATTTTCCTTTTAAAAACTTTATTTTTCAAAACGTTTTTTTCAAATTCTTCAACTAATTCTTCAAAAGCATTTTGTAATTCATCATAGCTATAAGAATTATCTTCTAAAGAATTGAGTTCCAAAGTTACCTCATCTTCATATGCCATTAAGCAAAAGGCTTCAGTAGAATCTTCTTCATTGTCGGATGCTTGAGAGCTAATGCTTGTACATTCATCTTTCTCTATTTGATACAATTTATGATCATGAACAAGCATGCTCATCTTTGATTCTTCAACTTGGCTTGATTCTTCATATGAAGCTTCAAGTTTATCCCAAATTTCTTTAGCTGAATTACAACTTAAAATTCCATCAAATTCCTTTGAGTCAAACGCACAATATAAACAATTCATAGCTTTATAATTTAATTCAATAAGTTTTACATCATTTTCTTGTTTAGGTATTTCTTGTTCTTCTACTATTTTAGTGGGAACATGAGGACCATTTACAATGACTTTCCAAATGTGATAGTCTTGAGTTTTAATGTATGTAGTCATTCTAGTTTTCCAATAACTATAATCACTACTAATGAACAAGGGAGGTCTATGTGTGTTTGCCATGATTTTAACTCTAAGATTGTTAAATCTATATGTAGAGCCTTGGCTCTGATACCAATTGTTACCCAAATATCAACCTAAGAGGGGGGGGGGGGCATTTACAATGACTTTCCAAATGTGATAGTCTTGAGTTTTAATGTATGTAGTCATTCTAGTTTTCCAATAACTATAATCACTACTAATGAACAAGGGAGGTCTATGTGTGTTTGCCATGATCTTAACTCTAAGATTGTTAAATCTATATGTAGAGCCTTGGCTCTGATACCAATTGTTACCCAAATATCAACCTAAGAGGGGGGGCGATTTAGGTTGAGGCAAACTTTTTCGATTTAAATACGGAATTAAAAACTATCTTTAAATAGCAAATGTTGATTAAACAAATTTAAGAACACAATTCAATTGCAATATAGATATGATAGGAAATCAAGCACAAGTATATATAATTAATTGAATAAGTAAGAGATAAAGATTGAGAAAATCAAACACGATGATTTTTATCGAGGTTCGGCTTCCCCACTTACGTCCCCGCCTCAAGAACACTTCTCGAGAATTCCCAAATCTACTATTTGGCAATCTTCTTTCGAGTGAAAATCAAACCGTTACAAATCTTCCTTACTCGGTGAATAGTAACCACAATCTTCTTTCAGGTAAAGATTAAACCATTACAAATCTTCCTTACACGGTGAAGAGTAACCACAATCTTGATTTACCGGTCAAAAGTAACCACCTAGTGAAAAATCAATTTCACTACTTAGGATTTATACCAAAACCCTAACAAAACACTCAATAGTTTTCAACAAAGTATTGTTGTACAAAATATGGCTCTCTCAAAAAGTAGTAGTACACAATATGCTCACTCTAATAGTATATCAAGTATTTGATCAATATGGCTCAATAAGTTTTTAGAAGAATTTGATTTTTAATCAAGGATTTTGAATGAGATGAAAATGTAAGCTTTGAGAAAGGACAGATTGATGTAAAAGATGTTTTCTTTTCCTTCTCTAGATTTTCCTTGTATTCTCTTTTGTTCTCTATAGATTTCTCTTGTATGTTCTGTCCTTTAGAAACTCAGAAAGAGTAGTATTTATAGAGAAAATTTATTTCTTCCCATTATAGTGGCTGACTTGCTTTTCATTCAAATTTAAAGTGATCCAGTCACCTAGATCCAACAGTAGTTGCCTGGATCCAAAATAGTCGCTTGGATCTGAATATAAAAATAATATTTTTGAAATTTATCCGTTATAGAAAGCAATTAGCCGTTATAATTTGAATTTTAAAAACATCCAGTCGCCTGGATTGAGATTTAGTCACCTGGATTGATAAATCAAATTTGGACAGAAACTCTCGGGTTGGATTTTTCAGTCGACTGAGCCAGATTCAGTCGCCTGGATCCCTGATGCAGTCGCCTGCATTTAGGGTTTCCAACCTTAGGCTATTTTTGGCTTTCTTTTAAATAATCAAACTTTCATAATTTAATCCTTTTGAGCAGTTTGATTAATTTTCCTTGAAAATATGTTAGTCCTATAAGTATTTATTTATAAAATGAATTTTGGACTAAATGATTATTTTGAAAATCATTTTGATTAATCAAACTTTCATAATTTTATCTTTTTGAGCGGTTTGATTAATTTTTCTTGAAAATATATTAGTCCTTTAAGTATTATTTACAAAATGAGTTTTTGGACTAAATGATTAATTTTGAAAATCATTTTGAGTTGGTTTTAAAGTTTGAGCCATAAAAATAAAATCTTAATAAACTTTACAAAACCTAACTCTTACTTCTCATTTGTCTTGGAACATGATTCTTGAGCTTGATTCTTGATGACTTGATCTTCAATGAATTTGCATTTTGTCGAATTTGCATTTGCTTGATATTTGATTGACTATGTTGGTCCAATTAAATCACTAGTCAACATCATGCTTAAAACATAAATCATTAGTTCATATGAAAATATCATTTATGAATAACTTAAAATCATTCTTATCATCAAAATTACATAAATGTCTTTTAATTAATTAGCTAATTAATAGGTATTGAAACCTTGAGGTTAACAAAGACTGTACACGTAACCCCTGGTGGTCCCTCCTCACTGTCAGGGGTGAAACGTGGAGGAATATTGTCTAATTTGGATCCTTCTTTAGTTCCAAAGAAAGGCCGAGGGTTAAATATTCTTATTCAACATCATGAAATGGATGGGGACTTGGCGGCAGCTGGCGAACAGCACGGCCGCACCCAATGAATATTCTAAGTTGGAACTACCGGGTGCTTGGGAACCCCGAGGCAATTCTTGTTCTTCACAATCTGGTGAAGACTCAAAGGCCCACAGTTTTGTTTTTTATGGAAACAAAACTCGACGTTCAAAAGATGGATGTATTCAAAGTCAAATTGCGTTTCAAGTTCTGCTTTACGGTTCCGAGTTTGGGACGCAGTGGGGGTTTGGCTCTATTATGGAATGACCCCGCACAGATCAATATTCAGATTTTTTTCTCAAAATCATATTGATTCCCATGTTTTTTTGAATGAGGGGATCAAATGGAGGTTCACGGGCTTCTATGGCTTCCCGTAAGGCCATAGGAAGCATGAGTCCTGGGCACTTTTGGATAAGTTACATGGCATGGGTTCTCTCATGTGGTTGAGTATGGGAGATTATAATGAAATGTTTCACTTGATGAGAAATCGGGCCAAGCAACAGGATCAATGACCAGGCTTAGAGATTTCAATGATGTACTTAATAGATGCGAGCTTGTCGATTTGGGTTTTCGAGAGGTTCCTTTTACATGGGACAATCGAAGGGATGGTGAGGCTCTTGTGATTAAACGGCTGGATCGTGCTGTAGCTAATGTGAGGTAGATGGATATTTTTAATCTTTGCACCATGACCCATGTGGTATGCTCTCACTCAGACCATGTCCCACTTCTTCTTCAAATGGATGCTAGCAGTGGTGCTCGGTGACCAAAACGGCGTCCTCACAAGTTTGAAGAAAAATGGGCCCTTCATCCGGAATGTGAGATGATCATAAAAGAAGTGTGGGCTGAGGACGGTTTGAGGGGAAGCCTAATGTTTAATCTTTGTGAAAAAATCAAAAGGTGTCGTGAAAGATTATATGGCTGGTTTCGGGATGTGTCCAGTGAGTTTCAAAGCAAGATAAAGGCATTCACAACTACACTTACACAACTTATCACCTCCAACACTTCGGGTCAAAATACCGATGTGATTGCCTCAACAAAAGCCATGATAAACAATTTATTATTGAGTGAGGAGGTGCACTGGAGGCAGAGATCACGTATGACGTGGTTAGCTGCTTGTGATTGTAACACAAAGTTTTTCCATAAGCAAGCCCACCAACGGCGAAGAATGAACACAATCTTGGGTCTAATGAACATTGTGAATGAATGGTACACTGATGAAAAGCAAGTGGAAGATATAGCGGTGGCTTACTTTGAAGATCTTTTCCACACTACTCAGCCGGTGGACATGAGGGATACTCTCTTGGCTGTCAAAAACACAGTTACCCAAGAAGTAAATCGGACTTTACTCAAGTCGTTCACCGCTGAGGAAGTTCGATTGGCTTTGTTTCAAATGCACCCTTCAAAGGCTCCCGGGCCCAACGGTATGTCCTGCTTCTTTTATCAGAAATATTGTCATGTAGTTGGTTTGTCCGTCTCCAATGCTGTATTGTCAGTTCTTAACTCAGGGAAAATTCTTCGCAAAATTAATTTGGCCCATATTTCTTTGATTCCAAAGAAAAAAAATCCTGAATGTATGAGCGATTTCAGGCTAATCAGTTTGTGTAATGTGGTCTATAAAATAATATCCAAAGTCCTTGCTAATAGGTTGAAATTGGTTCTCCCATGTATTATCTCAGAATCTCAAAGCGCGTTTGTTCCTGGGCGGCTCATCATAGATAATGTTTCTGTGGCTTTCAAATTTATACATAAGCTTAAGGCAAAACGTACTGGAAAAAAGGGGGAGATGGCGATTAAATTGGATATGAGCAAGGCATATGATCATGTGGAATGGATTTATTTGGAGTCTATTATGAGGATGGGGTTTGCAGAGAGATAGATTTCATTGATAATGGAATGCATTCGTATTGTACAATACTCAGTCCTAATTGATGGAGTCCCGAAGGGATTTATAATCCCATCAAAAGGTATCCGGCAATGGGACCCTTTATCCCCATATATGTTCCTTCTTTGCGTAGAAGATCTTTTGGCTCTATTCCATAAGGCAAGTGTTTCGGGCAATCTTAAAGGGATCCAATCATGTCGTAGGGGTCCCTAGGCATCTCACTTATTCTTTGCTGGCGATAGCCTCATGTTTGGCCAAGCTACTCTCTTTGAATGCCGGAAGATCATGGATATTTTTGGTTGATATGAAAGATGCTCGGGCCAAAAAATAAATAGGGACAAGGCGGCAATCTTCTTTAGGCATAACACCTCTAATAATATCAAACAAAATATTCAAGATTTTTGGGGTTCACATGAGGTGCATAACATTGATAAATACTTGGGCCTCCCGGCGATGATAGGTAGATCAAAAAAATCTATTTTCAATGGGCTTAAGGAAAGGATCGTACAAAGGTTGCAAGGGTGGAAGGAAAAATTCCTTTCCAAGGCGGGCCGTGAAGTTCTCATCAAAGCAGTTGCCCAATCGATTCCCACCTATGCTATGAACTGCTTTCGGCTTCCTAAGACTTGGTTTGATGAGATTAGTGGGCTTATTGCAAGCTACTGGTGGGGGCAAAAAAAAGATGAAAGAAAGATGCATTGGCTTAAATGGGATAAATTATGTGCTCCTAAAAGTGATGGTGGCCTGGGTTTCCAAAACCTGCACCTGTTCAACACTGCTCTCCTTGCAAAGCAGTCATGGCGGCTTCTAACCAACCCACATTCCCTATTTTTCCGAATTTTCAAGGCCCAATATTTTCCACAATGTTCCTTCCTAGAAGCTCAAATGGGTTCAAACCCATCTTTTCTTTGGAGGAGTATTATGTCAGGTAGAGACACTATAAACAATGGCATTAGGTGGAGCAATCAAGATGGACGGTTGCGTTGGCCTCTATGGAATGGAACTAAAACAGGCGTGTTCGCAGTTCACTCAGCCTATGAGATGCTTGAAAGTGACAGGAGGAAATCGAATACAGGAGAAAGCTCTACTACGGCGAAAATGAGATGGTTATGGCGGAAAATGTGGAAGATGGCTATACCAGGCAAAGTCAAACATTTCATGCGGAGAGCTTACCATGAAACTCTCCCCACTTACCAGCAACTTCATCGATGAAAGATTCGCTCTGATGCTATCTGTCCTGTGTGTTCTTAGGAAGACGAACCCACCCTCCATGTGCTATGGCAATGCCCGATTCTGGGTCGACTGCAAAAATTACCAAATTAGGGGGGTTACTTCGCTCTATTTATGCTAAGGATGTTCCAAGATTTACCAATGGCAGAGGTTGAAGTATGGGCCCTTATCACTTAGGCCATTTGGAATGCTTGTAATCGCCTTGTTCATGAACAATTTCAACTTTCTCCTTCAGTTATTCGAATAATGGCGCAGGTGCTAGATCATGATTATAAAGCAGCAAAGACTTCCCTGAATCCATCCCCCCCGGTTGGGTGACATTCTGTGCTTTGTTGTAATTTTCCTGTTTCTGGTTACAAAGTTCTATTTTACATGTATGGCATGTGCTTCATCTGCTAGTGGTTATGGCTTAAGCCGTTCCTAGTTTGATGAGAGACCTCTTCTTGTGGGGTCGCTTTTACGTATGTATTTGTTTTTTCTCTCAATAAAATTTTCTATCTTTGAATAAAATATAATATAAAAAGTATCCCAAACATTTAAGAATTATCAATTATCTTTATATGATTTTTTTCAATAATTAGTCTTGAAAGTTGAGAGTATGATATGGCAATTTGAAATGCTAAACATATTTATCATACTTGGTAAGAAATTTATATTTTAAGTTAAATTTTAGGAATAAGTACAGTTAACCCACCTGTGGTTTGGCCCGTTTTCATTTTGTCCATCCGTGGTTTAGAAACTAACACTTTACCCACATGTGGTTCACTCCATTTATAGCTGTTATCCACCTCATTATCTTCACCATTAAAAAACACAATAAAACATTAAGGGTCTGTTTGGTACATGTTTTCATTTTCTATTTTGGTTTCGTAACTTTTTTTAGTATTCAAGTTGAAACTTCAATCCTGATTGAATTTGTTTTTGTAAAAAAAAAATTATGTTTGGTACATAATTTTGAAATCACAATTAATTTGAAACATAATTTAAATAAATTTTTCGGTTTGGTACATAGTTTTCGTTTTTTTAGTCTTGGTTGCACCTATAATAATTGTAGAGGATTTCACTCCTTTTATATACAAAACATTCGATCAGGCTAAAATATAAGAAAACCCTCACAAATTACTCTTAACCCTCTTGACCCCCGACGACCCATACCCACAGATCGCCGTAACCAGAGATTGCCGGATCAACCACCCAGTCTTGCTCAAGTCGATGCAAGCAATACACTGCCGTAAACAACATACTGACGCTGGCCTCATACAGACGCAATCCACATTTCGGCACAACCCCCATACTGCTACAACCATGATCCCGCCACAAGCCACGATACCCCCATACCCACATGTTAGCCTCAAGGTTTCAATAATTATTACTCAGCTAATTAATCCAAGGACATTCATGTAGTTTTGATGATAACCATGATTTTAAGTTATTCATAAATAATATTTTCATATGAACTAATGATTTATATTTAAAGAATAATGTTGACTATTGATTTAATTGGACCAACTTGACCAATTCAAATATCAAGCAAATGCAAAGTCGACAAGTTGCAAATTCACTGAAGAACAAAGTCATCAAGTCTCAAAACAAAGAAATCAAAGCTCAAAAATCATGTTCCGAGACATATGAGAAGTAAGAGTTAGGTTTTGTAAAGTTTATTAAAATTTGATATTTATGGCTCAACTTTAAAACCAACTTAAATTGATTTTCAAAAATAACGGCTAGATATTTTTGATATTTAAAGATAGCCATGTGAAGAACACAAAGAAATCTCTTACGGTTGAAAAATTTTTGAAACAGAAAATTGTTTTTCAAAACATTGACAAAGTCAATATTAATGGCTAGATATTTTTTATATTTAAAGATAGCCATGTGAAGAACACAAAGAAATCTCTTACGGTTGGAAAAATTTTTGAAACAGAAAATTGTTTTCAAAACATTGACAAAGTCAATATTAATGGCTAGATATTTTTGATATTTAAACATAGCCATGTGAAGAAATCTCTTACGGTGAAAAATTTATGAAACATAAAAGTTTTTCAAAATATTGACAAAGTCAACATTAATGGCTAAATTGATATTTAAAGACAACCATGAAATCAATTACGGATGAAAAATTTCTGAAACATAAAAGTTTTTCAAAATATTGACAAAGTCAAAATTAATGGCTAGATATTTTTGAAATTCAAAAACAGCAATGTGAACGCAAACATATCAATTACGGCTGAAAAATTTCTTAAGCAGAAAAGTTTTTCAAAAGATTTCAAAATAAAAAAAGACGGTTTGATTGATTGAATTAAGTCTGTGTCCGTTGGAGAATCAAAGCTCTACCAAAGACTTGCAGCAAAGTTTGGTGCAGAAAAGCAATGAATATAAGCTAGCATACATTAGCACCGTTTATTTGAATTTTAAAAAGTCATGCCAATTATTCAAAAGGCTGATTGCCATTTTCAATTGTCGGTTAAAGCCATCTTCTGACATTGGCACCGTTTATTTTAAAAAGTCATGTCAATTATTCAAAAGGCTGATTGCCATTTTCAATTGTCGGTTTAAAGCAATCTTCTGACATTGACACTTTATTATTTAAAATTATATAGAATCATGATTGTGTTTTCTAACGAACAAAAATTTTCAAATTCAAAATTCCTTTAGTCGATTGATTGAACAATATATAAAGAGAATAGAAGAGAGAAACAAAGAGAACAAGAGCATACAAGAGAAATTAGAGAAAGAAAAGAAAACACATTTTATATCAATTCATCCTATCATTCAAAATTTTTGATTGAAAATCAAATTCCTCTAAATACTTTTTTAGCCATATTGATCAAATCTTTGATATACTATTAGAGTGAGCATATTGTGTACTACTACTCTTTGAGAGAGCCTTATTTTGTACAACAAATCCTTGTTGAAACTATTGAGTGTTTTTGTTAGGATTTTGGTATAAATCCTAAGTAGTGAAAAGGATTTTTCACTGGGTGGTTACTCTTCACCTTGTAAGGAAGATTTGTGGGTTTTGGTATAAATCCTAAGGAGTGAAAAGGATTTTTCACTCAGTGGTTACTCTTCACCGTGTAAGGAAGATTTGTAACGGTTTGATCTTCACCCGGAAGAAGATTGTCAAATTAGTGAATTTGGGAATCCTCAAGAAGTGATCTTGAGGCGAGGACGTAGGCGGGGAAGCCGAACCTCGATAAAAATCATTGTGTTTGATTTTCTCTATCTCTATATTTTACTTATTCAATTGCTTATATATACTTGTGCTTAATTTCCTATCATATCTATATTGCAATTGAATTGTGTTCTTAAATTTGTTTAATCAATTTTCGCTAATTGAAGATAATTTTTAATTCCGCATTTAAATCGAAAAAGTTTGTCTCAACCTAAATTACCCCCCCTCTTAGGTTGATATTTGGGTAACACCACAGATCGCCGCAACCACTAGCTCCCCAATATCAAAAGGTCCATCTCTCTCTCTCTCTCTCTCTCTCTCTCTCTCTCTCTCTCTCTCTCTCTCTGAGGAAACTATAAGGTTTAAATGAAACATTTTAGAAAGTTAAGGTTTAAATTAAATATATCCAAAACTATAAGGGCTTATTTAGTACGCTGTAATAGACCCTGTAATGTAATAGCTATTACATAGAAATAACTATTCAGTCGTTTAGTTTTGTTTTTATTACAAGGAATAGTCATTCCTTAGTAATAGTTATTCTTTAAAATGAAGAATAGTTATTTCTCCCAAAAATGAGTGTAATAGCTATTCCTTTACTTTACGTAATAACTATAAAATATAAAATATCCCAAAGATCCGATCAAAACATACGCTTCTACCTCTATCTCGTCTTTTTCTCTCTCTTGCTCTTCATTTTCCTCATCAGGTTCTCTCTCTCTCTCTCTCTCTCTCTCTCTCTCTCTCTCTCTCTCTCTCTCTCTCTCTCCATCTTCCTTACCAAGTTCTCTCTCTCTTCTCTTTCTCTTTCTTGCTCTTCATTTTTCTCATCAGGCTCTCTCTCTCTCTCCTCTTTCTCTCTTAGGCCATCGAGGTCATCTTCCTCTAGTTGGCCGTGGAGATACACTCTGTCTTTCTCAATATGGCCGTGGAGGTCCTCTCTCTCTCTCCTCTTTCTCTCTCATTTTGTTTAGCTGGTGTTTTTAATCTATACTGTTAGCATATATATATATACCATTGTTATTATACTAGTTTAGGGTTTTCTATGTATTTACTATATTGTCCCTAGTTTAGGCCTATATATATTCTCTTAGTTGTACATGTTTAATCAGAATACACAATACACAGTTTATTCTCTCTGTCTCTCTGTGTTTCCCTCCCTAAATCTGTAAATTGATTTTTTTTTTCTAGGTTTTCAATCTGTACAGTACTATTTTTTTTTTTATATAACCATTGTTATTAATCTGTACAGTACTGTTTTTTTTTTTATATATTGTTTTAATCTATACTAGTTTTTTTTTTCCTATATAACCATTGTTGTTAATCTGTACAGTACTGGTTTTTGTGTTTACTGGTTTTTCAGTCGGTACAGTACTGGTTATTTTTTTTTATCCTATATAACCATTGTTGTTAATCTATACGGTACTGTTCATGGGAAAAAAATAAAAAATTCTTTTTGGTTTTTGTGTTTACAGCATATACCAATATTTATTTTTTTTTTTTTTTTGGTTAAATATATATATATATATATATATATATATTTTTTTTTTTGCTTTTACTTTTGTGTTTACTTGTGTTTTTAATCTGTACAGTATTGGTTATTTTTTTTTCCTATATAACCATTGTTGTTAATCTATATGGTACTGCTCATGGAAAAAATAACCAATTATATAATTATTTTTGCTTTTGGTTTTTGTGTTTACATCATATACCCGTATTTATTTATTTTTTGCTTTTGGTTTTTGTGTTTACTGGTGTGTTTTTAATCTGTATAGTACTAGTTATTTTTTTTCCTATATAACCATCGTTGTTAATCTGTACAGTACTGCTCATGGAAAAAATAACTAGTTATATAATTTTTTTTTGCTTTTGGTTTTTGTGTTTAAAGCATATACCAGTATTGTTTTTATTATTAAATCTACTATATTGGTATTTTTCAATTTATACATAATAGAATACTAAACAAGACTCACAAAAAGTGTAAATATATAATGCATTTCAAAAATGGTATTTTAGGAATTTGACTAAAATATAATGTCATTCCACCACGTTATTATACTGTACCAAACTATGGAATACAGATTCAGGATTCTATTCATATGTTTTTACCAAACTGATGAATAGTAATACTTATTCCATTATAGCTTATTCTATTCCTTCTAATACTAATTCCTATTACAGTGTAATAACTATTACAATTTACCAAATGTACCCTAGGGTTTAAAAAGTAATTTACCCTAACTTCTATGATTCACTCAATGCTTATCAAATTTACATTCATATGAGTTCAAACAACGCTTTGAGATTGTAAGGTCCTATCACATCTAGAGTTCCACTCCACATTAGCTCTGCCAATTGCTGATTGAGCTTTTCGGTGGGATGACCGGTATCAAAGAACACATATTCACCAGCATTCTCACATAATTCGTACTCTTTGACCGATCTCTTCCCTCCACAACTATTAATTCCTCTAAATGGACCAGTTCCACAACATGCAATACTCCCTTCCTTGAAACCTTCACAACATAATTACAACAAACATGCTATCAATGTATGATAGAATTAAGCAACAAATTATAACAATAATTGAATACATTCTATACTATGAAAATGACCATAACATACCATATTTTAAAGGGTTATTTATTCTTTCACTGAGAGGAGTGAAGGTATCGGCTATTGAATATTTGAATCCATCGAGATCGTTCTCTATCTTCTTGAGGACTTCAGAAAGTGCTTTATTGTGCAATTCTGCTAGGGTTGTTAGTTCCTGATTGCATGTGTTTCCTGGATTTATTGCTCTTAGCAATGGAAAACAACCCAATGGTGCCATGTTTGGAAATCCAAATTTCCTTCCTCCTTTCTTATATATTTCCTAGCAAATCAATACGTAGTTATGAGTATAACAATTTAAAAAGGGAAAGAAACAAGAAAAGTAAAATGAATATGATACAAATACTGTTAATTTTAATTACTTTGATCACAAACGTCAAGTTGCCGATCACCATGTCTACATATTCTTTTTGAGAGGAGGATTGAAACACGTTGGAATTCCTAGTGAAAAGGGATGCATAATCATTGCTTCCTATGCTAATTAAGTATACAGATCTGAACAACAATGTCTTAGCTTCTGCATCACCTAGCTTTTTCCTCAACAGCTTCTCCAAGTTCTTGAAATTGCTTAGTTGAGTGTTTAGGTCAATCACCTGTGGTTAAAGAAAAAAGTACGAATATATATATAAGATCATGATTTCAATCCTATAAATGTTTGTGAAGTTGTACTTACTTTATCACACACATGTACATATATATATATATATATATATATATATATTTCTTTTATAATATATATATATATAATATTAAAGAATTCTGTTCAATTGGAGGTAAATTGTTATAATCGAAAGATTGAGGGGAACATAAAAATATGGGTGAAATATTAGAATAGATTAGTGTAATTTGTCCAAAAATAAATACCAATCCTTGGTGAGTTTCAGCAAGAGCACCAGCTCCAGCAGATGCAAAGTTGGCCCCGTCAGTATAATGATGATAATCAGGATGTAGATATGGAGTAATGAACGGCAACTTTGCAAACTCAGCTGCAATAAATCTTAAACAGTTAGTTTAATAAGCAACATATTCAGAGTCTATAGAGAAAAAAAAAAAGAAAAGAAAAGTGCGAGCACACACATAACAAAATTTTACCAATAAAATCTGGAACTAAACGACCATCAGAAAATCTCCCACTAGAGTACTTGAAAAAGTTCTCCCCGTACGGTTCATAATTTGCTTGGTAATCAGTAATGGTGTTGATATAGTTGTTATTTCCAGCATCGAATAGTGAATCTCCAAAGATGAATAAGGCAACATGTTTCTCTGGCAGGCAAAAGGGACCAAGGCAGTGAGTTGAGATAAAAAGGGTTGTAAACAAAACCAGGAAAACAGAAGTTGAATCTTAGATTCATCATGTTAAATCTTGTGCATGCACTTTGTGTTAACTTCTCATTAATTGAAATTTTCATTTATAGGCTGATAAAATTGTGAGGAAAGAGGAACTGTTGCTTCAGTTGAACTTTCATAGGAGGCTGATTGGTTCACTCTTTTCAAATTGGCTACGTTCAGGATTTAAGGCCTAGTCTCACCTTTTTTTTTTTTTTGATCGTAAGGACTAGTCTCACCTAATCCGATAACCTTTGGACCTTTTATATTTGACAAGGGATATTCTTAGAAAAATCCAATTGTTCATAATCATACTGCCAAAATATCTAATGATAAAATTCAAACATCTTTTTGTCTCAATTTCTGATTCCGTAATCCGATAACCTTGGGACCTTTTATATTTGACAAGGGATATTCTTAGAAAAATCCAATTCTTCGTAATCATACTGCCAAAATATCTAATGATAAAATTCAAACATCTTTTTGTCTCAATTTCTGATTCCGTTAACAAATTAATTACATGATCCCGTTCCCGTCATTTTCTCATCATCAAAAGCTTAGTTACACACACGTTCAACTCGTAATTCTATTCAAAGATGTTTATCTAATTATCTTGGACCTTTTATATTTTACAATGACATTCTTTGAAAAATCCAAGTCCAGTTTACTTTTATTTTAGAACACTATTGCTGATAAGATGCCTCTTTTTGTGGTCATGATTCACTTATATCTAATGATAAAATTCAATAATCGTTTTGCTTCATTTTCAAGAATTCTTTCAAAAAAATAAAATAAAAATTGAATCCTTCCGTTAATTTGTAGTCAAGAATTACACATGTACATATTTATCTTAAGATAATTTAAAGCACTTCCAAGTAAAAATAAATAAAAATTCAGTAAAAAATCAAAAAAAAAATACGTGTCTAAAAACTTCAGATTTAGTCCCACGGTTCTTAAGTAGTGGATTGATTTAATATAATAAGTCATTAATTGATTCCACAGGGAATCAAACTATTCAATCACCAAATCTAAAATAATAATAAAAGCAGTAAACTCAACATACATATTTTGGTAGCGAAGTGGAAAACTAACCAAGAATCTCTTCAAAGGAAAACCACTTTGATCTTAACCCTATAGGATATCTACTATAAAAGAAAAGTTACAATAGTCTATTTTATAATACCTTTGCAATTAGACTCCTCATGTAACCTTAGCAAACGCCGTGCTTCATTTCCCACTACGGTGGCTCTAAAACTTTAAAATTCTTGTACAAGAATTTCCTCCAAGAAACGAATCTCATCCGCAACGACTTGGAACTCTAGTGCTCTAGAGTCTAAAGAACTCTTTGAAGATTTTCTACTAATAAACTCATTGACAATGTTTTGGTCTTTTGTGGTTTAGATGAAAAACACTGACTTTGTTTTAATTTCACGGTTAATGCTCATGGTGAGAAACTCTCAACGAAATTTTTTAAAAAGATTTAACAGGAAATACATTGTTGACACCCCATTTTGAAAACATTAATTTTACTTTTTTACATTTTAGTGAGTAAAGGGCAAAATAGTAATTTCACAAATCCAAAAATTCAAAATTGATCCACAGATCAAAAATCATATTTTAATTGGTCAATTTTGAGTTAAGGATGAGAGGATATTTTCAAATTGAAAATCGGATAAAAAACCAAGGTTTTATAAAGACAACAATTTTAATTGGTTGTAAAAAAAATTAATCATGAGCTTTCATGCATAGTATTATTTTTAAATTAATTTGATTAGACCTCTAAAAGATTAAAGTAAAATTAAAAAAATAATTAATTCCTATTGGTTAGAACACTCTAATATAGTAAGTATTAATGTACAAGATAATTTCCAAGCGATAATTTCAAAAATCATTAATTTTTAGGTCATAGATAATTATTCTGACTAATAATTATCTTATTATTTATTAACTATTTAATTAATTTAAGTGATGGAAATAATTCTCGATCAAGAGGTCGTATCCCTAAACATATGCAAATAACCTCTTTCCTCTTTATTTTTCTTATGAGTAGATGATTAATTAGATGTAATCAACTAGCGGCCCAGTGGTAATCCCCCTCCCCAAAAAGCTTTACCCCTCTATGAGGGTGTGGGTTCGATCCTCGGGATCTTCAAAATATACGTGTGTGTGAGTTTAGATTAGAATTTCTATCATATATAAAAAAATAAATAAATAAATAAATAAAAGATGTAATCAACTAGAATTTAGCCAATAACTAAAACCTAAGAGCAACTCCAGCATCATCTTTATTTTCTTTCTCCATATGTGAAGAACAAAGCCACTCTCTACTTACTTTTTCAGAATTTACTCTCCACCCTCTATTCTTTCTTTACTCTTTTTAAATATACTTTATTTTTTCTCTCTCTTTAATCTTCTATCCCATTTAAATATTATATTTTTTATTCATTCTTTATCATTTTTTTTATGGAGGTGAGAGAGAGAGGAGAAAGCAAAGAATAAACAAATGGAGGTGATATTGTTTTTTGGCCAAAATATTGTTTTCGTCCATAAACTATATATGAGTTTTGTTTTTCGTCCCTGAACTTTAAAAAGCTCATCTTTACAAATAAATTTCCTCCTTTCATAAAAAATTCTAGGAACAAAATTCATGTGTAAAAATGAACTTTTTCAAAGTTCAGGAAAGAAAAACGAACTTTTCAAAGTTCTAGGATGAAAAACGAATTTCATACAAAGTTTAAGAACGAAAACAATAGTTTAACCTAGTTTTTTTATATGGGTAAACAACTAGAAAGCTACGGTAGCATTTAGAGAAAATGGAGAGCACAAGAAAAACTGCTCGAGCTCCTTTTTTTGGTCTGGCTCTCCATAACAACAGAAGAGAGCATGATAGTGGCCACTCTGCTGGAGTTGCTCTAATAATGGACCTGTGACAAATCCGTGACAAAACTATTAGCAATAATTAAGATCATAACAATAAAGGAATTAAAACTCTTAGCAACAATCAAGGAAACAAAGATCCAGGCCCTTAGGATGATAGTAAGGATCATTGATCTAGATTTGATCACGAATATGATATAATTCCCAAAATCATATCCTTAAAATGTGAGAATTTTTGTTTGGTTTATTCTTAGGAATCATATAGAAATTATTTATTTTTCTTAAAATATTTTTAGGATTATTAATACAATATCAAGCGTATTATCCATCACTTTTATGTTCCTTCCTAGAAATAAATAATATGACCCGTGAATTAAGTAAAATTTTCTAAAATAATAGTTTAGCATTTTTGAGTAACACATACAATACTAGAATAATTATTTCATTTTTTTAGGGTATTATGCCATGTCAAATCAAAAAGATTTATTTTTTTAAAAGACTAAAGCAATTCCAAATAGGAGATAAAAATCAAAGTCAATAATAATCCTTAAAGATGAATATGATCATAATTATTATTATTATTATTATTTTTTTTATAAAAAGTTGAATGCATAGCATATATAAGCACTTGATTAGAAAATTTTATATTTTAGTTACTTAAGTGGTATTAAATTGGGGGTATAATTGTTACTTTAAAGAAAATAAAACTCAATTCATGAAAATGTGGATACTTTCATTTTTAGAAAGGAATCCATATTTCCATAAATGTGAGGTTTTGAGGATATTTAAATGCCATAGGCATCCAGGTTCCCTTGTGTTATTTGTAACCACACACAGGAGAAAGCTTGAGAATCCATGAACCAAACACCTAGAAATTAAAGTGTTGAGAGTATGATACGGCAATTTGAAAGGCTTAACATAATTATTAAAATTGGAATGAACATAGAATACTTAAATCTTAATAATAACATCTCACTCGATGCTTATCAAATTTACATTCATTTATGTTCAAATAGCGCTTTGAGATTGTAAGGTCTTGTGATATTGGGAGTTCCATTCCACATTAACTCTGCGAATTGCTTGTTGGCCTTTTCGGAGGGATGAACAGTGTCAAAGAACACATATTCACTAGCATTCTCACATAATTCATACTCTTTAACTGATCTCTTTCCTCCGCAACTATTAATTCCTTTGTAAGGACCAATTCCACAACATGCAATATTCCCTTCCTTGAAACCTTCACAACATAATTACAACAAAAATGCGATCAGTTTATGATTGAAATAACAAACAAATTAAATTAGAACAATAATTAACTACATCAATCCTATACCATGAAAGTGACCATGACATACCATATTTTAAAGGGTTGTTTATTCTTTCGCTAATAGAAGTGTAGGCATCCGCTATTGAATATTTGAATCCATTGAGTTCGTTCTCTAGTTTCTGGAGGACTTCAAAAAGTGCCTTATTGTGCAGTTTTGCTATGGCTGTTAGTTCTTGCTTGCATGCACCTGCGTTTCCAGTATTTAGTGCTCTTGCCAATGGTAAACAACCCAATGGCGCTATGTTTAGAAACCCAAATTTCCTTCCTCCTTTCTTATATATTTCCTAGCAAATCAATATGCAGTTATGGGAATAAACAACTATTTAAAAAGGGGAAAAAAATAAAAAATAGAATGATATATTTGTTTCAAATATTGAATAGATTGTTAATTTTCTTACTTTGATTACAAATGTCAAGTTGCCGATCACCATGTCTGTGTATTCTTCTTGAGAGTAGGATTGAAGCAGGCTGGGATTCCTAGTGAAAGGGACCATGTAATCATTGGTTCCAATGTTAATTAAGTATACAGCTCTGAACAACAATGTCTTAGTTTCTGCATCACCTAATTTGTTCTTCAAATGCTTCTTTAAGTTCTTGAAATAACTTAGTTGAGTTTTTAGGTCTATCACCTGCGGATAAAGAAAAAGAAAAGTTAAACTATTCCTTCATGGAGACACGCTTATGTCATAAAAACAAAATCTGTTTAAGAACAATTCAGAGTTTATTGCTTAAGGCCTACATCTTCTTAAACAAAATCTGTCTAAGAAGCCTACTTTGCCAATAGTCCTTGGACAAAAACGAAACTTTTTTGCGTGTCAAGTTTGTATATATATAAAAAACCCCAACATAAAATTAAAGAATAAATACCAATCCTTGGTGAGTTTCAGCCAGAGCACCAGCTCCAGCAGATGCGAAGTTTGCTCCCGCAGCATATTCATGATAACCAGGATATAGATATGGTGTAATCAACGGCAACTTTGCAAACTCAGCTGAAATAAATCTTAAACAGTTAGCTTAAAAACAATTCAGAGTCTATAGAGAAAAAAATAAAGAAAAGAAAAGAAGATGCGCACACACACATATATAGCAATATTTACCAATAAAATCTGGAATTATTCGGCCATCAGAAAATCTTCCACTAGAGTACTTGAAAAAGTTCTCCCCGTACGGCTCATAATTTGCTTGGTAATCAGTAATGGTGTTGATATAGTTATTATTTCCAGCATCGAATAATGAATCTCCAAATATGAATAAGGCAACATGTTCATCTGGCAGGCAAAAGGTGACCAAGACAGTGGGTTGAGCTAAAAATGGTTGTAAACAAAACCAAGAAACATAAGTGGAACCTTAAACTCATCTTGTTCACTTTGTGTTAATTTCTCATTAACTAGTTGGAATTTTCATTTATAGGCTGTTAAATTTGTGCTTTACATGAGGAAAAAGGTGTGTTGCTTCAGTTGAACTTTCATAGGAGGCTAATAGGTTCTTTCTTTTCAAATTGGCTACGTTCATGAATTGAGTACTTTGACCTTGTTCAATTAGCTTGGACCTTTTATATTTGACAAAGGATATTCTTTGAAAAATACAAGTTCATGTTCATATTGAAAAAAATAGTTAATGATATAATTCGAACATCTTTTTGTCTCAATTTCTGATTCCGTTAACAAAATCGACCCCGTTGCCCCTGTCCCTTGCTCATCATCACCATTATAGTTACACACACCGTCAAACTCGTAAAATAATTCAAAGATGTTTACCATGGACCTTTTATGTTTCACAATGACCGTCTTTGAAAAATCCAAGTTCAGTATGCCTTTATTTTTTATTACTTGCTGATAAGATTCAACAATCTTTTTGTCTCAATTTTATACATCCTCTTTTAAAAATTGAACCCTTCCCCTACCTCTCGCTGGTCGTCAAGATAGAATTACGTAGACACACACACGCACATAAAACACATGTGACAAGTGACAAGTTTGACCAGAGGATAATTCAAAGCACTTCAATTTAAACGTGTCTAAAAATTTCACATTTAGCCCCAAAGTCATTAAGAAATGGATTAATTGATTAATAGAATAAGTTATTGTGGAAAACCTAAATCTAATGATAATGGAAAATATAAAATAGATTGAGAGAGGAAGAAGAGAATAGAGGCTTAGAGTTTTTCACGTGATTCGGCTATATGAGCTCTACGTCCACTGGATGTAGCCAATGAGCTACATCTTTATTATATTCCTCTCTATATGATACTTTTAGATGAATATAATGTGTTGTGAAGGTATCATATTTATACATAGGACTACTAACACAACTCTTATATCTAACCTATGTGGGAATTCCTTTAACAGTTATTAACTTGATTCCACACAAACAGGTTAATTCACAGTAATCAATCACCGGACTTTAAAAACAATGATAATGAAAACATTTAAATTAACGCACAGATTTTGGTGTTGCAGTGTAAAACCAATTAAAAATCTCTTCAAGGAAAACCACTCTAATCTAACCCAGTAGGATATCTACGGTAAAAGAAATAGTACATTAATAATCTACCTCTAGAGGTTTTTTAACCAATGAACTCATTCGCAAAGGTTTTCATCTTTTGTGGTACTTTGTATGAATAACAGTCATGATGTTTTGATCTCACGTCTAAGACTCATGGTGAGAAGATCTCAAGCAGAAACTTTGGAAATATTTTCTAGGGAAAACACTCAAAGGAGAGGAATTTAGAACTCTTTAGGCTCAAGGAGGTTTGGCTCTTAGATTTTCTCTCTCTCTCTCTCTCTCTCTCTCTCTCTCTCTCTCTCTCTCTCTCTCTCTAGAGCAAGTGTTAGTTTATATAGAGAAAATTAGGTTAAATGGGTAGCATATCAAGTCAATGTACTGTTCATGCAATTTTCAGTGAAACGAGGTTCTCACGAACTTTTGGTCTAACGTTCTTTTGAGTGAGGATCTTTTGAAGCTCCACTTCTTCAATAATCTTCTAGACTTACAAACTAAACTTTAAAAAATTACAACCCTTACAATACTTTATTTGACACTAAAATTTAGCCAACAATCTAAAACCAAACAACCCTAACAAAACTATTAACAATAATCAAGATCATAGCAATGATAAAGGAATTAAAGCTCCTAGCAAGAAACAAGGAAAAAGGATTAAGGACCTAATGATGAAAGCAAGAATCATTCATCTAGGTTTGATTAGGTATATGATAGGAGTCCCGAAAAGGTGAAAATTTCATGCTTGGTTTATTCTAATAAATAAATCCTATAGAAATTATTTATTTTTTCTAAAATAATTTTATGTTTATGAATACAATGTTAAGCTTATTGTATATACCCATCACTTTTATGTGGCTTCCTAGAAATAATTAATTACTAGGTCAAATTGCAATTTTCTGCATTTAACTTTTGGGTCCATCTCAATCCTCCTTTAATCTATAAAACCGAACTATGTCCTCCCTTATGTATTGAAAATATATAGCTCTCACCGTCTAATTTTAAGTTAAATTAATCCAAGGAAAAAAAAAAAAACAGAATCTTTTTATGGTATTAATATGTAATGATAGATTTTGAGTATTATGATTTGAAATTGACAAAATAATAATAAAAAATTTCCATTCATTTTTCTTGGATTTAATAGAAAATTAGACAATGAGGAACGATTTGCATACTTTTAATACATAAAGGGGATATTGTTTGCTTTTATAGATTTTTTTTGGAGGGGAGGGGGGGGGATTGAGATGGACCCAAGAGTTAAAGGAGGAAAGTGCTATATATTTTCCCTAAATAATAAGAAATATAGCATGAGTTGTGAATTAAGTCAAATTTTCTAAAATATTAATAGTCAAACATTTATGAATAGCACATTCAAGACAAAACTAATCATTTTCAATTTTTTAGGGTTTACCAAAACAACATGCATTGTCAATCGAAAATATTTATTTTCTTAAAACATAAACAATTCCAAATATGAGATAAAAATAAAAGTTAACAATAATCCTTAAAGATGAATATAACCATAATATCTAAACCCTTTACTAGAAAATGGAACTTTCTTAAGTGATCTGTGGATACTCACCTTTATTAGAAGGATATATTCTTATAAAATTC
>OU015766.1:24120607-24165440 GCA_907173295.1 Fagus sylvatica | reverse complement strand
CTTAATTTATGTTATTTTTTAATAAACAAATAGGAAAATGCAAAATGTCCCCCCCCCCTCCCCGCGTGTATAGGTGTTAGAATTAATGTGTCAAAGTCTTTCTAGAACATTTTATTGTCTAACACGACAAATTTTTGTTGCAACAAAAAGGTTGCACTATTGATCTTTAGGTCGATTGATACTTTTTGGTATTTCCAACAGAAACGTTCAAAGTTTAAATCCCTCTCTCCACTTTAAATGTACCCAAAAAAATTGATATTATGAAATTATGATTGATTCAATATCCAATTTAAGTATTGCGCAAGACCAATATATGGGACCGTGACGTCTGTCATTTTTGCCGCTTCGATGTAGGGTACTGGACTTTGATGTGTAATCTTTTTGGTTGCCAATGAAGTCCTTCTTTATTCATAAAATAAATAATAATAATAATAATAATAATAATAATAATAATAAAAGACCAATATATGGGAAGCCAAGTTTGGCTTATAAATCGTATCGTTGATCTACTAAATCTTCTAATTGTTCGGTGTTTGATAATGCATTTCAGAAATCCTTCGATTCCTAGTCGTATGGACATAAAACATAGTCTAAGTTTTTAAAACATTTTATTATCGTTGAATACCTTCTTTTTTTCTTTTTTCTATTTTAAGAATCATTATCGTTGAATACTTGTGTAATAGAACAAATCTCTGTTACAATGAAAAAGGTTACATGTACATGGATATTACGAAGTTTCAGGGATCGATTCAATATATATACCATTTAAGCATGTTGCAAAAAAACAATATAAGGGAGCTGAAGTTAGGTTATAAATCGTATCATTGATCTCTAACTGCATTTTTTATCTAATTGATCTCTAACTACTAGGAGTTTGATAATGCATTTGAGACATCCTCCTCTTCGTAGTCATATGGACCTAAAATATGGGTTAAACCATATTTTTGGTCCCTAAATTATGCACCAAAATTTCACTTTGGTCCTTAAACTATTACAAAAGTGTCACGTTGGTCCTATGTTCATAACGCCATGAGTTTTTTCCCAACAAAATTTGAGATGGCATTTTTCATTTTAAAAAAAATGGAATACTAAAATACCTTTCGAACAATTCTAATTCATTCCTCCCATTCCTATCCAAAGGGTATTTTAGTAAATTTCATTTTTCAAAATTTTTTTAACTAAGAAATGCTAGCTCATTTAAATTTGTAAACGTTAGCAAAAACACTTACGACATTTTTTTACCATAGGACCAATTTAACACTTAAGGACCAAAAAAATAAAGAAAAATTCTAAGTACCAAAGTGAAACTTGGTGTATAGTTTAGGGTCCAAAAGTGTACTTTAGCCTAAAATATAGTCAAACTAGCTTTACGTATTTGCTTTTAGAGTAAAAAAAAAAAGAGTTATTGTAATGTAATATTAATTGAGTTATATACTGTTAGTAATGGATAAATATTTATTTAATTTAGTGAAAATTCTTAGAATTGTTGTCTATAAATCTCTTTAAAAAACAAATAAATAAATAAATAAAAGAGAGGATATTTTTCAGAAATAGAATATAATTATTTGCATTTTCTTTTGGTATGGAGGGAAATAAACTAGAAGCAAGCTAAATGACTTACAAATATCGTGCTCCTAAATTCTTTTTTTATTTTATTTTAATAATTCGAGAGTTGAGGGAGAAGAGATTCGAATCTTAGTTCTCTTAACAAAAGAGACCAAATTCATGCCACATGAGTTATAAATCAATTTTAAAATATTATGCATAACGTATATTAGATATATAAGTACATGAAACAATTTTTATGAAGTAACTCAACTAATATATCTTAGTGTTTTTAAGAGAAATATTTAGGATTCAAACTCTATTCCTTAATTTTCGAATTATAAAAAAGAAAAAAGGAAAGAAGAAAAAAAAATATGAATATTCATATGTAAGTTACCCGGTTAGTTAAATTATTGAGTCCCACCTCGGCTAGTAATAATAAGAATGAATGATTAATATGTCGCTAAACATTTCTGTTTTGATAAAATATGTCTGTCAGTTAAACTAACAGGCAGTTTCCGGATGTGGAAAAGCAAAGAGTGGAAGGGCTAAGGAGATGTCCTCTCGCTCAAAATTGAGGTGTCCATGTCACTACATTGGAACCAAGTCTCCACCCTCCAGGGGTGGAGACTTGGTTCCAATGTAGTGACAAGTTAGTACGGTACTAACTTGGGTTAAATCTGAGGTGTCCATGTCACTACCTCAGGTTAACCCAGGTTAAAAGCCCCAGGTCCATAAAATGCGAATGCCCAAGCCCTTCCATATTCCTTCCACTCTATCATCCTCTACATCTCTTGCTCCGCTCCCTTCCACTCTATCATCCTCTACATCTCCTTTTGCTCCGCTTCCTCCCACTCTATCGTCCTCTACCTCTCTACATCTCCTTTCCCATATCTCTTGCTCCGCTTCCTCCCACTCTATGGTCCTCTACCTCTCTACATCTCCTAACGGGTGACAAACAATAGCTAAATTTTTAATTTTTTATTTATTTTATTTACAATCTCTAATTGTATTTTTGTAGTACTAATAGAATTATTTTCCTCTTGTTACTGCAGAGAAGACATGTCTACGTTGCTTTTGGACCTTAAACTTGGTGCTCAAATACTTAGCCTGGTCATCCTTATCATGTCACTCATTCTCGTGCTACGCAAAATTACAACTAACAACACTGGCACTGGTACCCAAACGCTTCCTGGCGGCGACAACGGCGTTACCAACAGCAGCAGCCAAGACAACATCCAACTCATGGCTCTCAACGTCAACCCTGCAGCCTGAGCCTCCAATCTATGTAGGCTGGTATGCATTTTGGTTAGTAATAAACTGTCTCAATGACAGCTATGAGATCTGCACTACTTTTCAGCTTGTTCTGTATTATGTTGGTTTTTTTTTCTTTTTTTCTTTTTTTTTGTGTGGAACTATATATGTATTTTGTTGATCTATTATGCTTTGTATTGGTCTGTTTGACTGAATAATGAAGATCGTGATTTTACTCCAAAGCTTCCTGTTACTGTTACTCTATATTTCTCATCGTTTTCGTACAAGTTATTTATAGAATAACAATAATAAATAAATAAATAAAAAGTGTAGATTTGGGCCTTTTTCGGTCTGTTGGCCCGTTTCAGAAATGTTTCAAAGGGAGAATTGATTTGGGATTTTGGGCCTTACTTACGTTTGGGGCTAACAAAATAAAGATGTGGATTCAGCTGGATTTAACTAAAAACCCCAAATCTAGACGACGTCATTTTTTTCCATCTTAAAGCAAGGTGATTCTCAGTTATTTTCTTAATTGCCAAGCAAGGATTATGACTATTGCAAATCCAAGTGCTCTTTTGGATGATCTGGAACTGTGTGGTTGATATGGTGTAGATTAAATTCATTTTTTCTTTCTCTTTTTTTTCAACAAAGGACCAAAATAAGAAAAGAAGAAGGGTGTTTGGGAATCATGTTTGCGTTGTCCATTTGAGCCATCAATCCCTTATCTTGCTACAACAGAGAATTTCCCAAATGCCATATTTTGGTCAATGGACATTCAATACATGTTCTAAAATGATAAAAAGTTGAGAGTGGCGGATACTCACAATTTTTTATTTTTCACACAACTAATATATTTGTTTTCGGCTTGGTTCATCCTACTGGAGCATATACAAATTTGTTTTGGGCCTTATTTATGTGAAAAGTGTGAATTTGGGCCATTTTCTTTTTGTTGGCCCCTTTGGTTAGCTTTCATAGGGGGGTTGATTTGAGTCTTTCTTCCGTTTGGGGCTCACAAAATAATGATTGTGGATTTGGATGGACTTATATAAAAGCCCCAAATCTAGCTAGCTGAGGTCACTTTTTTTCATCTTTCATGGTTCTCAGTTGTTTTCTTAATTTCCAAGCAGAATGAATTATGTATGGATGATCTGGAACTGTGTGTGGTTGATATGGTATAGATCAAATTACTTTTTAAATTTTTTTCAAAAAAAGGACTTTTATAAGAAGGGAGTGGGAGTGGGACTCACTCTATTTGCCTTCTCCATTTGATTTTGAGCCATCTTTCCCTTGTCTATAGTCACACATAATTTAACAAAAAAATATATTGCTCTCCAAAACGCGTCTACAATATTCAGTAATCAAGTTAAATAATAATATTTTGGAGGGAAAGAAAGTAGTTTATTCATTAACCATTGTTCTGTTAGTAATGAATCTCGGTTTCCATGAACACCGTTTGATATCCTAAGACCTAAGTTCCATAGTAAATGAAATCCAAATCTAATAACTCAGATTTTGGTGTGTATACTACACGTGATACCTAAGTTGATTGCAAATCCCTTAATCTATTGGCCTGCTTCCATTCCGTATTAGACCACCTGCACCAGCTATACCAGAAGCACTTCCATCAATGTTAACTTTTCTTCAAATATTTATCAAATAAAAGAACATTCAGAATTATATTATTTCAAAATTTTCTTGTGCTCCAAATATTTAAATAATACAAGAAAATGTATCATAATTTATATTCTTGTCCAAAATATATCAGTGATTGTTTTATGTCCATATGACTAAGAAGAGGAGGATGTCTCAAATTAAAGCATTATCACACACGCAGCAGTGACAAGAACATTATAAACTTGTATCGGAAGGAAAAAGGAAATATAGAATAAATTATTAAGAGATATTCGGTCCATAACTCCATATATTCTCCTCATAGAGTTTAGGCCTAGTAGGGCCATGTCCAATACTACTACTCTATCATTGTATTTTCTTTGTTGAACTAGTCTCTTATATAGGTCTCTCTTTTACAGTACATTGTGTGATTCTATAGATATGATCATTCTCAATTTGGATGAAATAAAATGCTTTTTATTATGTCGAATAGGGCTCAAAATTAAAAGTCCTTTCAGTAAAAAAGTATATACTATATAAGTTAAACTATTGTTTTCGATTTAGCAAAAAAAAAAACTATTGTTTTTGTCTCTAAACTTTGCATGAGTTTCGTTTTCCGTTCTTGAATTTTGAAAAGTTCTTTTTTTGTTTTTAAACTTTAAAAAAGTTTATTTTTACACATGAATTTTGTCTTAAACTTTTTTAAAATGACGAAATTCATGTGTCAAAAAGAATTTTTATAAAATTCATGGACGAAAAAGAAGCTTTTCAAAGTTCAAGCACAAAAAATAAAACTTATGTATAGTTTAAGGACGAAAACAATATTTTGGCCTACTATATATAACGTAATGGGTATTTCATGTCATGTATGGATGGGTACAATGAATATCTCGATCGGGGAGGACGCGTCACACGTTGCACACTGTCAATGGGCAATTGGCTCGCAAGTCGCAACCCAAATGTGCTTAACCCAAACCTTCCATGCACGCGGTTTCCGTAAGATAATTTCTCTCTATTTTCTGTCGACCAACTTCACCGACCACTCCCCTCTTCAGTGTACAGTAACAGCGAGAAAAGTAAACCATGCGCGACACATCCACAAGTCTTCATGAATGACGTGACTTAATCACCAAATCAGTAGCGGATATATGCATTTAAGACAAAAATATTATGAAATTTCACGGATCAATTCAATATACAACTTAAGCAGGCGCAAGACCAATGTATATATGACATATGGGGAGAGGCAAGCTTGGGTCCACGGCTGGCCCAATTCCAAGAATGTCCCAAAATATTAAATCAATGAAAATCCAATTCAATTGAAACAGTAACGGTTTAATTAAAAAAATGAATCCCTTATATTTTTAATCTTATAGTTAAGAATGTAACAAATAAAATCCTAAAATTTTAAAAATTAACAAATTAAGCTCTTAAATTTCAAAAAATTAAAAATCAAATCTCAGGTCATTAATTGAACTGACATTTTATTTGGGTTTAATATGGTTAAGAGTTTAATTTGTTACTTTTTAAAACTTCAGGTTTTAATGTGTTATAGTTGTTTATACATAATAAAGTTTTTCGAAATTAAATTGATAAAATCGATTATGTCACAAGAAGATTAAGTGAATATAACTATTATTATTATTATTAATTATGAAAAAGAGTTGAAAAAAATTTAATTAGTAATTTTACATCTCAAAAAATAAGAAAAAGTTTTAAATAAAAAATAATATAAAAGATAAATAAATATTATTTTATTAATATTTAGATATAAAAATGTCTCACTTAAATGTGTCTGTTTGGCCTTCAAACTTCATCAAGCCCGTCCTGCTTCATTTCATACTCATAAATTTTACGCTTGATCAACGATATGAGTACACAAAACTACATGTATGAATATTAAGTGTAAGTTTTTAGTTAGTTAAATCATGGACAAGGTTTGGCTACAAACCGGTTTGTAACCAGTTTGCTACAACTCACTATGTGGCAGCTTATAAAACCATCTACATGTATTATTTAAAGAAGTCATGACTCATTAAATAGGTCATGTGACTAAAGTATACATGGATAATCTTATTAATTGTCATGTAGTGGGTTGTAGCAACGTGGTTATAAACTGGTTTGTAACCAAACTCTGTCCTTAAATCGTTGAATCCCACATCTATATATAAATTAAAGTAGAAAATGTTGCTATCTTTCTGCCACATGGCATCTAAGACAACGTCTTCTACTTGACACGTGGTATATTAGTTGACAAATGACAACACATGGCTGAATCTAATTTGTACATGCCAATTTATTTTTATACTTAATTGCCATGAGTCAATAATTAATATTTGTCCACTATCAAGACATTAAATTGTGTAATATTTTATTGCATTTTAATGTTTGTTTGTGATAAATGCTCATAAATTTAAATGAGAATAGATTTTTCAATTAATAAAATGATTTTATCTTCTGGAATCTATATATAAATTAAAGTAGAAAACGTTGTCATCTTTCTGCCACATGGCATCTAAGACAACGTCTTCTACTTGACACGTGGTATATTAGTTGGCAAATGACAACACATGGCCGAATCTAATTTGTACATGCCAATTTATTTTTATACTTAATTGCCATGAGTCAATAATTAATATTTGTCCACTATCAAGACATTAAATTGTGTAATATTTTATTGCATTTTAATGTTTGTTTGTGATAAATGCTCATAAATTTAAATGAGAATAGATTTTTCAATTAATAAAATGATTTTATCTTCTGGAATAATCCTTAAACGTTGGCCTATTTACTCAAATATTTTTTAGGCTTTCCTAAAAACCCAAAACGACGTCATTTTGTTTGGGAAAAAATATAATAATTTTAGAGTTTTTACCATAGTTGTATATTCCGTTCCGTTCCAGCTGGAACGAACGGAAAATCTCATACCGGTATGCAAACCAGTACGAGACAACCCCCTATTCCACCTCAGGTAAAATTTCGGGGTGTTTCGGTGTGTTTCGGCCGATATGCGTAATCCGGCTGGAATACTTTTTGGGTTTTTATTTTTTTTATTTTTTTCTCTCTTTTCACCTAACCGGCCTTAAATCTGTTTTGAGTTTGAAGAGTGCAGAAGTAGCCAACTCACCTTTGTGAAACGAAAGGAACAAACATAGAGAAACAACACATCACAATATTCTTCTGAGCAACACACAGCAAGCCAACCACTATTTGCACCACCCACAACCTTCCTCTCATCCCAAACCTCTTTTCCATCTCATCAGAAACCACTCCTCCTATTGGCCTCGAAAAACAAGTTGTTCAGATGAAGTATTGAAGCCGAAAATGAAGAAAAAAACAAGACAGAAGAAATGGACAGAGACGTAGTAGAAGGAAATTAAAGAAAAAAGAAAAAGTAAAGTTTAGTAGAAGGAGAACAACAAAGAAAACGTGTGGAGGAGAACAGCAAAGAAAATGTGTGGAGGAGAAAAAGTCAAATGGAAAAATCTTAAAAGATAAGGACATGTATGTGGAGCCGTGTTAGGAGAAAAATAGATGAAAAAAAAGAAAAGAAAAGAAAAAGAAATGGAAAAATATATAATATAATAATAAAATTAGCAACTTAGACAAATAACATCAAATAATAAAATATATATATATATATATATATATATATATATATATATATATATATATATATATATATTTGCGGTAAACCCGAAACGGAACGCCGGTATTGACCGGTACCGAAATATTCTATTCCAATTGTCAAACCAAAACGGAATATACAACTTTGGTTTTTACATCTAACTCTCTCTCTATCTCTCTCTCTCCTCTCTCGACTCTTCCACTCCCCGTAAACACTACCGGCTCTTCAAACCTTTCAATTTCCTTCCCCTTGCAATTAACCAACTTATTTAATCCCATTCTTTGCCCTACTGTTTAACTTTCCCAGTTTTTCAACTTCCCCATTTAATCAAATTAAAGGTTGCTCTTCCTCTGACTCTCTCCTTGAAATATGAATTTTTTCTTTAATAAATAGAGTTTCGATTTATACTCTCCTGGCAACAAACCAAGGTGTGGGTTTTTTCCCCTCAAATTTTCTTTGTTTTTTCATTGTATTAGTAATTTTTTGTGGCTAATTTGCTTTTGATGGGTGCTTTTGGGTGTACCTTTTGAGTTGATTGTGGGTGTGCATGTGTTTGGGTTTTGACCTGACGAAAAAATCACCCGATTGTATTGCTTCCTCTTCGAAGAGGCATATCTTAGCACACCATGCTTTTGAAGTGTTGTTGGAACAATATATTCTAAAATTATAGTGATTGAGTTGATGTCGTTTTTACCTTTCCTTCTTAATTTCAATGATGAATTGTGCCAGCTTCAATTTTAGCCTTTTCCAATGATTTTTCGAATTGGAAATTTTTTGTAGTTTATACATCAAGACTAAATGATGATATGCTGACCACGTGTTTGATGTTTTGTTTTTGGGGGACAACATAGCAAACCAATGACTTTATAAGATTTATTTGACAGTGAACACATTTATTTGTATAGTGTTCAATTCAATGAAGAATTAGTTATTGCGTCTCCAAACATTTTTCAAGTACCCCTTGGGTCAGATGTAGAGTTTGTGCTATAAGCATCTAATGGCTTATGGGATTAGATGAACAGGTCTGTTGGGCCTCCTTTTGACTCTTTTTCATTCCATTAGGCAGTCTAGTTAAGCACTTCCAATTGTTTTAATTAACTTCCTTTGTCTGATAAAATTAACAACGGACAATCACTTAGCATTTTTGCTACTGTTCTTGGGCTCATTAGCAGTTAAACATTTTTCCCTCTGGGCCACGGTGGGGATGGCTTATAAATATTTATCTACGTTTTCCTCCTTTTTTATCTCTTATTATTATCATTGTCTTTCTTCTGTTATAGCTACTTGGTATTTCCAATCATTACGTGGGTAGAGGATTGTTGGGACTGTGGATATTGAAGAAAAGTATTGGTCAATGGGAAGAAAGGAAATTTGCTGCACTATATGAATTGTTTAGATTCCTATAACTTTGGTTTTAATCATGTTAATGGTTGGGAAATATATCCAGGTATGAAGGAAGATGTCAGCACACAAAGCACTAGACATGCAATTCGATAGTAATTTTCTTTTGCTACTTTAATATGAGATGGGTATTTGCCACACAAGAAATTGTGTATATTAATCCCTAGAAAATATTCCACCCCTCAATCCTCTCAAAATTTGTTATATTATTTTGGTGTGTACACAACTACCAAAACTATTTACATGCATGCTAACTGTTTGAGAAAATACCTTTAGTATTTTTTTTTATTTATTTTTTATTTATTTTTATCTATATTGGATTTTGTACAATGCACATTTTGTGGGTCTGATACCTGAGGTGTTCGTTCTCAAAATTGGCACGTGGTTTTTTTATTCTTCTGGTTTGTATCTTCTTTTCGTGTGTGTGTAATGTACTTCTCATTGTAGAATCGTTTTCTTGGTTCTAATGAATACATTCAAAAACCATTAAAACTTTATTCACCTTTATTTTCTTTAATTTTTTCATGGTAAGGCTTTTCCCTTTTGTTGCGTTTGCCCAAAGATTTGTTTAAATTATAAATATTACCATTGAATTAGGTTATTACTTTGTTATCTATGGTATCATTATCATCATTGATGAAAGGCAACGTATTGAACTTGAGCAAAAAAATTCCTTGAGTAATTGGGTAAACAAAATTTACATTATATTATTGAGTATATTAGGCTGAATTCAAGCTCAACTCACATAACAATAAATTATAGAATACATGGGTACACCAAGTACAGAGCATAATAAATAATGTTCATAATGTTAAGTGCTATAAGCATTTCACAATTCACACCAACAAACGCATTTTTTTTTTAGATAGTTCTTTTGTAAGCAATAAGGTTTTTGTTAGTTTTCTTTTAAATTTAATCATGTTTTCTTTTAGTTGTAAGTGGAAAGGGATTAATTGATTTTGGCTTTGCAACTAGAAAACATCTATTTTGCCGATCAATGTTTGGGATTCTTCCTTTTGATGATTCCTCTTTGAAACACTAATTATTTATAATATTACGTGCACCAAATTTTAACAAATTAGTTGAGGTCATGTTTTTTTGGGATGTTTAAAAATCATTGGAACTTGGTTTGAGTTGGCATTATAGAGGAATACACAATTGTTTTGTGTCCTTAAATTACTCATAAATTTTCCATTTAAGTGTTAGTTTCTTTGTGTTTAATGCTTATATTATATTCATTAACTAGTTGCAAACCTATGCGATGCACAAGATAATTATTGAAAATAAGATCTAAATTAATTTTGATTTCTTTTTTTTCTTTTGTTGAATATGTATTTTTCCTTTTTTATAGTTCAAAATATTGTAGGCAAGATCGATAAAGAGACTTTACGGATCGGATTTAGGATAGATCCTACTTTTTGGTTAAAAAAATAACTAAGAAAGTATATTTACCATAGGATAATTAAAAAATTTAATATAATGTAATTTTTTTTTTTTGGCATAAGTTGAATATAGTCCAATTTTTATAAAACACGATTCATGTTTATATTTACCATATGGATCATGTTTCCATCCAAAAATAAAATAAAGGATACTTAAAATAAGAAGAATGACAAATAAATACATAGATACATGATTAAATGATCAAATCTAAATAATTTTCATAACTCATTTCAAGCTCACGTGGTTTCATTATAACAAATCCATCTATCTTTCTCCATTGCCAGCAACAAAAATTAAATGAAATACATAAGAAAAAAAAGGAATCTTGATGAAAATTGATAATTATGATTATTATTAAAAGATATTTATATTGTGTTTATATATGGAATATATTTTAGTATTAGACATTTATTATGATTGTGTTGTATATATGGAATAATATATTCTTTATATTAAAGAAAAATATGATGTGTCAAGATTCTAATGGAATGTTTAATTATAGAATAAAATTTATATTCAATTAGAAAATATATATTAAAATAATGATGTGTAAAATTGTGAGATTTCAAAAGCTTATGTGCAATATTATGAGGTCAATCAAAAGTCAAAAAGTTTCGGTTTTACATTATAGTATAGATTATAAATAACAAATAAGGTATAAAAAAAAAAAAAATAATAAAGGGTTTTTAGTTGTGTACTTCATTGCATCCTTAAATTATTCATATTTTTGTCATTTTTTTAGGTAAGTTTCTTTGTGATATTATGCCTTTTTTTCTTTATGGAAGATATAATACTTATAAATTACGCTTTTAAGTTTTAATGGAATAAATTACACATATTTAGTACACAAATTTTTATTTATTTTTAATTTCAAATCACTAAAAACTAATGTTGAAAAATGGCAATTAAAAAAAAAATCTACAGAAAGCCCAAAGAAGTGTTTTGATAACTTGTCCCGGGCCATTGTCTAGTAGAATAGTAATAGTAAAAGTAAATGATTAATATGTCGTTAAACTTAGAAGGAAGTTTCCAAATATGAGAAGGCAAGTTTGTCAAAAGAAGTGTGCAGAGCAAAGGATGAGTTCAAGGTTTGTTTTCCAACAGTCGGAGATTCCAACAGGTTACGGTGACTTCTGCTCAAGTGTGAAGCTAGTTTTGTGCTCCATCAAAAGTAACAACAGGTGTTGCTGATTTGAAGGTTTGTGTTCCAACAAAAATCTACGAAAGTTTGAAGTTTTGTGTCCCAACAAAATTTTCCATAGGTGATGGTGACTGCTCGGCCCGACCTTTGAGGCAAAGATAAACCTAATATAAAGCTCAGCTTACAACCCCAACCCACTGCACAACCCAGAATTTATAGCTCCGGTATTGCACCCCCGCAAGTCCTTTCCATATTCTCTGCCTCCGCTTCCTTCCACCCAATCGTTCTCTTTGTATTCTCCTCCACACGGGTGACAATAACCGAATATCTTTTATTTACAATTTTTCTAATTTTATTTTTGTTGTTTCCAGAAGTATTGATACAATTTGTTACTGCAGGGAAGAGATGTCTTTGCTTTTGGATGTTAAATTTGCTGCTCAAATACTTAGCCTGGTCATCCTCATCATCACACTCATTCTCGCGCTACGCAAATTTACAACTAATAACAATGGTACCCAAATGCTTGCTGGCGGCAACGGCGTTACCAGCAGCAACCAAGACAATATCCAAATTACAGCTCTGAACGTAAACACTTTCTGACCCTACAATATACTATTACTATGACTATGTAGGCTTCACATCGTTTGGAGCTTCTATGGGAGAAAATCACGTCTGTTCATAAAGTTGAAACAAGTTAACGATGCTCATGCTGTCATGCATGCTCTGTTTTTTGTTGGTTTGAATTACGTAGCATGAATTGTCAGTAGTCAATATGGTGTGACTTGTGAGGTTTGCAGTTTACTTATTATGTATTATTTTTATCCTTTTTCCGTTTTCCGTTTTGCATAATCTATAGTATGTTGTGTGTCCCTCTGTTGGATTGAATAGTGAATAAAGTGATTTTTCTCCAATACTAATTGAGGTTTATGAAAATTTGAACATGTCTCTATTTCTCATTGCTGAGGCTTATGACAGTAATTCATTATTAATTCATGGTTTATTAATAAATAAAAAAGTGTGGATTTGGGCCTTTTTTCTTTTTGTTGGCTCGTTTGGGAAGTCTTTATAGGGGAAATTGATTTGGGCTTCCAAATCCAAATATTCCGTTTGGGGCTCACAAAATAAATACGTGGATTTGGAAAGATATATATATATATATATATATAAAGCCCAAAATCTACATGGAGAGGTCACTTTTTTCATCTTCTTTTTTTTGCGAAATGGTTCTTGGTTTTTTTCTTAATTTCCAATCAAAGACTATGATTGATGCAGATCTAATGATGATCTGGAATTGTGTGTTGGTATTCTGTAGATTTAAGTCCATTTTTTTCCTAACAAGGGAGTACTTTCCAAATGCCAGATTTTCCAGTCAAAATTAATGGGTTGAACGGCCAAACAGAAGCAGATAAATACTAAATAGCCCAAAAAATTATCATGTCTCACTAATTTTTTATTTTACCTCTTTCTGGTTGTGGTGTTCTCATTTTAGTCCTTTCAATTTGATTTTTTATTTATTTTCATCCCTCACATCTGATGATGTTTGCTATGGTCTCAGTGAGTGACATCTATTACATGTCAAATTAGTAGTTGATACACAAATTTGAGACATGGATATTATGAAATTTCTCTATCAATTGAATATAAAATTTAAGCTTGGCGCAAGACCAATATAGGGAGAGCCAAGATTATATCGTTGATCAACTAAATCTTATAACTTCTACGTGTTTGATGATGCATTTGATACGTCCTCCACTTTCTAGTTATATATATGGAATGATGGACATAAAACATATCAAACTAACTTTACCTATTTGCTTTTAGAGAAAATGATAGAAATTAATCATTTTTATGTAGTATTAATTGAGTTATATATAGTAGTGGCTACATAGTTATTTAATTTTGTGTGAATTCTCAGAACTTGTTGTATATAAATCTGTTAAAAACACAGCAAGAATAATTTTGAGAAATAGATCAATTATAATTGTTTGCATTTTCTTTTGGTATGGAAGGAAATAAACTAGAAGCAAGCTAAATGGTTCACAAGCATCACTTTAGAGGAGCAGAGCACATTCCTATGTAATAGATATAAGAGTATACAAAAGTAGATATATGAATATTCATATATACTCTTGGATATATGAATATTCATATATACTCTTGGTCTTTTTATATATATATAAATATTAATTAGCTAAATGGTAAAAAATAATCATCATAAAATAGACTATTCGTGAATTATTGGGATTATGAATTATTGGATTTTTTTATATATATATTTATCGTATCTATTTAAATGGGATAGTAATTAGTAAGCGTGAATGATTAGTATATCGTTGTTAAACTAGAACATTGACAAGGCAATTTTCGAATATATGAAAAGTAAAAAACTAAGACCAACTAGCAATAAATGAGGCCATAGACACAATCATGAGCCAAACAAAAAGCAAGATTACAAAGTAATTGAGGCACTTAGCAAAAAAAAATAAAAATACAAAGTAATTGAGGATACAAGGACTGCACATTACAAAAAGCAAACCAAGATACACAATTATGAGCCAAAGAAGGTCATAGCCAATATATAACAAAGTGATAAGTGATGCCATATAAAAAGCTCCCTACAAAATTTAGCCAAAAAAAAGCTTCCTATACCCCAAAAAAAATATAAAATAAAACAAACTCGCTGCAAAAACCCAGGCCAAATTCACAATATATGGCCTCACAAACACAGATTCATAACCCATATATAACAAAGTAATAACTAAGCCAGGCCATAGAAAAAGCTTGATATAAAAACACCCTTAAACCAAATTCACAATGTATGGCCTCACACACTCTTGTTTTAGCTACTTAAGCTCACATGCCCAAGCCCTTTCCATACTCTCTTCCAAAAGATGAATATAGCTATATATATAAATGTTGTGAATACCATTTCGGTATCCATTCCGGTTTGGTTATTGTAATGGAATATTTCGATGGCGGTCAATTCTAGCATTTCATTTCGACTTACTGCTATATATATATATAACTTATATTTTAAATAATAAATAATAAAAATATAAAACATAAAGAAACACCACTTAGATGATAATAATAATAATAATAATAATAAACCCAAAAGAATAAAGACTAGTCAGAGTCAGTGCAAAATAGAATGAATATTTGAGTAATGGAAAATTCTCAAGGAAATATGTAATTGGCTGATAAGTTTTCTTCCATTTTAATTTTTAAGGATACCACCAATGTGTAAGGTTTAACTTTTCTTCAATTTTTATTCTTTTTCATCTTTATAAGTACAACACGTGAAGGTTAGGCAGCTGGCTGGCACTTAAACCAAAAAGAAAATAGTAAAAGTAAGGGAAAATTACACTTTACCACCCTAAACTATAACCCTTTTTCACTTTACCCCCTAAACTTAAAAAAATATCAATTGACCCCCTAAACTAATCCAATTGCATGGCCGTTACCCCCTGAGCCCAAAATCGAGTTAAAATTGACGGAATTGAGCAAATCGTGACACACACGTGACCAAAACAACTTTACCAATTTTATTTTTTGATAAACCCCGAAATACCCTTATCCCCTTTTTAACCAATAAACACTTAACCCGTAAATACCCTTATCCCCCTTTTAACCAATAAACACTTAACCCGTAGTTGCCCCCCTTCAGCACCAGCACCCCCAAACCACCAGCGTTGACCCGATCATCAAACCCCCCAAACCACCGGCACTTGACCCGATTATCAAAGCCCCCAACACGGCGTTGACCCGATCATCAAAAGCCCCAAACCACCGGCACTTGACCCACGACGTAGAACCCTCAAAATCAAAACTGTAGAACACCGGCGTTGACCCACGACGTCGAACCCCCAAAATCAAAACAGTAGAACACCGGCGTTGACCCACGACGACGATGCAGGGATCCCGATCACACGGTGGTGGAAATTCTGGGAGTGCACAGTCAGCAAATTCTTGGAGATGCCGTGAAAATCTCCCAGCCACGGCGGAGCTATTTTGCTACTGTGGTATTCCAGCTCCGGTGAAAATCTCTCGCACTCCTAAAAATAATGGGCGTCGCTTTTGCAGTTGTGAAAATTTTAAGGTATGTACTGAGTCATAACCTGATCTCAACTCCACTTTGGTTTAATTGTATACGGGTCCACAAGGAATGGGATTTAGGCCATGGATTTGTAGCATTTTGAGTCATAACCTGATCTCAACTCCACTTTGGTTTAATTGAAGTATAGACTAGAGGGGTTATGTTTCTGTGTGAGTGTTATGTACAATATTACTCAACTTGGATAAGAACAACAGAATAAAGAAGGGCAGTGCTTCGAATGGTTTCTCTCATTCCATCATTGCTATGTGATGGTATCTAATTTGGGCTATGCTGCATGACTGTATGTAATTAAGAATGTTCCGTCTTCATTCATCAACAATTATGAGGTGGGACCATATAAATTGATTGTTTAGATAAACATCAGATTCATTCAACAATGCCAAGCAATGTAGAAGCTTATAGTAGGTGAATGTAGGGTTTGGTTTTGTATTTTATATTTTTTTTGGGTTAATGTGACTCCTAAATTCCAAATATTGGTAGCCACCAATATTTGTAGCTAGTGTGACACTGTAAATTCCAAATTCAGGTTTTAAAAATAAAAATAAAAACCTTATCCATGTCCTTTTATCATTCTAGTTTGAACGGATTAATGGGCTGGGCATTATTACTAGAGGATATTATAAAATTGCAAGATTTAGATGCATATTAATATCATTTTGGCTAGTGTTTCGTGATAGGTACTGTTTGAATATTTCTATGAAGAAAACTTGAGCTTGAATTCCCTTCTAAATTAGTAAAGAGACAAAGGTCATTGCAACAATTACTTGAAAAACATCTGCTTTTTAAAATATTCTTTATAGTGTGATGACTGATGAGTGACATTAATTTTTTTTTAATACTTGATACCTTTCTATTATATCTTCTCAAATTGAATTCACACTCTTCCAACCAAGTGATACAGCATTATCTGATATCTCGCATTATCTTGTCATGGATGATAATGGGAAAATAGTATAAAGTTCAGTGCAACTTCCTATGTTAAAGCATAAAGGCTTGCAGGGAAGTAATGTAATTATTCACCTTTTACTTTTAAGTCTTCCTAAAGTTCATTCAGTAGCTGTAGTTGTAACTATAATTTATTTACAAAGTTAAGGGTTAAATCATAAATGGATTATGAGGAAGTAAAGCAAAACCAAAAATTTCAACTGACAATAATCGTTGCTAAGTGCTAACATATATATAAGCAACAGAATTCAATATCATGAAACTGCAAAATCATAGTGACATATGCAGTATTAGGTGTTTGGTAATTCACCATGTCTACTTCTAATGTTATTGGTATTGGCTGTTGGAATTGTGTTGTAGGTGAACCGTTCTTGTAGATTCTTTGTTTGGGTTGACCCTCCACTGGAAGGAGCCACAATTGAAGAAGAGTCAAAAGAAAACTCAGAGATACAAGTTGGCTGCCATGAGGAATTGATGAAAATTCAGGCTGCTAAACATGATGCAATTAGAGAGATTGATGCAATGAAGTATGAAGCACTGCTTGAAGTGGAAAGGGAAAATACTGCAAAGAAGTATGAAGCTCTTCTTCAAGATGAAATTGACAAATGCAAAACATTGTTGTTGAAGTTGAAGTTAGCTTTATTAGGGTCATGGGTGTTTTTTGTATTTGTGTTTAGTATGTATTAATAAAAACTGACTTGTAAAGTTATATTGTGAATTGGCTTGGGCTGCACATTTGTACTTGTGAAAATGATGTGAGATGTTGATTGGCTGCCTAAAAGTGTAGTTATGTTAGTCTTTTATAATATAAGGAGAACTACTTTAAAAAGCAGTTGTGTTAGCAACCATGCAAGTGAACGTGAGATGTTAAAGTGAAATAATAATACTTTATGAACGTTGTGCATAAATGAAAAACAACATGCAACCATGCACGTTGTGCATAAATAAAAACAACCTGCAACCATGCAACAATGCACGTTGTGCATAAATCTGAAAAACAACACATTTACAATAGATACCAAAATATTCCTAAATTTCTTTTCAATTACAAATCCATAACATCACAGTTTCCAAAATTAATAATCCCATGCCATCACAGTTGTTTTAAGTAAGTTCCATACCAACTAAGTTAGGTAATGAGCAAAATAATCCTAACAAACTATTAGCCATATTCAACATCATACTTCCAGCTTGGGTAATGAGCAAAAATACTAACTGTTCTAACTAAATTCCATACCAACTAAGTTGTTTTATAATAAATACATATTAACTATTGTTTTTTCTGCTTCTTGGCTGCAATTCTTGTCATGGCTTTTTCAACTGTTGGCACCATCACTTTGGCTTTTTTACTTGCAGAACCTCCAGCACCAGCAGTAGTTCCAGCAATTCCAGCAACACCTCCAGCAGTTCCAGCAACACCTCCAGCAGCAGTTCCAGCAGTTCCAGCACCTCCAGCACCAGCAGTTCCAGCAGAAGTTCCAGCACCTTCAGCAGCAATTCCAGCAGTTCCAGCACCTCCAGCACCAGCAGTTCCAGCACCAGCAGCACCTCTAGACTTCTTCTTACCCTTGTGCAATAACATATAATACATCAATATTATGCAACAAGTGTATAAACAATTAAATAAAGTAAATAAAAACAAGGTAATAATTAAATATAATACCTTAGAACTAGTTTTACTCTTTTTCTTTTTGGCTAGTGGGCATGTTCTGCTGTTATGCCCAAGTTTCTTGCAACTTGAACATTTAATGTTTGTTCCAACTTTACTAAACCTATATGGGTTGGTAGGTTCAGTAGGGTCTCTTCTTCTCATTCTTTTGGGTCTGCCAGGGTGACATCTCTCAAGTGGTGGGTCAACAGGATCATATTGAGTCTGAGCCCATTGTTCCATACTAGGCATAGGATAAATTATGGGCTCATATGACTTTTTGTACTTCTCAATCGTATAGCAATGGTCCACATAATCCTCAATTTTACTTCCCTGATGGAGAATGGCAGAGATGGCATGGTGACATGGAATGCCAGTTATGTCCCACTTCTTACAACCACAAGTCTTCTCTCTCAAGTTCACTACAAACTTTTGTTGTCTATAGTCAACCTCATACTTCCCTTCTCCAGCAAACATAAGCAAGCATTCACTTGCTTTAACCCCTGCCTTCTCCACCTTAACCTGAATCTTAGGACATAATTTCCCACTCATCTTTGCAATGGATGCCCTATTCACTTGGAACCTTCTCATCAACTTCCTTCTAATTGTGTCAAGCATGGTTAAAATAGGCTTGTCCCTAGCATCTAATATATAAGAGTTGAAACACTCTGACAAATTGTTCACAATAAGATCACTCTTGGGATTTTTGGTAAATTTAGACCTAGACCACGTGGCTACAGGAATCTTAGAAAGATATTCATATGCTGGAGGTGACAACTTCTTCAATTCAGCCATATGGGCATCAAATTCAAACTCTGTATAGGCTGATGCAGCACCCCACAACTTATCTTTTAATGCTTTCCCTCTATGACCACTATCTCTAAAGTTGGCATATATATGCCTAACACATGCCCTATGGTCCATATCAGGACAAACATCTTTAAAGCTTTCAGTCAAGCCCTACAAATATTAGCAAATAATGACAAACATTGTTAGAACTTAAACAAAAATAAACAATAAAAATATAACAATAATAAATAATAAACACAATTAAAGAAACACAAAAGGTTAACAAATTACCTTTTGTCTGTCAGAAATAAAGGTCCATCCACCTGCCACCTCCCCAAGGTCCTTCAACAATGTAGAAAGAAACCAAGACCAGCTTGCCTTGCACTCAGATTCCACAACAGCCACACAAATAGGGTACATGTTATCATTAGCATCTCTAGAAACAGCACTTAATAGATGCCCTTTATATGACCCCTTTAAAAAGCACCCATCCAATCCAATCAATGGTCTACACCCTTCTTTAAAACCAGTCTTTGTAGCTGCCAAGCAAACATATAACCTCTGAAAAGTGGCTGCCACATCAAGACAAGGTCTTTCTACATCTAGTAATGTAGTGGTCCCCACATTTGTCTCCTTCAAAGTCTCACAATAATCCCAAATTTTTTTGTATTGTTCCTTATGACTCCCTTGAATATTTTCAGCAGCCCTTCTTCTTGCCCTATACACTTGCATCCTGCTAACTTCAGCATTCCATTGTACTCTTGATCTCTTGCTGCAATGCAAGGGTCGGTTTTTTGATGTCATGTCTAAAAGTCTCCATATACCTCTTAGATATCCACTTTGAATTCATTGCACTATTCTTGTATGCTCTTGTGCAGGTATGATTGGGATTATAAGTCTTAATCTGGAAGGTCATCTCATCCCTAACCTGAGAACCATAAACTCTATAATTACAATGCTCATCCTTACACACTATAATTACCTTGTCTTTATCATTCTTCACAAATGATAAATCCTTCCCTATTTTCAAATTGTACTCTCTCACAGCTTCTCTAAACTGATACACATCAGCAAACTTCATTCCATTTTCCAACATTGGACTACTCATATCAATCACATCAAACTCTACACTCTTAGGTTTTGGACCCTTTGGAACATTGTCTTCATCACTTGTGGCCAATGGAGTTATCAACTCATCACTATTAGGCATTTCAGAATCCCAATCCTTTTCATTTTCTGGCTCTCTAACTTCAGCTGTAACAGTTTCAGCTGGTTCTGTTACTCTTTGGCTGGCTGGTTGACTTGCCATTCGTTGACTATAGGCATCAACAGCAGCATCAAGTAAGTCCTCATCACCACTAAGTAAGCCATCCCAAAAATCCAGCTCAGAACCCTCATCCTCCACCTCCAATCTAGCACAGTCAACATCATCATCTGCATCATACTCTTTCTCAAAAATCTTCTTCTTCCCTTTGCCTTTACTCCTATCTACCACTTTCTTCTCTTTCTCTTTGACTGGTGGTTGCCTATCAGAAATTTGAATACCTTTGTTTTTCTTTTTTCCACCAATTATTGGCAACTTGTCTCTCTTATTGCTAGTCCCACCCCTTTTCCCTTTTCCTTTCCCTTTTCCTTTACTCTTATCAACCACTAAAACTTCAGGAAGTGCAGGGGTTAATGGTATACAGTCATCAACATCAGCAGCACTTACTGTATATAATACAACAAACTTCTCTGTCTTATGAGCATCCACCATTTTCAACACATCAGCATCTGTTTTTAGTAGCACTAAACCATTGTCAAGGCTCATGTCAGTAAGTTTGTAGTAAATAAGGTCCCCACGTTGATACCCATATTTCTCTAAAATTGACTCCAACTCAAAAATGGACAAACAGTCACTATCAAAAGGCTCATCATGTGCAGTAACATCACCATTAACATATACCAGCCCATTTAAATTCTTGAATCTTCCCCCAAAGTGAATCTCAAATATAAAAAAATCATCATCATCCATTTTTGGAATAAAGCACAGAATCTGAGCACAAAAATAATAGACTTTGTCAAACTAAATGACACAATAATCAAACCCTACAGGGACCCAGTACAGAGATTCCACAAACACACACAAAGCACATGCACACACGTTGATACCCATATTAAATTATGGCACACACAAAGCACTAAATTATGACCATGTGGGGACCAAAGAGGCACTCCTATAGGGACCCAAAACACAAATTCAACAAATCATGCAAAAAGGACAACACATTCAACAAAAATGTATAAAAAAGACAAACATTCAACACAATAACCAACCCCTAGGGACCCAGCACACAGATTCCACAAACATATTTCAAACTTTCACCACAAAAACCCATCACAACAACCAACATCTTTGCCTTTTGACTTTCCTTCTACCAAAACCCATCACAACAACCATAATACATCATTTTTCCAACAATCTTTAAAAAAAAAAAAAAGAGCTTACCGAGAAGTCAGTGCTGGGTTTGGGATTGAATGGTGAAGTGAAGTCAGTGCCGGTGGTTGGGGGTTCGACTGAGTGGGTCAACGCCGGTGCTTGGGGTTGGGTTTAGTGGGTCAACGCCGAGGCTTGGGGTTGGGTTCAGTGGGTCAACGCCGGGGTTTGGGGGTTCGATTGATCGGGTTATGAGCCGGTGGTTTGGGGGTTTTGATGACCGGGTCAACGCCGTGTTGGGGGCTTTGATGATCGGGTCAAGTGCCGGTGGTTTGGGGGGTTTGATGATCGGGTCAACGCTGGTGGTTTGGGGGTGCTGGTGCTGGAGTGTTTCAGTTTGGGGGCACTTTGTCACGGGTTAAGTCACTTGAGTGTTTATTGGTTAAAAGTGGGATAAGGGCATTTCGGGGTTTATCAAAAAATAAAATTGGTAAAGTTGTTTTGGTCACGTGCGTGTCACGTGTTGCTCAATTCCGTCAATTTTAACTCGATTTTGGGCTCAGGGGGTAACGGCCGTGCAATTAAATTAGTTTAGGGGGTCAATTGATATTTTTTAAAGTTTAGGGGGTAAAGTGAAAAACGGGTGATAGTTGAGGGTGGTAAAGTGTAATTTTCCCTAAAAGTAAAAAGAAGGTAGAAGAGTTTAGAAGAGGAAGTAAAGAAAATTAGCAGACTAAAGTAAAAGAAAGCCTGGGCGGCTGGGCGGACAAAAAGTCAAAAACTGAGAAGAAAGAAGAAAGAAGAAGAAGAAGAAGAAAGGGCGACGTGGGCTATGGGGCATGGGTTTGAGAGTTGTGATTGCTCTTTTTTCTTTTTCTTTTTTAATATTCTCTACCTTCGATTTCCATGCCAGCCGGAATTAGTTTTTCGACCAGAATTGGCCGAAACTGGCTGGAACGGCCGAAATTAGCCAAAATGGTCCGAAATTTTTTCCGAGATGGAACAAAAGGTTACCGGTTCCGGTTTGCGAACCGGTATGAGATTTTTTTGGCCATTCCGGCCGGAACGAAATGGCATTAACAAATAACAACTATGATATATATTCTTCTATTAACAATTTTTCTAATTCTTATTTTTGTTGTTTCCGGAATTGAATTAATTTCCTCTTGTTATTTGCAGGGAACAAATGACGTTGCTTTTGGACGTTAAACTTGCTACTCAAAATACTTAGCCTAATAGCCTGGTCATCCTCAATTCCTCATGATCACACTCAGTCTCGTACTACGCATGTTTACAACTAACAACAATGGTGCCCAAATGCTTGCTATTGCTGGTGGCAAGGGTGTTACAACTTACAAGCGTCAGCCAAGACAATATCCAAATTACAACTCTGAACGTCAACGCTGTCTGATCACTGATGAGACTCCAATATACATACTGTTATTACTGTTAATATGTATATATTATATACCATTGTTATTGTACTAGTCTAGGGTTTCCTAGGGTTTCTACTATACCACACACTAGACTAGGCCTATATATATTCCTTTAATTGTACATGATTCGGCAGAATACTGAATATAGTTTATTCTCTCTTCTCTCTGTCTGTGCTTCTCTCTTCTCTATCTGTGCTTCTCTCTTCTCTATCTGTCTGTGCTTCTCTCTAAATCTAACGTGGTATCAGAGCCAAAATTATTCTTTTGGCATTGTGATTCTTAAAACTAGTATAGGTTTTTTTTTTTCTCTGAAAATAGCCGTGCCTCTCTTCTCCTGAAATTGCTTCCAGAGACCTCCGATCCTCCTGTTCTGCCTACCGCCGCTCTGATCGTCAGAGCTTGATTTCCAAAACCTGCAACATCTCATCAGAGCTTGATCGTCAGAGCTTGATTTCCGACACACGCCTCATCTGTCTCTGGCAAACCCGCAGGTTCTAATCTCCGCCGCTGCCTCTAGGCTGCTCCGTCTGTCTTGTGCAAGCTATCCAAGGATTCGTCTCGTCAAGACGAAGCTCCACCAGAAATCTCATCGCCAGAAACCTCTCCACGCGCCGCCACGCGCCTCCTCTGTCTCCGGCAAACCCGCAAGTTTTTGATCTCCGCCGCCGCCGCTAGGCTGCTCCGTCTGTCTTGAGCAAGCTATCCAAGGATTCGTCTCGTCAAGACGAATCCACACCAGAAATCTCGCCGCCAGAAAAAGCTGCACGCGCCGCCACGCGCCGGTGAAGCTTCCGGCGAGCTTTTTTGGTCCCAGATCCACGCGCGACCCGTACACGCGCCCCGACCCGCGCGACCCGTACCGCGACCCGACCCACGAGCCTCGACCCGCGCCCCGACCCGCGCGTGACCCGTCCTCACTGCTGACGTCAGCCCTACCTATTGCTGACGTCAGCCCTAAAAAAAAAAAAAAAAAAAAAAAAAAAAAAAAAAAAAAGGAAAAAAGGCTTACCCAATTTTATTTTGTTGTTTTGTTGTTTTTCTCATTTGTTATTTTCAGGTATTTCCGATGGATAAAAATGAACTTCCCAAGACTGTTACCACCATTCTCAATGGACACAATTATGTTCTGTGGTCCCAAGACATGCGCAGCTTCCTCAAAGGCCATCGTTTATGGCGTTATGTTACAGGTGAAATCCAAGTTCCTGTTCGTTCTAAGGATGAAGAAGACACGAAATTTGCTGATCGTCTTGAAGATTGGGATTGCAAGAATCACCAAATCATCACCTGGTTTCGTCACTCTACTGTACCTTCCATTCATCAGCAATTTGGTCGCTATGAAAATGCTAAGGATGTTTGGGATCTTCTGAGTCGTCATTATACTACTGCTGGCCTTTCTCACGAGTATCAACTTTGGGGTCTTCTTGTCAATATGAAGCAAACGCCCAGACAACCGATCAATGAGTTTCTCTCTGGTATGCAGTCTATTTGGGATCAAATGGAGCAGTCTACCCATATTGTCAAGGATCCTGAAGATGCAGCGATCTTAGCTACCAAACGAGATCAGTTTCATCTTATCCAGTTCCTGATGGCCTTGACTTCTGAGTTTGAACCAGTTCGTGCTACTTTGCTTCAGCAGGTCCCTCTTCCTACTCTGGCATTTGCTATGAGTCAGCTTCTCTCTCATGAGACCCGTCTTCGCACTCTTCAACCCCATCACCCTGATGCGGTCCTTGCTACTACTACACGTCCTTCAAGCTCTTCCTCATCTAGGAATGGTCCGAAATATTGCAAGAACTGTCATAAGCAGGGACATCTTTTGGCTGAATGCCCGATCATCCAATGTCGGTACTGTCACAAGATTGGTCACATTATCTACAATTGCCCTACCAAGCCTCCCAAGCCAGGTCAATCAGGCATTCTTCCAAGGCCTGTTACTCACTCTGTCGCTGTTGCTGCTGAAGACTCACCCTCTGATCCCTCTCTCTCATCTATCCCGGTTAGTGAGTTAGGACCAATGGTCTTTACCATGGTCAAACAATTTTTGTCCTCCTCTGATAAGGTTTCCTCTGCTGTCTCAGGTAATACTTGGTATTTTGATTCTGCCTGTTGTAATCATATGTCTCCTGATTCTCAGCTATTTTCTTCTATTATTCCTACTACTCATGCTCCTCTTATTCAAACTGCTAATGGCTCGCACCTTGCTGCTAGTCATAATGGCTCTGTTTCCACCTCTACACTATCTCTATCTGACACATATCTTATTCCCAACCTCACTCTTAATCTCATCTCTGTTGGTCAATTATGTGAACTTGGTTTTGACTTGTGGTTTGGTTCTTCTGGTTGTCGTGTGCAGGATCCTCGGACGAATCAGGTTCTTGGGACCGGCCGTAGAGTGGGACGGATGTTCGAGCTCACTTCCCTTCACCTACCTACCACATCGACACCCCCTCCGTCTCATGTTGCTCCTACTGCTTCTGTTTTTCCTTTAAGTCTTTGGCATTTACGTTTAGGTCATGTGTCAGTTCAAAAACTTCGCACTTTAATTTCTAGTGGTTTTTTGGGTCAAGTCAAACATGATTCAGTTGATTGTGTATCTTGTCAGTTGGCCAAACAGCCCGCTTTATCTTTTAATAATAGTGACTCTTTTTCTCATGCCTCTTTTGACTTGATTCACTCTGATATTTGGGGACCTAGCCCCACTGCTACTGTAGGTGGATCTAAATACTTTGTCATATTTGTTGATGATTTCTCTCGGTATACATGGATTTACCTTATGCACAATCGCTCTGAATTATCTCAAATCTATCGCACTTTTGCCCAAATGATCTCCACCCAGTTTTCAAAAACCATTAAAATCTTTCGCACTGATAATGCCATGGAATATAGAGACTCTCAATTTCTTGATTTCATTCACACACAAGGCACTATTATTCAGCGTTCTTGTGCAGGAACCTCTCAGCAAAATGGTAGGGCTGAACGCAAACACCGCCACATTCTTGACTCTGTTAGGGCTTTCCTCATTTCTGCTTCATGTCCTGAACGTTTTTGGGGGGAAGCCGCTCTCACTGCTGTCTATACCATCAACCGTCTTCCATCCTCAGCTCTCCAAAATGTGACTCCCTTTGAACGTCTCTATGGTACTCCAGCTTCCTACTCTTCTCTTCGCGTCTTTGGTTGTGCATGTTTTGTTTTACTTCAGCCGCATGAACATTCCAAATTAGAACCTCGATCTCGTCTATGTTGTTTTCTTGGGTATGGGATTGAACACAAAGGTTATCGTTGTTGGGATCCTATCTCTCAACGTCTTCGCATTTCTCGTCATGTTGTTTTCTGGGAACATACCATGTTTAATTCCCTGTCCAAGTTTACAACTTGTTCCACCCCTTCCTTTTTTACTAATCCATCACTACCTTTGTTTCCTATATCTCCTGCTGATTCTCCAACTTCTCCTCTAGCACCTCCACTAGCTGTGGATCCTGTCCTTGATCAGACTCCTGACCTCCCTCTTGCTGCTCCTCCTGCTGACTCTCCGGCTTCGCCCCAAGAATCTGCACCGCCTGTGGATCCTGTCACTGATCAGCCTCCTCTCCTCCCCCTTCGTCGTTCTGACCGGGTAAGAGCACCTCCTGCTCATTTGCGTGATTATTCTTGTTTTTCAGCTGTGCTTTCCCTTCATGAGCCTCACACCTATCGTGAGGCCTGTACTAACCCTCTTTGGCAGCAAGCAATGACAGAGGAACTTCAGGCTTTGGAGAAGACTCATACTTGGGACTTGGTTGATTTGCCTCATGGTAAATCTGCCATTGGCTGCAAATGGGTCTACAAGATCAAGACCAAATCTGATGGCTCTATTGAACGGTATAAGGCTCGTCTTGTTGCCAAAGGATATGCTCAGGAATATGGGATAGACTATGAGGAGACTTTTGCCCCTGTTGCTCGTATTACCTCTGTTCGTAGTCTTCTTGCTATTCGCTGCAGTTCATCAGTGGCCTCTTTTTCAGATGGATGTTAAGAATGCTTTTTTAAATGGTGAACTCACTGAAGAAGTCTATATGCAGGCACCTCCAGGCTATTCAGACTGTTCTGACAAAGTTTGCCTCCTTCGTCGCGCTCTGTATGGTCTTAAGCAAGCTCCTCGAGCCTGGTTTGCCAAGTTTAGCAGTATTGTACATCAGTTTGGCTTCTCATCCAGTTCTCATGATACAGCATTATTTATCCGCCGATCTGATAAGGGTATGATTCTTCTTCTACTATATGTTGATGACATGATCATTACTGGGGATGATCACTCTGGCATTTCTGATTTCAAGCTATTTCTCCACCAACAATTTGAGATGAAGGATCTTGGTCATCTGAGCTACTTTCTAGGCCTTGAGGTCTCTTATGATTCCACTGGTTATTATCTCTCTCAGGCTAAGTATGCCTCTGACTTGTTATCTCGTACTGGCCTGACTGACACTAAAGTTGTTTCTACACCCCTTGAGATGAATGCTCGCCTTACTCCCTTGGATGGCACACCTCTCAATGATGCCACTCTCTATCGTCAGCTTGTTGGCAGCTTGGTTTATCTCACTGTAACCCGCCCTGATATTGCTCATGCTGTTCATTTGGTGAGTCAATTCTTATCTGCTCCCCATTCTACACACTATGCTGCAGTGCTTCACATTCTTCGCTATATCAAGGGTACTATGTTTCACGGACTTCACTTCTCTGCTCACTCCACCCTTGACCTCTGTGCTTATTCTGATGCTGATTGGGCCGGGGATCCTACTGACCGCCGCTCTACTACTGGATTTTGTTTCTTTTTGGGAGATTCTCTTATTTCTTGGCGCAGTAAGAAACAACATATTGTGTCTCGCTCTAGTACTGAGGCAGAGTATCGTGCTCTGGCTGATACTACTTCTGAACTTCTTGCTCTTCGTTGGCTGTTGGAAGATATGGGTGTTACACATTCTTCACCGACTGTTATACATTGTGACAACCGTAGTGCTATTCAGATTGCGCATAATGATGTTTTCCATGAGCGCACCAAGCATATCGAGATTGATTGTCATCTTGTGCGTCATCATCTGTCTGCTGGCATCCTACATCTTCTTCCAGTTAGCTCTTCTGATCAGACTGCTGACATCTTTACGAAGACTTTTCCTCCTGGTCGTTTTCGTGATCTTGTTTCCAAACTCAAGATGGCTTCTTTCAAACCACCTTGAGTTTGAGGGGGGATGTTAATATGTATATATTATATACCATTGTTATTGTACTAGTCTAGGGTTTCCTAGGGTTTCTACTATACCACACACTAGACTAGGCCTATATATATTCCTTTAATTGTACATGATTCGGCAGAATACTGAATATAGTTTATTCTCTCTTCTCTCTGTCTGTGCTTCTCTCTTCTCTATCTGTGCTTCTCTCTTCTCTATCTGTCTGTGCTTCTCTCTAAATCTAACAATTACTATGTTACTATGTAGGCTTCCCATCGTTTGGAGCTTCTAGAGGAGAAAATCACCTTCATTCATATAGTTGAAACAGGGTAATCATGCTCATGCATGGGTGCTCTGTTTTTGTTCAATTGTTAGTTTGAATTAAGTAGATTGAATTGCCTTTTTTTTCTTTTTCTCTTTTTTTTGCTGAATTGTATGATCATGAATTCTTTGCAGTTTGCTTGTGGATCTGCTATTTAGACTTCGTAACTCTCTGATTAAATGGTGAATAAAGTGATTTTATTCCAATACTGAGGTTTATGAAAATTTGATTCTTTCCGTACAAGTCATTCCGTGGTTTTACTCTTTGAGTCTTGACTTGCTGAGGTTTATGAATAATAGTGTGAATTTTAGCATTTTTCTTTCAGTTGGCCCATTTGGGAAACTTTCGTAAGGGAAATTGATTTGGGCTCACAAGATAAAGATGTGGATTTGGATGGATATATATAGAACTCCCAATTCAACATGGAGAGGTCACTTGATTTCATTTTTGTGAAATGGTTCTCAGTTGTTTTCCTAATCGCCAATCAAAGATCGATAATGATTTATTCAGTTCTAATTGTTCTTTTGGATGAGATCTGATTTTTTTTTGGAATTTTCATTTTTTTTTTTTTCCCTGAATTGGATATGAGATCTAGAATTTGGCCATTGATATGGTGTAGATTTAATTCCATTTTTTCCCTAACAGAGGACCAAATAAGGTCAAGTATGCCTGAAGGAAAATGGAAAATTATTAGGTATTTCGGGAGTACATTAAATGTGTACTCCCTCCTCTCACAGAAGTGGTGGGTCCCATTATGAATTTAATTAGCGGGTCTCACAACTTCTGTGAGAGGAGGGAGTACGCATTTAATGTACTCCCGGAGTATAGTATAATTATTCAGGTTTTCCGGTGAGACTATGGGTTTATTGAACGTGAGAGTTTTAGGGAGAGCATGAGAGTTTTAGTTTCTTTTTGTTTTTAATTTTGTTTATGTTAACAGAAGTAAAAGGTTGTCTAACGGAGGTTAAAAAATAGAGTAAATAATACTGACACCCACTTTTTTTAGGAAAATTAGACTCGTTATACCTTAGTTTAGGGAAATAACATTCCGCTCCTAAATTTGCAAAATAATTAACACTCCGCCCCCTTTTTCATTTTTTGTTTATTTGCAAAATAAGCTCAAGTAAGTGAGTGGTATTAAAATATTAGAACGAATTGTTTTTAGAATATGAAAACATGGGAAATGTATTATAATATTATCTAGTATTAATATATTAGACCAAACTGTGTTTGGAAGATTAGAAAATTGGAATTGTATTAAAATATTAAAATGAATTGCTAAAATACTGATGGGAGATCGAGGGCTAATAAAAATGTGGATGAAAATTTTAAGTAAAGCATATGAGAACAGGAGGGCTCACCCTTCAAGAGATCACGCACCATAATCCCGTAGCCGCTCTGATCATAAGCACCGGACATGATACCTTTTACCTCGCCTTATTCTGAACTTATCATATGGGCCGATTTGAGTCGTTGGTCTATGTTTATTTACTCTGGACCCCCTATACTTAAGAACAACAAAATTGCAAGTTGGAACAATTACGATGGCACATTTGTGTTGGACCTTTTATCAACTACAGTACTACTAAGAGCATTCCCATCCGGGAAGCTAAAGTCACGTTTTAGGTAGAATAGCTATTACTGTAGCAAAAACACTCACAAAACACCCTCCCATCCGGTTCTTTATTATTGCTAAAAAAAAATACATCATACTACAGTACTCGATAACAATATCGAGTACTGTTCACAATAGGTAAAGATATTTTTCTTTTGTTTATTCATTCTCTCTCATTTCTTTCCTCTCTTAGACATCTAGCATCTCTCTCCTCTCTTCGCTTCAGAAATTCTCTCTCTTGCATCTCTCACCATAGCCATCGTGAAATTAATAAACGAAATCGCAGTAAGACCATCCCCTTCTCCTCCCAGATCAAGGGCGTCCTCAAGTCCCTCTGTGGCAGATCTGAAGGTTTGGGTTTCGATTGATTGTGGGTTTGGGTTTTATGGTGAGTTTCGATTCCACCGTGGGGTCACTATATTTTTGGTTGTTGGGCGTAGGTTCCAGCGTGGGGTTCACTGTATTTGGTGGTTTGGCGTGGGGTGTGGTGTTTGGTTTTGTGTTACTGGCGTGAGGATTGTGGGCAAGTCCCAGCTTAGTATCTGCAAGCAAATAACACGCAATGATTCTCAATTTTCACCTGATTTCCTACTAGTAGCATGTGAGAATCTCATATTCGCATCACGTGAAATTAATAAACCAAACTCAGCTTTAATCAGATTTATGGGATTTAATCTCAAGGCCAATGGGTTGTACAAAGTGTTGGTTAACAAATAAGGAGGAACAAGAGGTCCATACCAGAGCTTCCCAGGTTAGATTAATGTTGAATGATTTGGACTTGGCTCCAAGCTTGACGCCATGGAGTAGTTTAATAAGATTTGTGAAGTGGTTGGTTTTTTTGTTTGTTGGTAAAGTGGGAAAAAATAATAATAATATTTTAATAGGATGTACTGTAAAATAAAGAGTGAGATGTGAGGTATGTTCTAAAAGATAATAGGTAAAGTAGAAAAATGGATTTTTGAAAAGCTAAAGTAGATATATTATTACTAACCCGCTGTGAATGCTCTCAAGGTTAGCGGTGGCTTGGGTCATTATCATGGCAGGATAAATTTACCTGCATTTGCAAAATAGGATCCAGTTTTTCGCTTTGTGCATTTACAATTTTTGATGCACAAATATAGGTTGGACATGTTAATTTAATTTTAACTATTTAGGCTAAGTTTTAGACTAATATACAAGGACAGGTTCGTAGTTCAATTTTTTTAGGCTAGTATACAAAATTTGGTTCATATTTACATTTGAAAAACTTAAACTTGTTTGGTACACACCAGTTTATCTCACCATATGTTTGGTGTATTGTTATAATAATTTATTATGTTTAAACCACTAAAAAAATGATATAAAATTTTATATTATTTTACACCACATCTTTACTATAATGTAAAATTAATACTTTTTTATTTTTTGTTGACTTCATAATATATAGACACATCAGTTTTTGAGTATTCACAATTTTTTACCTCAAGCTTCATTTAAAAAGTAAATAAAATTTATTTCTTCAAATTATTGGCCGACTGTCCCCAATCTACCATAGTATTTGAAAGAAAATTATTATGTTAGCCAGTATTTATGCATTCGTTATTTTGAAAGAAATTATCGAATTCGAATGGATCATGCACTAGTTTATTTGATCCTATGTATTTTTAGTCCAATTCTATGTATTCAAAGTAAATTACTCTTTTCTCATTATTACTGGATTTAATTACCTAAAAAATTTATGTTCAGTTCCTTGATGAAGAAAAAAAAAAGATCATAGACAGCTTGGCCCTTCTTGTTGAGCACTATGTATTTCTTAATTACTGAGTTGTTAAGTTCAACCCATTCTAACATTTTTAAGATTGAGATTTAGAGCTCCGAGGAAGATTCAACATAAACGGATATTTGTAGAGTTGTAGAAGCTGGTTTATTAGCTATTCCTAAAGTGTGCACTTCGAAATTTGCCAAATATTTCCACCATATGGAGACTCTTTAGTCATTAGAGAATTCAAATATATTTGAGATTTTATTATGTTGATATGTATTCAACCTCGACTTAAAAAGTGTACATTTGCTCTGTATATTTTTAAGTGGAATAGTTTGGTATAGGTTTGATATGTTAGAATTTGGTCATGTACTTAAGTCCATAGAGAAATGGATTTGGGTTGTACTTAAGATTTCGCTTCTTTTTTTTTTTTTTTCTTTTTTTTTTTAATTATTTATATATATATAATATATACCCTTGGGTGTCCAAACCAGCATTCCGTAAATATGCGCACCAAAACTAATCCCAAAGAGGCACGCAACACCCTATTAATAAGTGTACAACAATAGTCACAAGGTCTTACTTTAGATAGGTGGTTTTGAGCTACCTCTCAGGCTTATTCCTATTTTTTTTTGGTAAAAAAACTTTCAATTCCATTACTCACCCTTCGCCTCAAATAAAATTCATCTAATAAGGTTCACTATAAATGATTAAAATGTATGAAAGAGATGGAAATTCTCCAAACAACACAATCTTTTTTCTTGTTAACGAGCTATCCATATTATTTTAATTACTCGAGCTAATCAAAAGATCAAGTAATCTATTGTTTAATATGACTAGCAAAGAAAAAAGAAAAACTATATCAGAATTAGAAGTAATTACCATAGCTTGAAGATTTCGAATTGTCTCAGGACGAACTGACCTGCCTTCTCAGTCTTTTGTTCAAAGTTGTTCAGAAATTGCTCATAAACTGTCTTTTGTTCAATCTTATTCTCACAAAGTTTTTGAGATTTTTCTTTCCCAAGCATCCTGGATCTTTCTTCTGGTTCAAGTCACCCACACCATTTGATTTTCCTTCGTTAAATTCCAAAATAGGCGCCATCACATTAAGCTTCAGTTCTTGGTAAATTCATCATCACTTGTATGACTTGCCTCATCTCTTTTCCGAATACCAAGTCATGGATCATTAGAGAAGAATCACACTATTCAAAACCCCTTGAAATCACAAAAGACCAAGATAGAAAAGAGACACCTCCAAAACTCTCTCTCTCAAATACCAAACCCTAGCCGACGCCGCCTCCAACCCTCACCAAACCCCTGCTGCCGGCCCCTACACTCCCTCTGATTGACGAAGCCTCCCTTTCCTTCGGCCACGTGGCCACCCTCACCTCCGTGTGAGGGAGATCTAGGCCGTGCGACTCATGTCGCCACCGTCACCTCTCCCTTCCACCCATGCCACCGCTCTTTGCTTTAGAGGTGCCGTCCCTTCCCCCCTCCTCCACCGGTACGGCCCTTTTGTCTTCCTCCCTCATTGTAACGATTTGGCTTGTAATCTTGGAATTCCGGCGATTCCTTCCGTTGAAGTGTCAGTTCTCTTGGCTACTGGTTTAGGGGCTTGGTTTGGGGGCTTATCTCATCTCGAGTTTTTTTTTTTTTTTTTGAGGGATTCAAGTTTGAATCTCTCCCCTACCCTATCTTTATGGGGGTAAGGTCCCTTAAGCATCTCACTTTAGAGTGCCCCTCCAAAATCGCATGGTCTTGGCTACCATGGACAAGCCGATTCGTTATTCTCCCTAATTGCTCGGATGGAATCTTGCCCGCTTACCATTTGTTGACCTGGGCAGAACGGATTGCGGAAACCCTTGCTGGTTTTTTTGTACTGTGTAATCAGTTTTGGTTTCTTTCCATCTTCATTTGAGTGAAAGCCTTCCATTATTTCATTTCAATGAAGTCTTTGTTTATTCATAAAAAAATAAAAATAAAAAATAGATAGTGCAAGGGATGCCTTTTGTTACAGTGTTTGAATGAATTGAGCCTGGTTGTTGGTCAAAGCTTAATAAGCCCCAAGGCTGTCAAACATTTTGGGGAAGCTGTCTCTTTTAAAAAGACCGGCTCCTCACCACGTGGGCTTGAAATAAACAGCCCTGCAGTTTCAATAAAGGCCACTTAAAGGTCCGCATACGGTGAAGAAAAAAAAAAAAACCACATCCTTTGTAAGTGCAACAATGATACTACCACGATTAAGTGATAAACACACTCGATTTCACAAGATTTTTCATAACTTTGTAACAACGTAAAAGGTATAATAAATTTCACCAGAATTTTTACAACTTTACCTCCATAGCAAGGGAGAGTGACAATGTTGCAAACATAATAACTTTCATAATTGCACATCCTTTAATTTATAAGGAATGATAGCAATGAAGGACACAATAATTTTCTTGATCCAATTCGGATTTGTTTTTGTTTGCTATAGGGTGTCCTTTAATCCAAGGTGAGGGGTATGCTAAAGACAGACTCTACAACTAAGGTGTGGACATAACAACAAATAACCATATTTTATCTTAGCAATTCTTACATATATTCGACCACAATAATTTTTACAACTATATATCCTTCGTAAGAGTAACAATATAACTGACATAATAAATTTCACAATAATTTTATATATATAATTATTTTAGTGGTATATTAAAAATTTAAAAGTTATCATTTTAGACTTATTGTTGCAAGCGTGTATAACTTCGAGCTCCCCATCCCACTTTATTACACAATCCATTCTTCCATTAACATCTCCATCCATAATGTCTGCAAAGCCATTTCAAGGACCTAATTCTTTCTTTCTATACGCCAAAAACTCCTTTGAGAAACCAACCAATTGTTGGAGTTGACTCGCATATATTATTGGACAAACTTGCCAAGGATCTTATGGGCGGAGTGGGGCAAAGAAACTGAATTGATATTTTGGTTTTGCACCGGAAAGGGTTACGATACATAAATAGAGTTGCAACCCTATTTTTTCATATATTTGATTGATAGCTTCCGTAGATTCATGTAAATTTTTTGCATAATTTCTCTCTTCTCTAATCTTGTTTTACAAGTTATGTTTCATAACAACAACCCACCAAATTCATCTCTAGCAACAAAAACCATTACCCCTTCATAATCCAACCTCAATTAGGAGATCAAAGAAGAAATTTCCAAAAAGAGAACACATATACAGGAAACACAGCTGACAAAATGCATGGCCAAAAACCAAGTTAAGAAAACTAACGAGAAAGAAACCAAGTGAGAGAAAGGGAGAATAAATAAGGAAGTGAGGATTGTAACCTTCCTACCTGGAAAACTTGAAAGAAGAGAGTTGCTATTCAGGAAGCGCGGATAAGTTAGATCGCATTGCTTAAGCGATAACTTAATTATTGCTATGTTTTCTTATATTGCATTGCAATACCCTCACACATAAATGACTTCTATTATATAGAGGTCTGGGGTTCCATTTTCCTTTAATAAAAATATCTATTTATCAACAAACGAAAACTTTTCTTTTTACAAACTTTTTTTGTATTTTATTATTTTTTAATACCTTAAGCTATATCTCCTCTTAGGTGAAGTATCCGCCGAAGATGATAATTACAAATTAATTTCTCAACATCCTTTTCGCTTTCTTTTGAATTTTGTCGATAATAAGCTCTACACGTAAGGAATCATGGGAGACGGCTAAAACGAATTAAAAACGAAAGGAAGGAATTACTTGTAACTTGTTAGAAAGGAATTAAAAACGAAATGTTATTTTGTATTATTGTTAGACTAATCGTTGCAATACAAGCCATTAGCAAGGACATAGCATGCGTCAAACTTTTATTCCCTAAAATCCACGTTAATTGACCCCTACGAACTATTGGATGTTGAGTAAACCTAAGAAAACCGTTCGACCAGTTGTAGATTTTTAAATGAATAGTTTTTATCAGAGTTTTCCTTCCAATTATTTCCAAATCTACTTTTCATCATGATCATGGATTCCACTCCGGTTATACTTTCTCTTGAACACATATGCACGTTCAGGGATAAAATTTACGTGTAGATCGAGGGAGGCCATGGCCCTAACTATATATATTTTAAATTTGGGAGAAAATTTATACTTGGCCTCCCAAATTAAATATTGCTCCCAAAAATTCAAAAACATAAAATGGTCATTTAACCTATTTTGTAACTGGTGGTCTATCCCAAAACAAAAAACGAAAACTCATTTTACCTAACAAATTCCTAAGCATTTCTTCTATCAACTTGTTTTTTAATTTTTTTTAATGATAGTGTGTTTGAGACTTTAGCTGTTTGCTATTTGAGACCCAAAGTTAAGATATTTAAAACCTTGGGATTTAGATGTTGTGGTGTTATTGTTTGATTAACTCTAAACGATTTGTTAGGGTATTTTTATTATTATTTTAATTGGTAACACATTAGAAGAATATTTGACATATCGTTATTATTATTATTACTATAAAATATGAGGTTGGTCTAATTGTTTTACTTGAAAATACTAATTAGTTTTTAGTTAGTTAAAAAGGGATATGTTAGTAAATATTATTTTTTATTTGACTGCAAATGATAAGATATACAACTATAATATTTGACTTTTCCATCATGAATATTGTAAAAAACTAGGCTTCGTAATAAAATGAAATATGATTTTTGAACGGATTCTTTAATTTTTACATTAAAAAGAAAATTGCAGCGAAATTCATTTCAAGATCGATAGTAAATTAATATTTGGGATTCAAAATAACATCGAATCCCATTTTAATAAGTGATTGAGTTTAAATGTATTAAGAAACAATTATTCTATGTTTTTTTCTTTTATTTATATTTTGTTAATAGTGACTAGTTGTAACTATCTAGATGAGATTGCTGAGGACTCAAGTACTTGACTAGGCCAAGTGCTACTGAGAGCATAGATAGGTCTAGGGCCACCTCTATTACTGTTGGTAGAGGAACTTATCAACTTAAGGAAGAAGATACCATAAAGGCCAAACTAGAGAGTTTAACCAAAGAGATTGAGGTCTTGAAGTTGAAAGATACTGTTGGAGCCAAACAAGGCTACCAAGCTTAAATTCATGAGGTATGCACTGTGTCATAATGAACATCCCATCAAGGATTGCCCATTACTACCTAATCTTGTAGGGATTTATGAGGAACAATGTGGGGCCATAGGTAATTTTAAGAAGTCTTATTCCCTTTATTCTGAGACTTATAACCTTGGATGGAAAAATCACCCTAATTTTTGTTGGAAGACTGACACTAGTTCTCCCCCAACAATCATCATTGCCACAAAGGAATTTTTCTCAATCCTATCCCACACAACATGCATCACAACCATCATCAAGATCATCTAATTCACTTGAGCATAATCTTAATGCATTCATTGAAGCTCAAACTAAGGCTAATCAAATGTATGATGCATTTAATCAAAAGCATGAATCAACCATTCAAAAGCATGATGCTATTCTCAACCGCTTGGTTAAAGATAATAAAGAGTTTAGAAGCCATCTTTCTAAATTGACCACCACATTATCTGTTAATGAAAAAGGGAAATTTCCATCCCAAGCTCATATCCCACATGTGATGCCCCGCACCACCTAGCATTATAAATTAATTATATTAATATTAAGTCACAAAAGAATTATAGGTTCAATAATTTACATGGTAAATTGTATTTAAATTGATAGTAATAGATTTTACTATTGGATGATAAATTAATTTAAATTGGTTAGATACTATACCATTTTAATATAGACACAATATAATTAGTGAGACATATAATTTAATTAACCAAACCCCAAAACTAGTATTAAGGCAATTAAATTTACATGTAGGGCACTTTGGTCATTACACTTAAATTGGTGGCCCAATGGAAATTTGCCATGTGCCCCCACCTTTTAATTTGTATCACATGCAAGGTGACATATGTAATACACTAGCCTAATTCTCTTCCTCTAGAATCGGTCATACAAATCACACCCACCCTTTTACTTTCTCACTTTCTCTAATAGCAAACAAGAAGAGGAGGAAAAGGAAAAGAAAATCTCTTCTCCTCTTGGTAGACCCACGGGTCTAGCAGCTTGGGGGAATGAAACAAGAAAGAAAAGACTCTCCCATCTCCCTCTCACTCACGGGTCCAGCAGCCCCAGGAATGAACCCCCTCTAGTTCCATTTCATTTTAACATTCTCACCTAGAAAATAGAAGAGGTAAAAGCTCCAAAACCCCATCCTTTCACACATGCAAAGAAAGAAAGCTCAAGCTTTCTCCCTTTCCCTTAAGACCCACGGGTTCCAGCAGCTCCAAAGGGAGCTTTTGTTTGTTTTTCTTCAAGTATCATATCATTCCTCAAAAATATTATCACTTGGATAGGGCTTCCATTTCCATCCATTTAAAGGTAAGAAACTTAGGGTTTTATGGTGAATTGTTGAGAAATTTTACTACTCTATCTACTCTGTGTGAATAGTGAACTTTCATGGAAATTCTGTTCTTATTGGAAATAGATGTGGGGAAACGGATTTTTGGAGATTAATCTAACACTCGTCTAGTGTAGCTCTATGAAATTTCACTTGAAAATAAGGTTTTTTGTTTTATAATTATTTGTGATTTTACAAGAAAACAATGTAGTAGGGTCATGCACTTATAATTCTTCCATTTTTTTTGCATTTTTGTAGTTACATTTTAGGCATCAAATTCATGAGATTTAATCATTGAGAGTACGGTGAATCAATCCACATAAGTATATTACATTATACTTTATCATGTAGAAATTAATATAACTATTATCACTCATCATATATGCTAAAGATAATTTATATATAAACCATACTTAAAACAAATAGTGTTAGAATGTTGCAATAATCAATAATATTCATGCACTTATATATTAGTGTTTCCGAAAAGCCCAAAAGAATAAACAGTTATATATTAGGCAAACAATATAACCATAAATTTGGTTATATATTCTGCAAACATAATTGATCAATCAGCCGAAACAATTATATTGGTATAGTAACAACATAACCCAAAGCTTCAATATAACAATGTCACTGTGAACAACATAATAAAAACAAACTGTTTATATTACTGTTTCGCAGAAAACCAAAAGAGAAACAAACGTGATCTTAATATCTTATATATTCGCCAAACTCAACGTATTTAGCCAAAAAGAATCAATCTTATATAGCTATTATATAAGAATATAAGAGAACAAAATTGAATTCTACGAAACGTGAAACCGATTCAATGATATTCAAATAATGTCTATTACGAACATCAAATGCTAATAAATGACTCTACCCAAAACAGTTTATCACACGGAATGTTTAGCAATAATTCATAGAACAATATTAGATTAAAAAACTATAAATGAAATGTTTTACCGTAAAGATTTGAACAACAGCCTTTTGTCGCAAGACATTCGTATCACAAACTTTATTATCACCTTAAAATTGTTGGGGAATTTGCCAAGATCAGAAAATAAATACGACTTTAAGGTATGTAATCACTTTCTTTAAGGTGATAATTGCCCCCACTCTAAACGAGTTTTGCTTCGGGATTAAGGGAATTCACCTTCAGGATATAACAAAGTCACTAATTACAGAAAGCAAATTTCGGTAATCTCTTAAAGAGTATTCTTACAAAATTATGTATATGACAAATGATTTAGGCACTTTAATTTGTAGACAATTTAATTAGCACCATTCTAAAATAATATAACCTTTCAGAAAATAACTTCCATGAGTTAGTTATACTCTACATAAAAAATAACTTCCGTAAGTTAGTTAATTTCTACACCAGAATTACACGTGCACATGCCACGTGTTCAAGTGCCAAATGTGTCATTAATGCCTTTAATCACAAACTCACTTCTATATCACTATATATTATAACAAATAGACAACAAAAATTACACATCAAAATGGAAATCCAATTGAATTGTTATAATTATAAATTGGTTCCCTATCTTATAGTGAAGATATGTAATGAAATGAGCTAGTTAACACGTCAGGCACTGGACAAAGAGTTGTAGCTGTGGATGCCTCCTATCTTATAGTAAAGATATGTAATGAAATGAGCTAATCAACACGTCAGGCACTGGACAAAGAGTTGTAGCTGTGGATGCCTCCTATCTTATAGTGAAGATATGTAATGAAATGAGCTAATTAACACGTCAGGCACTGGACAAAGAGTTGTAGCTGTGGATGCCTCCTTTGCATAAAGGGCAAGAAAGAACACGTATGAAAATACGTGATGATGGGGAATAGGCTTTCATCAAATTATTTAGAGACTAACTAAATATTAGTGGACCCAAGTTTACGTAGTCTCAAAATTCTCTCTCTCTCTCTCTAATACCAAACAATAACGAAACTGTAGCACAACAGTTTGTGCGCACATCCATATTGATATAGGCATGTGTACGTGTGTCTGACGTCTGAACAACAAACCAATTTATAATTATAGAATATCCGAAGATGCATAATAAAGATACAAAAAGCTAGATAGCCCAAGGCTAATTTAAGTTAAACAAAGCAGCTTTTATTTTATATTTTGTGTGGATATTTCTGCTATATATGTAACTTTTAAAATTTCTATGTTTAATTTTGTCAAAGTTTTATGCTGATCAGATTCAGCCATTATGTGAGCTTGCTCGTTATGGCTTTTCATATACTTGATAGTCACAGATCTTCGAAGAAGGGCGTCAAGAGCGTCAATCTCTTGCTGAGAGCCTGAGATCGCAACACTACTGCCTCCTGATGACTTATTGGAATAACCTCTGAATTTAAAGGCGGTGCAGTTTTGAGGGTGTAAATGGTCAAATGGAATATCCTCTATATGAGGCATGCCCTAAATTTAGTACTTTTAAGCTCACTTTGGGTTTTAAAAAAAGAAACACACATTCGCACCACAGAGGCTTGTTCTCAAATTGATGGTAATACAAATTCATGATAATCCAGTTGTGAAAATACAAATCATGAAAAACGTTGTAAAACCCAACAACAATTATCAATATATTAAATCCACCCATATCTTCTTCACAACAAATATAAATACCCATGGCCAGTACTTTGGCCTTTCGGCCCGATTCCAAACTTATAAATCTTCACATAGCAAAAGCCAAAAAATTTATATATAAAAACCAAGGTCTAGAACAAACTCCTCAACACAAACACACACATATATATATATATATATAACAGAGAAAGATTTCTGCCACCTTAATAGTATCAGATTGGATTCCCAAAGTTGACGCCCGGAATCGCAGCTTGAAGTTCAATTCTGGGAGGTGCATCGTTGTTGTTGGATCTACACCTCCGTAGAGCGTGAAAGAGAGAGATAAGAACGATCCCTAGGACAACTGTGGCAGTAGCTACGCACTTACCCCTTTTGAGGAGAAGGAAGAGGAGGAAAAGAGTCCACAAGTTTCACCATAGTTAGGGCTCAGCAACTACAAATGAAGTCTTTGTATGTAGTCAAAGCCTCCGAGATTGACAATGGCATTAATTGGATGTTTCGTTGTGAAATCTTTGTATTTAGGGCAAAATTATGAAGTCATTGTATGTAGTAGCGGCGTAGTAGTAGGTAAAACGATAGATAAAAATTGTAAAAATAAAAATTTTGTCTCTCGCATGTCACACTCCACCTTACGTCCAATGCTCAACAATAGCCACATGTCCTCTCATTAACTCATCAATAGAGCATTCCTTTACGCGTAAGAGTTATGCCGATCGTTGTTAATAGGTAAAATGATATTTTTTTGTGATTCCAACGAAAACTTTCAAAATTTGAATCCTCTCCTCCTCATCACTAGTTGATCATGAAAATCTTACGAAAACACTATAGGCCTAAAAATATTTATTATGCCCTACATAGATTAAAAAAAATTACGACCCCTGAACAGTCAACACAAATGGTTTCACACAGATGGTTTCACATAGGACACATATCCCTTTAACCATGATGAAAAGTTTCAAGTTTGGTAATGGCACCCCTATGGAAAATTATAAAATATTTTTAGATTACATTAATGTTATACTCCTTCCTCTAACATAAATAGTAGGCCTCACAATAAATTTAATTAGTGAAATTTACTATTCATTTGAGAAGAAGGAGAATGACTAATGTACTCCAAAAATATTTTATAATTATTAGACACTAAAAGATTAATCTTAAAAGAGCACTCTTGATATATGAGAGGATACATGGCTCATGTTGAGCAGTGTGATTTAAAACTTAAAATAGAGCACGATTTATGAGACAAACATTTTTGATTAATTCTAAATTAAGGGGTATACTCTTTAATTGTTTTAAAATATTCTGCACCAGGTGTGTTAAGTTTGAATATAAAACAGTATTTATTGGAATATTCAACATAGTAAATTATATGGTTTGTTAAATAGACAAGTCTTACATAGTATAATAATAATAATAATTGGATTATATATTTATATGACATTGTTGAACTGAAAACACTAACTTAGTATCAAGTTAATTTTATTCGTTTTATTGATGAAACTGCCATTTTCGATTAAAGAAAAAAAAAACACTAACGTGGTATATCCCAATCATATTTGATTCCTCTAATGCACGGTCCGATAATTAAATTTACTATCAGCGCGTAAAGTGCCTACCCACTTTACTATGAGTTTATATTTCTAATAAATCCCTATTTACACCATTTAATATTATTTTATTATATTAGTTTTTTCTTTAAAGAATGTAATAGATAGTTCTATATATAAACACAATCCTAATAAATATTTATATCGAAATTAAATGGTTCTATCCATCTTTTTCAATAATATAAGGTTGGTGAATCTACCTTTTATAAGTTTATAAACGAAAATTATGATATCTAATTAACTCAAATAATATAATTTTTTACAATTTAGTTATTATTATTATTAGTATATATTTCTGAAGGGTAAAATTTTTAAGTCCTGTTCACTATATATGTGGAAAGTATAATGTTAATCAAGTAACTAATGAATAAGCTTGAGCTTGTTCGACAAGAAAATGACCTAACTTGAACATGTAATTTAATTTGATGATGACCTCAGACTCAGCTCATATTCCTGAAATTTTAGTTTAACTTGTTTACCGTCCTACATATAGATTTGTCTCTGGAGCAAGTTAAAAAAGTTTTCATACACTTTTTACCTTGTCGGCTTTATAGATATTTTTTTAATCTCCCTTTTTACTTCCACGTTGGTTTATACTTTGTAAGGTGGAAAAACTTTTTGTACTTATATAAAGAGCCTTTTTTTATAGTTCCCTTATTTTATAAATCTTCGTAATTTTACATCTGAGGGGGATAAACCTCAAACATCCTCTTGTGCAAGAAAGAAGTATTATTAAGATATTGTTTGTTAAATCCATAATACAGAAAATCCGCGTAGCATTTGTCTCAAGAATTTCTTATTTTTCAAGAACAGAAATATACAAATAAATTTTGGAAGTTAAGATTTATTAATGTCCAGTTGATCTTACTAGGCCTTGCACACCATTCACAGAGAAGGCAGCAACTGAAGTTACAAAACAGCTAGAAAACAAAGATCGATATTGATTCCATAATAATCAAAATCAAAATACAAGTATACCAAATTAAGACTCCTCCAATATTACTTATCCTTTTAATGTAATTAAATGTAAAAATATTTACTGCTGCTAATTGCTTATACAAAGGATTTTATTTTGAAAATGAGGTAGGACAGTCCAAACAGAGAGAAAACTCAAAGCATTACATAAACTATATGTTGAGAAAAATTTAGAATATACAACTCTAAATTTTTCTATCTCTCAAAGAAGAAATTCACTTAAAATTGGAGACACAACAAAAGACTTTATTAAACTGAAAATATTACAAAGAAAGCTCTCAACTTTCACAAACACTCAACACTCAAGACTAAGACTACATATAAGACTTTCTTCACTTTTCGATCACTCAAGACTAACACTACATATAGGACTTTCACTCCTTGATTAGTACTTCACTACTTCACTCTACAATACAAAATGGGATCCATTGCTCCCTATTTATACTAGCTTGAGAGCTTCTAGGACATTCTTGCATAATGGCAAAATCAACTCTTCACCAAGCTTCTAGCACATTCTTGTGTGTGGAAGTCTCTAGATAATTGTATCTTGTAGAGACTTCTAGAGAGATAGAGAAGGTTCTAGAAATTTCTAGAGAGAAGGAGAAAACTCTAGAAAGCTCTAGAGAGAAGCTTCTAGAGAGACTTAATAGACAGTTTCTAGAAATCTCTAGATAGAGAGAGAAATTTCTAGAAAACTCTAGAAGATTCTAGAGAGAGAGAGAGGCGGTGCTTGATTTTTAACACTCCCCCTCAACACTGACTCTCTCTCAATTCCGCCTGGGTCGAAATTCCAAGTTGCTTTCTGAAACTTAGCTGTGTTGAAGACTTTAGTGAGTATGTCTGCAACTTGGTCCTCTGTAAGGATTGCATTTGCATACCTGTGATTAGCTTTATGATGTCTCATCGTCCTTCTAAGTTGTGGTTCTAGACTTTCTTCTCCTTCTTGAAC